>JBAMCD010000004.1:0-657439 GCA_037075365.1 Drosophila emarginata
GGTGAAATTCTGCTTGATTTGGAAGGATTCTTAGCCCAGTAATACATAATAATAGTCCTTAATTCATGTGTGCTTATTATGTCAAGGTCCAGGTGACTTGACTTAGTAAGGATTTGTGGGACAATTGTCCATGATGACGTACTTGATCTAGTAAATATGCTTGGGACGTGGTACATAATAGTAGTTCTTAATTTATGTGTGCCTATTAAGTCAAGGTCCGGGTGAATATGTACTTGACGTAGTAAGGATTCGTGGGACAATAGTCCATGATTTGCGTGCACTTATTAAGCAAAGGTCCAGGTGAATCCTTCTTGATTTAGTAAGTATGCTTGGGACGAAGTACGTAATAGTAATCCATGATTTACGTGTATATCTATTAGGCCCAGGTGCAGGTTAATCCCTACTAGACTTTCTGTCTACCATGCAAAGAGTGAGAAAAAAATATGCAAATGCACTGCCAACGTTCAAGTCATCGATAGAACTAGCTACAGAATCATCGACCAAAATATAAAAAGCATACAAAGTACAAAGTCCAATTTATATAAATATATCATAAACCTAAGCGCAATTTCCAGGCAGAGTAGTTCACGTACAATACTTCAGTCTAGAATTTGCAGCATAGTGGGATTCCACTGCAAATTCGAATGCGGGTACAGTTGCCTGCAGTAAAGTACAGTTCCGTGTACAAATTAATATACACTTTATTATATTTATGTAGGATTGAAGTAATTCAAGTAATTAAATTTATAAAGTTTTTCAGAACCTCCGTCTTTATGGAGTTGGCAATCAGAAATGAGTGCCCTGGGTACAGCCGCGAACTTAAGCCCAAATCGAAGCTTAGCAAAGCAGCTGTAATTGAACTTCTCTGTCTACACTATTTAGCTCGTTAACAGGGGATATTTCGAACATGTTGAGCTGGAGTAGGTTACAGTTGCCTTCGCACCTTCTTGCGTGGGCGTAAACAGCTGTAGACCACTGCTACGATAACTTACATAACATCAAAAAAAAAAAAAGCATTAGTGTTGCTTGCAGTAATGCCAACGGCACTACCAGAAGTTCGGTAGAACATAGTAGTGCTAGCTCAAAATCGGTTCACGTGGGCGGTTCCTATTGGTCGACGTGCTTAGCTTCACTGTTAACGCCATTCACATACGCAATAAAAATGTAATGATCTAGATGAGAAGAAAAAGACCGCGAACTAACGGAGAAGGTAGCACGCCGTCGGCAGTACAACTTACAATTTCTAGCCGTGCTTACTTCACGAACTCAATAAAAATGGGAGTAAAATGGATCTCTTTTCTGCGCAAAGCCGAGTTAGAAATATTTTTTGCCGAATCTGGATTAACTCCTGGTGGTACTGTCGAAGAGATGCGCAGTCGGTTTTCCAACTTTGCCTCTAAAGAAGATCATAGACCCGAGGTATTATTACGTTTAACCGAATTGGATGCTCAGTACGGGCTAGTAACGACCGGCATCAAAATTTTGGACTTCAAGCCACGCTCACGATATATTTCACCATCGGAGTACTTAAGAGAGTCGGAGTTATCCAGTCAGGATAATGAAGGAAGAAGTTTTCCCATCCAGCTTTACCTTCAAGCAATACGAAAGTGGCTCGCGAAATACCTCAGACAGTCCGATCGCCGGCAACACATGTTCTACCTCAAAGAATTACAGACAACACTAATCACTCCAGCATAGCAAAGAAGGTATCCAAATGGGCTACTACGAGGGGTCCCTTTTATATTTTGGGATTAGAGAACAAAAGCAAATTTTAATTATCGAAATCACTTAATTGTTTTCCAAAATATTCTCCATGAAGACCTATACACCTTTGCATGCGTTTGAACCAATTGTCGAAGCACTTTTGCCACTCTGAATGAGGTATCTCCAAAACATGCATTCTGAATGCCGCAACCGCTTTTTCAGGTGTCGAAAACGTAGTTTGTTGTTTACGTACGGGAATAAAAAGAAGTCATTCGGTGCCAAGTCAGGACTATACGGCGGGTGACCCATTAATTCGAAGTTTTTTTGTGCTCAAAAATGCAGTTGCCTGATCCGTTCTCGGCGGTTGGTTTTCCTGGCGAAAAAATGGTTGTGTACCACTCTGAATTGACTGTTTTGCGTTGTTCTAGTGGTACGGTTGCGATATGTCCAGTTTTTCCGAAAAAATAGGCCAGCATTTCCTTCGATTAATCGACACCGACCCCACGTCGCAAAGCGGGCCCGACCCTGTGCTTGACCAACCCTCAACCTTGTCGGGAAAATCACACACTCCAGAAGCCAACGAAAACGGCCTACCCAAGGAACCTTCGATGAGTACTCACCACAGTGAGGATAGCGAAGAAAACCAGGCCCGTTGTTGGCAGATAGCCGAAGCTCCAGAATTTCCTACAATAGAGTCGGTCGAGGTGTTAGCCCGCACATTATTCTGGCAGATTTGGCTTGCTTCGATCCAGGAAAATTCATGGGGTACCGCGGCTGGATACCGTCTCCCCCAGTGCAGACCCGCTCGGAGTATCAGGACCAACGGGCTACCCCAACTTATCCTTCACATTCGCCCCACTCCTCGACACTTCGACGGCCTAGCCTGAATGTTTTCGCCCAAGGAGACATGCCGATGATGTTGGACACCCCTCCTAATGGAAGTCCTTTTCGGGAAACCTACGAGGACCCTGAAAGCGGGGAGTTATGTCGCTTACCTAAGCCAGAGATCGACATGCACATGGAGGGTCAGCTAGAACATTATGAAGAGGAGCCCGCATATTCACCGAGAGCTTATCAATATTTTCTAGATATCTCTCCGCCATTATCACCCGAGCCCTTATCCAAGGAGCCGGACAGGCCTACGTCGTCATGCACAGCTGGTTACGGCGGAATGGTGAATGAAAGAGCCGGAAGTTCAAGTATCAAGAAGTTTGGTAGAAGCGGTAGCCCAATGCCGATTGATAAAGAGGAACATCAAATTCCTGCATGAGGCTAAGGGTACAGCGTACATATAATCCCATCACGACATCACGTCACAAACTCTCAAAGTCGCCATCAATTTACAAAAAATTCTCTTAGCATGCATCAACAATATAAGCCACAACAAATTATGAATCTTCTTTTAATTCCCATCCCTTCTCATATTAACCTTGGAATAATGCTTTGTACACAAGTTACTAAATGGTGATTTCAATGCCTCAGTTATTAAACCAAGTTGAGATTCATTTGTAGCTTTTAGGACCAATAGAATTTACGTTCCCTTATTCCTCACATAACGGACCGTTAGTAATACTTTGCATGAACCTTTTTTAACCAAAAATAATCGCTTAATCTTAATCTAATATCTAAATTAACATCTTAACTTTGATATTTAATTGTTATAATTTTTCAGATGTCGCCAGCTATTTTAGTGACAATAACGTCTTCGATATAAATATTGGCAGTACTTATGCTCTATTGCAGCAACAATTGGTAAATCAACACCAACAACCAACAGGAGAATGTGCTTCAATATCTAACAAAATGTTTAGAGGGAATATTACAAAGTTTTTTTTACTTTCATAAAAGCCAAAAACAGTCACACCATCAGTATCTTAATAGCCATGCACCTTTAAATAACACATGCTACATTTTTGGAAAGAACTCTTTGTTTGGTGAAAATCATCTATCTAATGTGCTAAAACAAAGGTTAATTGGAATCTAGTGTGCAAATCAACTTTATTGCACACCCACTTTCGCCTCGTAATTTAGAAAAAATATCAAACAAGATAACTTTTTCCTTGCCGAATTTCTACTAAAATAGTTTTTTATGAAATAGTTATACCCTCTGCAACGGTATAAAAACTCACGTTGAAGAATTATTTATACAATACACCCGAGAAAAAGATATGCAAAAAGAACTAAAAAGGCGGGCGATCTACTTAGAACTGTAAAAAACCCTATAATTTTATATAACATTTCTGTTAAGAAAATTTCAAAAATAACTGAATAATTTCAATTCAAATTGTCGATAGTGCAAAATATTCACATATAATCTAAAATCTTAAAGAAGAATAAAGTATTATAGAAAAATGAAAGGCAAAACTGACTGTTCGAAAGTCGAACAATGAATGATCCTATAATTTTACGTTTAATTCAAATTTAAAAGTAACCAACTATGATCGAGCTTACACTTACTACACATTTAAATAAAATGGAACAGAAAAAAAAAGTATTTCATAAAGTCAAAAATGATCAAAATCGATTGGTTTACAATATGCAATACAAAAGCGCATGATATCTTGCTCACTTCCAACAACCAATGTTGCACAAGACGGAAATACGTATATCTCCGTTCAATTATAGTCCGATTTGGACAAAATTCAAATGGTCAGCAGGTCCATATTAGCCATATTATTAAGTATGCCAAATAACAATGCAATATCTTTAATACAGCTCTAGTTAAACGTTTTACAAATTGAGGGGGCGACAGTGGGAATGGCAAAAATTTGAAATAAAATTGACCTAACTAGACAATAGACTGATGTTGACACCAAAATTTATTTGCTCTAGCTCTTCTAGTCTCTGAGATCAGTGTTAAAGCCAAGAAAGAAAACTACACCTGAACTTCAAAGTTCTTCTCGAAAATTCTGTGCCCATCTAGACGATCTTTACTATGGAAAAATGCAAGCAAGAGCATATTAAAACCATACAAAAGGCACAGTTGGAAAATTTGAAAACTATTTTGAGAAATAGAAAGGTTCTTTACATTAACCTGACGAATTTTATTACACAATTTATTAGTCAAATTTAAATCAGACAGAAGTCACAATCGTACATATAAACATCGAACCTGTGTGAAGACTGAAGTCACAAACATAAGGGCAAATGTCACATTCACCATCTCAAGACACAAATCCGCCGCAGCTAATATCGTTTACAACCCCCATCCCGCTTGGTGGCCGTAAGGATGAGGCGATTTCCGTTTCTCCAGGAAATGGTCTCTCCTTGCAGACGAATGTAGCTGTAGTTTCCGAAAAGTCTGGGCAATCATCAAATATTGTTATTGCCGATAGTCGTCCAGTTAGAGGCATACTTACGGACAGTCAAGGCGACTCAATTGCGACAACTAGAGACGCCATTGATTTAAGACCTGGCTCCCGTAGGCCTCTGACTTGAGTTCCACCAAAGAAACATATCTTTGTTGATTCCGAACATTCGTCGGATGATGTCTTAGCGTATATAAAGACTAAAGTTTAAGTCTCCCAAATAGCGGTGGAAAAATTTAAGCTCAACTATTCAATGGAGATTTCTTCCTTTAAAATAGGTGTCCCGGTCGAACTGTTTGACTGCATTTGTAGTAACAGTTTTTGGCCGGATCACATCTTAGTAAAAGAATACACGGCCAAAAAGAAAACTCACAGGTCAGTCAAGCTTTCAATCCCTCCCAATTCCTTGCCTTCTGGAACGCCAGCGTCTGCTGGTGTCCAAAAAAACTAGTTTCGTCCCTTTTTCTGGCCTATCAGAATGTAAGAGGACTTAAATCTAAGCTTCCTAGACTATATGTAGATAGTTTAGCATTTGACTTTAAAATTTTAGTGTTTACAGAGACATGGCTTAAACCTGATATTAACGATGCATCCGTTCTTTCTTCAAAATTTTCAATTTATAGGTGTGATCGGACTTCTCGTGCAGGCGGAGGAGTTTTGATTGCGGTGGACTCTGCCTTATACTCTGACCAGATTCATCTACCTGATAATCAGGAAATTGAGTTTCTCAGTGTCAAGGTTGGACGTAAATCCTTCTAGGTCTACATCACTTGTTCTTATATCCCGCCACAATCCGACATGACGGTATATATTAAACATTTAGAATATATTCAACATGTTTCATCATTACTTTCTAATAGGGACATATTAATTGTCTTTGGTGATTTTAATCTACCTGAAATAGCATGGTCCGCTTCTGATGAGTCTGGCCTGCTGCTCCCTTGTACTTCACATTTATTTATTGATGGCCTGTTCGAGTTATCATTAACTCAAATAAATCCAGTGCGTAATAAAAATGGAAGATCTTTGGATCTGATATTCGTGTTGGATTCTACCAACTACGCAGTCGCTAGAATTGACCCTCTTGTCTTCCCAGAAGACAACTTTCATCCCACTTTGGAATTAACTGTTGATCTGCCGTTTCGTGCACCAATTGTTAGTGCCTGCCCTGTGCCCAAATCCCGTAACTTTCGTAAAACTAACTTTGTCAAACTAAATAGTCTCATTCTTTCAACAGATTGGTCCTCCTTGTACAGATGTTCAGACATGAATCAAGCTATTTCTTTGTTTTATAATACTCTCGATTCTCTTTTTGAAGTTTGTGTCCCATTGAGGACTCCGGTGTTGTCTCACAGACCTCCCTGGTTTTCTCGTGAGTTATCCAACTTGAAGAATGTGAAATCGAGATATTATAGAAAGTATAAGAAATCGGGTCGTTCTTCAGACTTTGCTCTATACGCAGTTGCACGTTCTAACTTTATGATGCTTAATGCAGAATGCTATAAAAATTACCTTCAGCGTTGTAAATTAGAGTTTTCCCGCGACCCGAAGCGGTTTTATAATTTTGTCAATACTAAACGTAAGACATCTATCCACCCATCTTGTTTATCTTTTGAAAATATCACAGCCGACTCTGATCAAGCAATTGCTGATCTGTTTGCTGATTTTTTCACATCTACTTACTCCTCAGTAGAATATCGAGCAAATCTTCCATATCATTATCAGTTAAGAAAATCTAATTGTATCTGTATTCCTTCGATCGAAGAAAGCTCGCTCCATAGCGTGCTTCATTTAGTAAAACCTGTGTACTCTCCTGGTCCTGATGGTATACCTGGATGTGTAATAAGGTTTTGCGCCGCGGCATTATGTAAGCCAATTCAAAAACTTTTTTTTTGTCCGTTAAATCTTCAACTTTTCCATCCATTTGGAAGGAATCCTATATAATTCCTCTCCATAAAACTGGTAGGAAATCCGATGCATCTAACTATAGGGGTATTTCTAAATTGTCCGCTATTCCTAAAGCTTTTGAAAGTTAATTACTTCTCAACTGCAACATTTTTGTAGTTCTATAATTTCACCATCGCAGCATGGATTTGTGAAACGTAGATCTACAACCACTAACCTTTTAGAATTTACATCATTGACGATCGAAGGATTTCGGAATGCAAGGCAAACTGATGTCATATATACTGATTTCAGCAAGGCTTTTGATTCTGTTAATCATACGCTACTTCTCCTTAAATTAAATAACATTGGCTTCCCTAGCCCTTTAGTTTCCTGGATTCGGGAATATCTGACAGGCAGAACACAGAGGGTTCTTTTCAAGTCTTTATATTCTAGGTCCATAAATGTGACTTCGGGAGTGCCCCAGGGCAGTCATCTGGGACCATTGCTTTTTACTCTTTTTATCAATGATCTTCCGTCTGTTATAAATCATTCTCATGTCCTTATGTACGCAGATGATGTTAAGCTTTGTCTTAGTTACAAAGATATTATCTCTCCCTGTCGGTTACAATCTGATCTTCAAAATTTTCAGTCGTGGTGTCAAAATAATTTGTTAAGTTTAAATCCAACCAAATGCAAGGTCATGACTTTTCACAGAAATACTCCGCGGTTGGTAACTTATTTTCTTAATGACATCCCACTAAAACGTTTTCATGAGATGAACGATTTGGGCGTCCTTATGGACTATAAATTAACCTTTAAATCTCATATCTCCACTACTGTAGGTAAAGCTATGGGTGTTCTTGGGTTTGTTAAACGATGGTCAATGATGATGATGACCCTTATACAACCAAAATTCTTTTTACCTCATTGGTTCGTCCTATTTTAGAATATGGATCTTGCATATGGTCTCCTCAATATGACTCACACAAATCAAGAATAGAATCTGTCCAAAAACAGTTCCTCTTTGCTCTTCGTGGTCTGAACTGGGATCGCAATATCAATCTGCCATCGTACTCTAGTAGACTTCTTCTTGTTAACCTACCATCTCTTACTAATCGTAGAATAATGCTTGGTGTGATTTTTATGCACAAGCTCCTTAATGGTGATATAGACTCTCCTAAGCTATTGAGCCAAGTAAATCTATCGGTTCCTTGAAAAAAAGTACATACATATGGAATTCTATTAAAACACCGTCTAGAAGCTCTACATACATATTGGCATTCATACGGGTAGAAATGAAGCACATAGGCGTCTTTCCTACATAGCAGAATGCGGCCCATACCATCAAGGTGCCGCCCCCAAAACCTCGCTTGTAGAAAGATAGTCTATCCTGTCGCGTATCTCGCCAATATTTTTTGCAGTTGTCTGGGCCATCTAAATTAAACTTTTTTTCGTCACTAATGATGATGTTGTGCCATTCCTTATCCCAGAATCGGTATATATTAGCAAATTCTAACCGAGCCTTTATATGCCGCTCCAGAAGCTTTGGTTTAAGAACCATTGAGATATGTTTAACATAACGATTTTCGTTTAGAATCTGAACGATTCTACTCCTTGTTATTTGAAGGTCCAAGTGAGCCCTTATTTGACCGCTGCTTATCGAATCCTCAACTGCTAGAGGTCGAATTTGGCGTTTGCATCGTTCGTCGATGTGGGTCTTGCAGATGATGAACACCGGTCTCGTCAGGTTAAGAAACCAGCCCCAAAGAAGAAGCGGGGTGGCAATAGGATCAAGTTGCTGCGCCGGCGACGTTTGAAGTTGGACCTACTGAAGACCGATCTGAACTAGGAAAACCGATAACTCTACCAAGAGAGTCTGAAAAAACTGCACAGGTGCCGAGTAACACAAATGGGTTTCCCATTTGTCATTATTATCCATCATATATCATCATCATGAAAATTTGTAGTCATATTACTCAAGTGGATGCGTACTAACGCTGTTTGCAAATTACTAACAACATTTTAAGGCTATTACTAAAACCAGATGATTGGCATTGAATTATACGACGAAAAATATTGTAAACCAATTGTATGTAATCTATCCTCTTTTTCCATGCCTATGTCTCACTGCATTTAGCAGTAGAGAAATTCCTTTTTTTACTTTTCTCTTGTTGATTTTTTAAAAGACAGGCAAGATAAGAGGATTCAACTATTCAATGGAGATTTCTTCCTTTAAAATAGGTGTCCCGGTCGAACTGTTTGACTGCATTTGTAGTAACAGTTTTTGGCCGGATCACATCTTAGTAAAAGAATACACGGCCAAAAAGAAAACTCACAGGTCAGTCAAGCTTTCAATCCCTCCCAATTCCTTGCCTTCTGGAACGCCAGCATCTGCTGGTGTCCAAAAAAACTAGTTTCGTCCCTTTTTCTGGCCTATCAGAATGTAAGAGGACTTAAATCTAAGCTTCCTAGACTATATGTAGATAGTTTAGCATTTGACTTTAAAATTTTAGTGTTTACAGAGACATGGCTTAAACCTGATATTAACGATGCATCCGTTCTTTCTTCAAAATTTTCAATTTATAGGTGTGATCGGACTTCTCGTGCAGGCGGAGGAGTTTTGATTGCGGTGGACTCTGCCTTATACTCTGACCAGATTCATCTACCTGATAATCAGGAAATTGAGTTTCTCAGTGTCAAGGTTGGACGTAAATCCTTCTAGGTCTACATCACTTGTTCTTATATCCCGCCACAATCCGACATGACGGTATATATTAAACATTTAGAATATATTCAACATGTTTCATCATTACTTTCTAATAGGGACATATTAATTGTCTTTGGTGATTTTAATCTACCTGAAATAGCATGGTCCGCTTCTGACGAGTCTGGCCTGCTGCTCCCTTGTACTTCACATTTATTTATTGATGGCCTGTTCGAGTTATCATTAACTCAAATAAATCCAGTGCGTAATAAAAATGGAAGATCTTTGGATCTGATATTCGTGTTGGATTCTACCAACTACGCAGTCGCTAGAATTGACCCTCTTGTCTTCCCAGAAGACAACTTTCATCCCACTTTGGAATTAACTGTTGATCTGCCGTTTCGTGCACCAATTGTTAGTGCCTGCCCTGTGCCCAAATCCCGTAACTTTCGTAAAACTAACTTTGTCAAACTAAATAGTCTCATTCTTTCAACAGATTGGTCCTCCTTGTACAGATGTTCAGACATGAATCAAGCTATTTCTTTGTTTTATAATACTCTCGATTCTCTTTTTGAAGTTTGTGTCCCATTGAGGACTCCGGTGTTGTCTCACAGACCTCCCTGGTTTTCTCGTGAGTTATCCAACTTGAAGAATGTGAAATCGAGATATTATAGAAAGTATAAGAAATCGGGTCGTTCTTCAGACTTTGCTCTATACGCAGTTGCACGTTCTAACTTTATGATGCTTAATGCAGAATGCTATAAAAATTACCTTCAGCGTTGTAAATTAGAGTTTTCCCGCGACCCGAAGCGGTTTTATAATTTTGTCAATACTAAACGTAAGACATCTATCCACCCATCTTGTTTATCTTTTGAAAATATCACAGCCGACTCTGATCAAGCAATTGCTGATCTGTTTGCTGATTTTTTCACATCTACTTACTCCTCAGTAGAATATCGAGCAAATCTTCCATATCATTATCAGTTAAGAAAATCTAATTGTATCTGTATTCCTTCGATCGAAGAAAGCTCGCTCCATAGCGTGCTTCATTTAGTAAAACCTGTGTACTCTCCTGGTCCTGATGGTATACCTGGATGTGTAATAAGGTTTTGCGCCGCGGCATTATGTAAGCCAATTCAAAAACTTTTTTTTTGTCCGTTAAATCTTCAACTTTTCCATCCATTTGGAAGGAATCCTATATAATTCCTCTCCATAAAACTGGTAGGAAATCCGATGCATCTAACTATAGGGGTATTTCTAAATTGTCCGCTATTCCTAAAGCTTTTGAAAGTTAATTACTTCTCAACTGCAACATTTTTGTAGTTCTATAATTTCACCATCGCAGCATGGATTTGTGAAACGTAGATCTACAACCACTAACCTTTTAGAATTTACATCATTGACGATCGAAGGATTTCGGAATGCAAGGCAAACTGATGTCATATATACTGATTTCAGCAAGGCTTTTGATTCTGTTAATCATACGCTACTTCTCCTTAAATTAAATAACATTGGCTTCCCTAGCCCTTTAGTTTCCTGGATTCGGGAATATCTGACAGGCAGAACACAGAGGGTTCTTTTCAAGTCTTTATATTCTAGGTCCATAAATGTGACTTCGGGAGTGCCCCAGGGCAGTCATCTGGGACCATTGCTTTTTACTCTTTTTATCAATGATCTTCCGTCTGTTATAAATCATTCTCATGTCCTTATGTACGCAGATGATGTTAAGCTTTGTCTTAGTTACAAAGATATTATCTCTCCCTGTCGGTTACAATCTGATCTTCAAAATTTTCAGTCGTGGTGTCAAAATAATTTGTTAAGTTTAAATCCAACCAAATGCAAGGTCATGACTTTTCACAGAAATACTCCGCGGTTGGTAACTTATTTTCTTAATGACATCCCACTAAAACGTTTTCATGAGATGAACGATTTGGGCGTCCTTATGGACTATAAATTAACCTTTAAATCTCATATCTCCACTACTGTAGGTAAAGCTATGGGTGTTCTTGGGTTTGTTAAACGATGGTCAATGATGATGATGACCCTTATACAACCAAAATTCTTTTTACCTCATTGGTTCGTCCTATTTTAGAATATGGATCTTGCATATGGTCTCCTCAATATGACTCACACAAATCAAGAATAGAATCTGTCCAAAAACAGTTCCTCTTTGCTCTTCGTGGTCTGAACTGGGATCGCAATATCAATCTGCCATCGTACTCTAGTAGACTTCTTCTTGTTAACCTACCATCTCTTACTAATCGTAGAATAATGCTTGGTGTGATTTTTATGCACAAGCTCCTTAATGGTGATATAGACTCTCCTAAGCTATTGAGCCAAGTAAATCTATCGGTTCCTTGAAAAAAAGTACATACATATGGAATTCTATTAAAACACCGTCTAGAAGCTCTACATACATATTGGCATTCATACGGGTAGAAATGAAGCACATAGGCGTCTTTCCTACATAGCAGAATGCGGCCCATACCATCAAGGTGCCGCCCCCAAAACCTCGCTTGTAGAAAGATAGTCTATCCTGTCGCGTATCTCGCCAATATTTTTTGCAGTTGTCTGGGCCATCTAAATTAAACTTTTTTTCGTCACTAATGATGATGTTGTGCCATTCCTTATCCCAGAATCGGTATATATTAGCAAATTCTAACCGAGCCTTTATATGCCGCTCCAGAAGCTTTGGTTTAAGAACCATTGAGATATGTTTAACATAACGATTTTCGTTTAGAATCTGAACGATTCTACTCCTTGTTATTTGAAGGTCCAAGTGAGCCCTTATTTGACCGCTGCTTATCGAATCCTCAACTGCTAGAGGTCGAATTTGGCGTTTGCATCGTTCGTCGATGTGGGTCTTGCGTCCGCTGCGTCTGGCAGAAACCTAGATATACAGTTTCTATGCCGATTGACTTTGGTTGCTATTTCAATGATCTTGGAGCCGCTTTCACCAAATGTGTATACACTCGCTCCCTCTCTTTGTAGCTGCCATACAAAAAAGCAGCATAAGCATATACATGTATCAATAGCCTAAAAATCATTAAATACACCACCAACCTGCAGCGCAGTCGTGCTAAAAAACTGATTTCATCACATGGCGACCGTGACAGGACACTAAACTCACCTTCGCTAAAATTTAGCAATATATTGGCCTCTTGGTTACTGACAATCCAGACTGGGACAGTGCTTGAGTTTGGTGTTCTATTTTGTGGCCAATAAGGTTTAGTATGCCAACAAACGTGTACAATTAAAATTCACCAGATGGCTTAGCTTATCGGAATTTGAAGCCCAACGGAAGTGGAGAAGCATTAAGTACGACCTCCATCCCAAATTCGTTCCAAGCTCGAAAAGAAAAATATTCTACAATTGGAAAAAGAAAAATAAAGGGACGCACAAACCTTACATGAAGCTTTAGCGGTGTATCCCAACGAATGATTTCACCCCTCACAATAGATGAACACCGGTCTCGTCAGGTTAAGAAACCAGCCCCAAAGAAGAAGCGGGGTGGCAATAGGATCAAGTTGCTGCGCCGGCGACGTTTGAAGTTGGACCTACTGAAGACCGATCTGAACTAGGAAAACCGATAACTCTACCAAGAGAGTCTGAAAAAACTGCACAGGTGCCGAGTAACACAAATGGGTTTCCCATTTGTCATTATTATCCATCATATATCATCATCATGAAAATTTGTAGTCATATTACTCAAGTGGATGCGTACTAACGCTGTTTGCAAATTACTAACAACATTTTAAGGCTATTACTAAAACCAGATGATTGGCATTGAATTATACGACGAAAAATATTGTAAACCAATTGTATGTAATCTATCCTCTTTTTCCATGCCTATGTCTCACTGCATTTAGCAGTAGAGAAATTCCTTTTTTTACTTTTCTCTTGTTGATTTTTTAAAAGACAGGCAAGATAAGAGGATTCAACTATTCAATGGAGATTTCTTCCTTTAAAATAGGTGTCCCGGTCGAACTGTTTGACTGCATTTGTAGTAACAGTTTTTGGCCGGATCACATCTTAGTAAAAGAATACACGGCCAAAAAGAAAACTCACAGGTCAGTCAAGCTTTCAATCCCTCCCAATTCCTTGCCTTCTGGAACGCCAGCATCTGCTGGTGTCCAAAAAAACTAGTTTCGTCCCTTTTTCTGGCCTATCAGAATGTAAGAGGACTTAAATCTAAGCTTCCTAGACTATATGTAGATAGTTTAGCATTTGACTTTAAAATTTTAGTGTTTACAGAGACATGGCTTAAACCTGATATTAACGATGCATCCGTTCTTTCTTCAAAATTTTCAATTTATAGGTGTGATCGGACTTCTCGTGCAGGCGGAGGAGTTTTGATTGCGGTGGACTCTGCCTTATACTCTGAGCAGATTCATCTACCTGATAATCAGGAAATTGAGTTTCTCAGTGTCAAGGTTGGACGTAAATCCTTCTAGGTCTACATCACTTGTTCTTATATCCCGCCACAATCCGACATGACGGTATATATTAAACATTTAGAATATATTCAACATGTTTCATCATTACTTTCTAATAGGGACATATTAATTGTCTTTGGTGATTTTAATCTACCTGAAATAGCATGGTCCGCTTCTGACGAGTCTGGCCTGCTGCTCCCTTGTACTTCACATTTATTTATTGATGGCCTGTTCGAGTTATCATTAACTCAAATAAATCCAGTGCGTAATAAAAATGGAAGATCTTTGGATCTGATATTCGTGTTGGATTCTACCAACTACGCAGTCGCTAGAATTGACCCTCTTGTCTTCCCAGAAGACAACTTTCATCCCACTTTGGAATTAACTGTTGATCTGCCGTTTCGTGCACCAATTGTTAGTGCCTGCCCTGTGCCCAAATCCCGTAACTTTCGTAAAACTAACTTTGTCAAACTAAATAGTCTCATTCTTTCAACAGATTGGTCCTCCTTGTACAGATGTTCAGACATGAATCAAGCTATTTCTTTGTTTTATAATACTCTCGATTCTCTTTTTGAAGTTTGTGTCCCATTGAGGACTCCGGTGTTGTCTCACAGACCTCCCTGGTTTTCTCGTGAGTTATCCAACTTGAAGAATGTGAAATCGAGATATTATAGAAAGTATAAGAAATCGGGTCGTTCTTCAGACTTTGCTCTATACGCAGTTGCACGTTCTAACTTTATGATGCTTAATGCAGAATGCTATAAAAATTACCTTCAGCGTTGTAAATTAGAGTTTTCCCGCGACCCGAAGCGGTTTTATAATTTTGTCAATACTAAACGTAAGACATCTATCCACCCATCTTGTTTATCTTTTGAAAATATCACAGCCGACTCTGATCAAGCAATTGCTGATCTGTTTGCTGATTTTTTCACATCTACTTACTCCTCAGTAGAATATCGAGCAAATCTTCCATATCATTATCAGTTAAGAAAATCTAATTGTATCTGTATTCCTTCGATCGAAGAAAGCTCGCTCCATAGCGTGCTTCATTTAGTAAAACCTGTGTACTCTCCTGGTCCTGATGGTATACCTGGATGTGTAATAAGGTTTTGCGCCGCGGCATTATGTAATGCTTTTTTTTTGTCCGTTAAATCTTCAACTTTTCCATCCATTTGGAAGGAATCCTATATAATTCCTCTCCATAAAACTGGTAGGAAATCCGATGCATCTAACTATAGGGGTATTTCTAAATTGTCCGCTATTCCTAAAGCTTTTGAAAGTTAATTACTTCTCAACTGCAACATTTTTGTAGTTCTATAATTTCACCATCGCAGCATGGATTTGTGAAACGTAGATCTACAACCACTAACCTTTTAGAATTTACATCATTGACGATCGAAGGATTTCGGAATGCAAGGCAAACTGATGTCATATATACTGATTTCAGCAAGGCTTTTGATTCTGTTAATCATACGCTACTTCTCCTTAAATTAAATAACATTGGCTTCCCTAGCCCTTTAGTTTCCTGGATTCGGGAATATCTGACAGGCAGAACACAGAGGGTTCTTTTCAAGTCTTTATATTCTAGGTCCATAAATGTGACTTCGGGAGTGCCCCAGGGCAGTCATCTGGGACCATTGCTTTTTACTCTTTTTATCAATGATCTTCCGTCTGTTATAAATCATTCTCATGTCCTTATGTACGCAGATGATGTTAAGCTTTGTCTTAGTTACAAAGATATTATCTCTCCCTGTCGGTTACAATCTGATCTTCAAAATTTTCAGTCGTGGTGTCAAAATAATTTGTTAAGTTTAAATCCAACCAAATGCAAGGTCATGACTTTTCACAGAAATACTCCGCGGTTGGTAACTTATTTTCTTAATGACATCCCACTAAAACGTTTTCATGAGATGAACGATTTGGGCGTCCTTATGGACTATAAATTAACCTTTAAATCTCATATCTCCACTACTGTAGGTAAAGCTATGGGTGCTCTTGGGTTTGTTAAACGATGGTCAAAGGAGTTTGATGACCCTTATACAACCAAAATTCTTTTTACCTCATTGGTTCGTCCTATTTTAGAATATGGATCTTGCATATGGTCTCCTCAATATGACTCACACAAATCAAGAATAGAATCTGTCCAAAAACAGTTCCTCTTTGCTCTTCGTGGTCTGAACTGGGATCGCAATATCAATCTGCCATCGTACTCTAGTAGACTTCTTCTTGTTAACCTTCCATCTCTTACTAATCGTAGAATAATGCTTGGTGTGATTTTTATGCACAAGCTCCTTAATGGTGATATAGACTCTCCTAAGCTATTGAGCCAAGTAAATCTATCGGTTCCTTGAAAAAAAGTACATACATATGGAATTCTATTAAAACACCGTCTAGAAGCTCTACATACATATTGGCATTCATACGGGTAGAAATGAAGCACATAGGCGTCTTTCCTACATAGCAGAATGCGGCCCATACCATCAAGGTGCCGCCCCCAAAACCTCGCTTGTAGAAAGATAGTCTATCCTGTCGCGTATCTCGCCAATATTTTTTGCAGTTGTCTGGGCCATCTAAATTAAACTTTTTTTCGTCACTAATGATGATGTTGTGCCATTCCTTATCCCAGAATCGGTATATATTAGCAAATTCTAACCGAGCCTTTATATGCCGCTCCAGAAGCTTTGGTTTAAGAACCATTGAGATATGTTTAACATAACGATTTTCGTTTAGAATCTGAACGATTCTACTCCTTGTTATTTGAAGGTCCAAGTGAGCCCTTATTTGACCGCTGCTTATCGAATCCTCAACTGCTAGAGGTCGAATTTGGCGTTTGCATCGTTCGTCGATGTGGGTCTTGCGTCCGCTGCGTCTGGCAGAAACCTAGATATACAGTTTCTATGCCGATTGACTTTGGTTGCTATTTCAATGATCTTGGAGCCGCTTTCACCAAATGTGTATACACTCGCTCCCTCTCTTTGTAGCTGCCATACAAAAAAGCAGCATAAGCATATACATGTATCAATAGCCTAAAAATCATTAAATACACCACCAACCTGCAGCGCAGTCGTGCTAAAAAACTGATTTCATCACATGGCGACCGTGACAGGACACTAAACTCACCTTCGCTAAAATTTAGCAATATATTGGCCTCTTGGTTACTGACAATCCAGACTGGGACAGTGCTTGAGTTTGGTGTTCTATTTTGTGGCCAATAAGGTTTAGTATGCCAACAAACGTGTACAATTAAAATTCACCAGATGGCTTAGCTTATCGGAATTTGAAGCCCAACGGAAGTGGAGAAGCATTAAGTACGACCTCCATCCCAAATTCGTTCCAAGCTCGAAAAGAAAAATATTCTACAATTGGAAAAAGAAAAATAAAGGGACGCACAAACCTTACATGAAGCTTTAGCGGTGTATCCCAACGAATGATTTCACCCCTCACAATAGATGAACACCGGTCTCGTCAGGTTAAGAAACCAGCCCCAAAGAAGAAGCGGGGTGGCAATAGGATCAAGTTGCTGCGCCGGCGACGTTTGAAGTTGGACCTACTGAAGACCGATCTGAACTAGGAAAACCGATAACTCTACCAAGAGAGTCTGAAAAAACTGCACAGGTGCCGAGTAACACAAATGGGTTTCCCATTTGTCATTATTATCCATCATATATCATCATCATGAAAATTTGTAGTCATATTACTCAAGTGGATGCGTACTAACGCTGTTTGCAAATTACTAACAACATTTTAAGGCTATTACTAAAACCAGATGATTGGCATTGAATTATACGACGAAAAATATTGTAAACCAATTGTATGTAATCTATCCTCTTTTTCCATGCCTATGTCTCACTGCATTTAGCAGTAGAGAAATTCCTTTTTTTACTTTTCTCTTGTCGATTTTTTAAAAGACAGGCAAGATTAGAGGATTCGGCAGCTAATGCCGTCAATGATATCAAAATCATTGATCATAGGGAAAATTTAGATCAGATAATAATTTTGCTGATCATAATAAGCATTCTTCTGTCAATATCTTTGGCCATAAAAGTTCGTTCTGTGCACACTAGGAAAATAAACTAGAAGAATGGGCCAACTTCGGCCGTGCCGAAGTTTGTATACCCTTGCAAACTATCCTTTTTAATTTATATATAATTTGCCTGAATCATAAGAAAGTATATAAAACCCATCAAATATAAATTTAATGTCCGTGGCATGTATAAAAATCGTTACCAAAGCAGGGCAGATGGGTTAGACAGGTCTAATCTAAGAATAGAAATATAGAAAAGGAAACACTAAATATTTTCATTAGGATGAGAAAAGACATAATGAATGTGGTAGAACTAAAACATTTGCAAAAATACATTCCATTTATTGTCTATATATATCAAATCGGTGAAATGAACCCAAAATATCAGAAAATAAATGAATAGATAGTAAAAAACGGTTAAAACAAAAATCCCTAGGCTTAATAGAGGAATCGATGATAATAAGGTATGTAAAATTGTTAAAATATATGAACAATTTTAACAGTAATACCAGTCCCCTAGTACATTGCCCAAAAGTAGTGTTAAATATGTTGCCATATATGGCAGCAAAACAAATGAAGCAAGCAAGTCGTCCCTGCCAACATTGAGTATACCCTGTACCAAGTAGAGGTACTTCATAAAATCAAAAGCGATCAAAATCGCCATCAATTTACAACAAAATTCTCTTAGCATGCAGCAACAGCGAACGCATGCTATCTCGCTCACTCCTAACAGCCCATTTTCCTAAAAATATTCGAAAGAAGAAAAGGAAACCAGGAAGAATTGGCCGAAGAGGTCACTAAGTCAAAAATTACTTTTCCGATCCAGTATAAAGTTTAAAATGAAACTACAATAGCAGGAATCATAAACACATTAAAGAATAACGTTAAAAGTGAATTCTAATAAAATGAATAGTCTGGCACGACTGCGCTGCAGGTTGGTGATTTATTTTAATGAGTAAAGCATTCTTTGCATTATGAGACATGTATGTACATATGTAAATGCTTATGCTGCTTTTTGTATGGCAGCTACAAAGAAAGGGAGCGAGTGTATACTCACATATTTGGTCACTCATTCTTGGAGTGAGTAAATTGCAAGCTCAGCGGTCTCACGGTGGCTTTGCATGCTCGTATTACTTATGTATATACGTAGTATGAATGCTTACATATAATCATACATAAGTATATATCCATGTATAATTATTATTATTTTTTATACCCTCTACCCATAGGGTAAAAGGGTATATTAAAGTCGCTAAAATGTATGTAACAGGCAGAAGGAAAATTTTCCGACCCCATAAAGTATATATATTCTTGATCAGTATCAATAGCGAAGTCGATTGAGACATGTCCGTCTGTCCGTCCGTCCGTCCGTCTGTCCGTCCGTCCGTCCGTCCGTCTGTCCGTCTGTCCGTCCGTCCGTATGAACACCGAGATCTCAGAGACTATAAGAGCTAGAGCAACCAAATTTGGTGTCAACATCCGTCTATTGTATAAGCGGGTCAAGTTTATTTTAAATTTTTGCCACGCCCACTTCCACCCCCGCAATTCGGGAAAAACCTATAACTAGAGCAATATTAAAGATATCGTATTCTTATTTGGCATGCACATTTATATGGTCAAAATGCACCACTTGACAATGACATGCAAAATGGGCTGTTAAGTGTGAGCGAGATAGCATGCGTTCGCTGTTGCTGCATGGCAAGCAGTGCAGTGTTGCTGCGTGGCAAGCAGTGCATGCTAAGAGAATTTTTTTTGGAAATTAATGGCGATTTTGATTGTTTTTGACTTTATAGAGTACTTTTACTTGGTACAGGGTATACTCAATGTCGGCAGGGACGACTTGCTTGCTTCATTTATTATTGAAGCAAAGTGTTACAGCTCGAGCTAAATGTTTTTATATATTTATGTGTGTGAATATACTAACTTTTTTGAGAATAACATAATATTGTCAATATGTAGTTATTACTTTTTGTCTTTTTTTTCTTTTGTTTTATTATTCTTTTTTCTCTTTTTGAATATTAATTGTTTTCTTATATACATTTGTTGTTTATTTTTGTTTTGGAAATATGTATGTATGTATGTCTTTTGGGCTATACAATTTCTATATTGTATAGTGGATTAATCTTAACTATTATAACGAAATATATTCGGAAGTTTCTTTGTTTGCCGAAAACTAGCTCGTATGGACAATAATTATGTGCCATAGAGTGTGTTGTGTCTACAAGATATTTTGTAACGGCACATATCAGGGTTATTGCGTATTCGTTACCATTTTCAGGCTTCAATAATTTCAATAATTTATTGCCCATTTTTTTTTTTGAAAAGTGTCAGTTGAAAGTAATTCAAAGACCTTTTTCCACGGTGCCAATGTGAATCACCTTATCTTTGAAAGAACTGACTTAAGTCAAGAGTTTCATTAGTGTACAGGTCGCCAATATCAATTCTTGCATTTAGATACTAGACAGTGAAATCTTATTCTTCTAATTCAAGCCGCATGCGCGTTAATTTTAAACTAGGGTCGATCATTAAAAATACATACGTCAATGGTCTGTGATCTGTTTTAATTGTAAAATATATGGTCGGAAATGAGTAATTGCCCAATGAATAGCTGCTAGTTCTTGTTCAGTTGTGCTCTCATTGCTTCACCTTTAGTTAATGAACGCGATGCATATGCTACTGGAAGTTGAAGACTATTCTGGTTTTGAGTTAAAACCGCTCCACACGCTTGCTGACTTGCATCAGTTATTATGCAAAATTCTTTGTTGAAGTTAGGATATTGTAATATTGTGGGCTGCATTAAAATATTTGTGAGATATTGGAATGCGTTTTGGCATTCAAGTGTTCATTTGAATAAAGCATTCTTTTTACATAATGGAGTTATGTGAAGTGAATAGTCAGCGAAGTTTTTGATAAAACGTCTGTAATAGTTGCACAATGCAACGAATCGTCTGGCTTGTCATGTCGGACTGGATAATTTTTGACAACATTATAATATATGTCATCTGGTAAAATTCCTTTATCTGTGCATTTATCACCCAGAAAACTCACTTCGTGCATGAAAAATGTGAATGTGATTTTAAGTAAAAACGCCAGGTTCGCGAAACAACAAATTCCTATTTATTCCTATTTAATGGCCAAATATATTGCCTGAAGAATGCTTATTACGATCAGCAAAAAAAAAATTTTCCTTGAATATTTCGATCTTACATGATCGGCAAAAGAGAAAAAAGAAATAAACTTCTCTACTGCTAAACTCAGTGAGACAGAGACATGGGAAGGTTATTGTTAGATGATGTGGTTTTCTCACAATTTATTTTACAATTCATATTAATAAGAAAAAGAAAAAACAAATTCCAACCACATTGTTAGTTATAAAAGCCTATCAGATATGAGTATTTTCCAAACGACGATTAAACGCGATTATTTGAGCTAGGACTTATAATTAAAGGAAATCATGGCTTATGGCTGTTAGCGACCCGAAAGCGTTATTGTGCTCTTTTAAGAAAAGCTAGTTCCCACTCTACCGCTTGTCTACGCTCTATGTAGCGTTGTCGGTCCTCCTATGTTGTTGTGGTCTTCTGACGAGCCCGGTACTCAGCTATTGTGAGTGTGGAAGGTGCATCCCTTTGCTCAATAGGAGCAGTATCGGGGCAGTCGTCACTTATATATTTGGCTTGACTTGGCAAGCGTCAAGCGGTGCCGGTGCTGGTCTTCGCACAGGTTGCGCATTCATTTGTTGATAAATTTTTCTTTTTTTTTTGTTACTCTTTTATTTTTGTTTGGGAATGAAATTGGCACGTAGATTGTGCTTACTGATTCTCCAATTCCGTTGACTTCACATTCCCATGGCCATGGTGGAATGCACCGTTGTTGGCATACTAAACCTTAAACAGAATTCCAAGCTCAAGCAATGTCCAAGTCTGAATCGCCAGCCAGCTGCTAATGGCAGGATCGCCAGCACAGACAACGCGTGGGATGAACTAAGTGGATAAGAATGAGGTTAGGGTCCTGTCACGATCGCAATGTAATAAAAATGAATAGTTTAGCATGACTGTGTTACAGGTTGGTGATTTATTGAATGAATCTTTATTTTAATAAGTAAAACATTCTTAGCCTAATGATACATGTATTGTTTTGCAACTTCTTTGAATTAAATGTTTATTTACTTTCTGACGTTCATGCCCGTATTAACACTCTTCTTGAGTTCGTTTATTTTTAGTTCGATAAGGAATATATACATATATATCGTATAAGAATATTTATGAATAGCAAATAGTAATAATAAGTAATAATTAAAAAACGCGTGGCAAGCTTTGCTGCTTAACGACAACCGAACTCTGCTGCACATCCAGTAGTTTTCCATGACCTCATCTTTATTTTTCTTTCGATTACGTCTCACGCCACTTTACCATTTTCTAGTGGAACGGTCTTTCGGAACGGTTTCGTATAAGCTTACGTGCCAACACTGCTTTTTGTATGGCAGCTACAAAGATAGGGAGCGAGAGTATACTCACACATTTGGTCACTCATTCTTGGAGTGAGTAAATTGCAAGCTCAGCGTTTTCACGGTGGTTTTGAATGCTCATACTAATTATGTATAAAGGTAGTATAAAATGTTTATACATTTATGTGTGTGAATACAATTTAGTAGTATTGAAAAATAAAATGGTAGCGTCCACATCGTTACAAGATTACAGGTAAAACCAATCTATAGTAAGAGTAAACTCATTCAGCTTTGCAAGGTTAGTTTTACGAAAGCAACCATTGCGTGGCGTTGAGTTGGGACCAGCAATCGGCAATCGCGAAGGAAGGTCAATGGTTAAGTCCAAAATTGGACTTAAATTATCTTCGGGGAAAACTAGAGGATTAATTCTCGAAACAGTGCAGTGGGTAAAATCTAACATAAATATAAGATCTTGTAAACTTCCATTTATGTTATGCATAGGACTAACTTGTATTAAGGATAACTCAGGGAGGCCATCAATAAAGCAGTCTGAAGAGGAAGCCAGCAGCAAGGAAGACTCATATGATGGAAACCATGAAATGTCAGGCAAATTAAAATCGCCAGGAACAATCTGCATCGGAAATATGCAAGGATACAGAGGGAATAGCTTCTAAATGGATGGTGTATACCGCCATTTCAGATTTTGGTGGAATATATGAGCAAGTTACAAAGGCTGAATACGATTTAAGAGAAAATTTGACACTAACAAATTCAATGTCAAGAGTTGCTGTAAAGTGAACTAATTCAGAGGGAATTGCTGAGTTGACAGCAATTAAAACTTCGACTCCATTTCTGAATGTTTGATCGCATCTGTAAGTAGAAAATATTGTGGGTAAAGCGGATGCTTTGGATATATCTGGCTTTAGCCACGTTTCGGTAAAAGTTGTAACGATCCCTTTTGGTCCTTACTAATGGCAGAGTCAGATTTCAGGAGACGCGGTACGACACAACAAATTTGTATTGTGCGCTGGTGAAAATAAGGAAATTAGTTTAGGTTGATTGTAATTTCAATAGCTCAGTTTATTGGTATGCAATTTCTTTAGGGTGATGGCAGCTTTAGTACGATGGACTGGTCATAGGATCTGTTGGGGCACTATTTCGGAAGCCGTATGCTGTATATTCATATGGGCAAATAAAGGACTGCTTGTTGCGTGCCCTAACTGTTGCCGAGAATACTCCAGGTCTTGCCTATCTAAACTCATACACTGCTACTCTCCTAATACTTGCTAGGACTACTCCTAGTTCCTCCCCACTATGCCAGGAATACTCCGGGTCTTCCTCAACTATGCTAGCAATACTCCTATCTGTGCTAGGAATCACTCCTAGTCTTCACTTGTCTCGCTTTGAACACCTTTTATTTGCCTCACAGGGATATGCCAGGATATGGATCCTGTTTGCCGTTCCTTGCCCACGTGATGTTCATTAATTTGTGTATAAATAGCTTCACTCGTATACTCTTTCGCTTGGATATAGACTTCGCTTGTATCGCTTACTAGATACCCCTGTGGTCTCAGCCGTGCGTATTTATAGACATCTTGACCCGCTCAGGATGCGTGGTGGGATGCTGCGACGTAGCCAGTAAATTTCCATCCACTTGTGTCATTCCTCCTAAACTTTCCATCGCTTCCTTGTTTGCGTCGACTTTCTCTGCCGACCCTGCAGCATAGCTTGCATTGTGAAATTGCCCTTTTGGGAGCATCAGCTTTCTATATCGCTGGGCGCCCAGCCGCTGTCTTCAACGGCCTTTCTTTCTCTCACAAGATCACTTTCCAGGTCACCCATACATGTATACGCACACATGGGTACGCGTGCCCTTCGGCTTTTCGCTCACTCTCTGGTTACCACCACCAATGCTCTTAATTACTTACAACAGCTCTTACAATCGCCTACTAATAGATTTAACGATATATATATAAATAATTATCATATTGCTTTTCCACTAGTGAAACCTATTTTAATAAATACCCCACCCCGCCTAATAATACAATAATACATAATAATAATTCAATAATAAAACAATACCAAAATAACAATAATTAGATATATATGTATATGTAATAAACATATAATAATACTTGCATATTTTAGATCCTACAGTTTGAAATTAACTTATATTCCCGCCGCCAACTGATCAACTCCCAATGCTTCTCAAACCTACGCATTGGGCCCTAGCATATTAGCCCCGCTCTCCCACTCTCGGCATTGCACCTTTCTTTTCGGCTTTTCTGGCTTGCCGCTAGCTCACGCATCCCTGCTCCATGATCCATGATCATGGTACTTGGGATTTCTGACTGTTCTGCTTCTTTATGGTGACGTCATCTGAACAGAGCGCCCCAGCGCCTAAGCTTTGTTATTATTTTTGTGCTTGCTTGTGGCCGCTTCTTTTACATATGTTCTTGTATACAATCTATTTGTTTACATATATGTAATATGTTAATTCCATCTAAGTGATTTTGTTTACAATCATATGGTGATGCCGCTTGACGATTTGTTTATCTTCATATGGTATTCCCAGCATGATAATTTTAAATATGATCAGGTTCGACACCATACCATGTTTGCATGTTCGCACCATACCATTATGTTCGTTTATATGTTTGCATCATACCAATATGTTCGTTTATATGTTTGATATCATACCGATCTCAAACATCGGTTGCCTGTTTGGCATCTGTTTTTATATATATCTAATTATGGAAATTTAGGGTTCATCAAGATCTTCCCTTTCACGTCTATTTGGGAGGGATAATAATAAATCCTATAATAATTATTCCTCACATCCCCCCTTTCTTCGGGAGACCGATTCCTCCCCTCCTACTGTGTTCCCCTTTCCCCCTTTTTTGTTTCCCGACTTTTATTTTATATCCTTCATTTTTTTTCTTCTTCTTTTGGCTTGGCTCGCATATTTTATGGCCTCGTTCGGCATCTTTATAATTCGGCGATTCATCAAGGCTTCTTTTCATACCTGTTGGCTGATATGAGCATCTTTTCGTTCACTCACGGTTTTATGTCTTATTGCGACATTCTGCATCTTTTATCCATATATTTCCCATCTTAACCTAAGTTCTTAATTTCATTATTTTCCCTCATCCTAGACTTCATTTTCCCTACATTCTACATGAACATTTTCTCTTATTCTAAACTTCAACATTTTCTCTTATTCTAATTCCATTTTCCACTTCACCTACTCCTGCATGACTCGGGCTCGCCCCCTCACCATCCTTATCCGATAGCGGACACGGCCCACTCACACCACCTCGGCCTGCCTCCCGCTGCCGCCCATCACCTGCACGGCGATGGCCACCGTTCCCAGCCACCGCTCCACATGCACTTCCCGCCATCTCTCATATCCTCACACGGCTGGCACCGACCTTTGCCGGTGAAGTACCGGCCTAGATACTTGGCGAATCCATGCCGGCCTCCGCGGATCCCGCGGGTAGACTTGTTGCTGTTGTGGCTGCTGGAGGAGTGGTTGTTGCTGTTGCTGGGGAGGTTGTAGTTGTTGCCGGGGATGTTGTTGCTGTTGCTGGGGATGTTGTTGCTGTTGCTGGGGAGGTTGGTGTGGTGGCACCGCCCACTCCTCCACCACTACGGTCTTGTGTATCCAAACCCCCGCCTCAGGACCGAGTCCGACCACTGATCCCACCGAGGAGGGTCAGGGAAGTATTCGGCGCTCGCCTCCTCCAACATAGGATCCACCCTTTCTGCCGCCTTGACCTCCTCGGCCATCGGTATATCGCCCACTTACCCGAGGCCCGCCTCCATACGGTGCAAGTCGTCCTCGATCTCGGCGAATACCGCGGCCAGGCTATCCGCCTCGATGCCCTAGTCCTCCTCCTCTTCGTTAGGGCCCTCGTCCTCATTTTCCTCTCTTCCCTCTTCCTCGTCGGAGGAGATGACAATGACCAGAACCAACACCACCGTCTCATCGTCGTCGGACTCCTCTTCCGACACATATGACTATGCCAACACCTGCATCGCCTCCTCCTCCATCTCTCTCATATTCTAACGTCTGCTCATTTTCGCTGTTCCAATTAAAGTGCTTTGCGGTTCCCTTGATCTGTTGTTCTTCTCCTGAATTCGCCTCGTGTGAGAGTATGTGGGTGGTAGCTCTCTTATTACACCTGGTTTTCCCGCTTGTTTCATTCACCACCTTAAAGATTACTGGCGATATAAAGCTCACTTCTTTATACGGCCCACCATACCATGTCGTTAGTTTGGCTGCGAATCCTTCTGCCGCATTTGACAGGTAGTGCTCTTTTGCCCATACCGTGTCCCCAATTTGAGGTCTCCATTGTCGTCGCCTCGTCGCTTGATCCTGTGCCTCCCTTTCCAGATTCCGGCGAACCAACACCCCGATTTCCGCAATCACTTGTTTTGATGTATTTGGGCGTCGTTTTGTTTCCCCTGACCCAGTTGTCACTTTATCGAATATTGCTCCAGGTAGTCGCGGCTCCCTTCCTTGCGTGATGAGCATCGATGTGTATCCCATTGATTCTGACACGCTTTAGTTAACAGCTAACATTAATTCCGGCCACATCTCGTCCCATTTCCTCTGATTCTCCTCTGCAAACTGCGCGATCATTGTCTTGACCGTACTGCTTGCCCGTTCCGTGGGATTTTCTTGTGGTGTATATGGAGCCGTTAATTGGTGCATGCATCCCCATTCCTGTAGCATTTTCTCAAATATTTTGCTTGTGAATTGTACCCCATTATCTGTCACTACTACTTTTGGGACGCCAAATCTACTTAATATGCGTTCCCTGAATGCCTTAATTAAGTTCTCGGCTGTAGCTTTCCTCATTGGTATCAATTCTGTCCATTTTGAGAATCTGTCTATGACCACCAGCAACACCGAATTCCCATGTGTTGACCTTGGCAGTGGTCCCACAAAATCCGCACACACTGTTTCCCATGGACCCTCCGGGCCTTGCGTCAACATCTTGCCTGCTGCTTGTTGCTGATTTGGTGTGTACCTTTGGCATGTCTCGCACCGACTGATATACCGACCGTATGTTTCGCTGTATTTCTGGCCAGGAATACTTAGCTGCGACCCTCGCGATTGCTCTCCGGTTAGCCGTGTGGCCCGCCCTTGGAGTGTTGTGGTTTTCACTCATTACGCACTGCCTCATTGGCCTTATTACGCATAACTTCCATGAGACCACCTCTTTTTTACCGGCACTATGCGGTAAATTTCGATATAGTTGACCATTTTCTAGGACATAGTCTGGGTACTTCTGTGGATTCTCCTTTAGTTTCTTTCTCATATCATGTACCCATCCACATCCTACACTTGCTTGTTGCATGCTATCCTTCACCATTCTGAATGTTTCTGACGGCTGCCTTGACTAGGCGTCTGCTACTACATTAAATTTGCCCTTGCGGTAAGAAATCTTGAAGTCATATTGTTGTAGCTCCAATGCTGTTCAACCATTTCAAGGCCATGTGATCAGTGATCACGTTAAAGTGATAGCCTTCTAAGTATGGTTTCAGTTTCCTGACAGCCCACACAATCGCCAAGCGTTCTTTTTCCGTTGCCTAGTAGTTTTGTTCTGCTGGGTTTAATGTTCTGTTGGCGTATGAGATGACCCTTTCCCCTTCTTCTGTGTTCTGTGTTAATATTGCCCAAACGCCATAGTTGCTTGCGTCCGCTTGAAGTACAAACATTTTGGTGTAATCTGGGCATGCCAGCACTGGGTTCGCCATCAACTTTCCTTTCACCATACCGAAAGCTGATTGATGTCTCTCTTCCCATACCCACTTTGTTTTCTTTTTCTTGCTACCCCCAGATTTTGCAGCAGTTCTTTTTTGTTCTTTGGTGGTTTTAATTCTGCAATACCAATTCCTTATTCGGTCACACGATTCTCAAGGAATCGTAACTTCTTTCTGAAGAACTGGCATTTTTCCGCATTTATTCTTAAACTTGCAACTTTCAGCCTATGGAAGACCTCTTTTAAATGCATCTTATGGTCTTTTATGGTTCGGCTGACCATAATGATATCGTCTTGGTACGCGAACGCATGAGGCATCATTTTGGGCCCTATTACCATATCCAGAGCTCGCTGGAAAAGTAACGGCATTGCCTTCCATTGGTACAGCCCTTTCCCTGCCCCAAGACGCAGGATCACTTATGCATAAGAGGGTTGTGTTATCTGTCATTGATGAACCAAAAGCAATAATAATGCACCGAGGTGAGAACTTTCCGATCACATTTGATTCAGGCGCAGAATGCTCGTTAGTCAATGAGAGCATAGCACACAAACTGTCTGGGAAAAAAACAAATAACGTAATATCATTAAGTGGAATTGGTAATGTTAGTGTAGTTTGGTCAATTCAAATCACAAGTAATGTAATGATAAATGGAAATTGTATCGAAGTAGTATTTCATTTAGTTCAAGATAATAATATGAAAAATAATATTGTAATTGGCCGCGAAATTTTAGCACAAGGATACTCTGCTATAGTATCAGCAGAAGGTGTTTGTTCTGTAAAAAGTTACGAAGATGATTTAAATAATTTAGCAACTGAAATACAAGGAGAAGATAAAAATTAATTGTGAAGATTGTTGCAAAAGCATTCAAAATCATTCATTCGCGGAACTCCTTTAACTCGCGTAACTACTGGTGTAATGTCTATTCGATTAGTAGAACCCACCAAGACTGTGGAAAGATTACCTTACAGATACAGTCCCAGTGAAAGAGAATTACTCCGGTCAAAAGTTCAAGAGTTAATAGATTATAATTTAATAGGGCAGAACAGCTCACCTTATGCCAGTCTAGCACTATTAGTTGAAAAGAAAAACGGATCCGTAAGACTCTGTGTCGATTATAGGGAATTAAACAGAAATACCATTGCAGATAAGTTTTCTCTACCGTTAATTTCAGATCAGATAGCTAGATTGCGTGGAGCAAGATACTTTACTTGCTTGGACATGGATTGCGGGTATTATCAGGTCCCATTGCACGAGAGCTTCATTGAGTACACTGCATTCGTCACTCCCGACGGACAATTTGAGTTTCTAGCGATGCCGTTTGGTCTAAAAAACGCATCGTCGGTTTTTCAAAAAGCAGTGATGAAAGCAGTGGGAGATTTGGCATTTTCGTACGTTAACGTGTATATGGATGATATAATGATCGTGGCCTCAACTAAAGAAGAATATTTTGACTAAGGGACTCTGTTCAGTATCTAGGATACGAAGTACAGGCGGGTGAGATTCATCCAAAATTGAAGCATTAAGCGCATTACCACCACCTAGGTCTAGTACATAATGTTCTTATATCTACATATATATTATGTGTACATATGTATGCAGAAAACATGCATATGATACGTATGTATGGTTTAACCACTTGAGGTACAAAGTGCACCTCATTATTATCTGAATGTTATACATTGAAATTGGTAGGGCAGAAAATTTTTAAGAAATGACGTAATATATGTAGTCATTTGGAGTAAGTGTTAATGTATTGTGTTTTATAAGTGTACTTAAAATGTATTACAAATGTGTTATCTCTATTTTTGTGAAATAGTTGTGTTCATTGAGGAATTTTGTTTTCAGTATTTTAAGTTACGTTATATTTAATTTCAACTTTCTCAGAAGAACTATAACTTTCATCATTATATATATTTATTATTTTTCTTTTTAAAAAGGTTGATCTTTTTTTCCAATGAAAGCGAAAATATTGTCATGGCTAACTAAATTTATTAACTAAAAACTTTCCGCTCCAATTCAAATCAAAATTTACAGAGCTCTGCACCAAATATAGTGACGAAATTGGACTTGAAACTGAAAAGCATGCCTTTATATCCATATAATAGTAATTGTTTTTCCCGAAAAACATAACGATGTTTAGGCACATTCCTACATGTGCACACAACTTAAAATTACGTCCACCAAAATGTTAATTTTTTATACACGAAGTGACTTTTCTGGGTCATGATCCGAAGAGCGGCAGACGATTTGTTGCGTTCTGTTACAGTCGTGTTAACAAAAACTTCGCTGACTATTCACGGCACATAACTCGATTATGTAAAATGATTGTTCTTTTTGAATAGACTATTGAATGCCAAAAAGTATCCCAATATCTCAAGGATAATTTAATACAGCCCATAATTTTACAATATCCTGACTTCAGCGAAGAATTTTGGATAATAACTGATGCAAATGAATAAGCGAGTGGAGTGTTGAACTTCCGGTAGCATATGCATTGCGTTCATTTACTAAAGGTGAAAGTGATAAGAGCACAGAGTAACAAAAACTAGCAGCCATTCACTGAGCAATTACTCATTTTCGACCATATATTTATGCCAAACATTTTACAATTAAAACAGACCATAGACCATTGACGAATCTGATTTCAATGATCAACCCTAGTTCCAAACTAACGCGCATGCGTCTTGAATTACTACTTCACTCTCGAGTATCTAAAGGGAAAAGACAATTTGAATTTTACAATTGATTTCAATAATAAATATCGCATTTATTGGTCAAGAATGGACCACATACCAAGACGGTGGATTCAACCGCTAATGTAATAAATAAAGTAGTGGTTGAGTTACCGTATTCTCAGAAGTAGTTATTCTCGTAACAGTAATTGTTGTGCTGATGGGCATTAGCTTTCTTTTAGAAATGTATCAGCTACACCTAAAGAGAAAATTTATTAGCAGGACAACTTGGGACTTAAACAAAGTCTAAACGGAGAAAAGAATATGAAGTTCAAGGAAATATGGGAACGGATAGTTTGTAATTCACACAAAAAACCGTAGACCTAATAGAGAAATCTAAATAAAGTATGTAAAATTGTTCCCCATGGATGAATGATCTTTTAAAGGACAAGATAGAGCAAATAGAATTAAAAAGCTCAGATGAGGATAAGTAATATTTAATGATTTAACGATTGTAGGACATTTTCCAAAAATATTATGTCGTATCTATATAAATAAAATATATATCTAAGAGTTTACTTAAGCTTTGCCTGAAAATGGACACTAATAAATTTGACCCGTCCAATGACCCCGTTAATGACCCCGATTTTCCTAGTCGAGACATCATTATTCTGCGTTTACATCGAATATATTATAGTAAATGTTTTCGAACACGAATATATGAACAACTTTAACAATAACACGCGTCAACATTGCTAAAAATTGGAAAAGGGAGTAGTGTTAAATACGTTGCCATATGTCTCAGTAAAAGAGAAAACTGAGGAACACCCGATCTTGGGTACGACAACAATTTTGTTGGTGCGAATGCACCGATAAAAATATACAATTAAAGAATGCCCGGCAAACAGTTGTTGTCCAAGCCAGAATTTTAAAAGAAAAATGGTATAGGTCTATTAAGTGCATTAGCCAAGAAAGGACAATCGCAAGAAACACACTAGATAAGCACTTCAGAAACATACAGGTCACCTTACAGCAGATTCGCTTTCTAATAAATAAGCACTATAATAGGTTGACAGAAGGTCACCAAAGTGCAGGAATTCTCTAGAGTGAATGTAGGGATAAATCGATAGCAGCCCTCGCTACACATAAAGTAAGGTTCGGTAAGGTATCTGATCTAGATACAACATTAGTCTTGAACGAGGATACAATGCCAACAGAGGGAAATTCGGAACACACCATGGTAGAAGAAATAGCTGCAGACAGGGAATATGTAAGACAAGTTTCGTCAGAAATGCCAGAATTTGGCGGTCAAAAGACATCACTCATTTGATTCGTACCGGCACTAAAAATTGTCGAACGACCAAAAGGGAACCAGGAAGATTTAGCCGTAGAGGTCATTAAGTCGATTACTTTTCCGATCCTGTATAAAGATCAAAATGAGAACACAATTGCAGGAATCATAAACATCTTAAAGAATAACGTTTAAGGTGAATTTACCGACGTTATAAAGGCCAAGGTTCTTAATAGCCAGCAAAAGAGCAAGACAGCTTCTCAATATACAGTTGAAACATTGGAAACTGAAAACATCACAAACTTCAATGATGCCATTGGTAAATTTATCCATTGCACCACCGAAATGACTGGGAGTCCTAGTACAATATTGCACCAGCAAGGAAGAAACCACAATGTTTATATATCCCAGAGTAACTCTGGAAACATCTAGGACACTTTACATACAGAGGATTAAGTAAAACACTCGTTCATACAATAAATTTCAATCTCAATACTTCGAAATCATTTTCCCATGTGCAGACAAATGAAAACCAATAGATGCAGATATTTCTTTCTGTATTCTCTGCAACACCAGGACAATACCTCTTACGCGCGAACCCTAGCAAACAGCATGCAAAAACGAAGTCGCGTGGACAACGGGCGACATTAAAACAATACTTAAAGTTAACACTAACTAATTAAAACTAACTACGTGCTAGATAGCTAAGAATAAAAGTTTTTAACATAAGAATAGAGGACTCTGATCCGATTACGAAATAAATGTGCTTGTTATCGGAACAATGTACTCGGAAAGGTTCATGGAAAGTGTAGTTTGAAGTGCAAGATTAGAGAAGTCTACTAGAATACGAAGGTAAGTTGACTTTGCAATTTCAGTTAAAACCACGAAGATCAAAAATTGTTTTTGAATGGATTCAATTCTAATTTGGTGTCATTAATATTGAGGTGACCAAGCACATGATCAGTACTCCAGAATAGGACGGACCATTTAAACGTTCAAGTGGAGTATTATTAAGGTAATAAGTTACTAGTTGAAAGGAAGATCTATAAAACGACTTGACATTACACTTTGAAATATGTAGGTTTAATAAGTTAATTTCACACCAAGTCTGGAGGTTATTAAGATCGGCTTGAAGCAGACGCGGGGAACCTGAACTATGAACTATGACTTATGGAAGATCATTATTAATAAGGGTAAAAAGCAATGGTCCAAGATGGCTACTCTATGGCACCCCGAGGTCACTTTGATGGTCTTAGATTGTGAGGATTTAAATAGGACCTTTTGTGTACCTTCAGGCCAATTTCGTTCAGCCTGTACAAAAGCAGTGTATGATTAACAGAATCAAAGGCCTTACTGAAGTTGGTATAAATGACATCAGTTTTCGATTTATTCCTGAATCCTTCGATCGATAAAGAAGTAAACTCTAAAAGGTTAGTGGTAGTAGATCTGCGTTTCATGAACCCATGTTGGGTAGATGAAAGTAAAGAACTACAGAAATGTTGCAATTGGGATTATAATTTTCTCAAAGGCCTTCGGTATAGCAGACAATTTGGAAAATTTAATCGTGGAACTACGGAAAGAGTAAAATCCGACAATATAATAACTAGATTTTACATTCTTTAAATGAAGTAACTCACTTGAAAACCATGGTGGCTTGCAAGACGCATAAGTCACACGTGGAACACAGGGATAAAAAAAACAACATAGTATTATAAAAAAATAAAATGGCAGCGTCCATATCTTGACAAGAGTACAGATAAGACAAATCTGTAGCAAGAATAGCCTCATTCAGCTTTGAAAGTTAATTTTACAAAAGCAACCAGTGGGAGGCGTTGAGTTGGAATCAACAACCGGTAAACGAAAAGGAAGAGGTCTATGGTTAAGTCCAAAGTTGGATGGGAATTGTCTTCGGGGACAACTAGAGGGTCAATTCTCAAAACAGTGAAGTCGGAAGAATCTAACATAAATATAAGAGCTAGTAATTTTCCATTTATATAATGCAGACTCATCTGATGGAAACCATGAAATATCAGGAAAATTAAATTCCCCAGAACGATTAGTAAGTCTGAATCGAAAAGATGGCTGGTATTTTCAGATTTCGATGAAATGTACGAGCGATTTACAAAAGGCAAAATACGATTTTATAGAAATTTTGACATTAACAAATTCAATATCAATAGTTTCTGTAAAGTGAACTAATTCAGAAGGAAGGGCTGAGTTGACAGCAATTAAAACTCCGCCTCCTATAAGTAGAAAATGTTGTCGGAAAACCGGATGCTTCGAATATGTCTGGCTTTAGCCACGTTTCAGTAAAACCAAGAACATGAGAATCAAAGAATAGACCATGTTCATAGATTTTAGAGAGTTTTGATTTAATCCTCTAGCATTTTGATAAGCCAGAACAAGGAACAAAATTAGTTTTTTGATACGCCAGTAGGTACTGACGAGCCTGAAGGCAGGGAAGAATTAATAATTATTGTGCTACCAGGTACAGAAGGTATGCGAATCGGAAGCAGATTTTTCCTCTTCTTAGCTGTGTACTCCTTTACTATTGAGTGTTCCGGCCAAAAATCTTTATGACATATTTGGTCAAAAAGATAAGGCGGAACACTAAGTTTAAAAGACGAAATGTCACGGGAATATGCAAACTTAAATTTTTCCACCGCGACTATGACATGGTCTGATGTAGTGTTGGGATGCAGCCTCGAAAAAATTACTTGCCTTTTTGGTGGAATACCAACAGGAAGCGAACTCAAAGCACCAAACGTAACCGCAGCAACAGTATTTAGCGCTGGAGCTATAGAGGCGGATAACGCTTTAAGAACTCCTCTTGTTACTATTTTATTAGGAACTTCTCTAGAAGATGCTGTTCGCCCGGACACATCGGACACTACACTTGAACTCGCATCAGCATGCGGGACAGGATTGCCAGGAGAAATAGCAGTAGTGTCCACACCAGGTGCTGATAATTCGGAGATATTGGGTCGCTATGCGATGACGCAGAGAAGAAATTTCGAGGAATGGTCTCCTTCCCCTTCGGGGATTCGTTTAATAGTTTATGACTATTAAACTGAGTTCCCAGAGTTAAAAACTCTTCCCAGAGCTTTTAACAACAGCCGACAAAGTTCTATATTCGTCCCTAGTTTGCCGCATGAATACACGTATATTCATTTCCACGTCCTGGCACGATTTACAACTCCATTTCAGACCCCTCCCATTTCCATCCTATCCTTGACTCCAGCCGAATAAACAGCACATTTAACGTGCATAACGTTGTCACACAGCCAGCATAAAAGGTAATCTTCTTGGATCTTTTGGGGATGAGGGCACTGTTTAAATGAGCAGACCAACATTAGTCAAACTTCTTTTTTTTATAAAAAAGAGTCGAAAAAGATCAAAATTTCCAATACCAAGTGATGGTATATTGGGCATTGATTTTATTGAGAAACTTAACTGCCAGATTGATTGCAAACCCCTCAAGGATTGGTTTATGATTAGAACAAATAATTTAAAATTCCCAATTAATGTACTAATAACATACAATGTTGGTAATACTTCGATATTTCTATCAGCAAGATCCCAAGTTATTCGTGAAGTAGAGCTTACGTCGGATGAAGATAGCGTATTGATCGCAAATCAGGAAATTCAACCTGGTATTTTTGTTGCAAACACAATCGCAACACCAAAAAATACATTTGTCCGTTTACTGAATACAACGAATGATAGTCAGATATTAAATATAAATAATTTTAAATCTGAACCGCTTTCAAACAACGAAATAGTTCCAACAGCTCGCAATGAAAGCGAAAACATTGTCATCGCTAACTAAAACTATTAACTAAAAGTTTTCCGTTCCAATTCAAATCAAAATTAACAGAACTGTGCACCAAAGCAATATTTTTTATAAGCAAACAAGTGGGAAAATTAATCCTTAACAAAATCGTCGAACCATCTGTGTCAGAATATAACAGCCCCCTGATACTTGTGTTAAAGAAGTCATAACATTGCTCCGAAGAAAAGAAATGGACTATCGTCAAATTTGTAAAAAAAATTTGGAAAGATAAATTTCTATTCCCCAGGATTGAGGATATATTAGACCAATTAGGTCGGGCAAAATATTTTTCTTGTCTTGACTTAATGACAGATTTCCATCAAATCGAACTCGAAGAAAGTTCAAGGGATATAACGCCATTTTCAACGAGCAATGGCTCATATTGCTTCACGCTATTACTATTTGGATTAAAAATAGCGCCAAATTCACTCCAGAGAATGATGACTATAGCATTTTCTGGACTTAACCCTTTTCAAGCATCATATGGATGATTTAATAGTAATTGGTTTTTCTGAATAGCATGGTAAAAATCTATTGATGTTTAGACACACAAACACAACTTAAAATTACATCCACAAAAATGTTAATTTTTTATACACGAAGTGATTTTTCTGGGTCATAAATGCATAATAAAGCGCTAGACGCTTTGTTGCGTTCTACAACCATTGCAGTCGTTTTAACAAAAGCTTCGCTGACTATTCACGGCACATAACTCGATTATGTAAAAAGAATGTTCCTTTTGAATATACAATTGAATGCCAAAAAGTATCCCAATATCTCAAGGAAAATTTAATACATCCCACATTTCTACAATATCATGACTTCAGCAAAGAATTTTGCATTATAACTTGTAATGAAGTTTGTCGGCCGGGGTACAATTCTCGTCTACCCAGGGCCTTTCTTTAACAGAACAATTTATAAAAAAAAGCTAAATCAGGGACTATTGTCCCACAAATCCTTACTAAGTCAAGTAGGGATTCATCCGGACCATGACTTAACAAGGATACATGAATTAATTACTAGTATCAGAGACTTCTGACCCAAGAATCCTTTCTAAACCAAGTAGGGATTCACCCGGACCTTAACTTAATAAGGGACGCCTCGGTCGTGAGTCGTTAGAACGGAATCTCATCCTTGGCTTGTGGTGAGCATCATGTTTCTGACACACTACATAGAGTAACATTACTAGTTATTCCTAGGGAATGAGTTAGGGATTCACCAGGACACTCATACTCTAAGAGACATATTATAGACATAGACACACGTGGTTCACTTAGGACTTTTTCTGCACGCACTCCTTTCTGACTCGTATTCACTCTCTAAAAGCACTTCACATTGATCGCTGCCATTAACCTCGTTTTCTTCTGTTGGCGTTGGTTTCAGCCAATGTTTAATGTCACGCCACGTGTCCGCCTCCGTCGTCGCCAAAATGTGTAGACTAGCTCCCTCATTTTCTGGTAGCCTCGTAGTTGCATTGGCAATCATCGTTAATGTTTTAGAATTTCGTTCTCAGTATTTGGCAAGTCCCGTTGCCTTAGATCGACGTCAGCGACAGCGTCGACGCTGTGGTACAGCCGCTGCTGTCTGAGGTGAAGCCAAGCAGCAACGCCACCGCTTTGGTACAATTTTCGTTAGTTTCCGGATGCCTCATAGTTGCTTATGTATGTGTGTATGTGCGTGTGTGTTTAACAGTGATGAGCAGTAGAGATGCTCTGAGTGGAACTAGCTCATAAAAGAAATAACAAGTCATATTATGCAGTAAAAGATTATTAAACTTTGTTTAAACGAAACACTTATGCTGCTGATTCTATTGTGGCGAAATACATGACATGAGGTTCGTCAGGGTTTCCCTCTATTTCGGTACAGGCTATTGTGACTTGGCACGAGCTGTTGATGTGGACGCTGAACAGCCGGCCTGCTGCCTCCTGATGTTACCTTTTGTCTTTGACTCACCGCGTATACCAAGCATGTTGGTATTTGTCCTTCCCCGATTTTTATCCGCCACCCTTCGGGAACATGCTGTCACTCAGTCGCCGGGACGCTCAGGGTGGATGTGAGGGCGTTAGCGCCTGGAGTATCCTCGCTTCCGCAGGAAAGTTGCCACGGTTCTGCGCTCACGTTTTTTGTTGCCGGCGGAACAGGACAGCGTCGGCTTCTCGGGTGTTTCGCTTAAGGACCCTGTTGATCGGAGAGATGTCGGTGAAGCAGGGATATGCCGAGGGCTGAACGTAGGCAGTGTTGATACGTCGCTTTCGTTGGCTGACGAAGTGTGTGATCCCACCGACGAAGTTGTGGGCTGGTCAAACGCTGGGTGGCGCCCGCTTGGCGACGTGGGATTGGCAGATTCCGCCTCCCAGGTTGATACCAGCTCCTCTATAATGCGGACAATCTCCACGATCTGGAATGGTGGGGTATTCATGCTGTGACATGCAAAAGATGCATTAAATGCTCTGACTTGTTATACCCTGCTCTTTCAAACCCTTCTAGCCCTATCAGTATGGTTTACAATACTTGAGAAGAGACTTATGATTAATGATACAGAATAGAACTAAAATTAGCAGGGGAGATACTTCTGAACTCGTCTGGTGACGGGGAAAAATGGCGGGTTATGCATAGGAGACTCCCCAAATGGTGAAAAGGGACGTTGGGAAGGCGTGCCTTCTAGCAAGTGGCCTCTGCGAATCAATCAGTCTCATGCCGTGTGGTCTCGGTTGCTTCTGGGAGACCCTTTTCTGGAATTGCTGGATGGCTGGGTTGAGGCCTCGTGCGGCGTTCCTGCTTCGACTCCATCACTATCTCCAACCAGTTGAAGGGGTTTTGAGATCACCTATGCTAGCTGTGTGTCGTCGTCTACCATGGACTTCTTGCAATCAATGCGATGCGATCAAGGAGTAATTGGTCCACTGTTTTGTTGATGGTGTTCTGCTGCGCTGGATTACGGGGGTAATACCGTTGGTTATCGGGCTGGGAATAATGTTATTGCAAGAATTGATATTGGAGATCTGTACACTAATGAAACTCTTGACTTAAGGCAGTTCTTTCAAAGATAACCCGAATCACATTGGCACCGTGGAAAAAGTTCTTTGAATTACTTTCAACTGACACTTTTCAAAAAAATGGGCAATAAATTATTGAAATAACCAATAATACGCAATAACACTGATATATGCCCTTACAAAATATCTTGTAGTCATTCCTGTTCCAAACAAAACCGCTAATACAGTTTCTAAAGCAATATTTGAATCTTCTTTATTAAAGTACGGTCCAATGAAGACGTTCATTTCGGAGATGTGAACAGAATATAAAAAATCTGTAATAAGCGATCTGTGCAAATATTTAGAAATAGAAAACATCACGTCTACAGCACACTACCACCAAACTGTTGGAACAGTTGAACGAAGTCATAGAACTTTAATTGAATACATCCGTTCATATATATCCGTTGATAAAATACATTCAAATCTGACCATCTCGTCCTGACTAGGATGAATTTCAGTTATCCGACCTAACATCCACTTGGATGGCGGCATCTGTGGGTCTTTGATGACGACTAATGTCCCACGTTGAAGATTTGCGTTTCGGCGCTGCCAATTATTCCTTGGTTGAAGCGTGATCAGATATTCCATATGCCATTGCTTCCAAAACCTGTTTCCATCGCTGCAGTCGATTAATGTCTACCTCTAACAATGAAGGTATAGATGTAAACGATTCACCCACCAAGAAGTGGGTGTAATTTGATTGATCTTACGCATGACTCCCACACACCGCCGAAATGCGGTGCAAACGGGGGTATGAAATGCCATTGTATGCCGCGGCCCGCGACAAAGTCTGCCAATTTCTTATCTTGGCTTTGCCTTATTACAAGCTGTCTCATCTCGTTAAGTTCCTTATGAGCACCTTGAAACGTGGTCCCATTATCAGAATATGAGTCAGTAATTGGTCCTCTGCGTAACCAAAACCGTTCCAACGCTGCGATAAATACTGTTGATCTCAAATCACGTACAAGCTCTAAGTTTTTTTTTGTATATATTTTTATTAGCGTAGGAACCATACCATACAATAGGGTATCTTAACAGACGCAAGGATTTCTGGGCACCAAACCTAATGCTCATGTTACATCAGGACTCATGTAAGAGAGTTCATGGTTGCCCAAGTATTTTGGCGAACCCTATTCGTTTCAGACGTTGTAAAGGCCTGGCCGGGAGTAAGCTTCTTGCTAGCATATTTCTGTGCCTAGCAAGTCTGTCTCTGTACCTGCTTGTGTGCCTTCCAATCTGTTCCTCCACTGTGTGAAGGTTTAGATCCCGATGAAGGGTGGAACCACGCACATACCAGGGACAATCCGTTATTTGCCGCATGACACGGTTCAAAAAGAGTTGTCTATGTTCACTGCATAGCGCCGATCTGGCTCTATGGCGTACAAATTTGGGGTATCGCAGCAAAATCGACATATAAGCGTATACAGGTCCTACAAGCTCTAAGTGAATGGCTTTTGTTGATAGGCAAACGAATACCGCGAACCATGCCTTTTCAAACTTTAGTGTTTTTCCTGTAGATTTTTTAATACTTATAGGTCCAGCATAATCTAGTCCTGTATGTAGAAAACATCGAAGAGTTCGCATCCTTGGTATCGGTAAATTTACCATTATCTGTGAACTGGTAGTCCGTCTCTGCATAACACACGGCTTGCATCCGAGCGCCTAAAATCCAATACTGTTGCCTTATGCTGTTGAATGTCCCATCTATTCCAGCATGAAGACTTTTTGTGTGTTGATGTCGAACTAATAGAGTTGCAATAGGTGATTGTTTTGGGATGATGATTGGATGTTTGGCATTGTAGCTTAAAGATAAATGGACAATACGTCCTCCATCGCGCATTAGTCCATCCTCATCCAAGAAAGGAGTTAATCGAACAAGCCTCGATTTAAACGACAAGGTTCGTTTATTTCTAAGAGCTTCATAGTCCTTGCAAAAGAACATATGTTGAATATATTTAATTAGTTGATAACGCGCGTGTGGAATTTCCATCGCTGTGATATGTCCCTTTTGAAGTTGATTCTGTGGTAATTCAATTCTGGTCTGACGTAACTGATTTACAAAACGATAGCAATAACAAAGAACTCTCAATGGTGTAGATCTCTTCTCAAGTGCATCGATGAATTCTAATGACTTCATGAATTTCGGTTTGACTAGTGGCCATGTTGAGTTAGGACTTGACAGCCAACTCGGTCCAGTCCACCACAATTGATGTACTGCAAGTTTTGAAGGCAGTATTCCTCGGGAAAAACATTAAGCAGGATTATGCTTAGATCGTACGTGTTGCCAGCAGCTGTGTGGGTATTCTTCCAAAATCTCAGCCGTCCTATTGCACACAAATGTATTCCATGTATCGAGGAATCGAAATGGCTTGACTGGTGCGACTCGTGTTCGAGTCGCGACTAGCGTTACGTTGTATTTGTCTCCAACCTTAACCCGGCTATACACGATAGCTAAATAAGCTTGTATAGACGCGACTGCAAATCCATGTAATTCGGTAAAGGTTCGTCCCATTTCACTGAACTGATCCAGCTTTCCTGAAGAAGAATTTTAATCACAACTGTAATCGGTGCAGGAATTCCAAGGGGATCATATAATTTTGCAAGATCCGAAAACAATGTGCGTTTAGTTGGCACTTGTGCTTCTTTACTGATGATGAAATTAACGCTTAAATCATCGTTGCCAGGGTTCCATTGTAGACCTAGAATCTTTACAATTATTGATGGTTTGTTGAAAAGGTTATGTTCACAAATATCAGTCGGCAAGGTTTGTAATGATGTTGCGCAGTTTGAATTAGTTCATCTTTGAGTGCCAAAAGATCATCAAGAGAATCGCATCCTGTAGGAATTTCATCAACATATGCATCTCTTGACAAAGCGGTTGAAGCTAATGGGTATTTGTATTTGTAATCATCAGCGAGTTTTTTCAATACACGGACTGCTAGGAAAGGATATGGGGATAATCCATAAGTAACTGTTAAAAGTCGGAAGTGTTGATAAGGTGTGCTCTCCTCCTTGCGCCATATAATGCGTTGATAATTAGTATGCTCAGGAGACACTAGAATTCTTCGAAACATCTTTTCGATGTACCATCTGCCAGCTGCATCTGACAAATTTACTTCCAAATTGTTGAACTCGTGTTGATCGTTTGCGTAGGAATCGATGACGTTACTACACTCATGATGAGCACAGAGACTTCAACAGAGTTCGAAGTGGTTCTCGAGTATAGTTGTATCTTGGCGCGTCCTCTAGTGACTCCAGCACTATTAGCAGCAAGACCTGAAACCGAAATCCGAGCATGTGTTCTTGCAACACCAATTTTTGAATAAATACTTCGGTCATTAATGTGACTGATGACCCTGTGTCGAGTAGTATTCGACAGCTAGTCTTATTTCCCCTTGCGTCGATCACGGTAGCCAAAACCGTAGGTAGTAGAGGTTGCGTATTTATGGTTGGACAGATCTCCGACGAATGATGGTTAACAACGGCAGGCGCAAACTCCTCTAGTCTAGGACTAAATGATGCTTCAATTCAAGTTGTCCTCTATGTTGTATCTCTTTGTAGATTCGAAATATTTGTTGGCTCTACATGTTTCAATGAGTGGTGTCTCGCTTTGCATAACCGTTAAACGTTGACTTAAAATATTTGACCCACGACTGAAAATTTTGAAGATCAGATTGTAACCGACAGGGAGAGATAATATCTTTGTAACTAAGACAAAGCTTAACATCATCTGCGTACATAAGGACATGAGAATGATTTATAACAGACGGAAGATCATTGATAAAAAGAGTAAAAAGCAATGGTCCCAGATGACTGCCCTGGGGCACACCCGAAAAGAACCCTCTGTGTTCTGCCTGTCAGATATTCCCGAATCCAGGAAACTAAAGGGCTACCAGTTTTATGGATGGAAAAGTTGAAGATTTAACAGACAATAAAGTTAAATGTTTTTGAATTGGCTTACATAAAGCCGCGGCACAAAACCTTAGTACACATCCAGGTATACCATCAGGACCAGGAGAGTACACAGGTTTTACTAAATTAAGCACGCTATGGAGCGAGCTTTCGTCGATCGAAGGAATACAGATACAATTAGATTTTCTTAACTGATAATGATACGGTAGATTTGCTCGATATTCTACTGAGGAGTAAGTAGATGTGAAAAAATCAGCAAACAGATCAGCAATCGCTTGATCAGAGTTGGCTGTGTTATTTTCAAAAGATAAACAAGATGGGTGGATAGATGTCTTACGTTTAGTATTGACAAAATTATATAATTTACAATTATAATTTACAACGCTGAAGGTAATTTTTATAGCATTGTGCATTAAGCATCATAAAGTTAGAACGAGCAACTGCTTATAGAGCAAAGTCTGAAGAACGACCCGATTTCTTATACTTTCTATAATATCTCGACTTCACATTCTTCAAGTTGGATAACTCACGAGAAAACCAGGGATGTCTGTGAGACAACACCGGGGTCCTCAATGGGACACAAACTTCATATAAAGTAAAGAAATAGCAAGATTCATGTCTGAACATCTGTACAAGAAGGACCAATCTGTTGAAAGAATGAGACTATTTAGTTTGACAAAGTTAGTTTTACGAACTAACATTTGGGCACAGGGCAGGCACTAGCAATTGGTGCTCGAAACGGCAGATCAACAGTTTGTTAAAAGGGGGAAGGAAGTTGTCTTCTGGGAGGACAAGAGGGTCAATTCTAGCGACTGCGTAGTTGGTAGAATCAAACACAAATATCAGATCCCAAGATCTTCCATTTTTATTACGCACTGGATTTATTTGAGTTGAAAATAGCACACTTAACGTTCATTACATTTTCACACAGCCAACATGCGAGAAATGCGTTATGGGGCGCGGGGGGGTTTAAACAATTTTCGTTAGAGCAGACAGACATTATAAATTAATTGCAAATATTAATTGAAATAAGAAATAAAAATGTCTCAGAAAAAAGCCAAAGAAAAAACTCACTCAGTTTTAAAGCAAATTCGACACTTGGGTCAAACCGGCAGAGAAAGATTGAAAATATCTAAGAGAAATTACACAGTTACACGTGTCACTTGTACGCGGTGCAAAGATGCGAGCACGAACAAAAGAAATTAAAGAAGAGCGGGAGAGCCACAAACAATGCACATGCAACAAACAATGTATGGGCGAGAGCGCGAGAGCAAATTGAAACGGTAAGAAGTACAAACACAGGAGCAAAGATTAACAAGAACAGCAACAACTGTGTAGGGTTTGTTGTTGTTCAGAAACAATAAATTAAATGCTTTGATTTTGCGTTTGTACTATTAAACAGAAATAACGGAAATAGCGCAAATTCAAATCGATGGATTGGTTTTATGTTATTAACAAAGTTAACACAGTATTATTAAAAAAAATTATAGAGTCAATCTCAATGATTTTAACCCGAAAATTAATTTTTAAGCAGGATCGAAAAAAAACACGTCAATCCACGAAGAAATGCACTTACGTTGGGATCGCCATTCCTTTAAATCGTAGTTGTTCTTTGCGTCCCAATTGTTTAAATGTATTTATTGGTTAATTGAATCCATAGTTGTAATATTGTCAATTGCTAGTAGCCTCCATGAGTCTCCCATATGTTTGGTAATACTGCTCCTCAATTCGATCCAAATCAACATTAAGTTCCACATAGTCGGGTTCCTCATAGAATCGACCGAAATCTTCACATAATTCCATTAAATAAACAAAGTTTGCTTTCAATCTGATCGGCGTCTTCGATCCGGCTCGAAGGACCAAAATTTTGTATGGTTGCGAATAAGTGGACTGTATTAGTCTTTTGTCGGTTGGAATTATATTTAATTGATTAAGAACGTTACAAAGGTTATCACGTCTATTCTACTAAGCTGCCAAAGAGTATGTGTTTTTAACTATGCATACGATTTGTCGGCGAACCATAATTCTACATTGTCTGCTTCCCTCTTTCCGAAGCCAAGAATCACGCGGCTTGCAAGAAAAGGTGGAATGCAGAAAGTGCGTTCACAAACAAATGTCGAACAAAGAGAATTAGAGAATTACAGTGTTCTGAAACCAATTTGAATTGACTTAAGGTTAAGGTTTTATTAAGAAATGAAACGGGCCATAAGTTAGAATCTAAGTATTTACGGTATACAGTAGATTAAATATAAGATAGGAAATATATTTCAATAAGAGATAACAAAACTAAAAAACAAAAAATCTATAAAGATAGATTAAAAAATTCAAAATATGACCATAACTTCGATATCACCAAAACAAGAACAAAAACTAATCAAGCATTGAAGAAAATATAAACATACATTGTAACGATCCTTTTTGGTCCTTACTAATGGCAGAGCCGTATTTCAGGAGACGGGGTACGACACAACAAATTTGTATTGTGCGCTGGTGGAAATGAGGAAACTAGTTTAGTTTATTTGTGGTTTCAATATCTCTGTTTATTGGTATGTAATTTCGTTAGCGTGATGGCAGATTTATTATGATGATGGAATGGTGGGCGGATCTGTTTTGGCACTGATTGGAAGGCCGTATGCTGTATATTCCTACGGGTAAAAAAAGACGGTTTGTTGCGTGCCCTAACTGTTGCCGGGAATACTCCAGGTCTTGCCTATCTAACCTCATGCACTGCTATTCTCCTAATATTTGCTAGGGCAACTCCAAATCTCGCCCCAATGCGCCAGGAATACTCGGAGTCTTCCCTAACTATGCTAGGAATACTCCTAGTCTTCCCTGCCTGTGCCAGGAATACTCCGGGTCTTCCTCAACTGTGCAAGGAATACTCCTAGCCTTCCCTATCTGTGGTAGGAATAACTCCATGTCTTCACTAGTTTTGCTTTAAACACTTTTATTTACCTCACAAGGATATGCCAGGATATGGATCCTCTTTGCCAGTCCTTGTCGATGTGTTGGTTCATAACTTGGGTTTGGATATCTTCACTCGTACACTGCTTCGCTGGAATATGAACTTTTCTTGCATAATACTTAGCTTTAGTTCGCTTACTAGCTCCCCTTATGGTCTCAGCCGTACGTATTTATAGGCATCTTAACCCAATCAGGATGCGTAATGAGATGCTGCGCCGCAGCCAGCACATTTCCATCCACTTATGTCATTCCTCCTTAACTTTCCATCGCTTCCTTTTTTGCGTCGAATTTCTCTGCCGACCCTGCAGCATAGCTCGCCTATTGCTATGCATGGTGAAATTACCCTTTTTGGGAGCTGCAGCTTTCGATATTGCTATGGGCCCAGCCGCTGTCGTCAACAGCCTTTCTTTCTCCCACAAGATCACATTCTAGGTCACCCATACACGCTTACGCATACATGGGTACGCGTGCCCTTCGGCCTCTCGCTCGCTCTCTGGCTGCCACCACTCTTGCTCTTAATTACTAAAATTGCCTGTTACTAGATTAAACAATATAAGTATATTATTAATTATCACCTTGCTTTTCCCCAAGTGAACCCTATTTTAATAAATACCCCCCTCACCGAAATATAATAATAATACAATAAAATAATAATAATTCCATAATACAATAATAATAAACCAATAATAAAATAATGCAGAAATAATAATAATCAGATATATACTAATCAAAAATAATACATTCAGGTTGCAACTCCACAGTTTGAATTTAACTTATACTCCCGCCGCAAACTGATCGACGATGCTTCTCAAACGCAACGATGGGCGTTCCCTTACATATTCGCCCCGCTCTCCCACTCTCGGCATTGCACCTATCTTTTCGGCTTATCTGGCTTGCCGCTGGCTCACGCATACATGCACGCATGCACTCTCCCACGGTCTAGGCACCTATCGACGACCTCCCACGACGCTCGCGTCATCTTGTCGCCCCTCACCCCCGGCCGATTATCGCTATGGCCCTTAATTGGCCATAGCAACAAGTGCGTGCTGCCAACAAATTTCGCTTATGCTCATGGGCTTGGGATTTCTAACTGTTCTGTTTCTTTTACTGTGACGTCATCTGAACAGTATCAAACCAATATGTTCGTTTATATGTTTGATATCATACCGATCTCAAACATCGTTTGCCTGTTTGGCTTCCGTTCCTTTATATATATCTAATTCTGTCTCTTTGTGAGGGATAATAATAGATCCTATAATGATTATTCCTCACAACAAATACTCTTAACAGACCATTTTGTACTGGGCGTTTCAGTACAAAACGGAAATATGTATATCTCCGATAAATATTGTCCGATTTGGTCAGCTGGTGCATATAAGCCATATTATTAAGTGTGCCAAATAACAATGCTCTATAATATAAATTGTGGGGGTGGCAAAAATTTGAAACAAAGTTGACCTGCGTACATAATAGACGGATGTTGATACCAAATTTGGTTGCTCTAGTTCTTATAGTCTCTGAGATCTAGATGTTCCTACGGACAGACGGACATGTCTTAGTCGACTTGGCTATTGATACTGATCAAGAATTTATATACTTTATGTCGTCGGTAAATTCTCCTTCTGCCTGTTACATACATTTTAGCGACTTTTATATACCTTTTTACCCTATAAGTACCGAGTATCAAAAATGAATATTAGAAGAGAAAAAAAAAGAATAATAAAACAAATAAAAAGAGACAAAAGTAATTACTACATACTGATAATATTACGTTGCTCTCTAAAAAAAAGGAGGAGTAGTATATTCACACACATTTATATATGTAGGAACACTATTATTTTCTCGATTCATTTCGTTAGCGTTCAAATAACTACTAACTCGTGACGCACAACTCTTGTGCTCGTCTTTCACCATACCACACTCGGCGACAGCGACAGAACGCTGACTTATTATTATTATTATTGTGAAATACCCGAAAAGACACCTTCAAACGTACGCAACGACACGGCCATCCTGACCATTACACGACCTCCTGTAGAGAAAACTACCATTTCAGATTATCATTATTAATTTTATTATAAACAAAAGATTAACAAGACGATTTTAACTTCATGTAACTCATTATGTTATCAATTTCATAAAACAATGTCATGATTCATTGAACAATATTTTTACAACATTTTTTTTTTGTTCTTCTTTATTCAACATTAAAGGTCACCCAATTAAATCACAGACATTTAAATGTTTTGCACTTGTATTTTCTTTGACCCTCAGTAATACATATTTTTCTCACCCTCACTGGTGTATTTCGTTTTCTTCAGTGACATCAGCATTTTCAATATTTTCATTTTCACTTTCCTCAGTGGCTTCAACATTTTCAATATTTTCATTGTCACATTCTTTACCTTCTGCAATGGTTTTATCACTCTCAATTTTATTATCATAATCATCACACACATTCAGCTCCATAGGCACTTGCCCCTTTGGCATTTTTTTAAATCTCATGTGCATATTTGTACTTTCTTTTGCTGGTTAATGACCTTAGCATGTACCTGTCACCTTCTAGAACATTTATTATTTCAAAGGGTCCTTTGAATTTAGGTTTCAACTTGGTTTGATGTCTTTCTTCGTTTCTGAGTAAAACAAACTCTCCGACCTTGTGTCTAAGTACCTTTGCCTTGTTCTTATCAAATCGTACCTTGTCGTAAGTGTATGTAGTTAGAACATTTTTCTCTGCTTGTGCTCTTATGTTTGACAACTCAACATAGTTTTCTACATTACTAGGTGGAAGTAATCCTACTACTACTTTTCCCAATAACATTTCAAGAGGACTTGCCTTAGTTACTCTATTAGTTGTACAGTTAATGGCTAACTGCAACTTTCCAAACACATCCTGCCAAAACTGAGTTACAGTTTCAAGCGCCTTTAACAATGTGCCGTTTCATCGTGCTCATGGTTCGTTAGACTTGGCCGTTAGCTCGACTAGCACCGGTGGTAATCAAATGCAAGTTTATTTTCTGATCTGAACAGAATTGACTAAACTTGGCACCCGTAAAACACCGTTCTTGATCGGCCATTATTCTGTTTGGTAATCCAAATAACGAAGCAACAGATTGAACAGCATTTATTCAGCTTTCACTATCTAATTTAAGGGTATGACTAAGATAAACATATTTGGTAAATGCATCCACTTGAACGATAACATACTCTTTTTGATCACTTTTGCCATTTAATTTACCTGTTATGTCAATGTGAATAGTGTGCCAAGGAGTATTAACTTTCGGAATTTTGTGCAATTCAGGTTGAATTTTTCCTGAGGTTGATTTGGACATTTTATACGTAATGCAATTGTCCACAAATTTTCTAACATATTTTGACATATGTTGAAACCAGTAAAAATCATAAACTTTATGTAACGTCTTTTCATAACCTAAATGCATTATCGACTCGTGAACATGGTTTATGACAAACCATCTGAAAGTACGTGGCACTACTGCTAATCAACGTGTTCTACCGTTTCTCTGTATTTTTCGGTAAAGAAGGGCAGAACCCTTAGTTCATAGGGTTTGCAGTGTCTTCAGGAAGAGAAAAATCTTTTAATTTCTGACAATTTCGGCTATCTCAGAATCTTGACGCTGCTCCGCAATAAGCCAGTTGCTTGAGATCGCTGCCAAGTTAACTCTCTTTTCCTCAATTACCTTTGCAACAGAAGTAAATTTTTTCAGAATGGGGTTTCTCGATAAAAAATCGAACCATTCTTTTCTTATATGTGTCTGTGAGACAACACCGGGGTCCTCATTGGGACACAAACTTCAAAAAGAGAATCGAGAGTCTTATAAAACAAAGAAATAGCAAGATTCATGTCTGAACATCTGTACAAGGAGGACCAATCTGTTGAAAGAATGAGACTATTTAGTTTGACAAAGTTAGTTTTACGAAAGTTGCGGCATTTGGGCACAGGGCAGGCACTAGCAATTGGTTCACGAAACGGCAGATCAACAGTTAATTCCAAAGTGGGATGAAAGTTGTCTTCTGGAAAGACAAGAGGGTAAATTCTAGCCACTGCGTAGTTGGTAGAATCCAACACAAGTATCAGATCCAAAGATCTTCCATTTTTATTACGCACTGGATTTATTTGAGTTAATGATAACCATCAATAAGCAAATGTAAAGTACAAGGGAGCAGCAGGCCAGACTCGTCAGAAGGGGACCATGCTATTTTAGGTAAATTAAAATCACCAAAGACAATTAATATGTCACTATTAGGAAGCAATGATGATACATGTTGAATATATTCTAAATGTTTAATATATACCGTCATGTCGGATTGTGGCGGGATATAAGAACAAGTGATGTAGACCGAGAAGGATTTAAGTCCAAACATAACACTGAGAAACTCAATTTTCTGATTAACAGGTAGATGAATCGGGTCAGAATATAAGGCAGAGTCCACCGCAATCAAAACTCCTCCGCCTACACGAGAAGCCCGATCACACCTATAAATTGAAAATTTTGAAGAAAGAACGGATGCATCGTTAATATCAGGTTTAAGCCATGTCTCTGTAAACACTAAAATTTTAAAGTCAAATGCTAAACTATCTACATATAGTCTAGGAAGCTTAGATTTAAGTCCTCTTACATTCTGATAGGCCAGAAAAAGGGACGAAACTAGTTTTTTTGGACACCAGCAGATGCTGGCGTTCCAGAAGGCAAGGAATTGGGAGGGATGGAAAGCTTGACTAACCTGTGAGTTTTCTTTTTGGCCGTGTATTCTTTTACTAAGATGTGATCCGGCCAAAAACTGTTACTACAAATGCACTAAAAGTTCGACCAGGACACCTATTTTAAAGGAAGATATCTCCCTTGAATAGTTGAATAGAAGTTCTATCAGATTCCTGATAGACGTATAGTGGCGAATTCCTGCCAAAAGGTTACTGTTATTCCTGATAAACGACATTGCTGTTGGTACATCCCTGGCAACACGTGGGACCATTGTCGGCTGTACTCACCTATCTATTATATGTTGAATCCATTAAAAGAACCACCGCGTCTGTAATCGATTCGGGTCCATTTATGCCTGCATCAAATATACTATATTTGAAAAACACATCAAAATTTTGTTTAAGAAGGTTCTAGATAATGGCGCCAACGAAGATGATATATAAATATATAAATATATAAATATATAAATATATAAATATATAAATATATAAATATATAAATATATAAATATATAAATATATAAATATATAAATATATAAATATATAAATATATAAATATATAAATATATAAATATATAAATATATAAATATATAAATATATAAATATATAAATATATAAATATATAAATATATAAATATATAAATATATAAATATATAAATATATAAATATATAAATATATAAATATATAAATATATAAATATATAAATATATAAATATATAAATATATAAATATATAAATATATAAATATATAAATATATAAATATATAAATATATAAATATATAAATATATAAATATATAAATATATAAATATATAAATATATAAATATATAAATATATAAATATATAAATATATAAATATATAAATATATAAATATATAAATATATAAATATATAAATATATAAATATATAAATATATAAATATATAAATATATAAATATATAAATATATAAATATATAAATATATAAATATATAAATATATAAATATATAAATATATAAATATATAAATATATAAATATATAAATATATAAATATATAAATATATAAATATATAAATATATAAATATATAAATATATAAATATATAAATATATAAATATATAAATATATAAATATAAAAATATATAAATATATAAATATATAAATATATAAATATATAAATATATAAATATATAAATATATAAATATATAAATATATAAATATATAAATATATAAATATATAAATATATAAATATATAAATATATAAATATATAAATATATAAATATATAAATATATAAATATATAAATATATAAATATATAAATATATAAATATATAAATATATAAATATATAAATATATAAATATATAAATATATAAATATATAAATATATAAATATATAAATATATAAATATATAAATATATAAATATATAAATATATAAATATATAAATATATAAATATATAAATATATAAATATATAAATATATAAATATATAAATATATAAATATATAAATATATAAATATATAAATATATAAATATATAAATATATAAATATATAAATATTTAAATATATAAATATATAAATATATAAATATATAAATATATAAATATATAAATATATAAATATATAAATATATAAATATATAAATATATAAATATATAAATATATAAATATATAAATATATAAATATATAAATATATAAATATATAAATATATAAATATATAAATATATAAATATATAAATATATAAATATATAAATATATAAATATATAAATATATAAATATATAAATATATAAATATATAAATATATAAATATATAAATATATAAATATATAAATATATAAATATATAAATATATAAATATATAAATATATAAATATATAAATATATAAATATATAAATATATAAATATATAAATATATAAATATATAAATATATAAATATATAAATATATAAATATATAAATATATAAATATATAAATATATAAATATATAAATATATAAATATATAAATATATAAATATATAAATATATAAATATATAAATATATAAATATATAAATATATAAATATATAAATATATAAATATATAAATATATAAATATATAAATATATAAATATATAAATATATAAATATATAAATATATAAATATATAAATATATAAATATATAAATATATAAATATATAAATATATAAATATATAAATATATAAATATATAAATATATAAATATATAAATATATAAATATATAAATATATAAATATATAAATATATAAATATATAAATATATAAATATATAAATATATAAATATATAAATATATAAATATATAAATATATAAATATATAAATATGAAAATATATAAATATATAAATATATAAATATGAAAATATATAAATATATAAATATATAAATATATAAATATATAAATATATAAATATGAAAATATATAAATATATAAATATATAAATATGAAAATATATAAATATATAAATATGAAAATATATAAATATATAAATATATAAATATATAAATATATAAATATATAAATATATAAATATATAAATATATAAATATGAAAATATATAAATATATAAATATATAAATATATAAATATATAAATATATAAATATATAAATATATAAATATATAAATATATAAATATATAAATATATAAATATATAAATATATAAATATATAAATATATAAATATATAAATATATAAATATATAAATATATAAATATATAAATATATAAATATATAAATATATAAATATATAAATATATAAATATATAAATATATAAATATATAAATTGTAAAGAAGTTTTTTTGGCGGGGGTACAACTCTCAGTCTACCCAGGGTCTTTCTTTAACAGAAAAATTTATAAAGAAATACCGGGACCTGAATATTTGATTGAGGAAGGTATAATATGGGTATGATGATTCTATGCCTAATTATAATGATCACTCACATGGTTAAGGACAATATTAACGACATAAAGTGGAATAATATTTACGAAAGTGGGATTGGGAAAGGTAGTATAAGGGCAGCAGGGGAGTCTGGAACTGCACCTTATCAATATACACAAATCTTAGGCTACTAACATGTATTTTGTCCTAAATATATTTATCAAGTCAAGTAGGGATTTACCCGGACCTTGATTTAACAAACACACCTCAAATTAGGGACTATTGCCCCACGAATCTTTATCAAGTCAAGTAGGGATTCACCCGGACCTTGACTTAACAAGAATATACTAATTTAAGGACTAAGATCAGAGACTACTGACCTAGGAATCCCTTTTCAAATCAAGTAGGGATTCACCCGGACCTCGATTTAATAAGAAATACCTCGATAGTAAGTCGTTAAACACGGGATCTCATCCCAGTCAACTAGGGTATCACCCGGACATTGGCTGGTGGTGAATGTCATGTCCCTGACCTAATACATATAGCGACCTTACGAATTTCTCTTAGAGGATGAGTTAGGGATTCACCCGGACACTCATACTTTAAGAGACATTCGCTGGACACCGACACACTTGGTTAAATAGATTACACTACCATATTTGTCACTGGAATGTTTCTTAAACAACTTCGGCCTCCAGTCGTATAAGATCTGACTATTAATTATGACACTCAATATATCCGAAACAATTTACTTTATTCATTTATATTTTCGGTAGAGCACTATCATTAGCCTATCACACACTGGGTCATTTGTCTAGCTCCTATCTAGGGTCAGAAGGACATGTGGGCTCAATTAACTACGGGCAGACTCACCTGCGACACTCCTGTTGCACACACACTTCACAATTATCCTTTGTTCCTGCAGGATACTTTCTGATACCTTGACTTCTTATGTTTTAGCACTCGCGATCTCAATAACACGTCTGGTCTCCGTGGTGGTCAATCAGTTTCTTCTTTTCGTGGCTTCTGTTTGATCGCTGCCCTTAGCCTCGTTTTTCCTCTGCTGCCGTTGGGCCCAGCCAATCAAAATTTGCCACGCAGTTGCCAAAATATGTTGACTCACTCCCTCCCTTTCTGGCAGTCTCCTAGTTGCATTAGTGGTCATCGCTAATATCTCATAAGTCAGCTCTCAATATTCGGCAGGTACCGTTGCATTAGATCGCCGTCAACAACAGCATCGACACTTAGTTGCGAACGCTGCTGTCGACGGCGAAGCTAAGCAGCAACACCCGCTCTTTGGCACAGTTACCGTTAGCTTTCGTTGCTTATGTATGCTGCCGACGTCGAAGCTAAGCAGCAACACCAGCTCTTTGGCACAATTACCGTTAGCTTTCGTTGCTCATGTATGTGTCCGTGTGTGTTCAACAGTGGTGCGCAGTAGAGATGCTCTATGGGGAACTGGTTCATGGAAGAAAAGTAACAAGTCAGAATATATCTTAAGGAATTATTATTATTAATATTAAAATGTGGTGGCCGACTTTGTGGCGAATTACAAATTATTGGGTTCGTCACACCCCCCCTCTACTTCGGGGTACGAACGGCAGATGCAATGGTGACCTGTCGGGCGTTGTTGATATGAATGCTGAACAATCTGCCTGCGGCCTCTTGCAGGTACTTGACATTCCCTCGTTGGTAGCGCTTTTCATTTATCATGTCCACTAGAGTTGTAGGGATCTTCTTTTCCCCGCTCTTAACTCGCCATCCTTCTGGGACGGTCTGCCACTCCGCCTCAGTGGTTCCGGATGCCTGCTCAGTCTGGTAGTGGTCAGCGCCGGCGTTTTGGTGGGCTCGGTGGCTAATCCTGGTGATCCGGGAGGGGATATATCCGTGAAGCACGGATAGGTGGTTGAGGGGCTCAGGGACTCTTCCTCTCCGACGGGGTCGTACTGTGTCGGGTGGGCCTCCAAGCTTAGATGGATCTCGAGTTGAGGCAGCCGGCGGATTTCTCCTGTTTCAGGGTCCTTATATAGGTCCTGGAATGGGCTTCCGCAGGGAGGACTGTATGATTCTCCTAGAGACTCCCCGATGGATTCCTGTTTCGGGCTAAGGCCTCGCACAGGCGAATAAGTGGACGAAATGGGTGGATACGGGGGCGTACTCCGTTGGTGCTGGAATTCGGTCCTGGTTTGCTTTGGAGGGGATGGTATCCAGCCACGGTACCCCTCAAAGCGTCCGGCGTCGAAGCAGGCCAAGTCGGCCAGTTCCATAGGACGGGGAAACACCTCGATGGCTTGTATTGTCGGTCGCTCTGGCGCGTCGACTAGTTGCCAGCAATTGATCTACTCCACCTCGGTGTCATCGCGGTGAGGTCCAGGGTTTACATTGGTTGGCGGCGTCTGGGCTCTCATCGCGGATTTAGAGGGCTGGTTCAACACTGGGTTTTGCCCGCTTGGCGACGTGGGGTTGGCGGTTTCCGCCTCCCAGGTTGACACCAGCTCCTCGATAATGCGGACAATCTCCACGATCTGGAATGGGGGTTTGTTCATGCTGCGACGGGAAAGACATACATTAAATCTTCTGACTTGTTATATCCTGTCTTTTATGATCCTATTATCCCTATTAGTGTGTTTTACAATGCTGGACATAAAACTGATGATTAAAGATACAAATTTGAACTAAAATTAGGGGGAAAGATATTACTCAGCCCGTCTGGGGAACGGGGAAAATTATGGGTTAGACATAAGAGACTTCCCCCAACGGGGAACAGGGAAGTTAAGAAAGGCATGCCTTCCAACAAGTGGCCCCTGCGAATCAATCTGTCTCATGCTGTGTGGTATCGGTTTCTTCTGGGATACCTTTTCCTGGACTCGTTGATGGCTGGGTTGAGACTTCATGGGAGGTTTCTGCGTCGACTCCATCATCGTCTTCGACCTGTTGACGGGGTTTGAGGTCACCCAAGCTAGCTGTGCGTCGTCGTCTACCATGGATTTCTTGTAGTCGAACTATGTTCCTGGAAATAAATCTGATTACTTTGTAGGGTCCGTTGAATTTTGGTGCCAGTTTAGCGGCAAATCCTGCGCATGCTTTGGAGAGGTGGTGTTGCCTTAGTAATACTTCCTCCCCAAGAATTGGTCGCCAATTACGATGTCGTAGGTTGTAGTGACGCCTCTGATCTGAAGACGCTTTTTGCATGTTGACTTGGGCTGTCTTAAATATGTCCGCCATACGTTGAGACCATGCCGTTGTTACGAGCCAGGGGTCACTTCATCGTACAATGTTCCCGGGGGTCGGGGTTCTCTTCCCAGCACCAGAAACGCTGGGATGAATCCCGTTGAGTCGCACACACTGGAGTTTATGGCTAATGTGAACTCTGGCAGGAGGTGATCCCAAGTGTTTTGTCGGTACTAGGTAATTCACCGTACGATTAGCGCGTTCCGTGGGGTTTTGACGAGGCGTGTAGGGTGCGGTAAACTGGAGTTCGATTCCCGCTTGACGACAGAAGTCTTTGAATGAACGACTGGTGAACTGTGTGCCGTTATCACACACTAGAGTGCGGGGGATTCCAAAGCGTCCGATAATTCTTTCTCGGAACGCCTTTTCCAGGGCGTTGGTCGTGGCTTTACGAAGTGGTACTAGTTCCACCCATCGGCTGTAAGCATCTAGAAAGACTAAAAAGACTGTATTACCTTGCTTTGGCCGGGGTAAATGGCCGACGAAGTCCGTGCAGACTATGCTGAAAGGTTCTTTGATTTGCCGGGTAAACACCTTTCCGGCCGGCTTTGTTTGTTCCACTTTATATTTTTGGCATTCCAAGCAGTTGCGAACGTGATGCGACACATCGCGGAAGAATCCGGGCCAATAGTACTTTTGGGATACTCTCAATATGGTTTTCCTGATCCCCAAATGTCCTGCTGTCGGTTCGTTGTGGCACTCCTGCAGAACTCGTCTTCTTGTTTCTTTAGGAACGCAGAGCTTCAATGGAATGGGGTCGTCGTCGTCGGGGTGATGGTTCTTCCTTCGATAGAGATGATTCCCCACGTAAAGGAAGTCGGAGAACTGGTCTGGCTGTTCTTCTACTTGACGTTTGAGTTTTCTCCACCAAGTACACTGCGGTAGAGCCTCCTGTATGTTGTTTAACACATCCAAAGGTTGGCGGGACAGTGCGTCAGCCACTACATTCAGTTTGCCTCGGCGATACTGGATGTCAAAGTCGTACTGCTGTAACTTGAGTGCCCAGCGAGCGATGCGACCAGTAGGATTATCGATGGAGTTGAGCCATTTGAGAGCCTGATGGTCCGTTATTACCTCAAATCGATATCCTTCCAGGTAGCAGCGCATTTTACGTATTGCCCACACGATTGCAAGACACTCTTGCGGTTGACTGGTTGCGCAGTACTTTTCTTCCGGGGAAAGTAGACGTCTGCTGGCATAAGCGATCACTCGCTCCGTACCCTCTTGACATTGGGTCAACACCGCGCCTAATCCGTAGTCGCTGGCATCAGTCTGTAAGAAGAACTTCTCATTGAAGTCGGGGCATGCTAGTATCGGTGCGGAAGTCAATCGAGATTTTAGCTGGTCAAAAGCCTGTTGTTGTTCGACATCCCACTTCCACTTGGTATTCTTCTTTAATAACGCGGTGATCGGTTGTACAATGCTTGAGAATTCGGAACGAACCAGCGGTACCAGGAAGCAATGCCTAAGCGACGTCGGAGCTGTCGTATATTACTTGGTGGGGCCAATTCGCGGACTGCTGCTACCTTCTTCCTGCTTCCTGCTACCTGCTTCCCGCAACCGTCGAAAGACCTCTTGTAGATTGGTCATATGTTCTTTAAGTGTTTTCCCTACGACGATTATGTCGTCTAAGTAAGCGAAAGCGGCAGGTTCTATTTCTGGGCCAATCACACTTGGGCGTTCAATTGTCTGAAATCAATACACATACGCATCTCTCCAGTTTTCTTACCGACTAGTACTATCGGTGCGCTGTGAGGCCTTTTCGAAGGTTCGATGCGGTCTTCGAGGAGTAACTGGTCTACTGTGTCGTTGATGGTCTTCTGCTGCGCTGAATATCGGGGGTAATACCGTTTTTTAATGGGACGGTCGTCTTTCATGTTGATAACGTGCTCCGCAATGTGAGACACACCTTTTGCCAAGTCGAACTTTGGCAATTCCCGCCGCAAGAATTCTTTAGCCGCTGGGTGCATCGTGAGGTCATCGTTCTGGGTACCGGCTGGTAAGGGCTGAGTCCCGTCAGAGGGTTCGGATAACTCGATTTCCTTGATATCTGAAGCTGTCGATGTTACCAACTCTTACTTGGCGGGGTTTGCTTTTGAGATTCCTGTCTCTTGCTTCCGAAAAGAATTATTTAGTACAGCCTTTTCCACTGGGGGAGGTAAGGCTGTGCTTCTTGCGCACTTCGTCGTTGGGTTCGCTATCTGTTGGGACGGTTCTTGGTCACTGGGGACTATAGTCGATCGAAGATCATCTGAGCATAGCGTTGGTGCGATTACGTAGGGCTTGGTACTAAGGCTTCTGATAGTAGCAGCTTGATTGAGGGTCCGCTCGAGGATTCTGGTGTTGGTTCCAGTCGTAGTTGATCCTTGCCGCAATGTATCGTGGTTCACATGCTCCGTAAGAAATCCGTGCCCAGTATAAGGTGATCCATGATGTCGGGTAGAATCAGCAAAGGTATCTTTACCATCTGCGAACCCAACCAGATCTCTGTTTCTATAGCTTGGGTGATTTCCTTGCGGGATCCGTCAGCTAGGTTTATTGCAGTGCACACTTGTATCCAGTCTTCAGAAGTTCCCACTTGTTGCGCCAAAGACCTGCTGATGAAGCTCCTTGTGGCTCCTGTATCGAGAGTTGCGCTGATTTCTCGTCCTTTAATCTTCACTAGCGCTATGAGACGACCTTTTGCAAATTGAAGATGACTTAAAGTAGGGGTTGCTTCGGCGCTTCTTTCGTTTGTTCCCCGTTCAAACGAGCGCGCTTGGCGTTTCCCGACCGTCGACAGCAGGCTATGGTGCGAACACCGCGCTTCTAACAATCCCAGCAGAAAAGTCTCTGCCGGTTCCGACACTGTCTTGAAAAGTGGCCAGATTCGCCACAATTCCTGCAGGCCCGTTGTGTATATACTGGTGCTTCTGACAGTTGGTAAATGTTGGGGTAGCTCGGTTGGCCGTTTCTCTGTGAAGTGGAGGATTTTAAAAAGTCTGGCGAATTTTCGCTTCTAATGGTTTCGTAGTTAACAATCAAACGGGTCAGTTCCGTTAAATCTTGGAAATCCATTCTTCGAGTATATAACTGGTACTCTGGATGCAGATTGTCATAAATGCGTTCTAGCTCTTGCTGGGTAGAGTAGTTGGCTCTTCTCATCATAAGTCTCAGGTCCACCAGGTATTGTTTGAAAGGTTCTCCAGGACGTTGTCTATGAGTGCAAATAGAATCTTCTAATTTTTCGAAGTACCGAGGGGGTAAGAAGAATTCCAGAAATCCTCCCAAGAGGCATCTAACAGATCCGTTGTTTGCCACCATCCTTCTGCGCGTCCGGAGAATAGATATCATCCTTGGTAATACTTCCGGGTTGATATGATAAGTATCTGCACGAGTTTCCACTTTCTCTAAAAAATAGAGAGGATCTGCCGAGCCATCGAAGGTAATACCCCATTTGGATACTTTCTCCGCTATACTGGAGTGATTAGTATTGTCGGCAATTCGTTGAGGCAGAACGTCCGTTGCCGACGATCGAAGGGTCTGGGGTACCTCGAGTGCTACTGTAGTGTAGCTTGAAGGTAAAGCTGGGATGGGTAAGCTTTTTCCTTCTCTATCCTGAGACCTGGAAGCCTCCGACTCTGTTAAGTACTTCGACGGTCATATAGATCGTGAGCGTGGCTTGATGTCTAAGACTTTGTCGCTGGTCGCTGCTAGTCCGTACTGAGCCCCTAATTCAGCTAAACGGGATAAGACCTCGGGTTTATGATCTTCTCTAGAGGCAAAGCTGGAAAACCGACTGCGCATTTCTTCGATCGTACCACCAGGGCTTAATCCAAATTCGGCAAGAAAAGTTTCTAACTCGGCTTTGCGTCGATAAGAGATCCATGTTACTCCCATATTTGTGGAATTGCTAGAGTAATCGCGGCTGGAATCTATATAATTTTAGATGGCACTGCTGTACACAGTTGTTGTCTTGGTTCACTGCTGCGAGAGTTTCGTATCCACTGCTTGGCTGGGAATATCGATGGTGGTTCTAGATGGACTTACTCCTGATTGATTTCTCCTGCTGGGCTTCAATTATGTAGCTACGAATACCCGCCTCGATCGCGCTATATCGTAGTTGATTTTTTATTAGTCCTAGTTCACTCCTGTGGTTGGCATGCTCTGCCTAGTCCTGATGCACTGCTGGTTGATGTTCACTGCTGGGCTGGGCCCCTTAAAGTAGACCCCCTGGATCCTGATTCACTGTGTCGAATCCTGATTCACTGTTGGTATCCTGGGCGATGTTCCACGTTTGGTTGCTCAAACTTGATTGGTCCTCCTTACTGCTGGGTTCCAACTTTTATTCGTAATGCTTGCTCTGCCGCCGGTGGACTATCTGCTGCGTTAGTTTGCGGTTCTTTTTCTTAGTATCACCGTCATTACTTCTCGGTGACTGCGACTGCGTTAAGAATGAAGCTAAGTTCGTCGACCAATAGTAATCGACCACGTGACCAATTTTGACATAAGCTGCGAACCAGTGTGTCAGAAAAAGCTAGCACTCCTATGCTCTACCGTTCTTCTGATTGTACCGTTGGCATCATTGCTAGCAGCACTACCGCTGTGTATATTTCTTTTGAACTATGTACACGGGACTGTACTTCATTGTCGGCAACTGTACACGCAATCAAATTTGCAGAGGAATCCCGCTTTACTACAGACGCTGGGCTGAAGTACTGTACACGAACTACACTGACGGAAAATTCCACTCAGTATTATGATATGTGTGTATAACTTGTTTTTATAATTTAAATGTTTTCCCGGTATATTTCGGGTGATACTTTCGAGTTTCGCTACTGTAAAATATCTGTCGAGGATTCTACCGTTTACTCTACCGAGACTCTGCTGGGGTGATTAGCTCTGTCGATGGTTCTGTAGATGGTTCTATCGTTGACTTTATTAACCTAAATTTCTGTCGAAGATTCTACCGTTTACTCTATCGGGACTCTGCTGGGGTGATTAGCTCTGTCGATGATTCTGTAGGTGGTTCTATCGTTGACTTTTCTAACCTAAATTTCTGTCGAAGATTCTACCATTTACTCTATCGGGACTCTGCTGGGGTGATTAGCTCCGTCGATGATTCTGTAGGTGGTTCTATCGTTGACGTGATCGTTGGCAGGACTTTTATATATACACATACCTATTTATTTTTTTTTTTTTAAATATGGTAGAAGGAAAACACACAACATACACACTGGAACCATCTGAACGTGATCAATATTATAGTGGGCTTAACTCCACGTAGGTGAAATCCTCAAATTCTTAAAACCAAAATATTTTGAGCTAAGAAAAATTTTCAAATCTCGGGTCCCTGCTCGGTCGCCATCTGTAAGGAAGTTTTTTTTGGCCGGGGTACAACTCTCAGTCTACCCAGGGCCTTTCTTTAATTTGAGGAAGGCATAATGTGGGTACGATGATTCTATGCCTAATTATAATGATCACTCACATGGTTAAGGACAATATTAACGACATAAAGGGGAATAATATTTACGAAAGTGGGATTGGGAAAGGTAGTATAAGGGCAGCAGGGGAGTCCGGAATTTAACAAACACACCTCAAATTAGGGACTATTGCCCCGCGAATCTTTATCAAGTCGTATAACAGCAGTGGTGCGCAGTAGAGATGCTCTATGTTGAACTGGTTCATGGAAGAAAAGTAACAAGTCAGAATATATCTTAAGGAATTATTATTATTAATATTAAAATGTGGTGGCCGACGTTGTGGCGAATTACAAATTATTGGGTTCGTCACAAAATATATAAATATATAAACATATAAATATATAAATATATAAATATATAAATATATAAATATATAAATATATAAATATATAAATATATAAATATATAAATATATAAATATATAAATATATAAATATATAAATATATAAATATATAAATATATAAATATATAAATATATAAATATATAAATATATAAATATATAAATATATAAATATATAAATATATAAATATATAAATATATAAATATATAAATATATAAATATATAAATATATAAATATATAAATATATAAATATATAAATATATAAATATATAAATATATAAATATATAAATATATAAATATATAAATATATAAATATATAAATATATAAATATATAAATATATAAATATATAAATATATAAATATATAAATATATAAATATATAAATATATAAATATATAAATATATAAATATATAAATATATAAATATATAAATATATAAATATATAAATATATAAATATATAAATATATAAATATATAAATATATAAATATATAAATATATAAATATATAAATATATAAATATATAAATATATAAATATATAAATATATAAATATATAAATATATAAATATATAAATATATAAATATATAAATATATAAATATATAAATATATAAATATATAAATATATAAATATATAAATATATAAATATATAAATATATAAATATATAAATATATAAATATATAAATATATAAATATATAAATATATAAATATATAAATATATAAATATATAAATATATAAATATATAAATATATAAATATATAAATATATAAATATATAAATATATAAATATATAAATATATAAATATATAAATATATAAATATATAAATATATAAATATATAAATATATAAATATATAAATATATAAATATATAAATATATAAATATATAAATATATAAATATATAAATATATAAATATATAAATATATAAATATATAAATATATAAATATATAAATATATAAATATATAAATATATAAATATATAAATATATAAATATATAAATATATAAATATATAAATATATAAATATATAAATATATAAATATATAAATATATAAATATATAAATATATAAATATATAAATATATAAATATATAAATATATAAATATATAAATATATAAATATATAAATATATAAATATATAAATATATAAATATATAAATATATAAATATATAAATATATAAATATATAAATATATAAATATATAAATATATAAATATATAAATATATAAATATATAAATATATAAATATATAAATATATAAATATATAAATATATAAATATATAAATATATAAATATATAAATATATAAATATATAAATATATAAATATATAAATATATAAATATATAAATATATAAATAACTATGAAAATTATACAAATATTAACTCGTGTGTTGTCATAGTATTTTAAGTTAAGCATGCATTTTGTTGGAGCACCATAATTTTCCATAGTCCCCGTGTCCGTAATATATATATGTACATATGCTGAGTGGGTTTACTGGATCTAGGTCACCCTCAGATCAGCCGGTGGCAAAACAAGGTGGCGATTCAGATCAGACGTGCGGCATCTCGATGATAAGCGACGCGCAATAGAAGTTGGTGACAGAGAAGCGACGTGTTTGCAATTAAGTGCTAATATTAAGGTCAAAGTAACAATCTGACATCTTTGTTCTATTTCGCCCTGTCTTGCAACACTGTCACATACTTATAGTTAGTTCATTGTGTATCGTCGTGAAGACAAGATCATTTACTTTTTGTAATAAAGAACTGCAATAAGTACTACATTTACTTTGTCTATTTTATCCTGAGCAACTGCTGAATAAGCCTTCCGGGGAGAAGAAAAATGATAACCCGATCTTCATTTCTTGAATTCAAAATGTGGACCGATTTTATTTAAATAATATTTGGTTGGAGGAAGTCTAAAAGTCTATGGGGCACATATTTGGTGTTGGGATTTTATATCTTGTTCTATAAGAATACATGCACCGTTCTGATAGCTTGGGGTTAAATCTATTTAAATCAAAGCCTGCGTTGCCCATTAGATGCTTAGCTAAATGCATCGGCTGATAAAAATATACTCGTAGTATGTGAGCTTGATTATATTTAAACAATACGTTATTATTTTTGTGCGCTGTACTCTTATCTCTTACTTAGGTCTACAAATACAGTGTTGAATCTTAAACATTCTGCAAAGAGCCGGCAAAGGTTATAGTTTGTAGTCTTCTTGTTACATTTATTTTTCTTATAACTTATATTGTTACTCTTATATCTAATACCGTTGCTATTATTAAAGAAGCATGTCCAGTTACGTGATGAAAATTTAATTCTAAGAACTCGATGTGATGTTCTTTTAAAGATTTTAATTCAATTTTAACCTTTCAAGTTCTGCTGTGTGTTCCAGAGTTCCAGAGAAAAACAACAACATAATTCAAAACTTTTTATGGCGTCTCAGAATAAATGCTTACAATGTCAATCTTCTGAGCACAATCTGGCGTTTTGTCACGTTTATAAGTCGCTGACATTCGCGGAAAAATTCAAGGTTGTGCAGGAAGCACAATTGTTTAAATGGTCTGAGAAAGGGTCACTCTGCATCTAAATTTCCTACGAAATCCAGATGCCGCAGATGTCATGGACTACACCATACACCATAAGTATGAATCGACCACTCACTCTAATGTGGAGACTGGAACAAACAATTCATACACTCATCACATTCATCCAACTCATTCAATACTCAAGTCAAATTCTGAACTGGTAACCAATCAAGAAGACAAAACATATGCAACATCTATGCTAACTCGTCGTTTTCGGAATGCACTCATTCCTACAGCAGTAATTTTAATTCAATGTTAACTTGCCATCGTATTCTAGTAGACTTCTTCTAATCAATCTTCCTTCTTTACTTAACCGTAGAGTAATGCTTGGTACTTTGTTTATACACAAACTTCTTAATGGGAAAATAGACTCTCCTAATTTATTAAAACAGGTCAATCTATCTGTACCTTGTAGACTAACTAGAAATTATGTCCCTTTAACTTTAACAAGTTGCACTTCAAACTATACTTTACATGAACCTTTCCGTGTCCTTTGTTCCGATTACACTTGAACGTACTGCGCATAGTACGCGTCAACGTCCAGAGAAAAAAGGCAAAACGGCTGTTTCCATATCGCTAGAGCTCTTCTTGATTCTGGTTCGGAGATCAACTTTATAACTGAAGAATTAGCTCAAAGACGTCAACTCACATTTCAAAAGCAACATTATGAAATCTCTGGAATTGTTCAAATAGAACACACAAGAAGCACTCAGTGTCCACTAAAATTCGCTCGAGAATTGCGTCCAATGAATGGCATTTGGACTTCGTTGTTACTAAATCAATTTCAGTGGCTCAACCTGAGTATAAGTTAAACGTAAGTAATTGAGTCATACCAGCTGGAATAGATCTAGCAGATCCGTTTTATTATGTTCCAGAACGAATCGATTTATTGATCAGCATGCAGGAGTTTACTGATTTAATCAAAGAAGGAAAGACAAGCTTAGGTGTTGGTCTACCATGTCTTATAAATACGTCTCTTGGATGGATCGTAGGAGGAAAGATCGCCGTAATTCCAAAATGTCAAATGTCATTTTACACAAAATCAAGATCTGGATTTAGCTTTGAATCGCTTTTGGAATATTGACGAATTAAATGGACTAGAAAGGACGGATAGTTCTTAAACTCAAGAGGAGCTGGCATGTGAAGAACACTTTCAACTGCATACCGAAATGCTTGGTTCCCGACGTATTCAAGTTCGATTGCCTTTTAAATAATTACCTAACCGATTAGGAGACTCGTCAGCAATTGCAAAAAGCGATTGTTGCAGATTGAACGACGCCTTGCGACTCAACCTCAGGTAAAGGAAATATACATACAATTTATGGATGAATACTTAGCCATGAATCATATGGATGCTTCATCATTAACGGCTCTAAAGTCAGGAAATCATTATATTATTCCCCACCATTATGTTATTAAACCACAAAGTTCAACAACAAAACTTCGCGTAGTTTTTGACGCGTCATCAAAGATGTCATCAAACATATCAGTTAATGATATCTTAATGGTTGGCCCCACTATCCAGCAAGATCTCATCTTGACATTATTGTCATTTCGCTTACATCGCCATGCTGTAACAGCAGACATATCTAAAATGTATAGACAATTTCTCGTCGCACCTGAAGATAGATCATTTCAACAAATTATTTGGAGAAGATCACCACAAGAACCATTTAAATTATTTCAATTGAATACCATAACGTATGGATTATCGTGCGCTCCATTTCTCGCAATTCGAAGTCTCAAATTTTTAGCCGAGACATACAAGGATGAGTACTGATAGGATCTTCGGTTTTATCTCACGACCGATCTTTTATCACATGGACAACACAGACGTCAGGAAGGCTATTGGCATGTCTTGGCAGACATCAGAAGATGTTTTATTATTTAGATTTGACTTACCAACAGTCATTGATCCTACAAAGCGTAATATTGTATCCGTCGTGGCTAGACTTTATGATCTGCTTGGCCTAGTTGCACCAATTGTAGTGCGCTGCAAAATCCTTGTGCAAGACTTGTGGATCGAGCGTCTAGACTGGGATGACACATTGCGAGCTGCTTTACAGACAAAATGTTAGGCCATTGAAGGAGATCTTCACAATTTACCCATGATTCGGGTCAATCAGTTCTTTAACACATCACCAACCAACTTAAGCGAGATTCATGGATTTTCTGATGCGTCAGAACGAGCGTTTGGGTGCGGACGAATATAAATGGGCAGTTCTACATATCAATAATTATATCCAGATCCCATTGACAGAAGCAATACAGTATATACTATAAGGAACATTTCAGTAGCAGAATTCAAATCAGCATTTACATATGTATATAATATCTTCTATTCAGCACAAGGTTTATTTTAAGGAAATCACTGCCATAATAGAAAGAATCTTAAGGCCAGAGTTTTAAAAACTAAATCCCTTTCTAACAGAAGAGAAAGTAGGCACACAAATAGTTCATGTCGTACGTGTTGGAGGCCATCTCGCACAAGCACCCATACCATTAGAAGCAAAGTTCCCATTGTTACTTCCAAAGAACCATTGTTTCACCCGAACATATATCGAAGATCTGCATCGCAGAAATCTTCATGCAGGTTCTGATTGGATAATGGATGTGGATAATAAATGCTCGCGAAATAGTTAGAAAGGTCGTCAGACAGTGTACTCATTGTTATCACTATAAGCCGACTCTTAAGCGACAAATAATGGGCAATCTCCCTGCTGACCGCGTTCTGGCAACCCGGCCTTTTCTTATTTGTGGAGTGGATTTGTGCGGACCGTTTCTCACGTCATATCGGATTCGCAGCAAGGTTCCCTTCAAATCATATCTAGCTTTGTATATTTGCTCCGCCTCAAAGGCAATACCTACGGAACTTATTTCAGATCTCTCTGCTAATAACTTCATTCTCAGTTTATTCCCAAAAGGATCTATTTTGACAACGCCACTAATTTTGTCGGTGCGTGCTCACAACTCGAAGGCGTCAAAAAACTTTTTCGGGCGGAGGACAATCTTAGAAATCTTGCAGAATTCAGTCATAATACTGGTTTCGAATTCAACTTTATTCCACCTCGTGCGCCACATTTTGGAGGTCTATGGGAAGCCGCGGTCAAATCAATTTAAATTCTCGCCCTATTTTCATTCACAGCGATGGCCCTAATGACGGGGAAGCGTTAACACCAGCGCATCTGCTTGTCGGCTGTTCACTACGGGCAATTCCTGAACCAACATTGGATCAAGCCCAACCGTCTTCTTATTTAACTCGTTGGCAGCGAATTACATATTTCAAACAGCGGTTTTGGAACCTATGGAATCGGCATTATATCCACACTTTGCAAGAGCGAGCGAAATGGTTGCGACCAGAGAGCAATATAGCAACGAATCAACTTGTTTTGATCCACGAAGATTATCTTCCTCCTCAATGTTGGCTGACTGGAAGAGTAATCGACATTATACGTGGAGCTGATGGGAGAGTCAGAGTGGCGGATGTCCGAACAAGGAAGAGAATCATTCGCCGACCCATCTGCAAGCTTGCACCGCTACCCTGTTAAGAAATCTATTTAATTAGATTGAAGACACTAATAGGAGAATGTTGGAGGAAACGCCAATCATAAATCATAAGTTTAAAGATTCACTGCACTAATTTAACATAGTTACATTTATCCCATTGTATCAACTTGCATTGTACTAAAAGTTTATTCTCATTGCTCACGAAGAGGTTTATCTCAGTATAAGATATTCATTAAACTTACTTCTTTTGGAAACTCAAACGAGAGAAGACATTGGTTTCATTTGAGAATCAATAGTCTGTATTGGATAGATTTTAGTTAAACCATCTGCATTTGAGCAGATCAAACATTGGCGACATGACAGGACACTGCGCTTCGCATGTCCCAACATAAAACCTTTAAATTCATTTAAAATCGTTTCGCACAATTGTATGCCTCCTACGCCTGCAAGGTCAACCTTATTGGACTTCGTAACCACTGCACCTTGGAATCCGGATCAGCTAATTAGCTATCATCGTTGGACTAGCAGCATTGATTGGATTTGACCACATCTTTAGCATCATTGGATTCTGCAGCAAGTTGAGTGAAACCACAGTGTGCGAAAGTCACTCAAGCTTTGACTCAATCGAAAACTCAACCACGATCGTAAACTGTCATTTGGAGTGGAAAGACAATTAGTCTCAAATCCGTAAGCTTAACCACACATGCAGCTTAATAGAAAGCTCTTGTACACATTACTTACACTCTTTATGTATTTGATCTGCTTAGTTAAAGCTCACTTATTAAGCTCATTGAGCGCAACTTAAATAATTTGAGTGTTTATTAAAAAATTAGAACCCATTAAATAAAGGTCCGACTCAATTTCTACCTTGCTATATTTTGTTTACTAAATTCCATCATGAGTCCACAAACATCAATTGAAACTCAACTGATAGCTCTACGGCAACAAAGAAACTTACTTCAGCGTAATATTGAAAGTTTGAGAGTTCGAATCCAAGGTCCAACGGATCCGACTAGCTTAGAATGCCAATCTCAAATATTAGAATCGTACTTTAAACAAGCTTTACAAACTCTGTCAAACATTGAAAGGGTAGAACCAACAGATACAACTCGTGAAGAAATTGAAAATCTTTTTATTGAAACAAAAAACATTATCTTGAAGCGTATTGGCACACATAAAAAAGACAAGCCAGAGGAAATTAGTTTTTTCAATTCATCAGCATGTCATAGTGGACATCATAATCGTCTTCCATCGCTAAAACTACCGAAATTCAATGTAAATGTGGAGAATTTCAAAAATTCGTCACGTCATTCATGGCAATGGTGCACGACGATCTAACGTAGGTAAATTTAATTATTTAATGAGTTGTTTATTAGGCCAAGCTTTGAGTATAGTTTCTCCATTTCAAGTTTCAGATGTAAATTATCCGAAAGCATTAGATTGACTCAATGAACTGTATAACAAGAAGATACTTATCTTTATAGAGCGTATTTCAAACCTCTTTAATATTGCTAGCATTAAAAAACCAGATGCTGTAGCATTGCGAACAATTTTGGATACTGTCTCAGCCCTTCGTTGATTATTACTATCCCTTGGATCTGAAACTGATATATTAAACGAGATACTAATTCACTTGGTTCTAAATAAAATTGACATTGAATCCAAACAAGCGTATGATCGTGTTCAAGAATAAGATAATTTGCCGTGTTCAAGAATAAGATAATTTGCCAGCTTGGGATGATTGTTATGAAGTTCTTAGTCGACAACCCAATGGCCTCAGCCTAAAGTCGAGAGTGACTATGACCACAACGAATTAGAAGTGCGAAGATCCCTAGTGACATGTAGCAATGGTAGTTCTAAATTGAGCATAGTTGAGCAGATTATCGGCAGACTTCCATCGTTTCAGAAAAGTGTACGTGATGTAGTATACGTGTTTCGCGTTTTTAACCGATCTCCCATTGACAGAAGCAATACAGTATATACTACAAGGAACATTTCAGTAGCAGAATTTAAATCAGCATTTACATATGTATATAATATCTTCTATTCAGCAGAAGGTTTATTTTAAGGAAATCACTGCCATAATAGAAAAAATCTTAAGGCCAGAGTTTCAAAAACTGAATCCCTTTCGAACAGAAGAGAAAGTAGGCACACAAATAGTTCATGTCGTACGTGTTGGAGGCCATCTCGCACAAGCACCCATACCATTAGAAGCAAAGTTCCCATTGTTACTTCCAAAGAACCATTGTTTCACCCGAACATATATCGAAGATCTGCATCGCAGAAATCTTCATGCAGGTTCTGATTGGATAATGGATGTGGATAATAAATGCTCGCGAAATAGTTCGAAAGGTCGTCAGACAGTGCACTCACTGTTATCACTATAAGCCGACTCTTATGCGACAAATAATGGGCAATCTCCCTGCTGACCGCGTTCTGGCAACCCGGCCTTTTCTTATTTGTGGAGTGGATTTGTGCGGACCGTTTCTCACGTCATATCGGATTCGCAGCAAGGTTCCCTTCAAATCATATCTAGCTTTGTATATTTGCTCCGCCTCAAAGGCAATACCTACGGAACTTATTTCAGATCTCTCTGCTAATAACTTCATTCTCATTTTATTCCCAAAAGGATCTATTTTGACAACGCCACTAATTTTGTCGGTGCGTGCTCACAACTCGAAGGCGTCAAAAAACTTTTTCGGGCGGAGGACAATCTTAGAAATCTTGCAGAATTCAGTCATAATACTGGTTTCGAATTCAACTTTATTCCACCTCGTGCGCCACATTTTGGAGGTCTATGGGAAGCCGCGGTCAAATCAATTTAAATTCTCGCCCTATTTTCATTCACAGCGATGGCCCTAATGACGGGGAAGTGTTAACACCAGCGCATCTGCTTGTCGGCTGTTCACTACGGGCAATTCCTGAACCAACATTGGATCAAGCCCAACCGTCTTCTTATTTAACTCGTTGGCAGCGAATTACATATTTCAAACAGCGGTTTTGGAACCTATGAAATCGGGATTATATCCACACTTTGCAAGAGCGAGCGAAATGGTTGCGTCCAGAGAGCAATATAGCAACGAATCAACTTATTTTGATCCACGAAGATTATCTTCCTCCTCAATGTTGGCTGACTGGAAGAGTAATCGACATTATACGTGGAGCTGATGGGAGAGTCAGAGTGGCGGATGTCCGAACAAGGAAGAGAATCATTCGCCGACCCATCTGCAAGCTTGCACCGCTACCCTGTTAAGAAATCTATTTAATTAGATTGAAGACACTAATAGGAGAATGTTGGAGGAGACGCTAATCATAAATCATAAGTTTAAAGATTCACTGCACTAATTTAACATAGTTACATTTATCCCATTGTATCAACTTGCATTGTACTAAAAGTTTATTCTCATTGCTCACGAAGAGGTTTATCTCAGTATAAGATATTCATTAAACTTACTTCTTTTGGAAACTCGACCGAGAGAAGACATTGGTTTCATTTGAGAATCAATAGTCTGTATTTGATAGATTTTAGTTAAACCATCTGCATTTGAGCAGATCAAACATCCTCTATATGAGATGTTGCGATGGCTTGATAAGATTCTGACTGTATGCTGTGATGGGTAACTAATATTTAATCGTCTGTTCTAGGAATGCAATCTGTTCTGATACTAAAAATGCCTTGCTCTGGAATATCTATCACTTCCTGTTGTACACTACCACATTGCACTCTAACCTTTGAATAGGGTGAAACTTTAAATAGCCAGTTACTTCTGCTCTCTAGCTCGATCCAATAGGATCTTAAGTCAACTATCGTTTTATAGACACAGTTAGATTTCAAATTTTGTTTAAATGGTGTGATTTCACATGCGTCATTGGCACTACTCCAAGGACAACTTCCTTCACACACTCTTTTATTAGTTTGCCACGTCTGACATTTATTTAAAGTGGATTCGGTCATTAGATGATAGGAGTCTATTTCAAAATTATAGACTAAATACTCGCTATTTACCTGTACCATTATCATCTGATCATTAGTAATCCTAACTGGCACTGGGATTATTCTATATAGAAGAGATGGACGCCTATCAAATAAGGGAATTTTTACGTTAATTATTAGTTTCCTATCAACAAAAACAACGTATATATATCTTTTAGCTCAGTATCTGTTCCTTTGCCTGGTAGAACTAACGATTCGGACAAGCTATCTTTTATTTTTGCAATCTCCACCTTTAGTTGACTCGGTTTTAATATATTAGGGTTCAGTCTTCCATGATTAATATCTATCAAAAGACTTATCATCCTCGCTAGAATTTTCCCACAATCCTCAATAACCAAACTAAGTTGCTTTGTTATCATAAAGAAATTAATGGATTCTTTGTAGACATAGTAATTTTCTTTTATTAACTCTGTTATGTTTTCAACACGCCTATTCATGTTGTGAAAATTTTCATTTATCTCTTCGGTAGTAATTTTGAGAATGTTTGCCGTAAAGTCAGCAACTGACGTTTGCTTTGCCTCCAATTCCTTTAGATTCTCTTGGTTTACTATCAAATTTCTCATGTTTTTTTCCATTTCTCTATCTTCTGCATCCATTATACCGAAAAAAACATGGTAAAGCGAACCCACAAATTCCAATGGCGCGCGTTTTTTTTCTCGATTTACTTTGTAATATAAACAGTTTGTTGTTTTCCTTAATTTCTCTTTTCTGTTTATCAGTAGTGTCTAATACTAGATTGCACTGGTCTTCAAAACTGTACAATTTTTCACTTATGTATTTTCCGCATTTTAATTATTAACGTGTCATCCTTGTTAAGCATTTCAAAATACGCCGTTATATCAGAATACATATATAATAATATCCAAAGAAGAAGACACTATTTCTACCTCACCCATTGGATCTAAATATAATACGGCTGTTGTGTTCATCTCTTTTATCGTGACTTTTGGCTTATTTTTCTCCACCGCAGTTGCATTTGGCAATGCAGCATTAGCATGTCCAAAACCATTAGCATTACGGTTTTTGGTATTCTTGACAATCTTGTATTTCCTCCTCTTCGCTTAGTTTGACTCCAATCAAAGGACAAACTTTACTTATTGGTCTTGTAATCGTCCCTTCCTGTAGTTTTATTTTTACTACCCTAACTTTGTTGTCCCGGTATTTGTATACTTCTTCTATCTTACCCAAGGGCCATCTAACCGGATGAAAACTCTCATCTTTTATGAGCACAACCTTTCCTTCATCCAAATTTTCTATGGACTTTCTCCATTTGTTCCTTTGTTGGAGAGTATGCAAATATTCTTCTTTCCATTTTATCCGGAAATCTCTTTTAATTTTCTCGATAATTTTACACCTGCCTAGGTTCCCAAATTTTTGGTCTGATATGGATTCTACTGACTCCAACGGTGGTTTTTCAATCAAAAAAAGCCCATGTGTTAATACCTCATTATCATCTACGTCTCCACCCGTTGTTTACAATGGTCGTGAGTTTAAGATAGTTTCAATCTGGCATAATATTGTTACCATTTTCTCATATGTTAAATTACTGTCGCCAATAACTCTTTTTATGTAGTACTTGACTGCCTTAACACCAGCCTCCCAAATACCTCCGAAGTGAGGTCCTGCCGTGAGGATAAAATGTCATTTTATTTATTCTTTTTCTAGAACTGGCGCAACTCGTACACTGCTTTGAATTGCTCTAATAAATTCTTCATCAAGTTTGTGCTTTGTGTCGAAACTCATAAACTCCCAACTCGTAGTATCCCGTCGTTATCTAAAAACGGATTCAAACTCAAAATTTTACTTTTTGTATTAATTTCTTTATTCTACATCAGCAGGATTCTCTTCAGATTTCACATGGCTCCATACAATTTCTGTATATCTTTAGTCCACCTCCTAATGAATTTATCCTTGTTATTCCCATTTCTTATCCAGCGAAATGTAATTGTTGAATTACGCCAAGCATATATCTCTGCTGGGACGGCAATATACTGATAGACTCTTTTTAACAGCTGCGTTAATAGATGAGCTGCACATAATTCCGATTTCGGTATAATATTTCTATTTTTGATAGGCTTCACTTTACTCTTACTGGCTGTCAACGTGATTTTATCCCCCATGTTAGCATAAACTACCGCAGCTTATGCCTGTCATATTCTTATCGGACAACTATTGATCCCAATTTTGTCCAGCTAACCGTAATCTTTGCCTAAACAATTTTCCCGTCTTTGTTACCGGAGCTAACCACCCTAGAGGGCCATATATTCTTGCAACTGTGGATAACACTGCTCTTTTATTTGTTTTTCTGTCCTCCTCATAGTGCACCTTGAACTTAAGCTTATCCTTGAGCGCTCGCACTGCAACCCTAAGATTTTAATCGATTCGCTTTCTTCAATATTAATGTCATTTCAACAATAATGTTATTTTTATCAATTAAGGCTCTTAGGGTCTCATACCCTCCATTTTCTGCCTTTATTTTTATTAGGGCAGTAGCCAACAGTGCCGGCTGTGCTGTCATACATATATTTACTTTCCCCATTTTTTCACTAAAGCGAAGTAAAGTATTGTGCCCTCTATTGCACAATGAACAAACAACTTTATTGGTGAATCTTTTATTGCTTGAATGCTTCAAACACCTAGTGCATAATTGCACTTTTTTGGCTATTTCGACCTTTTCTATTGGTGTCAAGCCATTGAATTTGTAGTACTGAAATATGCTGTACCCGGCAACTTTGCAAAATGGATAAATTTCTTTTACTTTTGCACAATTTTTGTCTTCTTTTTTAATGGAACTTAGAGAACAATATCTTTGCTCCAAATATTCCAAGAAAAATATAACTTTTGGGACACCGAGTTTCAAAAGGTAGTGATGAAAAATTCAACTTGGACTTGAAAAACGGCAATCAATAAATTGGTGGGACCTAAAACAACTTGTTCTAATGGTATGGAAAGTCTGCGATCTGCATAGTGTCGGGATGGATGACTGTGGAAACGTACACGGATCTTTCTGAAGGATTTAAGACACTGCAAAACTTAAAGAATCCGATTCCCCTTCTGCTTCCTAGACTATATGTAGAGCTTCCTAGACTATATGTAGATAGTTTAGCATTTGACTTTAAAATTTTAGTGTTTACAGAGACATGGCTTAAACCTGATATTAACGATGCATCCGTTCTTTCTTCAAAATTTTCAATTTCTAGGTGTGATCGGACTTCTCGTGCAGGCGGAGGAGTTTTGATTGCGGTGGACTCTGCCTTATACTCTGACCAGATTCATCTACCTGATAATCAGGAAATTGAGTTTGTCAGTGTCAAGGTTGGACTTAAATCCTTCTCGGTCTACATCACTTGTTCTTATATCCCGCCACAATCCGACATGACGGTATATATTAAACATTTAGAATATATTCAACATGTTTCATCATTACTTTCTAATAGGGACATATTAATTGTCTTTGGTGATTTTAATCTACCTGAAATAGCATGGTCCGCTTCTGACGAGTCTGGCCTGCTGCTCCCTTGTACTTCACATTTATTTATTGATGGCCTGTTCGAGTTATCATTAACTCAAATAAATCCAGTGCGTAATAAAAATGGAAGATCTTTGGATCTGATATTCGTGTTGGATTCTACCAACTACGCAGTGGCTAGAATTGACCCTCTTGTCTTTCCAGAAGACAATTTTCATCCCACTTTGGAATTAACTGTTGATCTGCCGTTTCGTGCACCAATTGTTAGTGCCTGCCCTGTGCCCAAATCCCGTAACTTTCGTAAAACTAACTTTGTCAAACTAAATAGTCTCATTCTTTCAACAGATTGGTCCTCCTTGTACAGATGTTCAGACATGAATCAAGCTATTTCTTTGTTTTATAATACTCTCGATTCTCTCTTTGAAGTTTGTGTCCCATTGAGGACTCCGCTGTTGTCTCACAGACCTCCCTGGTCTTCTCGTGAGTTATCCAACTTGAAGAATGTGAAATCGAGATATTATAGAAAGTATAAGAAATCGGGTCGTTCTTCAGACTTTGCTCTATACGCAGTTGCACGTTCTAACTTTATGATGCTTAATGCAGAATGCTATAAAAATTACCTTCAGCGTTGTAAATTATAATTGTAAATTATATAATTTTGTCAATACTAAACGTAAGACATCTATCCACCCATCTTGTTTATCTTTTGAAAATAACACAGCCAACTCTGATCAAGCGATTGCTGATCTGTTTGCTGATTTTTTCACATCTACTTACTCCTCAGTAGAATATCGAGCAAATCTACCGTATCATTATCAGTTAAGAAAATCTAATTGTATTTGTATTCCTTCGATCGACGAAAGCTCGCTCCATAACGTGCTTAATTTAGTAAAACCTGTGTACTCTCCTGGTCCTGATGGTATACCTGGAGGTGTAATAAGGTTTTGCGCCGCGGCATTATGTAAGCCAATTCAAAAACTTTTTCTATTGTCCGTTAAATCTTCAACTTTTCCATCCATTTGGAAGGAATCCTATATAATTCCTCTCCATAAAACTGGTAGGAAATCCGATGCATCTAACTATAGGGGTATTTCTAAATTGTCCGCTATTCCTAAAGCTTTTGAAAAGTTAATTACTTCTCAACTGCAACATTTTTGTAGTTCTATAATTTCACCATCGCAGCATGGATTTGTGAAACGTAGATCTACAACCACTAATCTTTTAGAATTTACATCATTGACGATCGAAGGATTTCGGAATGCAAGGCAAACTGATGTCATATATACTGATTTCAGCAAGGCTTTTGATTCTGTTAATCATACGCTACTTCTCCTTAAATTAAATAACATTGGCTTCCCTAGCCCTTTAGTTTCCTGGATTCGGGAATATCTGACAGGCAGAACACAGAGGGTTCTTTTCAAGTCTTTATATTCTAGGTCCATAAATGTGACTTCGGGAGTGCCCCAGGGCAGTCATCTGGGACCATTGCTTTTTACTCTTTTTATCAATGATCTTCCGTCTGTTATAAATCATTCTCATGTCCTTATGTACGCAGATGATGTTAAGCTTTGTCTTAGTTACAAAGATATTGTCTCTCCCTGTCGGTTATAATCTGATCTTCAAAATGTTCAGTCGTGGTGTCAAAACAATTTGTTAAGTTTAAATCCAACCAAATGCAAGGTCATGACTTTTCACAGAAATACTCCGCGGTTGGTAACTTATTTTCTTAATGACATCCCACTAAAACGTTTTCATGAGATGAACGATTTGGGCGTCCTTATGGACTATAAATTAACCTTTAAATCTCATATCTCCACTACTGTAGGTAAAGCTATGGGTGTTCTTGGGTTTGTTAAACGATGGTCAAAGGAGTTTGATGACCCTTATACAACCAAAATTCTTTTTACCTCATTGGTTCGTCCTATTTTAGAATATGGATCTTGCATATGGTCTCCTCAATATGACTCACACAAATCAAGAATAGAATCTGTCCAAAAACAGTTCCTACTCTTTGCTCTTCGTGGTCTGAACTGGGATCGCAATATCAATCTGCCATCGTACTCTAGTAGACTTCTTCTTGTTAACCTACCATCTCTTACTAATCGTAGAATAATGCTTGGTGTGATTTTTATGCACAAGATCCTTAATGGTGATATAGACTCTCCTAAGCTATTGAGCCAAGTAAATCTATCGGTTCTTTGTAGGCCTACTAGAAATTTTATACCTCTATCTCTTCCCCGCTGTACTACTAACTATGCTCTGCATGAACCTTTCCAAGTACTTTGTTCTGATTACAATCGACTTTACTGTGTAATCAGTTCGGAGCTCTCTCTTCCTACATTAAAAACATCTATCCTTTTACATTTAGCTCGTAACTAGTTATAATTTTCGTTTCTTGTCTGTTTTGTGGAATGTCCCCGCGACTCGAGCCGTGCGTCATGCGGCTAGCGCCCCTCGGTCGGTTGGGCGGGAGGTTGTGGGCACTTAGTGCACCCGAAGGAATTCGCGCGGAAAAAAAAAAAAAAAAACTGTAAATTTTGCAAAAACGACTCGTTAATTGCTAGTCTGTTGCGGAAAGATTTCCAATTCGAAATTGGCTTGGAGGACAAGACAGCAGTCGGAATCCTGAAGGATGCATATGTGAATGAACCCGTTTCGAGAGTTTCGTAGGAATGCAAGAGCGGAAATACACAGGGACGCTTTGCGGCAGGAATGTAAATTGCATCCTATTCTATTCTGGACCAGGAAAACGTCGCGGTCAGAAGGACGGCTACACAGTTACTAGAAGCTACAGTCGTCACTGATTCCGGTTCGTTTAAGCAAACATTAGGTAAAAAATGACATTCCTCGAGAAGTACCTCAGTGGGTTCTGTACTTACAAGACTACGATTTTGAAATAAAGCACAGACAAGGAAAGAGGATAAAGCATTTAGATTGCCTCAGCCGCTACCCAATTGAAATCATGTTGGTATCCTCTGTAGTAACATCCTCTGTAACAGGATTCAAAATTATATAAAGCTAACGTTACAACAACATTTATTTACATTTACAAGGTGGTAAAAGAAACAGATATGCTTGAAATGTCAAAGTCCATGGAAAAAGAAATAATATCCGAGGTGCATAACGAAGCACACTTTGTGGTACAAAAAACCATCCATACGGTACAACAAGTTGTCGGATCCTACATCTGGATAATAAAGTAATGCATATTATAAGCAACTGTATAAAATGCATAATTGACAACAAAAAAGAGATTGTGATCTCCGATAATTATTGTCCGATATTGGCTATATTATCGAGGGTGTTCATACGGACGGACTGACATGTCTCAAGAATATATGTATATACTTTCTGGGGTCGAAAAATTCTCTATCTGCATGTTACAGGGTATAAAAAGTTTTGTTTTTCCTGACGTCACGTTACATTAGAATCTAATGATTAGAATATTGTAAAGCAAGCCAAAATTTTGTGTTAATTGAAACAACTTTGTCCTCTGCACTTTTTTGTTGTTGTACCAAACAAAACTGTTTCAGAAAAAAAAAATAATAATTACTACATTGCATTCAATAATTTCTAGATAGTCTACAAGGTACAGATAGATTGACCTGATTTAGTAAATAAGGAAAGTCTATTTGCCGATTAAAAAGCTTGTGAATAAACAAAGTACCAAGCATTACTCTACGGTTAAGTAAAGGAGGAAGTTTGATTAGAAGAAGTAGTGAGGAATAATCATATAGGATCTATGATTATGCCTCACAAATATACAGAAGTAGATATATACATAGAAACGGAAACCAAACATATAAACGAACAGATTGGTTCGAAAGAAACATATAAACGAACATATCGGTATGGTGCAAAATTGCAATGAACATTTGGGATGGGTATCAAACTCGATCACACGTAAATCATCGAGCCAAATGATGGTAAACAAATCAATTCGAACCATCATATGATCGTAACAGAGATACAAGCGGGAATCAAGACATGTCCGTAAGCAAATTTAATGTATACAAGAACACTTTTGCTAGGCGGCCACTAGCAAAGCACCGAAACAATAACAAAGCTTGGTCGCTGGAGGGGGAGGGGGTCTGTTCAAATGACGTCAATGCATAATGCAGAAATCCCAAGCTCACAAGCATAGACGAAATTTGTTGGCAGTATGCGCTTGTTGCTAGGGCCAAGTGAGGGCCATAGCGAGAATCGGCGTGGAGTGAAGGGCGACCAGATGATGCGATCGTCGTGGGTGGTCGTCGGCTGTATTGGCGATAATTAATTATACATATGTATATATTGTTATCTAGTAATAAGCAATTTTAAGAGATGTTATTTGTTAAGAGCAAGGGTGGTGGCAGCTAGAGAGCGAGAGAAAGGCCGAAGGTCATGCATACCGATGTGTGCGTATGCATGTATGGGTGATCTGGAAAGTGATCTTGTGGGTGAAAGAAAGGCCGTTGACGACAGCGGCTGGGCGCCCAGCGATTCAGAAAGCCCAAAAAGGGCAATTTTAACATGCATAGCTGTAGGCAAGCTATGCTGCGGGGTCGGCAGAGAAAGTCTACCCAAAGAAGAAAGCTATGGAAAGTTCTCATCCTCATTGGTTCAAGATGCCTATAAATACGCACGGCTGAGACCATGAGGACATCTAGTAAGCGAAGTAAAGCGAAGAATTATACAAGTGAAGTACATAGTCAAGTGAAGTGAAGTACCCACACCTAAGTCAAGGACCAACATATCAACAAGGACTGGTAGAAAGGATCCATATCCGTTCGATCGTATCTATAAGTAGAAAATATTGTGGGAAAAACGGATGCATCGGATATGTCTGGCTTTAGCCACTGTTTGTAGGGTGATGGAGAACTCTAAGCCAATCTCGTTCGTCTGGTTCCCAATGGAATTTAAAACGCACGACTTTTCGTTTAAAGCAGACGGCCAAGCTTTATTAGTTTAATTGCGGGTCACACACTTATATGGATAAGATTGGAAATAAAACAACTGTCCGTATAAAAATGGACACAAAATAATATTGTCGATTTTCGGGTTGAACAAATTCCGGAGGTAGAAAAAACGTCTTGTTAAGATGGAGTTTTCCACAAAACTTGCCTATCATTCGCCCAGTGTGCCCGTTCCTTCCTTCTCGGAAAAAACACCCTCCGGTCCCTGCTGGTCACCCTTTTTGGCGTGAACATACCGCCCCCCTTGCAACAATTTGCAAGAGCCCAGGTGTACTCAAGGGGATGGGGGCGGAAGCGCTCTGGATCGCCTAGAGTCCACAGGACTCGGAAAGGATCCAGCCGAACACTGTGCTCTGGGCCGCGGGAGCGCCGCTCTGTCCAGGCTGGATGGTAGAACGTAGGGTCCGCCAACACCAGCGTGGCGAATCTTTGTTGCGTCGCCTGAGAGTCCTCCCGGATGGGAGTGTGGATCCTCATGTCAGTGACCACCTGGAGCACGACTTCCTTCTGGAACGAAGGCTTGGTGCGCGATCCAATGGTAGCATGGCAGGCTCGGCCCTCACCCACCCGCGCCACAGCCAAGCTTACAGCTGCGGCCAAAGACGGATCGATGCGGCTCTCTGAGGCGCATGCGTCTAGGAGAGCAGGAGCCTCGAAGGTCTGGAGGCCGTTGCCGATCTTTACCACGGTCGTGGGCATGACCGTGGTCGCTTTCTGCTGGAGCAGCGAGGACAGGGTTGGCACTCGCGCTGCGCTGTCCGCTGGCTGCTGGTGGTGATGAGCCTCACCACACCGGCGGCAACCTGCCGTACTTCGGCACGACCCTGCGGAGTGCTCATTTGCCAAATAATCGAGAGCTCCTCGAAGGTGTATCGCGATGTGGTAGCGGACTTTCGTCGCCTCCAGGAGATCCTTCTCCAGAGCCTTAGATGCTCCCACAAAGGTCTCTCCGTTGTCAAAGTAGATGCGCTGTGGGCATTGCTAAGACCCGCTAAGAACTTTTCCGTCGTCAAATCGGAGGTCGCTTCCAGGTGGATTGTCTTCGTGCTGAAGCATACGAACACACACACGTATCCCTTGGTTATGAGACAGGCCTTTCCGGTGTAGTTCTTGATCTCGAACGGCCCGGCGAAGTCAATACCAGCGCACGGGGTAGGGTGCCCATCAACTGCGTTTGCTGACGGCGCTTGTACAGGATGCACACCTTACACCCAAGAATGTGGGCCTTGACCGCGTTAACCAATATTTGGCGCGGGAAAACCGGATCATCAGCTGGTTTCCGCCATGCAACGTGATACGGTCTGTGAAGTTGACAAGGAGCCGAGACAGATGAGCATCGTACGGGAGGAGAATGGGATGACGCTCATCGTAACTCAGGGACTCGGATGCCTGCAGCCGACCGCAAGCCCGGAGGACTCCATGTTGGTCGAGGAACGGATATAAGCAGGCGAGTGAGCTTCCAGAGGCAATCAGTCGCTGCTCTGCCAGACATCGGATCTCTGCCGAATACCTTTGGCGTTGGGTCAGGTGGAGAGGACTCTTTCCGCGGCACACAATTCCTGATGGGTGAAAGTGAACGTCGGGGGACGAGAACTGCTCCGGCAGTAAGCTATCCGGATATAGGCGGTCACCCTCAATGCTCGCCCGAACTCAGAAAAACGCTCCAGCAGGTCATCCTCCGGGGATAGGGTGGCGACTTGACAGCGGGTCCGCTGCTCCCAGTCGCCGATGGCGGTCTTCCGGGAAATCGATGATACTCGATTCGCGACGAAGGTGGACCAATAGCAGGGGGGCTTATTGAGCCAGGCCAAGACGATGGTGGAATCGGTCCAAAAGAAAGAGCGGATGTTGGGGATCGGGAGATCTGGAACCACTGCAGCAAACAAGTCGGCGAGGAGCACTGCCCCGCACAGTTCCAGGCGAAGCAACGATACCGTCTTTACCGGGGCCACACGGGTCTTCGCCGTGAGGAGGTAGACGCTTACGTGGTCAGGATATGGTACGCGCACGTACAATGCTGCCGCGTAAGCGCGTCGGGAAGCGTCACAGAACCCATGCAGCTGCCAGTCATATTCCGGTCGGATCTCCACCCATCGTGGAATACGATTTCTGCCGAGGCCCGGATAGCCCTGGAGGAAATCGTGCCACTCCTGCAACAGCGACGGCGGAAGAGGATCGTCCCAGCCGAGCTCTGTCAGCGAAATTTGCTGCATGAATATCTTCGCCCGGACGACGAAGGGTGCCAACCGCACTGCGGGGTCAAACACCTTCGCTATATGAGACAACACCTCCCTCTTAGTAACTGACGCCTACAGTGGCTGATCGACGGTCACGAAGAAGAAGTGATCCTGGGTCGCTTTCCAGCGGATACCTAGCGTCTTGGCGGTATTAGCGTCCTCCAATTCCGGGAAATCTGCGTTGAGTAGGTTCTCACGAGGAATATCCCAGAGCCTTTTGGAGTTCCTGGATAGCGAGATGGGCCTCCCTCTTTGGCGTGAACACAGATAATGTCCGAAAACAGAAACAAATTCTACGGGGAGTTATTTGCAGCCCCAACATATACTTATGTTTGATTGAATGCATGTACCTACATATATATATTTACATGCATACATTTCATACTACGTATATACATTACTAGTACGAGCATGCAAAGCCACCGTGAGAACGCTAAGCTTGCAAGAAGCTCCAAGAATGAGTGACCCAAATGTGTGAGTATATTCTCGCTCCCTCTTTTTATAGCTTCCATAAAAAAAAGCAGCATAAGCATTACCTTTTAAAATAAAGATTCATTCAATAAATTACCAACTTGAAGCATAGTTGTGCTAGAATATTCATTTTTACTACATGTCGACCTTGACAGGACTTGTGTTGCGTTGTGTAGTGTTCACTGGTGTCTGGATTCACATAAAGTATGCCTATAATTAAAAATATATGTATGTGTATATATATGTATGCAAAAATATATATATGCATATACATATATATATGTATAAATAAATATATTGAATATGCAAAAATATATACATATATGCAAAAAGCATTACCAAGGCACCTGACAATAGAGGAATATAGGGCTAGAAGACAGCCCAAGCCTAAGAAACAGCACAAAAGTGGAGGACAAGAAGACTGAACATCAAACTGGGGGAGACCGCAACAACAGGAGAGGACCGACAACGCTACACAGAGCGTACACAAGCGGTAGAGCAAGAACTAGCTTTGCTTAAAAGGGCACAGCAATGCAATCGGGTCGCTAACCGCCATAAGTCTTGATTGCCTTTAACTATAAATCTTACATGAAACAATCGTGTTTTAGCGCCGTTCGAAAATACGAACATCTGATAGGCTTTTATAACTAACAATGTGGTTGGAGATTTTTTTTTAATTTATTTAATAATATGAATTGTATGCTGAATTGTGAGCCAACCACTTCATCTAACAATAACCTTTCCATGTCTCTGTCTCACTGCGATTCGCAGTAGAGAAATTTTTTTTCTCTCTCTGCGATCACGTAAGATCGAAAATATCCAATGATATATTCAATTTTCAATTTTTTTTGTTCCTACAGAATTCCAAAATTATTGAAATAAAAAGAAAAGAAAAAGAATTGAAGAACTAAGAGTTTATGTATGTATATTTTTCCTTCGAGTCATTTTTGACTTGCAAGCCCAAAAATGGTCGCCGGACAGGCAAGGTTAAAAGGCACCCAATTCGACAGCTAAAGTCGTTAATGATATAAAAGTCATTGATCATAGAAAAAATTTACATCAAATAACAATTTTGCTGAACGTAATAAACATTCTTATTGGCCATTAAAATTTAATCCATGCACACTAGGAAAATAAAGAAGCGTTATCTAAGCAGGGCAGATGAGCTGGACAGATCTAGTCCAAGAATAGAAATAAAGAAATATAATTCTTTTTTTTTTAAACTTTATCTAAACATGGACATTAGCAATTTTGACAGGTCTGTTGATTCAACGTGCGTTAACGACACCGATTTTTGTTGTCGATCCTTCAACATTCCGAGACCACATCTTGAATTTATTACAGATATAGTTATTAAGAATAACTTTAACAATAATACGAACCCCCTAGTGCATTGCTCAAAATTGGAAAAGAAAGCGGTGTTGATTACGTTGCCATATGTACCAGTCAAAGAAAAAACTGAGCAACACCCGATTTTGGGTACGAGAACACTTTTGTAGGTGCGAATAACCGATAATGAAAGAAAACTATAAATATATACAATTAAAGAATGACCGACTGGCAAACAATTGTTTGCTCAAGACAGAATTTTAAAAGAAGAACTGTGTAGGTCCATTAAGTGCATAAATCAAAAGGAGACAATCACTGAAAACACACTAAATAAGCAAGTCACAAACATACAGGTCACCTTACATCAGATTCGCTTATTATTAAATAAGAACAACTAGCTGCAGACGGGGAATATGTAAGACAAATTTCGTCTGCAATCCCGGAATTTGACGTCACTCATTTGCTTCGTAACTGCACTAAAAATTGTGAAATGAACATAAGGAAACCAGGAAGTTTTGGCCGTAGAGGTCATTAAGTCGGAAATTACTTGTCCAATCCTGTATAGAGTTCACAATGAAACTACAATTGTAGGAATCATAAACACATTGAAGAATAATGTTAAAGGTGAATCCACCGACGTTATAAAGGCCTGCTTCTTAATAACCAGACAAGGGCAATACACAGCTGAAATCGATAACTTGCGAAGCTGCCTATGTTGATCGTGGCATAGATAATGATAATGCTGAAGAATTCGCAACAAAAGAGTCGTTGGAGGCAATCATAAAACAATGCCAAAATTAGAGAATTCGTACAATATTGGAAGGTGGAAACTTCATTGATGCCATTGGTAAATATATCCATTGCACCACCGAAAAGACTGGGAGTCCTAGTTTAATATTGTATCGACAAGGAAGAAGATCTAGAGGTAAATATTACCTAAACACACAACGTGGTAGAGGTAATGGCCAAGGTAGTCACTATGCCAACTATAAAATTACAACTATAATTACAATCTCAATAATAAAGGACAAGGACAAAATAAGGGCAAATTTAATAGACAAAACAGAAGAAACCACAATAATCATAAAGCACAGAGCAACTTGGAAAACAGCCAGGTCCCTTTGGATACAGAAGATTAAATAAAAAACACGTTCAGACAATCAATTTCAATCTCAATATTTTCAAATAATTTTTCCATGTGAAAAACTCACATTTAATAGATACAGGTGCAGAAATTTCACTCTTTAAATAAGATTCAGATGTCTTTAGTGACAACGGAACGAATCATAAAATTAATATTCAAGGCATTGGAGAAGGGGCAATAAAATCCAATGGTCTAGCCACAATAAATCTACAAACAAACAAGTTCATAATTTAACACACTTTTCATCAGGTATTATCAAAGTTCCCAATACCAAGTGATGGTATAATAATTTTAATGAGAAATTTAATTGCCAGATTGATTGCAACCCCTCCATGTGAAACATCAAACTATTGAAGTCTATCTGAACTGTCTATTCTGTAGCTCTATTATTTCATCTTCGAAATATGGACTTATTGCCGCTAAACTTATTGAGTTCAGTTTTTTTTCGATCTACGTATTTAAGAATTCATTAAATTTCATTACACGGATTCGGGTAGGTATTATATTTCTTTTAAATGATTACACACGTTGTAAAAACTTGGCCTTTCATGGCTTTTTCTTAGTTGCATTCTCCAATATCTTAAAGTTTTTTTTTAATACTTCATAATCAAAGCCAAATCAAGTCAACAGTTCATTGCTGTTTTTTTTTTTTCTTGATTGTTGACTTTCCGTCAGTCTTAACGTATTTTCGTGTGCTTACTTATGTATGCGGATGCTGTTAAGCTTTACTTTAGTTCCTTAAAACTAACTCTAGATTTTCAAGTCGGTTTCGAATAGTTTCGTATAACGTTCATAGTTGATAGACCTGTATGTTTCAAAATGTCAAGTAATGCCATTTTCTACTTTCCTCCTTTAGTTAACAGTTATTATGTTATTATTTTTCAACTTGAACGTTTGAAAGAGATGAATAGTATGCAGAATCTGCTTGTTGCTTTTTTGACTTAAGCTGGAATTGCAACTTCAATGTACCATTGTATTCTAATAGACTTCCTAACTAACCTTTTTCCTTGCGATAACATCTATCAATTGCAATAAAAACTGAAACCTAAGCTATCTATTGATAGTAATTGGCATTGTCATCACTGACATTCGTATGTTATTGCATGCTGACTGTTATGGTTTTTGCAAATACAATACACCAGAAGATCTTCAAATTATTACTCGATGCATCCATACAGTAAATCTTCGTTCAGCTAATCAGGCTGGATTAAAGAGACAATATTAAAAAACAGACGTAAGTTCATGACCAACGGCAAATTGCGTGTACTCAGTTAAGCGAATTGAAGTGTTCCCCTCCTCCTGTGGTGTTCAAAGTGATGCTGTTGTTTGTCAGCTCCGTTGGTAAATCAGTCATGATAACGAAACTATCGAATTCATTTGTAGATGACCAACTAGCATTCAAATTTGGAGAAGGCCCCTGAGTCCAACGTTCATGCAAATAGGAAAAATTAATGTAGGGTGGGGTAAATCAAATCCTAAAGTGCAGAGTGAGTACATTCTTGACCATTACCTGTGAATTATACTGACTAATGACTGATTGGTCTAAGGGAAGCATACATGAAAATAGAAAAACAAATCACTAACATCAATATAACTTTGTTGTAAACTTGCTGCCATGCTTTTTGATTCTGTTATACGCAAGGTCACTAACTTTCGTACTACATCATTACAAATGCTTCAATGTACATTGGGCTTAAGCATTTTTAAAAGATTCTATCGAAACTAGTTCAAAAATCTCTTCGCTCGGTGCCAACTTGAGTTTGTTGATTTTGTGTATACCGGGTTGCGTTTCGAGCCTTTGGAAAAACTGACCTAAGTCGAAGATACCATTGATACAAACACCTAACACCAATTCTTGCTATAACTTTGTATCCATGCTTTAGTAAGCATTTTGATTCTGTTATAAATAACGTTACTAAGTTTCGTACTTCATCATTACAAATGATTTTATGTACATTGGGCTTAGAAGCATTTTGCGCAGTCTTGTTATCTTCTTTGTAGCCTGGTAGTAACTTTCAGGACTTCGTTATACATTTCATTTAATTCTGATAGTGATATCCGCGATAGGGCATCTGCCACAAAGTTGTCTATCACCTTAAGGTATTCTACCGTGAAGTCATATTCTTCTAGGTCTAGCCGCATTCTAGTTAATTTTGAACTGGGATTTGTTATTGAAAATAAATAAGTGAGTGGTCTGTGATCTAATTTATTGTGGAGTGTTGACCATATATGTATGTATGATCAATATTGTATTATAGCCCAGTGAATAGCTGCTAACTCTTGTTCTGTTGTTGATTTGTTGCTTTTACCTTTAGTAAATAAGCGTGAAGCATATGCAACTGGGAGTTCTTTATCTCCATATTTTTGTGTTAGTACAGCTCCACATGTGTATTTATTTGCGTCTGTTATTATGCAAAATTCCTTGCTAAAGTCAGGGTATTTTAGTAAAGTTGGTTTTATTAAAGCCTTTTTTAAATATTCAAATGGGTTTTGGCAATCATTAGTCCATTCAAATTTTACAGACATCTTACATAATCTGGTTATGTGACGTGAATATTCAGCAAAGTGATAAAGCGTCGGTAATAATTGCAAAATGCAACGTTCCATCGCTGTCTGTATCCGTAGGGACTGGGGATTTCTTTATGACATCATATTTTTTGTCATCAGGCAAAATATCTTGATCTAGAAACCTCACTACGTGCACGAAGAAACCATACTTTTCTGTAGAATGAGTTTGGCGCTATTTTGAGACCATAAGGTAGTCTTGTAAATTGATATGGGCCATTGTTTGTTGAAAAAGACGTAATATTTCTAGACTGTTGTTTCAACTCTATTTGATGGAATCCGGACATTAATTCGAGGCATGAAAAATATTTGACTCTGTCTAGTTGGTCAAGAATATCGTCTATTCTTGGAAGTGAAAATTTGACGGACAATAATTCTTTATTTATTTGGCGGTAAGTACGATTAATCGCCATCTTTTAATTTTGTTTGCTAAATGTAAAAGGATAGAGGTTTTTAATGTAGGAAGAAACAGCTCTGAACTGATTATACAGTAAAGTCGATTGTAATCAGAACAAAGTACTCGGAAAGGATCATGAAAAGCATAGTTCGTAGTACAGCGGGAAAGAGACAGAGGTATAAAATTTCATGTAGGCCTACAAGGAACCGATAGATTTACTTGGTTAAAAAAATTCGGTTGTGCAAGTGTCTGCTAAATGTAAAAGGATAGAGGTTTTTAATGTAGGAAGAAACAGCTCTGAACTGATTATACAGTAAAGTCGATTGTAATCAGAACAAAGTACTCGGAAAGGATCATGAAAAGCATAGTTCGTAGTACAGCGGGAAAGAGACAGAGGTATAAAATTTCATGTAGGCCTACAAGGAACCGATAGATTTACTTGGTTAAAAAAATTCGGTTGTGCAAGTGTCATCAAAGTCCTTTGACCATCGTTTAACAAACCCAAGAACACCCATAGCTTTACCTACAGTAGTAGAGATATGAGATTTAAAGGTTAATTTACAGTCCATAAGGATGCCCAAATCGTTCATCTCATTAAAACGTTTTAGTGGGATATCATTAAGAAAATAAGTTACCAACTGCGGAGTATTTCTGTAAAAAGTCATGACCTTGCATTTAGTTGTATTCAACTTAACAAATTGTTTTGACACAACGATTGAAAATTTTGAAGATCATATTGTAACCGACAGGGAGAGATAATATTATATCTTTGTAACTAAGACAAAGCTTAACATCATCTGCGTACATAAGGATACGAGACTGATTTATAACAGGCGGAAAATCATTTATAAAGAGAGTAAAAAGCAATGGTCCCAGATGACTGCCCTGGGGCACCCCTGAAGTCACATTTATGGACCGACAATATAAAGACCTGAAAAGAACATTCCGTGTTTTGCCAGTCAGATATTCCCGAATCCAGGAAACTAAAGGGCTAGGGAAGCCAATGTTATTTAATTTAAGGAGAAGTAGCGTATGATTAACAGAATCAAAAGCCTTGCTGAAATCAGTATATATGACATCAGTTTGTCTTGCATTCCGAAATCCTTCGATCGTCAATGATGTAAATTCTAAAAGGTTAGTGGTTGTAGATCTACGTTTCACAAATCCATGCTGCGATGGTGAAATTATAGAACTACAAAAATGTTGCAGTTAAGAAGTAATTAACTTAAGTAATTAAGTAATTAAGTAATTAAGCTTTAGGAATAGCGGACAATTTAGAAATACCCCTGTAGTTAGATGTTTCGGATTTCCTACGAGTTTTATGGAGAGGAATTATATAGGATTCCTTCCAAATGGATGGAAAAGTTGAAGATTTTACGGACAATAGAAAAAGTTTTTGAATTGGCTTACATAATGCCGCGGCGCAAAACCTTATTACACCTCCAGGTATACCATCAGGACCAGGAGAGTACATAGGTTTTACTAAATTAAGCACGCTATGGAGCGAGCTTTCGTCGATCGAAGGAATACAGATACAATTAGATTTTCTTAACTGATAATGATACGGAAGATTTGCTCGATATTCTACTGAGGAGTAAGTAGATGTGAAAAAATCAGCAAACAGATCAGCAATTGCTTGATCAGAGTCGACTGTATTATTTTCAAAAGATAAACAAGATGGGTGAATAGATGTCTTAGTACTGACAAAAGTTATAAAACTGCTTGGGATCACGGTTAATCTCTAATTTACAACGCTAGAGGTAATTTATAAAGCATTATGTATAAAGCATCACGAAGCTAGAAAGAGCAACTGCGTACAAGTAGAGCAAAGTCCGAAGAACGACCTGATTTCTTATTCTTTTTATAATATCTAGATTTCGCATTTTTCAAGTTGGAAACTCACGAGAAAACCTGGGAGGTCTGTGAGACAACACCGGGGTCCTCAATGGGACACAAACTTCAAAAAGTGAATCGAGAGTATTATAAAACAAAGAAATAGCAAGAATCATGTCTGAACATCTGTACAAGGAGAACCAATCTGTTGAAAGAATGAGATTATTTAGTTTGAGACAGTTAGGTTTACGAAAGTTGCGGGATTTGGGCACAGAGCAGGCACTATCAATGTATATCACCCGCACCGATGTGTGCGTATGCGTGTATGGGTGACCTAGAATGTGATCTTGTGGGAGAATAAAGGCGGTTGACGACAGCGGCTGGGCGCATAGCAATATCGAAAGCTGCAGCTCCCAAAAAGGGTAATTTCACCATGCATAGCAATAGGCGAGCTATGCTGCAGGGTCGGCAGAGAAATTGGACGCAAAAAAGGAAGCGATGGAAAGTTTAGGAGGAATGATATAAGTGGATGGAAATGTGCTGGCTGCGGTGCAGCATCTCATTACGCATCCTGATTGGGTTAAGATGCCTATAAATACGTACGGCTGAGACCATAAGGGGAGCTAGTAAGCGAACTAAAGCTAAGTATTATGCAAGAAAAGTTCATATTCAAGCGAAGCAGTGTACGAGTGAAGATATCCAAACCCAAGTTATGAACCAACACATCGACAAGGACTGGCAAAGAGGATCCATATCCTGGCATATCCTTGTGAGGTAAATAAAAGTGTTTAAAGCAAAACTAGTGAAGACATGGAGTTATTCCTACCACAGATAGGGAAGGCTAGGAGTATTCCTTGCACAGTTGAGGAAGACCCGGAGTATTCCTGGCACAGGCAGGGAAGACTAGGAGTATTCCTAGCATAGTTAGGGAAGACTCCGAGTATTCCTGGCGCATTGGGGCGAGATTTGGAGTTGCCCTAGCAAATATTAGGAGAATAGCAGTGCATGAGGTTAGATAGGCAAGACCTGGAGTATTCCCGGCAACAGTTAGGGCACGCAACAAACCGTCTTTTTTTACCCATAGGAATATACAGCATACGGCCTTCCAATCAGTGCCAAAACAGATCCGCCCACCATTCCATCATCATAATAAATCTGCCATCACGCTAACGAAATTACATACCAATAAACAGAGATATTGAAACCACAAATAAACTAAACTAGTTTCCTCATTTCCACCAGCGCACAATACAAATTTGTTGTGTCGTACCCCGTCTCCTGAAATACGGCTCTGCCATTAGTAAGGACCAAAAAGGATCGTTACAATGTATGTTTATATTTTCTTCAATGCTTGATTAGTTTTTGTTCTTGTTTTGGTGATATCGAAGTTATGGTCATATTTTGAATTTTTTAATCTATCTTTATAGACTTCTTGTTTTTTAGTTTTGTTATCTCTTATTGAAATATATTCCCTATCTTATATTCAATCTACTGTATACCGTAAATACTTAGATTCTAACTTATGGCCCCTTTCATTTCTTAATAAAACCTTAACCTTAAGTCAATTCAAATTGGTTTCAGAACACTGTAATTCTCTAATTCTCTTTGTTCGACATTTGTTTGTGAACGCACTTTCTGCATTCCACCTTTTCTTGCAAGCCGCGTGATTCTTGGCTTCGGAAAGAGGGAAGCAGACAATGAAGAATTATGGTTCGCCGACAAATCGTATGCATAGTTAAAAACACATACTCTTTGGCAGCTTAGTAGAATAGTCGTGATAACCTTTGTAACGTTCTTAATCAATTAAATATAATTCCAACCGACAAAAGATTAATACAGTCCACTTATTCGCAACCATACAAAATTTTGGTCCTTCGAGCCGGATCGAACACGCCGATCAGATTGAAAGCAAACTTTGATTATTTAATGTGAAGATTTCGGTCGATTCTATGAGGAACCAGACTATGTGGACCCTAATGTTGATTTGGATCAAATTGAGGAGAAATATTACCAAACATATGAGAAACTCATGGAGGCTACTAGCGAGATACGGAGAATTGACAATAATTCAACTATGAATTCAAATAACCCATTGTTAAACATATTTGAAGAAATGGGATGCAAAGAAGAACTACGATTTGAAAGAATCACTATCTCACCGTTTACGGGTAATTATGAAGATTGGTGTCAATTCAGTGATTTATTCAAAGGCTCGGTGCGAATCAAGCAAAGTTTGAGTAAGTGTTAAAAGCTTCATTATTAAAAATTATATTTGGATGGTGATGCATTACAACTTGCGAAACATATAACGGTTACCAACGATAATTATGATAAAGCATAGGAAAATTTGGAACAACGGTATAATAAGAAACCGCTAATCGTCCGTTCTTTCGTTACAAACTTCTTAAATTTGCCTACTGCTGTCGAGTCGACTGTACATGATTTAAGAAAATTGGTGGATGGAGCAGATGAAGTTGTTCGAGAACTGAGTGCGCTTTGTTGTGAATCACGTGATCCATGGCTTATACATATTTTACCTTTGAAGCTGGATATCGACACACGTCAAATATGGGCAGAACATAGTAATGAAGAAATGACTATTAATAACTTTTTGGAATTTCTTACAAATCGATGTGATGCATTGGAAACATGCCAACCTACCAATTCAACTACTACACAAATTCGACGCCGAACAATAGTACACCACACCACTGTGCAAAGATCAGTGATACGAATTGCTCGTATCGCAATGAATGTCATTTTATTGCTGCTTGCATAAAATTCGAAGAACTTAACTTAAAGTCCCGCTAAGCATTTGTTAGCAAAAGGAAATTGTGCTTTAATTGTCTTGGTCAAAAGCATCGGGTCAAAGATTGTAAGTCAACGTTTAATTGTCGCTTATGCAAAGCGAGACCCCACACATTGATACATGTAGATCCAACAAATATTTCGAATCTACAAAGAGATACAACATAGAGGACAACTCGAAATGAAGCATCATTTAGTCCTAGACTAGAGGAGTTTGCGCCTGCCGTTGTTAACCATCATTCGTCGGAGATCTGTCCAACCATAAATACGCAACCTCTACTACCTACGGTTTTGGCTAACGTGATCGACGCATGGGGAAATAAGACTAGCTGTCGAATACTACTCGACATAGGGTCTTCAGTCACATTGGTGACGGAAGCATTTATTCAAAGAATTGGTGTTGCAAGAACACATGCTCGGATTTCGGTTTCAGGTCTTGCTGCTAATAGTGCTGGAGTCACTAGAGGACGCGCCAAGATACAACTATACTCGAGAACCACTTCGAACTCTGTTGAAGTCTCTGCGCTCATCATGAGTGTACTAACGTCATCGATTCCTGCGCAAACAATAAACACGAATTCAATAATTTGGAAGCAAATTTGTCAGATGCAGCTGGCAGATCCTTCATTTAGTCGCCTGAATGGTATCGATGTGATACTCGGTTCGGATCAACTATGGAATCTCTATACAGGAGAAATCAAAACATTTGGTAAAGAACATCCTGTTGCAATTAATACAAAATTCGGTTGGGTCATTGCAGGTTCAATTATCGCTGACAATGATGCCGTAATGCCAGTTTCTTCTTATCATGCTCATGAAGACCTTGACACTCTGGTTCGGTCTTTGTTGGAGATGGAAAACGTTCAACCATCCAAGGCTACTATTGAAGCAGGTGATCCAGTGGAACAACATTTCCTTCGCACTCATACTCGCACGGAGGAGGGAATATACATGGTGAACTACCCTTTCAAAGAGGGAGCTACACCAATAGGATTAACATTGCCACAGGCTATTAAGCATTTTGGTTCACTGGAAAAGCAATTTCGAAAGCAAGCAGATCTAAAACAACAATATGTGGAATTTATAGAAGACTATCTACACAAAGGACATATGGAACAATTTTCACTTACGTAAATAGATAAAAATATTCACACTTCTGTTTATTATTTAATAAAAACCAGGCAGCTCGACTACAAAGTGCCGTGTTGTATTTGATGGCTCAGGAAAGGATGGAACGGGTGTCTCACTTAATGATCATTTACACATAGGTCTGCCCATACAACGAGATTTTCTTGGAGTTTGTCTACGATTTCGTCAGCACCGCTTTGTACTATGCGCCTACATCGAAAAGATGTGTCGAAGAATTCTAGTGCCTCCTGAACACAATAATTATCAACGCATTATATGACGCAAGGAGGAGATCACACCTTTTCAATACTTCCGACTGTTGACAGTCACTTATGGATTATCCCCATCACAAATACAAATACCCATTAGTTACGTCAGACCAGGATTGCATTACCACAGAACCAACTGCAAAAGGGACATATCACAGCGATGGAAATTCGACACGCGCATAATCAACTAATTAAATATATTCAACGTATGTTGTTTTGCAAGGACTATGAAGCTCTTAGAAATAAACGAACATTGTCGTTTAAATCGAGGCTTGTTCGATTAATTTCTTTCCTGGATGAGGATGGACTAATGCGCGATGGAAGACGTATTGACCATTCATCTTTAAGCTACAATGCCAAACATTCAATCATCATCACAAAACAATCACCTATTGCAACTCTATTAGTTCGACATCAACACACAAAAAGTCTTCATGCTGGAATAGATGGGACATTCAACAGCATAAGGATTGGATTGGATTTTAGGCGCTCGAAATATTGTTGTATTCAGATGCAAGCCGTGTTTTATGCAGAGACGGGCTACCAAATCTACAGAAAGAGCACCAAAGTTTGGAAAGGCATGGTTCGCAGTATTCGTTTTCCTATCAACAAAAGCCATTCACTTAGAGCTTGTAAATGATCCGACATCAACAGCATTTATCACAGCGTTGGAACGGTTTTGGTCACGCAGAGGACCAATTACTGACTTATATTCTGATAATAGGACTACGTTTCAAGGTGCTCATAAGGAACTTAACGAGATGAGACAACTTGTAATAAGGCAAAGCCAAGATAAGAAATTGGCTGACTTTGTCGCGGGCCGCGGAAACAATGGCATTTTATACCCCCATTTGCACCGCATTTCGGCGGTGTGTGGGAATCATGCGTAGGATCAATCAAATTACACCTTCGACGAGTCGTTGGTGCACATTTGAAGAATATTCCACAGTTTTAGACCAGATAGAAAGTATTCTCAACTCTAGATCATTGTGTTCATCAAGTGATACTAGTTTGGACCTTCTCACGCCATCACACTTCTTGGTGCATGTATGTTTACGAATTAAATGACCACGTATAACTAAGTCAATTCAAATTGGGTTTAAAACACTGTTATCCTCTAATTCTCTTTGTTCGACATTTGTTTGTAAACGCACTTTCTACATTCCACCTTTTCTCGTGATTCTGGGCTTCGAAAAGAGGGACGCAGACAATGTAAAATTATGGTTCGCCGACAAATCGTATGCATAGTTGAAAACACTTACTCTTAATTCTTAATCAAATAAATATAATTCCAACCGACAAAAGATTAATACAATCCATTCATTCGTAAACAACTGTTTTATGAAGGGTTTCTCCCTCGCTATTGATTGATACGCAAATCTTCGACTTATTTTATATTTATTTATATTAACCATTCAAAAATATTTTTATGATGGGATACATGGTTGTGTACTCAGGTTTTGCGCTGAGACTTTGTGTAACCAAATTCCTACCTATTTGGAAGGAATCTTTTATCATTCTTCTCCATAGAAAGGGTAACAAATTCGAAGCGTCAAATTCCAGGGGTATTTCCAAATTGTCTGGTACACCTTTGAGAAAATTATAACTTCTATAGTTCTGTACTTTCATCTACCCAAAATGTGTTTATGAAACGCAGATCTAATACCACTAACCTTTTAGAGTTTACTTCTTTATCGATTGATGGATTCTGGAATGCATCGCAAACTGATGTCATTTACACCGACTTCAGTAAGACTTTTGGTACTGTTAATCATACATTGCTTTTGTACAAGCTGAACGAAATTGACCTTCCACGCCTTCTGCTTATCTGGATTTTGCAATATTTGACTAATCGTACACAAAAGGTCCTATTTAAATCCCTACTATCTAAGACCAACAAAGTGACCTCGGGGGTGCCGAAGGGTAGCCATCTTGGACCATTGCCTTTTACCCTCTTTATAAATGATCTTCCTTCAGTCGTAATTCACTCTGGTGTGCTCATGTACTCGGACGATGTTAAGCACTTCCCTAGTTTCAAAGATTCAGGCTGCCCCTGTCTGCGTCAAGCCTATCTTAATAACTTCCAGACTTGGTGTGAAATTAACTTATTAAACCTCAATATTTCAAAGTGTAATGTCATGTCGTTTTATAGATCTTCCTTTCAACTAGAAACTTATTACCTTAATAATACTCCACTTGAACGTTTAAATGAGATGAGTGATTTCTGTGTGGGTGTACTCATGGACCATAAATTAAGTTTCACTCGTCATATTTCTACCTTAGTCAGCAAAGCCATGAGTGTTCTTGGTTTCGTCAAGCGATGGTTGAAGGAATTCGACTATTCTTACACAATCAAAACCCTTTTTATTTCACTGGTCCGTCCTCTTCTAGAGTACGGATCATGTGTTTGGTCACCTCAATATGAATCACACCAAATTAGAATTGAATTCGTTCAATGTTAATTTGCCATATTCTAGTAGACTTCTTCTAATCAATCTTCCTTCGTTACTTACAACGTACCAATTGTTTATACACAAGCTTTAGAATGGGCCAATAGATTCTCCTAATTTACTAAAACAGGTCAATCTCTCTGTACCTTGAAGACTAACTAGAAATTATGTCCGTTTAACTTTAACACGTTGCACTTCAAACTGTTTTCCATTAACCATTTCTTTATACAATGAACGATATAATATTAAACGAAAATAATTTAACACTTTAATTTAAGACTTTACGCCGCTATACATACCGTTAGAAATAACAAAAAAAAAGAAAATAATATACTTACATATTGAGTATTCATAAATTATTATCAGCATCCTGAACCAAATGATGAAGTGACAATACCAAAACTCTATCCGTTCTAGACATCTTGACTCGCAGGCTCGCCACTTAAGGAACCCACCCCAACCTAATCCCATAAACACATGATCAGCGTCCCAATCGTGCTACGCTCCCATGAGTGTAGTATTACAGTTAACTACATAACCATATGCAGACTACTGCACCTGTAAACTTTTACACAGGCAAAACGGACTAAGTAAAAATGCACGTATAAGTATACTTCTTAAATATTAAGCTGGTATTCAATAAAGCAAGTTGTCGTGAATTGAATTCGACTTCGTCTTTTAATCTCAGCGATGGCTTGACTCCTCGTAGCAACCATACAATTAATATACAACTACGAATGTATGTGTATATATGTATATGTATACCTGCATGACTACTTGTGAGAGATAATACTTATTCCTCACACCATCTCCGACTATGTTAAGTATATATCTTGATCAGCTTGATGAGTTGAGGTGATATTGCCTTGTCTGTCTGTGTGTCTGGATCAACACGATCTCCTCCGAAACCATTGGAGCTACAGAGCTCAAATTTTGCACATAAGCTTCTTGCTGCAGGCATTGTATATATCGAAATCAACCCGATTAGATGACTATATCATATAACTCCCACAGGAACGAATATGGCAAAATTTAGTGCTTGTGAGCTTTATATACTCCTCAACACATAAATCAAGTTTTATCAGAATCGGTTGACTATATAATATAGCTCCATAGAAACAATCGGTCAAAAATATAGTTCTAAATCAATAACGTGGGTGTTCTAAAAGCGATTGTCATGGTATTTGCCAATTTGATATAAATCGAAATTTATTTCTTTATTTTATTTATTTATTTACATTAAACTCAAGGTGTCCAGCAGTACTGAACGGAGAGAAAAAAGTGAAAGGTGACGTGAAATTAGATGAGTGAGGTCATTGTAATTACTGAATAGTATGTGAAAGGGGTTATACAAAGTATAGTTTAAAAGAACATCTTCTTAGTTGCAGAAGGACTAAATTTCTTGTAGGACGCATTGGGACAGCTAAATTTATATTCCCCAATTAATAGCTTATGGAGAAATAAGATACAACAAATATGCCTTCGATTTGCTAAGGATGGAAGATTAATAAGGAGAAGCCTACTAGAATAATGCGGAAGAGGTCGGTTTGGGCCCAGTTAATGATGAAGGGACAGCAGGGAAGAGAAGTGGTTTGATTTTTTCCTTTTCGGTGATTCACTTAAATTAGGCTCCAAATCTTTTCCTCATGAAAGAGCGTAACTCAGGATGAAGAAGCTATCGAAGAGCATCGGTTTAAAACTGCAAGGGTATACAAGTTAGCTTTGGTTTTCATATCCTTACAAAAAGGTAAATTCATTGGGCAGAAGTTTGCCTTGCATGGAAGAATCAATTCAATCTCATCCGTGATTCTTAGAGCTTCAGAACTAAAATTTGTAACAGAAAAATGCTTTGTATCTGATACATATGTAGGGGCAGCTAAAAGCTCCCCGTTCACTTAGTTTCTATTTTCCGACATCATCAGTAGCGAGCGAAGCGAGTTCCGTGTGCACTGTGCAGCCTCGCCTGCCTTTACACCGGACCACACTCGACAACAGACACATATGTTGTCCCGTTCTATGACACTGTCAGAGGTTACCCAATACTATTGTCACCTGCATGTCCAAGCAGCCAGTGCCAAACTTCCATGACTCAGCACTCAGTGCCAATCTTGCATGACTCAGCAGTCAGTGCCAATCTAACATATCAGTTCCCACTGACAAACATTCATGACAGAAGTAACGCTAAAGTTGTATTCACAATGTTACACATCCAAAATATGGAATGAACCATAGAGGAACCCCAAATAGAGAGAGAACATAGAGTATCCAAGGGTATGCCCCACAATGCAATACCCAATTATTCCATCTGCGACACAGCCAACCTGACTAATACACGTCCTCGTGTTACATTTAGATCTAACTAATTTTAATTTAATTTCTCTTTTTTGTACAAATTTTAAAACAACAATATTTTTAAACTTGACCATTTGCTTAGACAGATCTCCAAATCTTCCAATATATCACTTATCAATTTTAGTAACCTTATGCAGATTTCAAAACAAAACTCAAGCAATTAAACAATTTTTTTTTTTTTTTCTTTTGACATTATCATTAACTCAACAGACTTCACAACTTTACAATCTCCAATGCGCCACACGCCACGACAAAACATTCGTTTTGCGCTTGTGCTTGCATTATGACCAATATTTGAAGTTGCATCAGCTGTCTTTCACAGAATACTATCTCTATCAGTTTGACACCCACTGGTGTTCTATTTATTGTCTCTTTCAACAGTTTCACACCCACTCACGGCCATTCTGATAAAATACACGCCCTCGTGTGTTCTGCCAATTTACACAGTATTTCAAATCATTATAAATCAATCCATTTATTTCATTCTGTCTCCTTAACTAAACAAATTCATTATCATTTCTGTACTAATAATACTCTTATAATTCATTTACATTATTTATCAAATAATCTTTACATTATATATCTTTCCCTTTTTGTTTCATTATTTTATTCTTCTCCTTTTTACATCATCAATTTCCATATCAATCGCAACAACTTCTCTTGGACCAGATACCACCACGATTTACATTTTACATTTCTTATTCTTCAAGCATTCATACTATCTTTTTCAACAGCTTAAGTACCGTGTCTTTCAACGGTTTCCACCATACTGTCTATTTCAACAGCTTTCATACCGTCTGTTTCAACGGTTTCCATACTGTCTATTTCAACAGCTTCCATACCGTCTCTTTCAACGGTTTCCTCCATACTGTTTGTTTCAACAGCTTCCATACCGTCTGTTTCAACGGTTTCCATACTGTCTATTTCAACAGCTTCCATACCGTCTCTTTCAATGGTGTCCATACTGTCTATTTCAACAGCTTCTCTCGACATACTTTCATCGATCTCAAACTCGCTTGGTATCTGTCTATCTGGCAATCTTTTAATACTTTCATGTGGATATTTATATTGTCTCTTGCTCTTTAGATTTTTTAACCTGTCGTTCTCCGAAACTTCAACTATCTGAAAAGGGCCTCGAAACTTTGGATCCAATTTTGTTTGATGTCTCGCACTGCAACTTATCAGTACAAAATCTCCCACACTAAATTCCTGTATTTCAACTTTCTTCTTATCGAATCTTGGCTTTTCGTATTCACCCGCAGCGTTCATATTTGCTAAAGCTCTCAACCTAGTTTCTTCAAGAATAACTTCGGTTGCCGACTCGCTGATCAGAATCAAGCCTAAGGGTCGCGCAACTTTTCCAATTAATAATTCTAAAGGACTCGCTTTCGTTACTCTATTAACCGTACAATTAATTGACAATTTTACATCACCCAGTGCTTCTTGCCAAGACCTTGAACTAGTTTCTACAGCTGTGAGCAAATTCTTGAGAGTACTCATCACCCTCTCGACTTGTCCGTTAGCACGGCTTGCTCCTGTTGCTATTAAGTGAAGCTGAATCTTTTGTGATGAACAGAATTCGACGAATTTCAGCCCAGTAAAGCTTTTGCCTAGATCAGCCACAGCACGATTTGACACTCTAAACAAGGAGATGGAAGATTTCAACGCCATGACGCAACTCTCAGCAGTTAATGTAAATGTATGATGTAAATGCACGTACTTAGTAAATGCGTCAAGCAACACAATTACATATTCTTTACGGTCGCTTTTCCCACTAAGTTTACCTGTGATATCTACATGAAGAGTATGCCATGGTTGGCCTACTTTCGGAATGGGATGTAGCTCCATCTGCACTTTTCCTGACGAAGATTTAGATACTCTACATGTTATGCAATTTTCCACAAACCTACGAACATATTTTGCCATGCCCGCAAACCAGTAGTAATCATAAACTTTGTCTAACTTTTTTCCCATTCCAAATCCACCTGGTTAATTACGGACCATCTAAATCTGCGTGGCACAACGGGCAAACCAGTAGTAATCATAAACTTTGTCTAACGTTTTTTCCCATCCCAAATCCACCTGGTTAATTACGGATCATCTAAATCTGCGTGGCACAACGTTTCCGTTTCGTTGAACAATACGATACAAGACTCCTGCTCGTAGATCATAGGTCTTACCTATTTCTAATGGCAAATCGTTTTCTTTTAACTTAGAAATTATCTCTTTTATATCTTGATCTCTACTTTGTTCTACTCGAACCCAATCTTCAGATATTTCAGTAAGCTTTATTTGTTTGCCAACAACTCTTAAGAATTCTTTCGAGTTTCTCGGAGGTAACGGATTTCTAGACAAGAAATCAACGTGAGCCATCCGCTTACCTTCTCGGTATTGAATATTAAAGTCGAAATACAGAAGGTATGCCCACCACCGATAAATTCTTGGCAATAACTCAATTTTTGTCCTGGATGCTTTCAATGAATTACAGTCAGTGAAAATTACGAACTTTCTACCATGTAAGTAATGACGGAAATGCTTAACGGCGTTGACCACAGCTAATGTTTCTAGCTCATACGAATGGTATTTGGATTCACATGAACTTATTGTCTTGCTAAAGTACTCCACTACATATGGCTTATTTTCAATCCTGTGCAACAAGATAGGGTCAAAATCTGTCAAAACTGGCTTGTTGGTTAACACACTAATAATTTTCTGGCGGATTTTCTCATGCTCCATTTTCCATTGAAATTTATTTTTCTCTGATGTGAGAAAATACAACGGTTTCATTATTTGTGAAAACCAGGGACAAACTGACGAAAGTATGAAGTCAATCCAATGAATCGCCTTAGCGATGTAACCGAATTGGGAGGCGGTAATGTGTTCAGTGATTCTATGTTTCGCATGTTGGGTCTTATCTCGCCTGCTTCTACTTCAAACCTTAAGTATTGAACAGATTAGAAAGGAACATTTTTTTGCATTGAGTGAAAATCCTGCTTTTGTAAATATATCCAAAACAATTTGCAACCTCTCGAGTGCAGATTCTTTAGTAGGGGCTATGATCATAATAACATCCATATAAGGTATAACGTACGAATACGCTATGTCTCCTAATGCTTTCAAAACTGCTCTTTGAAACACTGATGGAGCGTATCGACAAAAACTCATATTGCCCATCTGGTGTAACGAATGCCGTATATTCAATAGAATTTAAATCCATTGGAACCTGATAAAATCCGCTTGCCATATCTAAGCAGGTAAAGTATTTTGCACCTCTTAGTCTAGCTATTTGATCCGCAATCCATGGCAAAGGAAATCTATCAGAAACCGTGTTCAAATTCAACTTACGATAGTCTACACATAGTCTTGCTGATCCATCCTTTTTTTAACGAGTAATGCAGGGCTAGCGAAAGGAGAACTACTGGGTCTAATAACTTTGCTTTGCAATAACTCATTAACTTTATCGCGAACGACTTCTCTCTCACTAGGACTAAATCTATAAGGTCTTCGTTGAACAGTCTTTGTTGTATCGATCAATCTAATTACCATTTCACCCGTATTAACCCGCTTCTGAGGAGTTGCATTTGTAAACGAATTGATATAAGTTTTCAATAAAGCCTGTAATTTCTCCTTATCTTGACCAACCACATCAGTTTTTACTTCGTTAAACGAAACATTAGTGGGCTTAAAACATACAATAACAGTCTAAGATTTAATTATTTCAACCCCATCACACGTTACCATAGCTGAATATCCTTGAGCCAAAATTTCCCTTCCTATCACAATATCATTTCTCATACAGTCGTCCTATATTACATGAAATGTTATACTTAAACAGTTCCCATTGATCATGACATCATGACAAATTTGAATTTGTAGTGTGCTACTAACGTTAGAATTATCGATGCCTTTTAAAGCGACTAAATTGTTAATTCTTTTGCCACTTAACCTTTTTGCAACACTTTAATTAACGAGCACTCCGCTCCAGAGTCAAAGGTAATTGGTAAATTCTCACCCCGTAACTGCATACTCGTTTTTGGCTCATTTACCACACATAATTCAGCTCTCTTTTCGTTGCGTGAAGCCGCTCCTCCACTTGGCATGTTCCTTGGACAATGACTAGCGATATGCCTTTTTTCCTGACAGCGATAGCACGTTATGTTGTCCATTCCATGTGGTAAACTTCCTCGATGATCTCGTCTCTGCGAGCCTGTTCCTGTGCCTTGACTTCGGACTTCGCATTCGGCTTGTGTCCCACCTTACCACACTTATGGCACTTTATTGAAAATGTCTTTGCTCGCTTTGCTCTAGGCTCCTCATTTTCAAAATTGGGTGGTCTTTTGTCGAGCCCAAAGACTTGCAACTCCGCCTGAAGATCGCGTCTATTTTGAATGTCGGCAGTGTACGTAATTCGTTGCACACGCCGATCAAAGCTCGCCATATGTCGCAGAACTACGGACAGTCCAATTTTTTCTAGATCCATGTTCTTCCATTTCGTGAAAAGTGACGTAATCAGGCGACTTGCATATCTTGCAAAAGGTTCACCGTTGTTGGGACGACTATTCAGCATATTTAAAATGGCGGCGGCAGACGTCTCTGTGTTTTCAAATCGTTGTTGAAATAACTGCTTAAACTCTGGCCATGTAATTCCAGCATAACACACATGCGACAACCACTGTGCTGCACTTCCCTCAAGCGCTTTGCTGAATGCCAAAATTAATGCAGACCCTTGTAATGGATTCTCACATAGCACATCGTCAACAGTAGTACACCACTGCGTAGCATCGGCGCCAGGCATGTCCGCGTTCAACTTTGGTAATTTCACAGCACGGTTCACGGTTCTCGTACCGACGCTTGCAAGGTTTTTGCCAATTCCATGAAATTTGCATGTTGCTGCTCCATTAGGACGCGCAGATGGTCTTCAATATTTTGTTGACGAGGATAGCATCTCACTTCTGATATAGGGGCAGCTAAAGCTCCCCGTTCACTTGGTTTCTGTTTTCCGACATTATCAGTAGCGAGCGAAGCGAGTTCCGTGTGAAATGCGTGGCGTTGTATTCCAGACTGACTGCGCAGCCTCGCCTGCCTTTACACCAGACCACACTCGACGACAGACACATATGTCGTCCCGCTCTATGACACTGTCAGAGGTTACCCAATACTATTGTCACCTGCATGACCAAGCAGCCAGTACCAAACTTCCATGACTCAGCAGTCAGTGCCAATCTTGCATGACTCAGCAGTCAGTGCCAAACTAACATATCAGTTCCCACTGACAAACTTTCATGACAGAAGTCGCTGTAACGCCAAAGTTATATTCACAATGTTAAATATGGAATGAACCATAGAGGGACCCCAAATAGAGAGAACAGAGTATCCAAGGGTATGCGCAACAATGCAATACCCTATTATTCCATCTCCGACACATACAATAACAAAATAAAAGTTTCACACACAGAAACAAACACCATATCCACATTAGTCGTGAAAAATTGTTGAACTTGTGTTTTAAAGTAAATCCGAGAAATGAAAGGCTATTTAAACGATCGGACCAATTCTGACCATTAAATTTAAGTTCAGTCTATGTGACATTAAGTACTGTCTTATGAAGAATTTCTTCCTTGCTATTGATTGATACGCAAATCTTCGACTTATTTCGTAATTAATTATATTGATCGTTCAAAAATATTTTTATGATTACAAATACAAATTTAATCGTTTTTACAACTGCATTTTTTTTAAAAAGATACATAAAGATTTTCAAAAATACTATTAAAGAGTTACCGATTTTTTGCAGATTTTATCTGATTGCTCAGTGTCACCGGCTACTTTGCAGACTTCCGCAAGTAAATTTTTTAAAATAGACGGTTGTCTACCCTGTGAGCCATCTATTGTTATTGTTGGAATAAATGTTATTGCTGGGCGAAGAGCGTGTGTTGCCTCCCCATTAAGTTTAAGAAGTTCAGCTCCATGACTGCTGTCCACGCACTTTTGAATGAGATCAATGTTTTGCAGATTATGCTGCTTACCACACTAAAAGATGGTAGGTTAATAATAAAGAATAAAGTTTAAACTTAAAAGGTTACCTTATGGAAAGCTTCATGGGGCCAACGGTTATCGAGAATCATGCAGGTCACAACTTCTATTCGCACCAGAGGATCTTCGATTGTTTGCGACGCACAGGCATGGTAAATATTCGCTTGACACTCCGTAGCACCATGTTGACAATCAAAAGTAAGTTTACCTTTATCCTCTTTGGTTGCCGCCTGTCATAAAAATTACATATAACTTGAGTTGAAAAGATCGAATCTTTAAAGAGTATACTGTAAAAATTGTAGATCGAATTTTTAAATTTTTCAAATGTTTGTAAGGCATAGAAACATACGTTCCGACCCCATAAAGTATATAAATTCTTGTATATCTATTCGAAATTCAGCATCAATTACCGAGTGGATCTGTGGTTCAAATTTGGTAATCACTTTTTAGACTACTACGCATAGTATAATATATACTATAGTATACTAATTTTACAAATCAATAAAACAAAACTCTAATATTAATTTACTGCAGCCACATCTACATGCTGAGTTTGAGAAAACACAACATTCCAAGTAAATATATTAGAATACGTCGAAATAATTTGAAGCAAAAACTTTGTTTGGCTATGAAGTAGTCTTCAATTCTTAAATCAAACATATAAGTTAACACGATACAGCAGCATCGACTGCAGAAGCAGCAGCGGCGGCAGCAGCATCGGCTTCAGAAGCATCAGCGGCGGCAGCAGCAGCAGGAGGAGAAGTAGCAGCGGGAGTGTTGGCAGTTTGGACCGAGAAGCCGAGGCATGCAGCTGTTGGGTGGTGTACGCCCGACGTATATTAAATAGAATAAACTTTTATAACGTAAGATCGAACCAACGTGTTGATCATTTGGGGGTGTGTGAGCCGTTGGTAAACGGAAATCAAATCCTTGCTTCTGCAAGGTGACCTCCTCAAATAAGAGGAAGTTAACTTATATAAACATAAATAAAAAGATCCAAAAACAATTGTTTAAATCGCCCAAAATGAATAGCTGCAAGTTGCGAATTTGGTGATTTATTCGTACTTACTAAAAATGTCTCAACGCTAAAGAGATAATTGTTAACCGATTTTAAAAATCTTTTAAAATTTTTAAAGAATTCTCTATAGATTGCACACAAATGTGTTCATAAAAAAAATGATTTTTGCATATTCTGGCAGAGGCCCTACTGTGCGCAGAGGCTTACAAGTATCTGACCAATTTTTATTATATCCTCTGCGAGGGTAAAAAAAAATTAAGAAAAAAATTGTCCCTGCCGACATCGAGTATACCCTGTACCATGTAGAGGTGGTACTTCATAAAAAAGAAACGGACATGGTCGCCATCAATTTACCAAGAAATTCTCTTAGCATGCAGCAACAGCGAACGCAAGCTATCTCACTCACTGTTGCACTGGGCGTTCCAGTACAAAACAGAAATATGATAATTATTGTCCGATTTCGATATACTTTGTTCAGCTGTTGCATTTTAGCTATATTATTGAATATGCCAATGAAAAATGCAATTTCTTTGATAAAATTCTAGTTATACCTTTTTTCCAAATTTCTTGGGCCGAAGTGCTCATATTTTGCTCCATTCATTATTTAATTTATAAAGTGTAATAGGAAAAACATGCCGAGATCATCTGATTTTGTAGAAATTTGCCCATTTCATAATAAAATTTGATTGTATTTAGACCATTCAATTTCCTAATTTTTTAATAAGCATCGGATATTTTCAGGGTGCCTTCCGCACAAACCAGCTTCTCGCAATCTGTGTAGCTTTCTTTCGACACGTCAGCCGGCACTCCTCAACTGATTTTTAAGGCTTGTCTTTTATTTGGGATCAGATCCATTGTAAATGTCCAGGACATCCGAAGTATTTTTTTTTTTTTTTCAAAAAACGTCGAGTGAGAGCATTCTATTCAATTAGGAACTTGTCTATAAGTCAGCCCTTCCGCCACCAATGTGTCGAAAACAACTTTGCTTTCACGGCTCAACTGCCTATATTAAAGACCATTCGCAGAAACAACAGTCTTCCCTTGAAATCACCAGTGGTGTGGTTTTTATGACCGACAGTATAAATGAAATAGTCAACAGATTTTTATGCAAACAGTGCCAGTAGCTGAATAGACAAAAAATTTTAGAAACAATCGATTCCTATAGCTTCCTATATGATCAGTCAAACAATTTTAATAAGTGAAAAACCAACAAAGTTGGTTTTTACCCTTGCAAAAAGGGTGTATTATTTTTTGTCACAAGTATAGAAGGAAAAATCTCCAACTATATAAAGTACACATCTTGATCAGCATGATGATCTGAGGTGATATAGCCCTGTTCGTCTGTCCGTCAACACGATCTTTTTCGAGACCCTTGGAGGTGAGGTTTTGGCTATAGGCTTCTTTTTGCTGCAGTCATTGTATATCTCGGAATCATCACGATCAGATGATCACATAGCTCCTATAAGAACGATCGGTCAAGAATAAAGTTTAACATCAATTCGGTGTTTTATATAGTTCCCAACACAGAATCCAGAATCGGTTGACTATATCATATAGCTGTCAAAAATACAGTTTTAAATCAATAACGTGGGTGTTTTAAAAGCGATTGTCATGGTATTTGCCAATTTGATATAAATCAAAATTTATTTCTTTATTTTATTTATTTATTTACATTAAACTCAACAGTCAAAGCAATTGAGTGTATTAAGAATAATTTATAACATTTGAAAACAGAAGAAAATATAAAATTTTGAGATAACTTATAAAAATCAAAAGAAAGAAAGAAAAGTTTAGACAGCTAATAATAGGATATAGATCGGAAGGAGTCCAGCAGTACTGAACGGAGAGAAAAAAGTGAAAGGTGACGTGAAATTAGATGAGTGAGGTCATTATAATTACTGAATAGTATGTGAAAGGGGTCATATAAAGTATAGTTGGAAAGACATCTTCTTAGTTGCAGAGGGACTAAATTTCTTGTAGGACGCATTGGGACAGCTAAATTTATATTCCCCAATTAATAGCATATGGAGAAAAAAGATACAACAAATATGACATCGATTTGCTAAGGATGGAAGATTAATAATATGAAGCCTAGAATAATGCGGAAGAGGTCGGTTTGCTTCCCAGTTAAGAACACGAAGGGCAAACAGTAGAAACTGTTTTTGAACTAGCTTAATACATTGCTGGTGAATGGCGTATTAAGGGTTCCAAACTGGTCAGCAGTAGTGTAATGCGGGACGTACCAAGGATGCGAATAGAACCTTTGTTGTAAAAGGATAATTAAATCTTTTGCCCTTTTATCGAGCCTAGTGAAGATGATGCTTTGTTAACCACTGAGGTTACGTGTAGAACAAAATTTAACTTTGGATCAAAATTTAATGCCCAAATCTTCCAAACATAGACACATGCGAAGTAGATCATTAATAAATAGAGAAAAAAGGGGCCAAGGTGACTATCTTGAGGAACCCCAAAATTTACAAACACATTTTTAGAGTACGCGGTTCCAAACAATACTCTTTGTGTCCAGTTCGTGAGATAAGACTCCAACCAGGATAGAAGGTTAGGAGAAAAAAGACTAAGTTTGGTTAATAGCATGATCGACACTATCGAAGGCTTTGCTGAAATCAGTGTAAATAACATCCGTTTGTAGGTTGTTGGGAAAGCCATCGTGGAAAAAAGTGCTAAATTCAAGGAGATTGGTCAGTGATGAACGCGCCTTAATAAATCCATGCTGGTGGGGTGAGATAACCAAGACTTACAAAGGTGTTGAAGAGTATTTATTATTACTCTCTCAAATAGTTTAGGGATAGCCGAGATTTTAGCTATACCTCTATAGTTAGATATATCGAATTTAGTGGCCTTCTCAAACAAGGGGATAACATACGAGTTTTTCCAAGCAAAAAGAAAGTAACCATTTTCATTGGAAAAGAATGCAACTGGGAACGTTGTCCGAGTCAGGAGAAATAGAGAGTTGCGAGAGTTGACGTGTGGACCAGGATGGTTTACTTGAATTATTTATGATCTGGAATATCGAATTCTGATTAAAGAGTTGAATAAAAACGTTCTACGGCAGTATCTAATTAGAGACCGCTGAAAAGATTGCACCAGTCGATCTCGAAAAGAATGGAATTAAGGCGAGCAAAGTCAGTTTTACGAAAGTATCTACAACGAAGTGGCTGAGAGAAGGGAATTCTTTCCGTGATTTGAGTGATAGACTGATTTTAAGGGTAGGGTGGTATGATTCTTGAAATGAAATGAGAGCGGATCGCTCAATATTTATGGTCGAGGAATCACTGACGAACACCAAGTCAAGATCTCTATTAGAAAACATAGTTATCCAGTTTATTTGGAAAATTGGAATCTCAACGAAGTCGTCCAAAAAATCATTTTGTGATGAAGAGTCTACCACGCAACATGCGCTAAATTAAAGTCACCTAGCACAATAAGGTGATTACGGTCGCGGAGAAAATATTATTGAATGCAACAGCATGGTGCTTATAAACAACACTCTCAGACGTCGGAAGAATATATGAGCAGATTATAAAAACATTATTGTTTCGGCAAGTAATTTTAACACAAATTATTTCGACATTATCTGGGACAGCAAGGGCCATAAGTTGACTGCGAAAATCAGCTTTAACGGCAATCAAAATGCCACCGACACGTCGCACAAGACGATCGTTTTTATCAACAGTATAATTATTAGATAGTAATTCTGTGTTTAAGATATTAGGTTTAAAATAAAAGAGAAACTATGAACATAGAGAGAGGCCAGTTTGCTAAGCAGACCCCAGACATTTTGATAGCTGATAATGAGTTCAGGAGATTGAGTTTTTAGTTTTTTGAACTTGGCCAAGCGGCAACAGACCTGCTAAGCCGAATATTTGATGCAGTAAATTCATGAACTACGGTGTACTCAGGCCAGAAAAACTGATAATGAGTTCAGGAGATTGAGTTTTTAGTTTTTTGAACTTGGCCAAGCGGCAACAGACCTGCTAAGCCGAATATTTGATGCAGTAAATTCATGAACTACGGTGTACTCAGGCCAGAAAGACGGGGATACAAAAAGAGTGTTCGTCGGTATAGATCTTAAATGAAGAAATATCTATGTACTTACTAAACTTAAATTTTCTAACTATGATATCCGTGGCAGCAAAGGCTTTGTGAATAAAAGCATAAAGATCATCTTCCGAAACAGAAAACGAAACAGAATTACTAATCTGTACCTTAGGTAAAACGGAAGTTTAGTCAGATCCTTTAGTTAGCCTTCCATTCTTCGGATTTACTTTAACAATTTTCCACTACTAATGTGGAAATGGTGAATGGAAATGAAACGCAAATCTTCGACTTATTTTATATTTATTTATATTAACCGTTCAAAAATATTTTTATGATGGGATACATGGTTGTGTACTCAGGTTTTGCGCTGAGACTTTGTGTGATCCAATTCCTACCTATTTGGAAGGAATCTTTTATCATTCTTCTCCATAGAAAGGGTAACAAATTCGAAGCGTCAAATTACAGGGTTATTTTTAAATTGTCTGGTACACCTTTGAGAAAATTATAACTTCTTACTTACATCTACCCAACATGGGTTTATGAAACGCAGATCTACTACCACTAACCTTTTAGAGTTTACTTCTTTATCGATTGATGGATTCAGGAATGCATCGCAAACTGATGTCATTTACACCGACTTCAGTAAGGCCTTTGATACTGTTAATCATACATTGCTTTTGTACTGCTTAGCTGGATTCTGAAATATTTGACTGACCGTACACAAAAGGTCCTATTTAAATTGTTACTGTCTAAGACCTTACCTAAGACCTTAGTTTTAAAGATTCAGATTCCCCTCGTCTGGTTCGAGCCGATCGTAATAACCTTCAGACTAGTATAGTTTGAGTGAAATCCACTTATGTATCGTGTACTGTAGACGAATAGAGTGGGAAACAAATGACAAAATCCGCTGTTTCTTATGATAAGAGAGGCAATATATAACGGAATCATAAGCTTGTGCAGGATAAATAAATAAAAATTTAGGCTTTTAGCAAGAATTGATTTAAACTTCACTTCAAATGACTTCTTGATAATTAATTAGCAACTAAATATTCAGAAGCACACCATGGCCAAATAAAAATATTCTAAGTGGCCTTATTAGACAGAAACCAGGTTCTGAAGTAGAGAGAACAGAAAACACGTCCGGCTTCAGTGAGTTGCTGTACAATCAGTTCAGCAGAATCGGTCGACTATATGCTTTAGCAGTCATAGGGTCAATCGAACAATAATTATCGGAGATATACGTATTTCTGTTTTGTACTGAAACGCCCAGAGCAACATGTTAAGAGTGAACGAGATAGCTTGCGTTTGCCGTTGCTGCATGCTAAAAGAATTTTTTTTGTAAGTTGATATTTTTTAATTAATGGGTGGATGATGTATAAGTACAAAAAATGATTATTTGCCAAAAGGAGAAATGCATTTTTTTCTACATCGATTTTTCTGGTAGTGTCGCCATTAATAATTTAGAAAATTCGCTGAATAAGAATTTGGGTGTAAGAATAAATCATGAAAAAAGTAAATTTTGCAGATCTCTGATGAGTACTAACATGAAGTCACAAAAAAATCAAAGATACGTAACCCGAAAAAATCGTTTTGAATTCAAATTATCAAGTCACTGACACCGTGTTGATCGTTGATAAAAACGCCAAGCCGAACACAAGGAAACAATCGATTGCGCACCCACACACATTGCAAACGAAACTAATCACATGTGATCGTTAACAAATGCATGCATTTCATGAATGTTTTGCAATTGGAACTGCAGTGGGTCTAGGTACTTAAAAGCAAAAATGCAACACCCACCATTCCGCAGTTCTCCACACAACGTAGCTAGCGTTGAAAGTGAACCGCAAGTATACATCAATACATACAAACATAGTACCCGAACACAACCATGGGAGGGGAAGCAGACGTTAGCTGTTGACACTTCGGCATCCTTTCTCAAAAGTACTACCTAAGAGATAAATGAACATTTCTGCAACATGAATAGGAGAATCGAAAACATAACAGTGTTGATAAGAGAAAATTACTATATTTACAAAGAATCCATTAACTTCTTTATGATAACAAAACCGTAGTTCTGTTATTGAGAACTGTTAGGAAAATTCAAGCAGGGATAATAAGTCTTTTGATAGACACTAATCATGGAAGAATAAACCCTAATGTATTAAAACCGAGGGAACTTAAGGTGGAAATTGAAAATATAAAAGATAGTTTGTTCGAATCATTAGTTCTACCAGGCAAAAGAACATATGTATACTGAGTTGAAAGATATATATTCATACATTGTTAATAGGAAGTTGATAATTAATTATAGAATTATACCAGTGCCAGTTGGATTAATAATGACCAGATGATAATGGTACCGGTACACTGCAAGTATTCAGTCTATAACTTTAAAAAGACTTCTATAATCTAATGACCGAATCCACTTTGAATAAATATCAGATGTGGCAAACTAATAAAAAAGTGTGTGAGGGAATTTGGCCTTGGAGTAGTGCCAATGACAATGAATGTGAGATCGCACCATTTCAACAAACCAAGCAATCTAACTGTGTATACAAGACGATAGTTGAGTTAAGATCTTATTGGAGTGAGCTAGAGAGCAGAAGAAGTTGGCTATTAAAAGTTAGGGTGTAATGTAGTGGAGCACGACAGGAATTAATAGATATTCCAGAGCAAGGCATTTTCAGCATCAGGTCACATTGCACTGCTGGAACAGAAGATAAAATATTAGTTGTTTCTCACAGCACCCAGTCAACATATAGGGGATATAGGCGAGGTTCCGAAGATAATTTGGGATCCAGTGGAAAATAACATATTCAATCATACAGCAGAACTTGAATAGTTAAAAATTGAATTAAAATCGAGTTTTTGGGATTAAATTTCCATCACATAACTGGTCTTGCTTTTTTAACAATATCAATTATGTTAGTTATAATAGTAATAGTGAATGATATAAGAAAAATAAATCTAACCAGAAGACTTAAAGCGATAAACCTTGCCGGCACTTTGCAGAATGTTTAAGATTAAACACCGTATTTAAAGACATAAAATATTTTGAAACATAAACATATTCTTTTTATCCTACACCTGTGCGATGTCACTAAGTGGGATGTAATTATTTGATCGACCGAGTCAGTTTATTGTTCATAAAAGACTAAAAAACTAAAAGTGCAAAATATTATTATATTAAGCTAGCCCTGACCTTAAATCGCTATGTCAGCGACTATGCTGCATGGATCAAGTTCCAACGTCACGACGGCGGAGCATGTCGCGTTGGCTGCAGTGAAGAATTTGCAAGGCAAGCAGTAATATAGTTGTAACTTTGCTGCCTGTGCAGAGTTTAGGCCAATGAGTTATGTTAACTCCTCCCTCACTAGTTCGAAGGCCGTCCGCGGTTTTCCTCAAGGTGTCCGCGGTTTTTCCTCTAGCTGTCTATTATTTCTACATTTTTGTAAGAATTTATAACAGACGAATCCAGCAGCTAGGATGGTGACAAATAGCGTGATCAGTATTATAGGCTATATTTTCACGTTCTTCCCGATGTTGCCGATACGTTAAAGGTTTTCAAAGTTAAGTCTTTGAAGATATGGCATACTCAGGATTCTTTGATGACCAGTCATATTTAGTGTGGTTGACGTTGCTGAGCCTGGGTGTCTTTTGGCGATATTTTTTGTTTTAATATAAAGACCCATTTACTTGTATTTCCTTATCGAACGTCAACAGGAAATTTCCTAGGATAGTTGTGTTTGTGCCGCACAGGTTGTCGAGTGTTCCTGCTAGCAGGGTGTGGAGGTGAGCGTAGCAGTGCAGTTTACGATTGGTATTATTTTATTCAAAGTGCATTATTGATCCGTTGTGCTGAACTGGAAACATGGGAATTTTTAGAAACTAAACTAAGATTTGGATATTTAATAATGAAATGTAAAAATTACTATCTAGTACTATGTTTACTTAAGATATTTCAATTAAATCAACTATAGTTAACCCTGTAGAGTGCTCATTTGGAAATTTATTTAAGTCCTCTCAATCAAAAATTACTGGGTTTACAATTTGAATTTTTGCAACTATGCTTGACAACATTAATATCTCAGGTTCGGAAATCATAATTTTATTTCTAGTGAGCAAAGCTTGGTAAAGTTCGTTTGTCGCAATCTGTTTCTCTTTTGCAAATTTAATGATAGTATTTAAGGATTATGTTAATTTATTGAGTTATCTAATTCTTTTTGTTGGAATTTTAATTCTTCGAAATCATTAAATTGTGGAGTTCCTGCTATGATCTTTAAAGTTGTTCCTAGTATATTAATGCTCCTAGTTTGTCTATGGTGAGTATGGACTGTTTCTAAGAGTCTTTTTATATGGCGCACATCGGATTCAAGAATTAATCTTAATTAATAATGATTTGATTTATCTGATATTATCTTTATGTACTTTACTCCCCTTTACAAGAACCGTTGGCCCCAAATCGGCTTCAAACGTGACTTCTTCAAACAAGGGTGTCATCTTGTTGCCAAGTCTCTTGTTTAATCGTATCAAAATTTTATCGAAAAATCCTATTTCTTCTGTCTACATTTTATCTTTGTAGGAGCAGTTTTTGTGCTTTAGCGCTTTTATTTTTTATTTTTGCCTCAAATTGGAGGGGATGTGTGAATTATGTCTATTGGTTTCCTATCATTTAATTGCTTTTCTAGTTTCAAGCATCTGGCAATTTCTGCTGGAGCGCTATGAAATCTCTCTACCTGTCCAATTGAGGTACTGTATAACGGAGGAGGAGTTACAATCTCGACATTAAAATGGTTTTTTAGTAGGGACTTTATTGTTGCCGAGTTCAGTGATGGCTCGTTGTCACAATTTATAATTTTGGTGCGGGCATAGAAGTTCTTATTGGAGGTTCGATATCAATTATTGTCCTAGAGGCTATGGGCTGAACAATGGCAAATTTAGAAAATTTATCAATACAAGTTAAAAAATATTTTTTGTCTGTGGAAAATATATCAATGTGAAGTATTTCTCAAATATAGTTGGGAATGGGGCTTTCGCCAATATATTCTTTTTATGGGTGTCCGTCATATTTTGCTTTGTTACAAATTTTACAATTTGCAACTATTTCGTTAGACATGTGGATCATTTTAGGGAAAAAATAATCTTGAAGTATTTGTTTTACATTTTCTTAGCCGCTCTATGGGCTCTATTATGTTCCGTGACTATGATCTCCTTTTGTTCGTTCCTATCATGAACTTCAATGACCAGTTTATTGGCCAATGCCAAAATTTTGTTTTTTTTTTTTTTTTTTTTCGCGCGAATCCCATTGGGTGCACTAAGTGCCCACAACCTCCCGCCCAAACGACCGAGGGGCGCTAGCCGCATGACGCACGGCTCGAGTCGCGGGGACATTCCACAAAACAGACAAGAAACGAAAACTATAAATAGTTACGAGCTAAATGTAAAAGGATAGATGTTTTTAATGTAGGAAGAGAGAGCTCCGAACTGATTACACAGTAAAGTCGATTGTAATCAGAACAAAGTACTCGGAAAGGTTCATGCAGAGCATAGTTAGTGGTACAGCGGGGAAGAGATAGAGGTATAAAATTTCTAGTAGGCCTACAAGGAACCGATAGATTTACTTGGCTCAATAGCTTAGGAGAGTCTATATCACCATTAAGGAGCTTGTGCATAAAAATCACACCAAGCATTATTCTACGATTAGTAAGAGATGGTAGGTTAACAAGAAGAAGTCTACTAGAGTACGATGGCAGATTGATATTGCGATCCCAGTTCAGACCACGAAGAACAAAGAGTAGGAACTGTTTTTGGACAGATTCTATTCTTGATTTGTGTGAGTCATATTGAGGAGACCATATGCGAGATCCATATTCTAAAATAGGACGAACCAATGAGGTAAAAAGAATTTTGGTTATATAAGGGTCATCAAACTCCTTTGACCATCGTTTAACAAACCCAAGAACACCCATAGCTTTACCTACAGTAGTGGAGATATGAGATTTAAAGGTTAATTTATAGTCCATAAGGACGCCCAAATCGTTCATCTCAGGAAAACGTTTTAGTGGGATGTCATTAAGAAAATAAGTTACCAACCGCGGAGTATTTCTGTGAAAAGTCATGACCTTGCATTTGGTTGGATTTAAACTTAACAAATTATTTTGACACCACGACTGAAAATTTTGAAGATCAGATTGTAACCGACAGGGAGAGATAATATCTTTGTAACTAAGACAAAGCTTAACATCATCTGCGTACATAAGGACATGAGAATGATTTATAACAGACGGAAGATCATTGATAAAAAGAGTAAAAAGCAATGGTCCCAGATGACTGCCCTGGGGCACTCCCGAAGTCACATTTATGGACCTAGAATATAAAGACTTGAAAAGAACCTTCTGTGTTCTGCCTGTCAGATATTCCCGAATCCAGGAAACTAAAGGGCTAGGGAAGCCGATGTTATTTAATTTAAGGAGAAGAAGCGTATGATTGAAGGGGAAGTCTCTACTAGTTTGTTTTGGATAAATGCTAAGGTTGGCAGATCGCATTTAATAGCGTTCACTACGTCTTCTTTTACCGCATCACAAACTTTTTCTATTAAGTTAGCTCTATCTGAAAAGTATATGACATTTCTGTTTTTTTTTTTTCGAAAAAATGCCTTCTTCAATAATTATTTGATTTCAAAAACAATTTATTGTTTTTTCAGTGGATTCAATAGTGTAAGTCAAAGACAATTCACTATGAATAGTGGCTAAGTCTGATATAATATCTTCTTCTAAAGCATAAATATTCTGTCTCGATAAAGCGTCAGCGACGAAATTTTCTTGTCGTTTTCGGAGACGGCAAATATAAGTGGCTGATGGTCGGCAAAGATATTTAAATTCTTTACACCGTACAGATAGTTTTAAGGGTTTTTAATGCCCACACTATCGCAAATAGCTCATGTTCATTTGTCGCGAAATTTAGTTCGAAACTTAGGTTCTAGATATCATCTTGTGATAGGACAGCACCTAAACCAGAAGACGAGGCATCTGTGGTCAAATCAAATTGTTTTTGGTAATCGAGGTATAGAACCATTACCTCCTCTGAGACTAAGATATTTTTTAATTTTTCGAAAGTCAATCTTTGTTTTTCATCGAGGCTTATTGGAATTTTTTTTTGACTGCCCAGCGCTTGCTTTACCGTTGTCACCTTTTAGTATGTCAGTTAATGGTCTAGCTATAGATGCAAAATCTTTTATAAAACACCTATAGTAGCCTGCTAAGCCGAGAAATGATCTTACTTGGAACAGGTTGGTAGGCTGTTCGAATTTACCAATTGCTTCGACTTTGCTGGGATTAGTTGTAATACCGCCCCTGGAAACTACAAATCCATACCCTCATGTTAGCGTTATACAATTTGTCTAATACCCAAGCAATATGGTAGGCGTGATTCTCCATATTCTCAGAGAATATAATCACGTCATCTACATAGACATAGCATGACTTCCCACTCTGTTCGCGAAGCACGTCATCGATTGCCGTTGAAAGATTCCAGGAGCGGTTTTTAAACCGAAGAGAAATCTACAGAATTCGTTCTTCCTATTTCCTAGAGAAAATGTGGTTTATTCCCTATCTTTTTCTGCAAAAAGGATTTGGTGAAATCCTGACTTCAAATCAAGAGTTGTAAAGTACTTGGCTCGTCCGAGGTTTGAAAGGATTGCGGTAATATTAGGTATGGGATATTTATCATCGATTGTTTTAGAATTCAATTTCCTGAAGTCGGTAACAAGGCGCTTTTTCTTATTTCCTTGTTCTTCTACTCTTTTTTTTTAACTACCCACAATGATGGTTTCATAATATTATCCCTCAACATGTCATTAGTCTCGCTATTGACAAAGTCTTATACTCGTAACGGATAAGGGTAGTGCTTAGAGTAGATCAGCTTTTGGTCTTCTGTTCGGATTGTAGCTATGATATTTGTGTTGAAGGGAAGAGCTGCATTTGTGTTATAAAAAAACCTATTCTTCTCTCTAACATTTTTTTTTAATTTTTCCTTGCTATCTATTTTTTCCACCTCTGTAAAATTGACATTGGAACATTTTTTAAATTGAATTTTTTCGGATCTGGACTGAGTTCTTAATGTGCTGTTTTTGAATTCTAAAGCAGCACTTACTTTGTTTAATAGGTCAAGTCCTATTATTCCATCGAAGGTTGTTAAATTTGGAAACAGAAAGCATGTGGTATTGATGCTGAAAGGATGCCTAAGGCATTTCTCTTGAAATGGGTTAAAGCCATGAAGTGACTTAACCAAAATTTTTTCCTCAATATTAATTATATCTTCATTTCCATGCATTCTCAAAGTTTGGAGCTGATCAGAAACTCTTATAGTTACCTCAAAAAGTTTTTAACCGATTAACTTATTACTATGGGGCTTGCAAGAATATTACATTTTATAGTTAAGGTAATGTTAAATATATTACTTTTCAAAATGGCAACCGATTTAAGAGCTGTCAAGTGATTTATTCTAAAAACGGTTGCAAATCGTGCAATTTTATTTTGAAAATAATACTTCTGTGCGGAATACGTAACGCGCACCACGTCCATTTTATTTTGTTTAGCGATGAAGTGCACTTTTGGTTAAATGGCTACGTCAACAAACATATCTGTCGAATTTGGAGTAATACTTATCCTCAAGTTACGTCCAGAAAAACTGACTGTTTGGTGCGGTTTATGGGCTGGTGGAATCATTGGTCCGTACTTTTTCAAAAACGATGATGGCCAGAACGTTACAGTCAATAGTGATTGGTAGACAGCCATAATTGAACAATCATGATGTCCTCCTGGACAGCTCCTGCTGTGGTTCCAACAAGTCGGCGCAATATGTCACACAGCTTGTGCCACAATCAATTTATTGAAAGACATGTTTGGTGACCGCCTAATTTCACGTTTTGGGCCTGTGAATTGGCCTCTACCTTCGTGTGACTCAACACCGGTACACTATTTTCTGTGGGGCTATGTAAAATCATTGCTCTATGCAACCGCAGTTGCCAGTTTAACCACAAACGTTTGACCATTTGGAAGACAACATTCGCCGTGTTATTACAGATACGGCCACAAATGTTCGAAAAAGGCATCGAAAATTGGACGTCCAGATTGGACTACATCCGAGTCAGCCGTGGCAGTGCCAGAAATCATATTTAAAATGCAATACCACAAGATTATCTTTCGAAAAGAAAATTCATCATGTCTATGGAATAATCCATCGATGTTTTATTGCAATTGAAAGTTCTATACCTCTAAAAAATTTATTAGTTATTATAGTAATAATATATGCTATAAGAAAAATAAATGTAAGAAGACTTCAAACGATAATCTTTACCGGCCCTTTGCAGAATGTTTAAGAATAAACACCGTATTTATAGACATAATATATTTAAAAAAACAAATACATATTAAGAAATAAGTAACAGCTAAAAGTACAGCGTACAATAAACTAACGTTTAGTTTGAATGAATAGCTCACATGCTGTGAATATATTTTTATCAGCCGATGAATTCAACTAAGCATCTAACGGCCAACGCAGCCTTTGATTAAAGTAGAACTATCAGTTTGGTGCATGTATTATAAAACTAGACCTAAAATCCCACCACCAAATATGTGACCCCATAGACTTTAAGACTTCTCTCAACCAAACTAAATAAAATCAGGACACATTTTGAATTCAATAAATGATGAATTTCTTTTCTCTCCGGAAGCCACTTTAATAACTTATGGAATGTCAGCAGCCTTGCAATAAGCAGTATTCAACATATTGCTGATCTGTACAAAGGCCAAAACTCTTTAGGTATTCGTGCCCTGGCCACCGACCTTTATGTATGACTTTCTTGCGGGCAAACAACAAAATAGCTCTTTTGCGGAGCTAAAAGGATGAAACCGTGAAGATCTTATTTAAAGCCCGCTTGCAGCTCACAAAATTCAGCAGCAATTCAATGAAAATCAACTCGTGTTCGAAGTGTTCATTCTTCTAGAGACGTGTTAACGTTCAGATATAACTGTGAAATACAGGAACTGCAAATGAAATGATCTATACTGGCTAAAATAGCTCGAACATTTGATCTACTCGGGCTCATCAGTGCTGTACTGATTCGTTGTAAAATTCTTCTACAAGGCTTAACTTTAAAGGGTCTTTATTGGGATACACCAGTGAACGGAATCTTGAGAGACCGATGGATGGAATTGTTGGAAGATTTTAAACAAGTATATTTTTGGAGCGATTCCACAATAGTTCCACAATGGCTTCAGATGCATTCGACAAAATTGTAGGGTTTTGTTGGCAAGAGATTCGCTGAACTTCAAAGATTAAACTAACCTTAAGAACCCAACAACAATGCCAATCGAAGTCCGTGCAAAGGCAAATCTTTCTTGCATCGACGCTACGAGTCAGGCAAAATTGTCCGTCTTAAATGCAATTGTTGACAACTGTTCATCATATCTCAGAATTATTCTTGTATTATCATACATATTTCGCACTACTAATCGGATCAAACCTAACCCTGCACTAACTTTAAATTTAGCAAACCCAGTCTCAACTGCAAAGCTGACTCGTTTTGATGAACCATCTCATTAATTCAATCAGAAGTATACAAAACCATCTATGCATTGCGAAATAATCAACCATTGCAACCAAGCTTACAACGTTTGTCACCATTTTCACAAGATATGAATTTGCACACCATTGTTGTGTACGTGATGAGAGTCGGTGGTCGTCTTTATAACGCCGAGATGTCATTTGAGGCAAAACATCAAGATCTGATGCCGCAACATCACCGACTATCATCTACTTTGAGTACACTAACTATCTTCACACGGGACTTAGAATATTGCTGGAATTTACGTGAAAAACTTTGGTTCATACTGATAATCAAGGTTGTGTGTGCTGTTTTCACTAGAAATCAAAGCTAATGAAGCAAATAATGGGAAACCTGTACGGTAAGCGTCCTTTTCTTAATCATCGTGGTCGACTTCTGCTAACTTTTTTTCACATCATACAAACACCGAGGAAAATCTCCATATAAGACTTATGCTGCAATATTTGTCTGCTGTGGATCAAAAGCAATACATATTGAATTGGTTTTATGTTGTGAATGACTATATTGCAACAATGATGCCAAATTTTCAATGTAGTAGCAGCCGCAAAACTTGCCAAACTCGCGGTTTAGTTATTTATAGTCAGATATTGACATAATAAAATTGTATAGGTTTTGAATTTTGTTTCGTCCCACCTAGATCACCACATTTCGCAGGCCTCTGGGAGGCGGCAGTGAAGGAAATTAAATCGGTCCTGAAAAACATTTCAAAGGCCCACTTAACGTATGAAGAGTTGCAAACGATTTTTCAAGACGTCGAAGCTATTTTTATTTCGAAAGCGATTGCACCAGTATCGGATGATCCAAATGATGTAAGCAGCAGTAACTCCCGCTTAGTCGCTTATTGCGACATTTTTAACATCAGCTCTTGAACCAATACTTTGTCACACATGCGATTCACACGGCAACAGTTTTGGGCTCTAAGGCAAAGAACTGGTATAAAGAGAAGCAAAGAAGCAAAAACACACACGCTAGCACGAATAGTAGCAACCATTCCTGGGAAGGAAGAAAAAGTTCGCGTGGCGGATGTCAGATTACCAAAGGGCAATATTGTTCATTTGACTAGGTTTTTAGCTCCGCCTTGAAGCCAATAATACAATTAGGTCCAGTTAAATAAAATTATATAATTCAGTGCCAAACTTCTAGCGACAAGTTTTAAAATTCTGTAATTACAATTCAAGGTTAGTCACATCTTTTTAACTTAAGAAAATTCTCACTTACTCTAGTCTTTACTCTTAGGCTGCAAACAAACAACTGCAGTATCGAACGCGCGGTGTGATGCTAACTAGCTTGAAATATATGAACATACTCAGGAAAAGTACCACAAGAAAGATGATAGAAAGCAGCACGCACAGAACGGAGCTTTGCATTCGCTGTGAGCGGCTGTACATTTTTACATTTAATATTATATGCTAGACTTGCACAGTGGGTAATTTATGTAATTTATTTGCGGAAATAAATTTCGGCAACATTCCAGTAAGCGGACCCATCTGGAAGAGCTTACTCCCCTAGTGCCGACATCAAGGTCTGCTAATTTAACATAGGACGCCTATCTGACAAGCTTGAACTTTCGCGCTTCTTACTTGGCCGTCTGCTGCTGTCGTCACTTCGATGATTCGACCTTTCGTCCAAATATTTTGACTCTATATTTCATCAATTATTATTACGATGTCTCCTTCCTGGATAAGCTTGACCTTTTGATGCCATTTGCTTCTCCGAGTAATGTTGGGCAGTACCTCTTTAAATCATCGGTTCCAAAACTGATTGGCGAACATTTCGCTCTGGCGCAGAGTCTATTTGTAGTCGATCTTGTCGGCATCACAAAACGGCTTTATGCTATTTGATGACCCGAGCAAGAGATGATTTGGCGTTATAGCGTCTTGGTTCTTGTGATCAAAGGATAAATTTGTAAACCGTCTGGAAATGACCGTCATTTCCACCTCCAGAATGGCAGTGAGAAGACTTTCGTCTATGAACTTTAAGACTATGAGTAATGCATTTGATAAAGTGCATCTAACGCTTCCAAGCGCAACCCATGTGTAGTACCGATGGCGAATTGAAATACCAGGCTATTCCACGCTTCGCTAGTTGTTGATGTATCTCTGAGTCATCCAGGTGAAACTTTTCTCGTAGAAAAGCGTCAGCTCCACGGAAATGGGTGCCGTTGCACTGTTGGCTTCTTTCGGTGTCCCGCGACGTGCAATGTTACGGCGCAAACCCATGAGACATGAGTTTGTGGTGAGACTAGACTCGATACGTATTGTTCGCATTGTGAGGCAAATTATTATCATGCCCCAACGTTTCAATGCCTTCCGTTCATCGATGAGCGGGCCAAAATAATCAACACTGACGTAGGTAAACGCTGGCTTGAAAGCAGCGAACTTGGCTCGTAGCAACGGTGCCATTAGTGGAGGTACGAGTTGGGCATTCTCCAGCTTACATCGTTGGCGGCTTCGGCGTATTCTATTGAGGAGAGGTCTAAGTTTTGGGTTCGTGATTAATGTGATAATATTTTTCATGAAAGTAGCGGGCTATCAGCGTGGTTGCCCAATGATTGGGCGACAAGGCGATCCTCCCCTTGGGAACATTAGCAAAGCGGCTTGCACTGTCGCTTATACACAGTACGCCGGGCTCGTTCATATAGAGTTGAAGCCTCCATACCGAGCTACTGCGGCAGACGGTTTTCCGTTTCTCAACAGCTGCGTACTCGACTCCAAAATTTTCTTGTTGCATGTTCCTATATAGGAACATTTGTGCTGTAACTGGTCCACTCGTAGACGTGTATCCGCACTCGATTTGTGGATCTCGTTGAATAGCTTCTCTTTATAGACTAGCCAAAGAGCAACAGCTCTGATTAGTCGGTTCCAATCATAAAATTACTCGTAGTTGATTTTCGGTTTTTGCTTTTGGACGCAGTTCCTTGGTACCTGCAATCTTCTGTGGTGATTCTGTGGTAATTTAAGAAACCCGGGACCGTCAAACCATTATTTGTATGCCTCTGACGTATGTTGACTTCAGTTTGCTCGGCACCCATCCAGTTATTGATATCTGTGATCTCCGAGATTCCTGCTATTCTGAACATCACATACTGTTGATATCGTCGAGGATTTCCGTTCAGCCATGCCAATACGGGTTTTTAATCTATCCATAAATGGTATTCCTGAATATTTATCTCATGTTGCGCATTAGCCTTGCGCCTGTCACCGCAGCTTGCAACTCTAGGCGTGGTATAGACAGTGGTTGTAATGGTGCGACCTTAGATTTAGCTGCAACGAGACTCAAAAGTGTGCTATTGTTGTGCTAGATCCTAAAATAAGCAACAGCAGCATAATCATCTTCTCCGGCATCTACAAATACTTGGCAATCTTCGGCTGTTCACCGCAGAAAATAGCATCTTGGAATTCGAACTTCGGCTATTAGAGGAAGAAATGATAGCCATTTGCGCTACATACTATGAAGGTCTGGTGACAGATCTTCATCCCCATCCTCAATCCGCCACACTTGTTGGAGAAGTATTTACATCATAATGCAGGATATAAAAGCCATTGGATCGAAGAGTGACATCAAAACTTGCAGAGTTTCTCTTCTGGTTGGCACAACGTTTGTTATTATGTTGCGCTTAAGACGCACGAACTTTAATGCATACCCAATATCTTTTCATGGATGTTGAAGTCCTCACTATTGAAAAATTGTTTCTCATCTTGGATTGCGACCTCGTTTAGTCCCGATAAAACCGATTTTGAATTTGAGCACCACTTGTGCATGTGGAATACACCACGAGAGTAGCGGATAGCATGTTTATTCTCATATTGAGCCACAAAAAAGCCTTAGTGTCTTCCTCTCGTACAACGATGGAACATTTCAGCGAAGTCTCTACTTATTCTAATGGCTCGAATTCTGAAGTTATACAGAATCTGGGGCAACGGTACAAGGAGATCGGGACCTTTCATCAGAAAATCGTTAAGAGCTACTACCGATGATTTTGCTGTGGCGTCCCACACTACTCTGACCCTATCAGGTTTGCGTGGATTACGTCAACTTGCTTTAGCAGCAATTCATTGACATCTAACTTCTTTAAAGTCTAAATTTAACATATTTTGTTGTCTACTTTAAATGGGTGTGGATGACATGATCTGACATGTAAGGTAAAGTAGCTTATTTATGAATGTAATGTAATTATAAATTGGTAATACTTTACGAGTCTGGGAACGACGACTGTATTATACTACTGGTTTTTACGATCTATCCAAGTGACCCAGCAGCAAGCATACTAAAAGTAAAATGTGTCTTGGCATCTTGGTATTTCACCTGTGAGACTTAGGAGTATACTTGTACAGATAGGCAAGACTAGGAGTTTTTGTACCAAAATTTGGAAAGACCAGGCTTACAAATATCCGTAAACGTATAAAAAGTGCAAAGAAACAGACAAGAAATGATCTAGATATATTTTACTATTGATGCTGATCAATAATATATGCTTTGTGGGTTCGGAAACGTTTATTCTATGCGTTACGAACATCTTAACATTTTTAATACACCCTCTGCAAGACTATAAAAGTCGTTAATAAACTCGTTTTGTTTAGACGAAGACCATATTCCCTGTAGACTGATTATTTTTAATAAAACATAGCAAAAAACCCTAAACATAAAAAAATATTTTTTTAAATATTATGTCATTTGCTTTAGAATACTCGGCAAAATTTACATCAAGCTTAGCTCTAGTAAGTAAATAAAACATATTGTCCGCTTACCTTGCCATATGGCACCAATTGGACCTCCATGATATCAGCAGCAACTTTATAAGTCGTTAAAAGTTGTTTGCTAATAAAGAACTTTGAATCTGGGCATAGAGCTTCATAATAGACTACGACTAGTATAGGAGCACCTTCCTTTCTGTAATAGGGCATATCCTGTAAAAGTAATGATTTAAAAGCTTATATGTGGAGAAAATAATAGGTAGGCAAGTTCTAGAATCGGGAAATTATTATTAAATTATAAAATGAAACATGAATTCTGTGAATGCAAATTTAATCCAAAGAAAGCTATATCTTATTATTTACTACTATATCTTTTGGATGCCTCATTCGACTGATTTTTAAACTTGCCAAATCTACACATCTAAAAAGCTTATGCAACAAGTTTCAACCATGTAGCTTAAAATTTAAGGTCTAAAAATCATGAAGAAACATAAAAACGAACATATGTCAATCGACTCGGCTGTTGATGCTGATCAAGAATATATATAAAGGGTGTTTTATTCGAGGTCTAGAACTTTAAGTTGGCATTTCTTTTCAAGATGGCAACCGATTTTGAACGTTTTGACATTCGAGAGCTATTTGTGTTGTTTACAGTAACTTCATACACTCATCTCGTTCCAAAAATGGAATTAAATCGTGAACATTTTCGTGCGAATTTTTTACAACTTTCGACATGGAAAATTAGCTGTTGTTCCTTAGGCATTAATGGGACCAGCACAGATTGTCAAAAAAATTTGTTCGCGTTGGATCCCACACAATTGGTCAATCGCTCAAAAAAGGCTCGTGTCGATTGCTCGAAGGAAACACTCAAAAAATAGGATCGCGGTGCTTCGAAACGCGTCTATGGCATCGTGACAGCTGATGAATCGTGGATTTACGCTTATGACCCCAAAAGTAAACAGCAGTCGACTGACTGTATGGGTGTTTTAAGATGAGCCAAATCCAACAAAAGTTATTCGCGCACTTCCAAGCAAATGGGTGCCTGCTTTTTCGGGATAACTGGACATGTCGCAACCGTACCACTAGAACAAAGCAGAACATTCAATTCTGAGTGGTACACAACCATTTGTTTGCCAGTTGTCTTCCTAAGAAATTAGGCAAACCAACCGAAGAAGACGGATCACTCTTCACCAGGACAATGCCAGCTCTCACACATCGGCTCAAAGAACTGCATTTTTGAACATCCACAACATCGACATAATGGGTCATCCGCCGTATAGTCCTGGCTTGGCACCGAATGACTTTTTTTATTTTTTAGTTTTTCGGTTGCGGCATTCAGAATGCTTGTTTTGGAGATACTTCGTTCAGAGAGGCAAAAGAGCTTCGATAATTGTTCAAATGCATGCATATACATAGGACCTTCAGAATATTTTCAGTGATTTTTGATGATTAAAATTTGTTATTGTTCTCTAATCGCAAAATATAAATGGCTCCGATTATAAGTATTATTAGGTAAGAGGAAACATTTTATATTGACGTCATTTATGCCAAACAAATTGGCAACAAATTACCACTTACTGATATTGCTTCAAATGGTTTTTCGTTTTTAATTGGATTTGTAACGTGGCTTGAATGTAATTATTATTATATCCTGTATCGATCAGAATTTTTAAACATTTTGTTACCCATAACTCTACACTGTAGAACTTTTTAGTCTGAAATATTAAGTTCAGGAAATTAGGATCGTTCTTCAATATTGTAATCATTATAATGCTCACTGTATTCTGCAAAAGTTTCAGTTTGTCCATTTTCTGTCGGTTGAGTCTGATCGAGTTCAGTCTCAGGAAGTATTTCTGTTGAATTCTTTAAGTCCTTGGTTTCCACAGTTTGAATATTAAAATTACGTGGTCTCTGTCTATTATCAACTAATGGTCAATTTATATAATTGACACGTCGTGTCTGAATAGTGGAATCAACTTCCAATGCTAACGGATTTTGCACAGGTTTCGGTTCAACTGGAGGGCGAATGGGCATAGTTTGATATTGAGTTATTCCCTGTTTAGCCATATGAGGGTGGAAATTTGAAGTTTGTCTGTATGGTCGTGGTAGAATATTTGTTGTGGTCGGAATTTCATGGGGAGCTGTTGCATGAGGAATTCTTTGATTACCGCTGTAAGGTTTAAAGTTTGGGACCTGATCATAGAGAACGTGGACTTGATGTACGAACTGATAACGGTTTAATGACTCTCTTAGATAAGGCCTTTCGAGTTGTCTCCTTAATACCTAAAACTCTGGGAGATCGCCTCGCAAACCCCTTATAAATGTGTCAATCGATACAATTGGGTTAATAATTGTTCTGATTCTTTTGAAAGACCCATAACACCTATTTTGCTAAGTATCAATGACAAGTGTTTGTAAACTGTTGAATGGAATGCTTCTACTGATTGTGTTCCTTGAAACAGTACTGTCATTTGGTATTCTAGGGTGGTAATGTCTCTTTTATCTGCGTAGTGTATAGTGAGACATTTTGAAATTGTACTTCATTCAAGTGGAATGTTGTAAATTCTAGTGCCGTATCTGCTATTCCTGTAATTTTATTTCTTATAGTGTAAATTTCACAGAAAATTCTCTACAAACTCTTGACAATATTAGGTACTTTGTCAAGATCGTTTAATTCGGCTCTATGTTCTGGATTAACAATCTCATCACTTGTGTTAAAGGGGTTGGATGTGCTGTGATTCAAATTGTCTACCACGATACTGTTAATGATTGATTTTAGTTGATCTAAACTTATGTTAGTATTCGCTGGGTTACCAACATTTTGGTAAGTTGAAGGTGCAGATGTGTTGTCAAAACGGGGGGTCTTATTCAATTGTTTACGTTGGCCATATTTATGATATTAATTGGTAAAAAATTATTCGGAAAGTGTGAGAATTTTCTGCGGTCAGTAATATTTTTTTTACGATATATTTTGTTTTTTTATTTTTGATTTCATATTTAATTATATTTAGAGAGGTATTGTGGAAAAAATATATAAAAAATGGACTACGAACTTTAATTGATTTTATTATTATACCTTTTTTTTAGACTTATTAAAAACGGTTTCTTTACTATTTTATTAATTTTTTGATTGATTTAAATAATATAAATCGTTGACAAAAATACATATGTAGGCCTCTATGATGAAAATAAAAGACATATGACAATATGAAACACGTAATAAAACAACACAACACAGAAAGAACATAGCAACACATAAAGCATAAACACAAACAAGTGTCCGTTGCATAAATGCAACAAAATTGAGACTGTAGAACTGACTGTAGAATATACTTTGGAATGGTAGTTCGATGTACATCTGCAACATGACAAGAAATACTCGCAGAACGCAACATTAAACACAATACTTTAATAACACACGCAGTAGTGTTTCACTTACCTTTGTTATAAAGTAGTTTATTCTAAATAAATAACTTTTATACGAAAAATTTGCTATTAAAAAATTGGTATGGGCACTACTTGCATACTTGCCAACATTCGGAATAGTATGCCAAGTCCCAAAAATCGGACAAACGTATGTTTCTGCTCTACATCAAATACCCACATGCCACTCTCTTGATAAATATGGCAATATAATCCAATATAAACGGTATGTTACAGATATGCATCACGGCCAGTTAAAGCGTTAAAATTGTTGATCACTTAATAACTAGCTTACAGTAGTATTGTTGTGGTATCCATCTTTTCTGGAATCCTCGAGTTAGTCCTCTTTGGGTGTCCACCCTATTAAGGCTCTTAGTGCTCAATTCACCGAAAGGTGGGCTGGGAGCGGGTCTTACAGCCTTTATGTTTACCGGTTTTTTCTTTTTTACACGTAACGATGTTTCCGTTTTTGTACGTATCTTGTTTTACACGTAACGATTTTTTCCGTTCTTGTGCGTTTTTATTTTTATACCCTTGCAAAAAGGGTATATTAATTTTGGTCAGAAGTTTGCAACGCATAGAAGGAAGCATCTCCGACTATATAAAGTACATATATTCTTGATCAGCATGATGAGCTGAGTTGATATAGCCTTGTCCGTCTGTCTGGATCAACGCAATCTCCTCCGAGACCCTTGGAGCTACAAAGCTGAGCACTTAGCCTTCTTTTTGCTGCATTCACTGTATATCTCGGAATTACCCCGATCGGATGACTACATCATATAGCTCCCAGACGAACGATCGGTCAAGAATAAGGTTTAACATCAATAACTCTGCTGTTTTTCAATCGAATGTCACTAAATTTGGTGTTTGTGAGTTTAATATAATCCTTGACACATATACCGAATTTTATCAGAATCAGTCGACTATATCATAAAGCTAGGATCGATCGGCCAAGAATAAGGTTTAACATCAATAACTCTGTTGTTTTTCAATCGAATGTCACTAAATTTGGTGTTTGTGAGTTTAATATAACCCTTAACACATATACCGAATTTTATCAGAATCAGTCGACTATATCGTATAGCTTCCATAGGAACGATCAGTCAAAAATATAGTTCTTGATCAATAACTTGGGTATTTTTGAAGCAATCGTCACAAAATTTGTTATTTAAAAATTTAATACAAAAAGAAATATATATTTTAAGTTTCAGCAGAATCGGTCGACTATATGCTATAGCTGTCATAGGAACAATCGGGCAAAAAAAATTTGTTTTAATTTTTTTTTTATGACACGGACATCGAATTTATATTTGATGGGTTTTATATATTTAATTATGATTCTGGCAAATTATATATAATCAAAAAGACAGTTTACAAGGGTATACGGCACGGCACGGCCGAAGTTAGCCCATCCTTCTAGTTTTTAGTTAATTTATTGGCATCATAAAAACAAAACTAAACATAGGTATAACAAATACAAACAAGATAGTGACATAGACGTGAAGTGAGACTTGGCCGAAAAACAAGACGCAAATTCCTGCGGGACGTCCCGGGGGAAATTGCATCACAGGAGCCGTCGCATCTCTTATATCGCACTCACTCGTTCTGCCCTCCTCAGTTCAAATGTTACGGCATCTAAGATGTTGGATAGCGGTAGTGCCGCAACGTCGCATTCGAAATGGTGCAGACGACAACGCTATAGTTTTATTATTAATTATTTCTTGTTCTGAGCGTGGAGGAAGTTAATTTTGTATTTGCAATCATTTTTATTGTTAACTTATATATACTTTATTATTTTGGCTATATTATTGTGTGGCAATATCATAGTCTCCCAGATCTTGGTGTTCATACAGACGGACAACTCTCTATCGACTCGCTATTGATACTGAACAAGAATATATACATATATACATACTTTATGGGGTCGGAAAACTTTCCTTCTGCCTGTTACGTACATTTTAGCGACTTTAATATTTCCTTTTAATGGGTACAGGGAATAAAACGTGCGTTCGGAGTTATAAGGCAGTTTGCGGTGGAGCCAATCGCAGAATCTTCGTGACGAATAAATAAGATTTCATATGGCGTGTTCGAAGCCAAAAAAATATTGAACTAGCGAAAAAAAACAGTGACTGGCTATAAAGATTATAGGTAGCAAAAAGAATGAAGCAAGCAAGTCGTGCCTGCCGACATTGAGTATACCCTGTACCAAGTAAAAGTACTTAATAAAGTCAAAAACAATCAAAATCGCCATCAATTTACAAAAAAAATTCTCTTAGCATGCAGCAACAGCTAACGCACGATATCTCGCTCACTCTTAACAGGCCATTTTGCACGTGGCGTTTCAGTACGAAATGGAAATACATATATCTCCGATAATTATTGTCCGATTTCGACAAAATTTGGTAAGCTGGTGCATATTGGCTATATTTATATACAAAATAAGAATGCGATATCTTTAAAACAGCTCTAGTCATAGTTTTTACCCTATGGGTACAGGGTATAAAAACGGAAACTTCCGGTGAAGAAAAGAAGAATCCAGTGCCAGTTGTTGTTGTAAAAGTTCCAGTGGTATAATCAGTGGTAGAAGAAGACCTACCATCAAAGTTCCCGTCTTTGACGGACGGACGTGACGACCAGCAAAAAAGAGGGGCGCCGGCATCATCACCAGTGGTTAGGAAATCATACATAATTTGTTGCTTAAAATTGAAGTAATCTATAATGATTACTTAATTTAATTACGATTAATTTAATAATAAGTGGGTTGAGGGTACCTTAGTAAATACATCAAAAAGTCAACTATCGTTGAAGTAGACGTAGAACAAAAAAAGAAATTTGCTCCGGAAATTTGCATCAAATAGTGAATTTCAAGATTCCTTACATGAGTTAGAGTTTTATATGGAGAATACTCTGTGGTCGTTGGAGGAAATAATAAATAAACCAGAGGAGTTCAAAATAAGAATATTTGTCTTAGAGAAGAACTGCCGGAGTTAAAAAAAATTCAGGTACCCAAGTTTTTCGGAAAACCCAAAGAGTGAGTTAATTGAAAAAAAGAGCATCTAAGTCTCGTCAAGAAAAAAGATAAAAACACGGTGCAAAAAATGGCAAATACGGCGATTAGAGAAAACTGTTTGATATGCAAAGTTGCAGGGCACAGCACATTTTAGTGCTATAATATCAAATGCTTGACACCAATAGAAAATGTTGAATTAGCCAAAGAAATGCAATTAAGCAGAATATGCACTAATAAAGTTAGTTAGTGTTTGGTGAAAAAAGGGACAAAGTAAGCACATGTGTAACAGTACAACCGGCAGTGTTGACTACCGCCCTAATAAAAGTGAAGGCGGTAAATGTAGACAACATAGACTCTAAGAGCCTTAATTGATGGAATACAGACTATTGATAGGTTTTGAAATTATGTGACAGGTTATCGCGCCAGAGGATCCATAAGTAGCATCGATCTCATTCGTCTATCATAAATTGTCTATACATTTTTGATATGTCCCCTGTAAGTGCAAATTGATGTAACCTGAAAGACAAGAATGTGGTGATCATGTCACGTTGAATTGTAGGTCCTACTTGAAATAGTGGTTAATGCGTCGAATACGACTCGAAGTTTTGTAGTCCAACTTTCTGGTCTCAGGACGCATTATGTACAACAGACATGTGTCCAAGCGAAAGGTAGTCCATAAACTCGACATATACACTCCTCAGATCATTTTGATTTGGATGGACAATCAACCACCGTGTGTCCCTTACGAAGACAGTTGATGCATCCATTTACCGCGAAAGCGGTAAAGCTATTATTAAACGTCTTGGCTGACGATATGTTCTTAGATTGCACAGACGCAAGACGATGGTCTGACGAATCAATTTTCTGACTTTCTAAGAATTGACAGCGCCTGTTAAGTATTTTGTAGAAGTCTCCCCAAGTTGATAGCTTCTCCAGGATTTGTTTCTCATCATAATTTACTATTCGGAGTCGACTTTGTTTGGCATGATATAAATCGTCATACTATTCATTATCTGTTCAAGTAACGAGCCTCGTATTGCTGATGTATTGTCGATGAGTGTTCGCAAAGACTTGAAGCACAATCATGAAAAATCAGTACCTCATTATTGTAATGAGTTTCTAGTCTATCCAATGTCTTTTCATGGTTTTCCTCGCTGCACGACCTCTAGTGCTGGTCCGGACAGACAGTTCAATAAATAATTAAAATTATCAATTGCGGGTAAGATTGGATCACTATGTACTAGATTGGTAAACAAGGTCTTGAATCCCAATGCGTACTTGCAGTCTTGTTTGTAAGTATGTAGAAATGTATGTATGCATTGACGTATACTTGCGGTTCAGTTTTAATGCCGGCTACTGAGTATAGAATACTGCGGGGGGAATACTTCGTGTGTACGAATTTTGGGTTGTGTCCGCTCCCGATGACCATCAAATTTCTATTGACAATTACCGAAATAACTGCTTTTCAAATTTCTTTCAAGTCTATCAATGTACTTTTATTAGTTCATCACGACAACAATAAACTCCAAACTTCCAACGCCCTATGTAGCTTTGCAACCCCAAATCATAAAACCACCACCAGCGTGTTTTACTAACTCCATACATGGTGGCAACGGTGCGAGTCAAATATATTGTATTTTGACTAATCTGAGATAAACGCCATAAGCTAAGTCATCTGGCTTGCCAGTAAAATTATCGTATTTGTCAGGATAATTTCTTTGTATTTTTTGGGGTAAAATAAATTGATTATAAAGAAGAATTATTTTATTCATTTACTCATGTAATTTTAAACCGATCTGATTTAACCTTGGTGAGTAATCTATAGCTACAAATAGAAATAGCATTTATGTATACACCAAAAGAAAAAACCAAATCTACTAGATCTACTCGGCTATTAATGCTGCTCAAGAATATACACTTTATGGGTTGAAAAACGCTTATTTCTATGCGTTATAAACATCTGACCCTATGCAAGGGTACCAAATTAATTTCATTTTTATGTTTTTGTACACAGTTTCACAAATCATCTTTAGTTTTAAGAAAAACTTTGACGCCGGATAGTGCAAGTAAGAAACACTACGTAGACTTGTGTTTACGCAAATATTTGAGATTTTTGAGGTATTTAGTATTAATATTAGACTAAAATAAAATATAACCATTCTTTTTATACTACTTTGAAATCAATAGTTGATTTTATAAAATTCTATCAAGAAACAGTTTACACACTAGGACGAAATTTGAATTTTGTAAATTTGAAACAAAAATTTAGTGTTTTACTCAAGTAAAAATTTTTTTTAAAGTTCAATAGTCTAACAATAAATATTAAATTAAATAATAAAAAAAGAACCCAAAGCTATAAATTCGAGTCATACAAAACAACAACGTATTAATAAACTGTAAAACATTGGAAAAATTTCTTTAACTTGAATAAAAACATTTATGTTTTGTATAAAAAGTCAAAAAATTAAACTTTTTCCGAGTGTGTAAAGACAGCAGTTACAGTTATTTTGTGCTATTGTAATGAGGTGCGGTAACTTTAGTGTCACGTAGTAAAGATTGTAATTTTTAGAGGTATAGAACTTTAAATAATATGGATTATTTGATTAACATGATTCTTTTTTTATTCGAAAGATAATCTTTCGGCATTACATTTTAAATATGATTTCTGGCATATAACTACCATATGACGGATGTAGTCCAATCAAGACGTCCAATTTTCGATGACTTTGTGGCCGTATATCGGCAATAACACGGCGAATGTCGTCTTCCAAATGGTCAAGCGTTTGTGGCTTATCCGCATAGACCAATGACTTTACATAGCCCCACAGAAAATAATCTAGCGGTGTTAAGTCATAAGGTCGTGGGGGCCAATTCACAGGTCCAAAGCGTGAAATTAGGAGGTCACCAAACGTGTCTTTCAAAAAATTGATTGAGGCACGAACTGTGTGATATGTTGCGCCGTCTTGTTGCAGCTCCAGGCCATAATGATTGTTCAATTCAGAAATGAAAAAGTTGGTAATCATGGTTCCATACCAATCACCATTGACTTTAACGTTCTGTCCATCATCGTTTTTGAAAAGTACGGACCGATGATTCCACCAGCCCGTAAACCGCACCAAACAGTGCTTCGACATTCACTTGGGGATTAGCTTTACTCCAAATGCAAATGCGGCAGTTTTGTTTGTTGACGTAACCATTCAACCAAAAGTGCGCTTCATCGCTAAACAAATAAAATAGACGTACTGCACGATACGTGTTCCGCAGAAAACCATTATTTTAAAACAAAATTGGAACCTAATTTGGAACCGTCGTTCAGGCGAAAGTCTACTCATGATAAATTGCAAAACCAAACTGACAATAAATCACTTGGCAGCTCTTAAATCGGTCGCCTTTTTGAAAAGTAATGCCAAAGTTCTAAACCTCTGAAAAAACACCTTTTATATAGAAACCATACTTCAGTTGCTACTTATCATGAAATTGGAACTTTACTGGACATGAAGCATACTTACCGATAGTGAAATAAATGGCGCGCCGAGAAAAAGAATTTTCAGCATAAGTCCCACTAAAAATATTATCAAAACAGTAATGATCCATTTTTGTTTACGTGCCGTTATCATTTGGTCTAGTCATCCACTATGTATCTATATTTGTGCAACAGTTGCAATTCACGTTAACTAAACAAATAATGCATACATTTGCAAATGTATGTAAATTTTTACCTTGACTCCTCGGATTTTTAGTGTTGGAAAGTTCAAAATGGAGCGAAAAAGGCTAGATTAAACCTCCAGTGTTGGCTAACGTCAACTTTAGGTACACCGGCAAAAATATAGCGCTGCCAGAAAGTTGGACTTTACTTGGTGTTCTTTACAAATCCAAATTTGATTTTTTCGTTAAATGTTTGTGGCCAAATAAAAAAAATTCGGCCGCCGAAGTTTTTAATTTGGCCACTGTTCTGCAAAATAAATGTCTTTTCACTTCTTTGCAGGTATAGATGCACTATTAAGGAGAGTTGGTAAAAATAAAGTTTCTTTAGCTTAATTTCTTCGAATGTTTTTGAATTCTTAACGATTCTCAGTCAGCTCTCATTATAATGTGTTTTCTGGCAGCACTTTATTTAGAAATCTCTCAACACTAATTCTGAATTTTGTAACACTTCTTTTAGCGATAAACCACCGGATTTAGCTTTAAGTCGATATATATTCGATTAAAAAGTCACTTTTATTTTCTTAATTGTGCAAAAACTAAGCAAAAAATCGTCAAGGCGCACCCGAGACGTTGCTCTGTGATCTTATTCCTTTCGCTTGGTACCACATTCATTACCCTTAAGGCTGTATTGAGCGCGAGGAGTTATAGTAAATAATTACCTTCGCACAATTAAAAAAAAAAAAAGTCCGTCTAACGGTTAGACACGATAGAAGTGAAACCTTCCGTAAAACAAACTGAGAGAGAATGAGACGAAAGCAGCATTAGGTGCGTGATAATTATAGGTTCATTATAATATTGCTATAAAGGTCATATTTTATTTTCTTCATTTTATAATTATTCATCGTCAATGTTTTCAATTTCAACAAATGATACGAGTGGCTTATGATAGCTAAAATATGATACAAATGCTTTGGTTTCGATGTTGTCAACATATCTTTGAAATACCGCGTCAATTGTTGTTTTTGATCGTGTTGTTGATTCAGTGCGATTGTTACACATTTTTAAACTGAATGTTGTATTGAGAAAGTCAATTAAAGGAACCGCTGTGTCCAATGCAAAATTTACGTTAAAATCGCCACTTAAAATCATTGGAACTTTATCGTAATCTTTTCTAAGTATCCGCGATACTTCTGGTGTATACTTTATTGTTTTTTTTCTGTCGATATTCACGACACTTTTCTGCATTATTTTTCGGCATAATTGCGGTAAATATTTAAAAATGAAAATATTTACGAATATAAAAATACGGACGCAATACAGCACACGCGGTTGCTATTATGAGCGTCGTAACGCGTGTATTACGCAGACGTACTAACATACACACAAACATTCGTAGGTCGCTTGGTCTAAGCAACCGTAGCTCCGTAATAGGCAGGCGCGCACACATACGTACTAGCATACATACAAACATACATACGTATGACGCTTGAACTAACACTAAAGCAAGTATTGCAATACTCACTCTACTAGCGTGGCTCAGCAGTACGCAGCCACACACATATACATACGTATATCAACATATAACGCTTCGTAGCCAAGAGTGGAGAGGCTACGAAGCACCGCACAAAGAGGAGACGGAGAATAAGCAACGCTATATAACTCTGTTCTATCTCATTCTCTCGCAGACTATATACTATAAGATCTATATGTATGTCTCTTTTTAGTGTCGGTTTTTTTCGTTTCATCAAGTCTCAAATCACTCCCAACGATTCTAAAGAAGTTTTCACTTCAAAAAATAAAAACCACTTTTTAAACGAAAAGTATCGATTTAAGCTAAATGACAATTTCCCTCTAGAAAAAGTACTGTAAAACTCAAAATCAGTATAGGAATTGACGTGATCACTGCGTTGCCAGATACCAAATGGCAAAAACAGCTGATTATAGTTCGTTAAAAGTTTCAAATATGTTGTCAGAATGTCAATATGCATACAAAAGTTAATAGATATTAAAACGATTTATTTTTTGTGTGATGTTTATTTGAAATTTCAGCTTTTAAGTTATTTAATATATTATTTCTATATAATTGACCAATATTGAAATCACACAGTGCATTTTTGGTTTTCCTTTAACTTGGCTTAAAATGCACAATATGAAAAAAATGGGCAAAAACTGTTAGCAACAGGTTTAAAATGCTGTCAAAAATACTGCGTTACACCTAAAATATTTTATCCTTGATTTAATGTAACCATTGCATATCCTTCTACAAGTAAGATATTGAGTTAAATTTGATATATGTAGGTTTTACAGAATTTTTCAAGTTATACCAAAATTAGAAGAATGGTGCACGCTTAATTTTTTCTTTAATCATTTATTTATTTATTTTTTGAATTTTTATCAAAATCAGTACTAGACCAGGAAATGAAGCACCCACTGTAAGGTGATTGTCGATTCGTGGGATCGATGGGGCCAAGCGGAAGCGAAAGTGTAAACGCCGTAGAGTTATCGAAAGCCAGTGGTTGTTTAGTGGAATAGAGTGAGGGACGAAGCAATGTTTTATCGTCGCAGTCGCTTGAAGTAGTAAAATATGTATTAAGCCCAATTTGACAATAATATCGGATTGATTACAATTGCCTAAGTGCGAATGGTTTGTGCATCAAGCGTAAACCCCTCAGGAAATTTCGTCGATCCCAAAACATAGAAGGCACAGTCGACGTACCTTCGCCCATTGCAGTATTATTTTCGAAAGAAATTGGCCAAATGTATAATGACGGCCTGGCTTCAACCATTCCTTTTCGGTTGAGGAAGATGAATTGTTTTCCTCCTCTGAGGAGGAAATGGTTGACGAGTTGTGAATATATGGTGTAAACGGTACTCCGCTGTATACCCCAGTTTTGGGTATGTGCGTGTGGGATCGGCGACTTACGCTTTGATGCACATCGCTCAGCAATTCAACAATCTCATATTATGATCCTCTTCACTTCAAGCAGATGGCCCTCGATTCCGCTTTCCGTTTCACCCCTCAGTGAAAGTATACCTCTCCAGTCCACAACTATTATGATGGACATCCCAATCTTCTCGTTACCATCAATGGCATAAGGAGGCACAAAGTTCGGTTTCTTAACTCTTTGGAAAAATGTGTTCCATCGATGATAGCGTATATTTTATTCTTTATGTCTTAGCTTATTGCAATTGGGGCAATTTATTTCTTTTGGAATGCTTTTGAAGTGAAAACTTCTTTAGAATCGTTGGGAGTGATTTGAGACTCGATGAAACGAAAAAGCGACACTAAAAAGAGACATACATATAGATCTTATAGTATATAGCCTGCGAGAGAATGAGATAGAACAGAGTTATATAGCGTTCCTTATTCTCCGTCTCCTCTTTGTGCGGTGCTTCGTAGCCTCCCCACTCTTGGCTACGAAGTGTTATATGTTGATATACGTATATGTGTGTGGCTGCGTACTGCTGAGCCACGCTAGTAGAGTGAGTATTGTAGTATGTATACTACACTGCCTAATACTTGCTTTAGTGTTAGTTCAAGCGTCATACGTATGTATGTTTGTATGTATGCTAGTACGTATGTGCTACGGTGAGCGAGAAGGCATTATGTATAGCTATACTACACTACCTAATACTTGCTTAGACCAAGCGTCCTCTGAATATTTGTGTGTATGTTAGTACGTCTGTGTAATACACGCGTTACGACGCTCATAATAGCAACCGCGTGTGCTGTATTGCGTCCGTATTTTTATATTCGTAAATATTTTCATTTTTAAATATTTACCGCAATTATGCCGAAAAATAATGCAGAAGTGTCGTGAATATCGATATTATATTCGTAAATATTTTCATTTTTAAATATTTACCGCAATTATGCCGAAAAATAATGCAGAAGTGTCGTGAATATCGACAGAAAAAAAAACAAAAAGAAAATAAAACTAAAAATTTAATAAAGTATACACCAGAAGTATCGCGGATACTTAGAAAAGATTACGATAAAGTTCCAATGATTTTAAGTGGCGATTTTAACGTAAATTTTGCATTGGACACAGCGGTTCCTTTAATTGACTTTCTCAATACAACATTCAGTTTAAAAATGTGTAACAATCGCACTGAATCAACAACACGATCAAAAACAACAATTGACGTGGTATTTCAAAGATATGTTGACAACATCGAAACCAAAGCATTTGTATCATATTTTAGCTATCATAAGCCACTCGTATCATTTGTTGAAATTGAAAACATTGACGATGAATAATAATAAAATGAAGAAAACAAAATATGACCTTTATAGCAATATTATAATGAACCTATAATTATCCCGCTCCTAATGCTGCTTTCGTCTCATTCTCTCTCAGTTTGTTTTACGGAAGGTTTCACTTCTATCGTGTCTAACCGTTAGACGCACTTTTTTTTTTAGAAGTCACCTTTTTTTAGCGTAGAATCCATTATTATTCCCATAGTTTTATTCTCATATTACTAATCAAAAATATATTAATCCCATATATGTAATTAATCACATTATACATAACCACAATTTTTGAAAATTGTGATAAAATACGTGCTGCTGCCATAATAATACATTGCATCAAAAATTACTAAGTATACCTTTCACTGCATATCTTTAGGCCGCATCCTCATATGTAGCAATATTCCCTTGGTTTATTATTGGTTTATTGATCAAATAATTATGGTCGGTGTACATATCCAAAATAACAAATTGTAGTTAAAAACATAATACGGGAGCAGTAAACGAATCTAATTATTAATTGAAGGATTCGAGCTGTAAGGGGACAAATATAGTTCTGATGGAAAAGAAAGTTATCGCCGATAGTAATAACTAAATACATATAAAAAAAAAATATGATTGTAAATATTTTTTGAAGAAAAAAAGGGAATTAAAATCAAACATAGTGGCAACGCCATGTATCCGATAACCTTCATACAAAATATGGTTTATTAATACTAAAGTTCAAATTTAGTATTTTCTCTTTTACTTTGACTTTATAACCAGCACAAATAACGTGCATGACATTATCACACAGCTAGCTAGCAAGAAATGTGTAATGTGGCGTGGGGGCTTCAATCGCTTTTTGCTAAAGCAGACATTATAATACTAATTGGAAATAATTCAAATAAAGAAAAAAATTTTTCAGAATAAAGCATAAGAAAAATCTCACTCAGTTTTTAAAACCAATCACCACTTGGGTCAAACCTGCAAGGAAAGATAGAAATAAATCAGAGAAAAATGAACACTATATAAATACACGTACATAGTACTTGTACTCGAGAAAAAAAGAGATGCGAGCGGAAGCAAAACAAATAAATGAAGAGAGGAGGTTAAAATGGCAAGGAGTGCAGAATGCCAGAGGACAGAGAAATTTTAACACTAACAAATTCAATGTCAAGAGTTGTCTAAGCGGGCGATTTTTTAAGTGGCATTAATATTTAACTGGATGCTAAGGATACAGTCCGTTCCACAGCAGTGGGAGATGGCAGCAATCTTAATGATTCATAAGCCGGGTAAACTAGAAGACGATCCTGAGACGTACCGTCTCCTGCCTGCCTTATTTAAGGTATGGGAGAAACTTATTGCCAATCGACTACGCGGTCTTTTTAATGAATGCAAGTTCACAGACTGTTGAAACACATCTTACAGACGTTTGATGATAAGGAATACTGCAATGCATCTTCATTGATATTCACCAGGCATTCGATAGAGTTTGGCACACTGGGCAGTTGAGCAAAATTATAAGTCTCTTCCCGGTACCGTACTTTGGGATCCTACGATCATACTTGGATGGGCGTCAACTTATGGTTAGAGTTAGTTGCACTTTTACGGCTGCTTACCAGATGAGAGTTGGAGTTCCGCAGGGTAGCGTCCTAGGACCGCTGCTGTACTCTATATATACTGCCATGCTCTATTTGGAGGCTCCAAGTAAGGCTCTTCTGGGCACGCACGTGGACGATGTCGCTGTGCTATATAGCGGATGGGATTCAAGGGTATTTCTATGCTTTGTCAGCTTGGTCTTGTCTTCACTTGTTTTGAGCTATCCAATTGGAGGACGTGACATTGAAGATCAAATACCTAGTGATTACCCTAGATAAGTGGCTTTCCTTTGGACTCCATTTGAGAGCTACAGCTGGAAAGTGCGCCTAAGAATGCAACAATTACGATGGCTGATGAATAGGAAATGCACCATGACATTGAGGGCAAAAGGAGCTATCTATGTATAGCGCCGATCCCTTCATCGGGATCTAAACCTTTAGGTTTGGTCTCAAGAAATACGTGCGTCTGTTATACATGGTGTGGTTCCTACGCTAATAAATGAAAAGCAGACTAGTCTTATCTATACTTTTGTACTCTTATACTCATAATGAGCTGCGATTTTATTTTTATATATTACTATGTTTTTACTTTTTGTTGCCTATGTTTCGTGTGACCCATGTGTTGTCTGACAAGCCGCCATGGTTTTCACGTAAGTTATCTAATTTAAAGAATGTAAAATCTAGATATTATAAGAAGTATAAAAAACCAGTCAACTGTCGGATTTTTCTCCTTACGTAATTGCTCGATCAAAATTTTTAGTGTTTTTCACAATCACAGAGGGATTTTAAACTTCAGCTTTCCTGTGATGTTAATCGATTTTACAACAGCGCATCCGTCTTTCTTATTTTATATCGGCTATTGGCGATATGTTTTCTGACTTTTTCAATACTACTTTTTTCTCTAAGGAGCATCAAGCTAACTCTTCGAATCCCTATCAGTTGAAAATGTCTTATTGTATCTTTGATCCTGTGATCGATGAAAGTTCGCTTCTTAGCGTGCTTACTTTAACAAAACCTGTGTACTCACTACGATGGGTTGTGTACTCTGTTGTTGCTGTGTGACTTTGTGTAACCCAATTCTTAAGTTATTTACTTTGTCTGTTGAAACTTCCACTTCCCCACCTATTTGGCAGGAATCTTTTATCATTCCACTCCATAAATATCCGCAGCTTCAATTTGCAGGAATATTTCCAAATTATCTACTATACCGAAGGCCTCAGTATCAAGAGGATAGCCACCGGAGACCATTGCATTTTACCATCTTTGTTATTATTTACTATTGTAACTTATTGTCGTGTGTTCATGTATACTGACAATGTTAAACTTTTTCTTAGTTTTAACGATTCAAGACGGGGGGCGTCTGTTTCAAGCCGATCTTAAAACTTGTTGTGAAATGAACTGATAAACCTCAACGTTTTAAAATGTAATTTCATCTCGTTCTGTAGATTCTCATTTCAATTATTAAGTTATTATCTTAATAGCAGTCTACTGGAACATTTGAGTGAGATGAGTGATTCGGGTGTACTTATGGACCACAAATTAAGTTTCACGCGTCATATTTCCACTGCAGTCAGTAAAGCCATGAGTGTTCTTGATTTCGTCAAGTAATGATCGAAGGAATTCGACGATACACAACCAAATCGCTTTTCATTTTACTGGACCGGCGTTTTCAAGAGTATGGGTCATGGATTATTTAAAAGTAACTTTTAATTTTTGCTCTTCATGATTTAAATTGGGATTATAATGTTAATTTGCCATTTTCTTCTAGTAGACTTCTCATATCTAATAATCCTTCTTTATTTAACCGTAGAGTAAGCCCTTGAATGGCCAAATAAACTCTCATAATTTACTAAAGCAGGTCAATCTATCTACACCTTGTAGACTATCTAGGAATTATGTCCCTATACTTCACATGAACTTATCCACGTTCTTTGTTCCTATTACATTCGCCTTTATTCCGTAATCGGATCAGAGTTCTCTATCCCTATTATAGAAACTTTTGTTCTTAGTTTTCTAGTTCGTAAGTTAGTTTTAATTTAAATTGTTTAGAATAACAATTGTCATCCGTTGTCCATGCGACTTTTCTTACATGCTGTCTCTTAGCGTTTTCCCAAAACAGGCGACATTTCAGCAAACAAACTGTAAGTTGTAAGGAAGTTTTTCGGCCGGGGTACAAATCTCAGTCTACCTAGGGCCTTTCTTTAACAGAACAATTTATAAAGAAATACCGGGACCTGAATATTTATTTGAGGAAGGCATAATAGGGATATAATGATTTTATGCCTAATTATAATGATCACACACATGGTTAAAGACAATATTAACGACATAAAGGGGAATAATGTATACGAAAGTGGGATTGGGAAAGGCAGGATAAGGCCAGCAGGGGAGTCTGGAACTAAGCCTTATCGACATACACAAATCCTAGGCTACTACTGTGTATTATGTCCCAAGTATGTTTATCAAGTCAAGTAGGGATTCACCCGGACCTTGACTTAACAAGCATATACGAATTAAGGACTAAGATCAGAGACTACTGACCTAGGAATCCCTCTCCAAATCAAGAAGGGATTCACCCGGACCTCGATTTAACAAGAAAAACATCGATAGTAAGTCGTTAAACACGGAATCTCATCCCAGTCAACTAGGGTATCACCCTGACCTAATACATATAGCGACCTTATAAATTTCTCTTAGAGCATGAGTTAGGGATTCACCCGGACACTCATACTTTAAGAGACATTCGCTTACACTACTATATTTGTTACTTGAATGTTCCCTGAACAACTTTGACCTGCAGTCATATAAGATCTGGCTATTAATAATGACACTCAATATATCCGAAACAATTTACTTTATTCATTTATATCACACACACACTGGTTAATTTGTATAGCTCCTATCTGCGGTCAAAAGGACATATGGGCTCAATTAACTACGGACAGACTCACCTGCGACACTCCTCTTGCACACACGCTTCACAATTATTCATTGCTCATGCAGGATACTTTTCTTGCCTTGACTTAGTTACTTTTACGTTTCACTTGCAATCAAAATAACACGTCCGATCTCCGCGGTGCTCAGTCAGTTTCTTCTTCTGGCTTCTGTTTGATCGCTGCCCTTAGCCTCGTTTTTCCTCTGCTGCCGTTGGGCTCAGCCAATCAAAACTTGCCACGCAGTCGCCGCGTGTCGCCAAAATATGTTGACTCGCTCCCTCCCTATCTGGCAGCCTCCTAGTTGCATTAGCAGTCATCTCTAATGTCTTATAAGTCAGCTCAATATTCGTCAAATCCCGTTGCAGCAAGGATCTGTAGGATTGTAGGGATCTGTTCTTCCCCGCTCTTAACGCACCTTGCTTCCGGAATGGTCTGCCACTCCGCCTCCGGGGTTTCGGATGCCTGCTCGCTCAGGGTGGGAGTAAGTACGGTAGCGGCGGGAGAATGGAACGGCGCCGGCATCTCGGTGGTTTCGCTGGTCAACCCTGGTGATCCCGGCGGGGAGATATCCGTGAAGCATGGATAAACGGTTGATGAGCTAGTTGATTCTTCTTCGCCTACGGGGTCGTAGTGTAGGGGGTGTGCTTCCAAACTCAAATGGATTTCGAGTTGAGGCAGACGACGGATCTCTCCAGTTTCGGGGTCCTCATAGAGGTCCTAGAAGGGGCTTCCGCAGGGAGGACTGTACGATTCTCCTGGGATCTCTCCGATGGATTCCTGGTTCGGACTAAGGCCTCGTACGGGTGAGGAAGCTGACGAACTGGGTGGATACGGGGGCGTATTCCGCTGGTCTTGAAATTTCGTCCGGGTTTGCCTTGGAGGAGATGGTATCCAGCCACGGTACCCCTCGAAGCGTCCGGCGTCGAAACAGGCCAAGTCTGCCAGTTCCATGGGTCGGGCTAGCACCTCGATGGATTAAATTGTCGGTAGCTCTGGCGCGTCGGCTGGGTGTGTTAGTCCAGGCCTTACATTGAACAGCGGAGGGTGTGCTTCCATTGCGGATGTAGAGGGCTGGTCCAACACTGGGTTGGACCCGCTTGGCGACGTGGGGTTTCCGCCTCCCAGGTTGACACCAGCTCTTCGATGATGCGGACAATCTCCACGATCTGGAATGGGGGTTTGTTCATGCAGCGACGGGAAAGACATACATTAAATCATCTCACTTGTTATATCCTGTCTTTTATGACCCTACTATCCCTAACAGTGTGGTTTACAATGCTGGAGATAAGACTTACGATTAAAGATACAAGTTTGAACTAAAATTAGGGGGAAAGATATTTCTGAGCCCTTCTGGGAAACGGTTTCTTTTGGGATACCTTTTCCTGGATGTGTTGATGGCTGGGTTGAGACTTCATGAGAGGTTTCATTCATTAAATCATCTCACTTGTTATATCCTGTCTTTTATGACCCTACTATCCCTAACAGTGTGGTTTACAATGCTGGAGATAAGACTTACGATTAAAGATACAAGTTTGAACTAAAATTAGGGGGAAAGATATTTCTCAGCCCGTCTGGGGAACGGGAAAAATGATGGCTTAGACATAAGAGACTTCCCCCAACGGGGAACAGGGAAGTTAAGAAAGGCATGCCTTCCAACAAGTGGCCCCTGCGAATCAATCTGTCTCATGCTGTGTGGTATCGGTTTCTTCTGAGATACCTTTTCCTGGACTCGTTGATGGCTGGGTTGAGACTTCATGGGAGGTTCCTGCGTCACCTCCATCATCGTCTTCGACCTGTTGACGGGGTTTGAGGTCACCTATGCTAGCTGTGCGTCGTCGTCTACCATGGACATCTTGCAGTTGAACTATGTCCCTGGAAATGAACTTGATTACTTTGTAGTGTCCGTCGAATTTAGGTGCCAGTTTAGCGGCAAATCCTGCGCATGCTTTGGAAAGGTGGTGTTGCCTTAGTAAGACTTCTTCCCCAAGAATTGGTCGCCAATCGCGATGTCGTAGGTTATAGTGACGACTCTGATCTGAAAACGCTTTATGCATGTTGACTTGGGCTGTCTTAAATATATCCGCCATACGTTGAGACCATGCCGTTGTTCCGATCCAGGGGTCACTTCATCGTACAATGTTCCCGGGGGTCGGGGTTCTCTTCCCAGCACGAGAAACGCTGGGGTGAATCCCGTAGAGTCGCATACACTGGAGTTTATAACAAGTGTGAACTCTAACAGGAGGTGATCCCAATTGTCTTGTCTCTCTCCGAGGTGGGCAATCATGGTCTTCATGGTTGCGTGGGGTTTTGACGACGCGTGTAAGGGGCGGTAACCTGGAGTTCGATTCCCGCTTGACGACAAAAGTCTTCGAATGAACGACTGGTGAACTGCATGCCGTTATCATACACTAGAGTGCGGGGGATTCCGAAACGTCCGATAATTCTTTCGCGGAACGCCTTTTCAAGGGTGTTGGTCGTGGCTTTACGAAGTGGTACTAGTTCCACCCATCGGCTGTAAGCATCTAGAAAGACTAAAAAGACTGTATTACCTTGCTTTGGCCGGGGTAAATGGCCGACGAAGTCCGTGCAGACTATGCTGAAAGGTCCTTTGACTTGCCGGGTAAACACCTTTCCGGCCGGCTTTGTTTGTTCCACTTTATATTTTTGGCATTCCAAGCAGTTGCGAACGTGATGCGACACATCGCGGAAGAATCCGGGCCAATAGTACTTTTGGCATACTCTCAATATGGTTTTCCTGATCCCCAAATGTCCTGCTGTCGGTTCGTTGTGGCACTCCTGCAGAACTCGTCTTCTTGTTTCTTTAGGAACGCAGAGCTTCAATGGAATGGGGTCGTCGTCGTCGGGGTGATGGTTCTTCCTTCGATAGAGATGATTCCCCACGTAAAGGAAGTCGGAGAACTGGTCTGGCTGTTCTTCTACTCGACGTATGAGTTTTCTCCACCAAGTACACTGTGGAAGAGTCTCCTGTATGTTGTTTAACACATCCAAAGGTTGGCGAGTCAGTGGCCACTACATTTAGTTTGCCTCGGCGATACTGGATGTGACCAGTAGGATTATCGATGGAGTTAAGCCATTTGAGAGCTTGATGGTCCGTGATTACCTCGAATCGACATCCTTCCAGGTATTAGCGCATTTTACGTATCGCCCACGCGATTGCAAGACACTCTTTCACGGTTGCAGAGTAGTTTTCCTCCGGTGAAAGTAGACGTCGGCTGGCATAAGCTATCACTTGCTCTGCACCCTCTTGACATTGGGTCAACACTGCTCCTAATACGTAGTCACTGGCATCCGTCTGTAAGTAGAACTCCTCATTGAAGTCGGGGCATGCTAGTATAGCTGCGGAAGTCAATCGAGATTTTAGCTGGTCGAAAGCCCGTTGTTGTTCGACATCCCACTTCTACTTGGAATTTATCTTCAATTACGCAGTGATCGGTTGTACAATGCTGGAGAATTCTGGAACAAACGTGCGGTACCAGGAAGCAATGCCTAAGCAACGTCGGAGCTGTCGTATATTACTTGGTGGGACTAATTCGCGGACTCCTGCTACCTTCTCAGGGTAAGTGTGTATACCCAGCTCGCTGATCACGTGTCCTCGAAACTATATTCTTCGTTTGAAGAATCTCCACTTTGCCTGGTTGATGTGTAGATTAGCTTCCCGCAGACGTCGAAAGACCTCTTGTAGATTGGTCATATGTTTTTCAAGCGTTTTCCCTACGACGATTATATCGTCTAAGTAAGCGAAAGCGGCGGGTTCCAATGAAATGTAGCCGCAGCCGAATGAAGCCCAAAAGGCATTACTTTCCACTGAAATAGCACACGACCCAGAACTGTAAATGCGGTGCATTCGCGACTCGCCTAGACAATGGTATTTGCCAATAACCACTTTTGAGATCCAATGTAGAGATAAATTTGGCATGACGACGTTTTTCCAGTATGTGGTTGATTCGAGGAAGGGGGTAGGCGTCTCTTATGAATTGTGCGTTCAATTGTCTGAAATCAATACACATACGCATCTCTCCAGTTTTCTTACCCACTAGTACTATCGGTGCGCTGTGAGGACTTTTCGAGGGTTCGATGCGGTCTTCACGGAGTAACTGCTACTGTGTCGTTGATGGTCTTCTGCTGCGCTGGATTTCGGGGGTAATACCGTTGTTTAATGGGCCAGTCATCTATCATGTTGATAACGTGCTCTGCAATGTGGGACACACCTTTTAGCAAGTCGAACTTTGGCAATTCCCGCCGCAAGAATTCTTTAGCCGCTGGGTGCATCGTGAGGTCGTCGTTCTGGGTACCGGCTGGTAAGGGCTGAGTCCCGTCAGAGGGTTCGGATAACTCGATTTCCTTGATACCTGAAGCTGCCGATGTTACCAACTCTTACTTGGCGGGGTTTGCTTTTGAGATTCCTGTCTCTTGCTTCCGAAAAGGATTATTTAGTACAGCCTTTTCCACCGGGGGAGGTAAGACTGTGTTTCTTGCCCACTTCGTCGTTGGGTTCGCTTTCTGTTGGGACGGTTCTTGGTCACTGGGGACTATAGTCGATCGAAGATCATCTGAGCATAGCGTTGGTGCGATTACGTAGGGCTTGGTACTAAGGCTTCTGATAGTAGCAGCTTGATTGAGGGTTCCGCTCGATGGTTCTGGTGTTGGTTTCAGTCGTAGGTGATACTTGCCGCAATGTATCGTGGTTCGCATGCTCCGTAAGAAATCCGTGCCCAGTATAAGGTGATCCATGATATCGGTTAGAATCAGCAAAGCTATTTTTACCATCTGCGAACCAACCAGATCTCTGTTTCTATAGCTTGGGTGATTTGCTTACGGGATCCGTCAGCTAGGTTTATTGCAGTGCATACTTGTCTCCAGAAGTTCCCACTTGTTGCCCCAAAGACCCGCTGATGAAGCTCCTTGTGGCTCCTGTATCGGGAGTTGCGCTGATTTCCCGTCCATTAATTTTCACTAGCGTTATGAGACGACCTTTTGCAAATTGAATATGTCTTAAAGTAGGGGTTGCTTCGGCGCTTCTTTCGTTTGTTCCCCGTTCAAACGAGGGCGCTCGGCGTTTCTCGACCGTCGACAGCAGGCTATGGTACGAACACCGCGTTTTCCACAATCCCAGCAGAAAAGTCTCTGCTGGTTCCGGCACTGTCTTGAAAAGTAGCCAGATTCGCCACAAATCCTGCAGGCCCGTTGTGTATCTACTGGTGCTTCCGACAGTTGGTAAATTTTGGGATAGCTCGGTTGGACGTTTCTCTGTGAAGTTGAGGATTTTAAAGTCTGGTGAGTTTTCGCTTCTAATAGTTTCGTAGTTAACAATCGAACGGGTCAGTTCCGTTAAATCTTGGAAATCTCTTCGTCGAGTATATAACTGGTACTCTGGATGCAGGTTGTCATAAATGCGTTCCAGCTCTTGCTGGGTAGAGTAGTTGGCTCTTCTCATCATAAGTCGTAGGTCCACCAGGTATTGTTTGAAAGGTTCTCCAGGAAGGAACCTTCTTTGGAAGTACCGAGGTTGTACGAAAAATTCTAGAAATCCTCGTTTAAAGGCTGCCCAAGAGGCATCTAACAGATCCGTTGTTTGCCACCATCCTTCTGCGCGTCCGGAGATTAGAATAGACATCATCCTTGGTAGTACTTCTGGATAACGGGTAAACTTCTTCCTTTACTATCCAGAGTCCTGGATGCCTCCGACTCTATTAAGTACTTCGATGGTGACATAGATCGTGAGCGTGGCTTGATGTCTAAGACTTTGTCGATGGTCGCTGCTAGCCCGTACTGAGCTTCTGATTCAGCTAAACGTGATAAGACCTCGGGTTTATGATCTTCTCTAGAGGCAAAGCTTGTAAACCGACTGCGCATTGGCATATCCTGTCTAGTCCTGGTGCACTGCTGGTTGATGTTCACTACTGGCCTGGCCTCCTTAAAGTAGACCCCTGGATCCTGATTCACTGTTGATATCCTGTGAGATGTTCAAGGCTTGTTTGCTTAGGGTACACTCTTGAATTCTGATCCACTGTTGGTATTCTGTGCCACAGTTTGGTTGCGTAGGATAGACTCTTGAATCCTGATTCACTGTTGGTATCCTGTGCGATGTTCACAGCTTGGTTGCGTAGGATTTACACCTGTATCCTGGTTCGCTGTTGATATCCTGTTTGAAGTTCACTGCTTGGCTGCTCAGAATTGACTGTCGAATCCTGATTCACTGTTGCTATCCTGTGTGATGTTCACTGTTATTATCCTGCGCGATGTTCACTGCTTGGTTGCTGAGACTTGATTCTCGAATCCTGAATCACTGTTGCTATCCTGTGCGATGTTCACTGTTGTTATCCTGCGCAATGTTCACTGCTTGGCTGCTCAAACTTGATTGTCGAATCCTGATTCACTGTTGCTATCCTGTGCGATGTTCACTGTTGTTATCCTGCGCGATGTTCACTGCTTGGTTGCTCACACTTGATTCATTTCTCCTGCTGCTGGATTCCTACTTTTATTCGTGATGAGCCCGCCTTGCTCTGCCGCCTTCTCCTTCTCTTAGTATCACCGCCATTACTTCTCTGCGACTGCGAATGGCGTTAAGAATGAAGCTAAGTTCGTCGACCGTCTTCTGATAGTAACGTTGGCATCATTGCTAGCAGCACTACTGCTATATATATTTTTTTGAATTATGTACCCGCAATCGGATTTGCAGTGGAATCCCGCTATACTACAGACGCTAGGCTGAAGTACCGTACATGAACTACACTGACGGAAAATTCCGCTCAGGATTATGATATGTGTGTATAACTGTGTTTTATACTTTAAATGCTTTCCAGGTATATTTCGGGTGATACCATCGAGTTTCGCTACTGTAAAATATCTGTCGACGATTCTACCGTTTACTCTACCGGTGATTAGCTCTGTCGATGGTTCTGTAGCTGGTTCTATCGTTGACTTTACTAACTTAAATTTCTGTCAAAGATTCTACCGTTTACTCTATCGAGACTCTGCTGTGGGGATTATCTCTGTCAATGATTCTGTATGTGGTTCTATCGTTGACGTGATCGTGGGCAGGACTTTTATATATGTATATACATATATATATATTACTTTTTTTTTATACATGGTAGACGGAAAGCACGCAACATACACACTGACACCATCTGAACGTAAACAACTTTATGGTTGGGCTTTCTTCCACGTAGGTGAAATCCTCAAGTTCTTAAAACAAAAAATATTTTTGAACTAAGAAAAATTTTCAAATCTCGGGTCCCTGCTCGGGCGCCATCTGTAAGGAAGTTTACGGCCGGGGTACAAATCTCAGTCTACCCAAGGCCTTTCTTTAACAGAACAATATATAAAGAAATGCCGGGACCGGAATATCCGAGGCATAATACTGGATATAATGATTTTATGCCTATTTGTAACGATCACGCCAATATGGTTAAGGAGGATATTAGCAACATAAAGGGGAATAATATACACAAAAGTAGGATCGGGAAAGACAAGATTAAGGCCAATATAGGAATCTGGAACTGTGCATTATCTATATACGTAAATCCTAGGCTACTGCTATATATTATGTCCCTATTTGCTATCAAGTCAAGTAGGGATTCACCCGGACCTTGACTTAACAAGCATATACGAATTAAGGACTAAGATCAGAGACTACTGTCCCACGAATCCCTTTCTAAATCAATTAGGGATTCACCCGGACCTTGATTTAATAAGAGATATCTCGATAGTAAGTCGTTAAACACGGAATCTCACCCAAGTCAACTAGGGTATCACCCGGACGTTGGCTTGTGGTGAGCGTCATGTCTCTGACCCAATAACCTTACAATAACCCCAATAACCTTACAAATTTCTCTTAGAGCATGAGTTAGGGATTCACCCGGACACTCATACTTTAAGAGACATTCGCTGGACGCAGACACTTTTGGTTAAACAGGTTACACTACCATTTTTGTTACTTGAATGTTGCTTGAACAACTTTGACCTGCAGTCATATAAGATCTGGCTATTAATAATGACACTCAATATATCCGAAACAATTTACTTTATTCATTTATATTTTCAGTAGAGCACTATCATTAGCCTATCACACACACACTGGGTAATTTGTATAGCTCCTATCTGCGGTCAAAAGGACATATGGGCTCAATTAACTAAGGGCAGACTCACCTGCGACACTCCTGTTGCACACACACTTCACAATTATTCATTGCTCATGCAGGATACTTTTCTTGCCTTGACTTAGTTACTTCTATGTTTCACTTGCAATCAAAATAACACGTCCGATCTCCGCGGTGGTCAGTCAGTTTCTTCTTCTGGCTTCTGTTTGATCGCTGCCCTTAACCTCGTTTTCCTCTGCTGCCGTTGGGCTCAGCCAATCAAAACTTGCCACGCAGTCGCCGCGTGTCGCCAAAATATGTTGACTCGCTCCCTCCCTATCTGGCAGCCTCCTAGTTGCATTAGCAGTCATCGCTAATGTCTTATAAGTCAGCTCAATATTCGTCAAATCCCGTTGCATTAGATCGACGTCAACGACAGCGTCGACACTTGGGTGCGAACGCTGCTGTCGACGGCGAAGCTAAGCAACAACGTCAGCTCTTTGGCACAATTACCGTTAGCTTTCGTTGCTTATGTATCTGTGCGTGTGTGCTCAACAGTGGTGCTCAGTAGAGATGCTCTATGTGGAACTGGTTCATAAAAGAAATAACAAGTCTGAATATAGATTAAGGGATTATTATTATTATTGCTTAAATGTCGTGGCCGTTTTTGTGGCGAGGTACTATTAATTGGGTTCGTCACAAAGTTACCGTTTTTATTATATTTGACTTAAAACATAATAAGTGCAATTTAATGCAAAATAAAATTTGGATTTGAAGTATCGTAAATCATACCTGAGGTCAATGATCCGTAGACATGGTACCCTCTTTTTGCTTTCACTTGTTTTCGGATTCTTCTTTTAACAGTACCGTTTGCTATTTCTATGCGTACTATAAATTATCTGTTTGGCTTTAATGGTTTAGGCAAAGCATACTGACCTTACATACATACCTTACAAAAGTTGAACAATAAACCTACTTTATATATCCAAAATTATTTATTTTATTCTGTAACTTTAACTAATAAAAGTAGTTATATGTATTTATATTATATTGTTCTCGATTCAATGAAGCCCCTTTGCCTTCAATTTTATTAGGAATAAAATTCTTTTTATTGTTATTAGTACATATTTGTATTTTGTAAAATTTATGTTCATGTGAAAATAATACACAAAAAGGGCTCGATTGATTGTTTTGCATTTTAAGAAAATCGCAGTGACTATGGTAGGGCTGGCGAGACATCTCTTTACCAACTGAAACGCGATTTTAGCTAACTATAAGATTATTCCGATTTTGATTTATTATTCTTCGTCATATTGCAGGCCCATATCGTAAAAATATGAATAATAACACGAAACGTAACGAAATGTAAATATTCCGCTATGTCAATGTTTTAAATTGCATCCGATTTCTGTAAGCTCTTCGTATTAATTTGCTTCAGTAATCTTAAATTGTATGTATCTTTTTTTTCTCAAGAAAAGATTTTGAAATATCAACGAGACTGAAATATAGAAAACTTACTATTTATGTATATCTAGTTATGTATGAATGTTTATTAAAATTCTTTTTATTTCTCATTTATATCGGTAAAGACCAATTTGTCGGAAGACATACTTAAATGCGATTATATCACAATTTTATTTTTGGAATTTTTGTTCATAGGTCCATCATGAGTTTGGATTAAACTTAAGAAATTATTATTATACCGTCTTCGTAACAATGTTAAATTATTTGATTAAAGAAACGAAAAAAATTAAAATATTGCAAGCGGAAAAGTCTAGATAAATTGAGTTGGTTGCAAATGGGAAAAAACACGTCTAGTCAAAAGCAGAAGAATTTATTACAAGTAAACATGGTCAAGATCAATATGCTGAATGAATGCAGGCTTGTGAATCATACATCAACGATTACGTTGATTTAATATTAAGGAATTCATTTAGAAATATAATTAATTTCTTTTGTGACTCAACGGCAAGTATGCTCCTTGTATGTACTCTTTTTAATAAATATAATTGAATATTTGATTTCATTCTTTTTCTTTTTTCGCGCGAATTCCATTGGGTGCACTAAGTGCCCACAACCTCCCGCCCAACCGACCGAGGGGCGCTAGCCGCATGACGCACGACTCGAGTCGCGGGGACATTCCACAAAACAGACAAGAAACGAAAACTATAACTAGTTACGAGCTAAATGTAAAAGGATAAATGTTTTTAATGTAGGAAGAGAGAGCTCCTAGCTGATTACACAGTAAAGTCGATTGTAATCAGAACAAAGTACTCGGAAAGGTTCATGCAGAGCATAGTTAGTAGTACAGCGGGGAAGAGATAGAGGTATAAAATTTCTAGTAGGCCTACAAAGAACTGATAGATTTACTTGGCTCAATAGCTTAGGAGAGTCTATATCACCATTAAGGAGCTTGTGCATAAAAATCACACCAAGCATTATTCTACGATTAGTAAGAGATGGTAGGTTAACAAGAAGAAGTCTACTAGAGTACGATGGCAGATTGATATTGCGATCCCAGTTCAGACCACGAAGAGCAAAGCGTAGGAATTGTTTTTGGACAGATTTTATTCTTGATTTATGTGAGTCATATTGAGGAGACCATATGCAAGATCCATATTCTAAAATAGGACGAACCAATGAGGTAAAAAGAATTTTGGTCGTATGAGGGTCATCAAACTCCTTTGACCATCGTTTAACAAACCCAAGAACACCCATAGCTTTACCTACAGTAGTGGAGAAATCGTTCATCTCATTAAAACGTTTTAGTGGGATGTCATTAAGAAAATAAGTTACCAACCGCGGAGTATTTCTGTGAAAAGTCATGACCTTGCATTTGGTTGGATTTAAACTTAACAAATTATTTTGACACCACGACTGAAAATTTTGAAGATCAGATTGTAACCGACAGGGAGAGATAATATCTTTGTAACTAAGACAAAGCTTAACATCATCTGCGTACATAAGGACATGAGAATGATTTATAACAGACGGAAGATCATTGGTAAAGAAAGTAAAAAGCAATGGTCCCAGATGACTGCCCTGGGGCACTCCGGAAGTCACATTTATGGACCTGGAATATAAAGACTTGAAAAGAACCTTCTGTGTTCTGCCTGTCAGATATTCCCAAATCCAGGACACTAAAGGGCTAGGTAAGCCAATGTTATTTAATTTAAGGAGAAGTAGCGTATGATTAACAGAATCAAACGCCTTGCTGAAATCAGTATATATGACATCAGTTTGCCTTGCATTCCGAAATCCTTCGATCGTCAATGATGTAAATTCTAAAAGGTTAGTGGTTGTAGATCTACGTTGCGATGGTGAAATTATAGAACTACAAAAATGTTGCAGTTGAGAAGTAATTAACTTTTCAAAAGCTTTAGGAATAGCGGACAATTTAGAAATACCCCTATAGTTAGATGCATCGAATTTCCTACCAGTTTTATGGAGAGGAATTATATAGGATTCCTTCCAAATGGATGGAAAAGTTGAGGATTTAACGGACAATAGAAAAAGTTTTTGAATTGGCTTACATAATGCCGCGGCGCAAAACCTTATAACACATCCAGGTATACCATCAGGACCAGGAGAGTACCCAGGTTTTACTAAATTAAGCACGCCATGGAGCGAGCTTTCGTCGATCGAAGGGATACAGATACAATTAGATTTTCTTAACTGATAATGATACGGAAGATTTGCTCGATATTCTACTGAGAAGTAAGTAGATGTGAAAAAATCAGCAAACAGATCAGCAATTGCTTGATCAGCGTCGGCTGTGATATTTTCAAAAGATAAACAAGATGGGTGGATAGATGTCTTACGTTTAGTATTGACAAAATTATAAAACCGCTTCGGGTCGCGGGAAAACTCTAATGTACAACGCTGAAGGTAATTTTTATAGCATTCTGCATTAAGCATCATAAAGTTAGAACGTGCAACTGCGTATAGAGCAAAGTCTGAAGAACGACCCGATTTTTTACACTGTCTATATTATCTTGATTTCACATTCTTCAAGTTGGATAACTCACGAGAAAACCAGGGAGGTCTGTGAGACAACACCGGAGTCCTCAATGGGACACAAACTTCAAAAAGAGAATCGAGAGTATTATAAAACAAAGAAATAGCTTGATTCATGTCTGAACATCTGTACAAGGAGGACCAATCTGTTGAAAGAATGAGACTATTTAGTTTGACAAAGTTAGTTTTACGAAAGTTACGGGATTTGGGCACAGGGCAGGCACTAACAATTGGTGCACGAAACGGCAGATCAACAGTTAATTCCAAAGTGGGATGAAAGTTGTCTTCTGGAAAGACAAGAGGGTCAATTCTAGTGACTGCGTAGTTGGTAGAATCCAACACGAATATCAGATCCAAAGATCTTCCATTTTTATTACACACTGGATTTATTTGAGTTAATGATAACTCGAACAGGCCATCAATAAATAAATGTGAAGTACAAGGGAGCAGCAGGCCAGACTCGTCAGAAGGGGACCATGCTATTTCAGGTAGATTAAAATCACCAAAGACAATTAATATGTGACTATTAGAAAGTAATGATGAAACATGTTGAATATATTCTAAATGTTTAATGTATACCGTCATGTCGGATTGTGGCGGGATATAAGAACAAGTGATGTAGACCGAGAAGGATTTAAGTCCAACCTTGACACTGACAAACTCAATTTCCTGATTATCAGGTAGATGAATCTGGTCAGAGTATAAGGCAGAGTCCACCGCAATCAAAACTCCTCCGCCTGCACGAGAAGTCCGATCACACCTATAAATTGAAAATTTTGAAGAAAGAACGGATGCATCGTTAATATCAGGTTTAAGCCATGTCACTGTAAACACTAAAATTTTAAAGTCAAATGCTAAACTATCTACATATAGTCTAGGAAGCTTAGATTTAAGTCCTCTTACATTCTGATAGGCCAGAAAAAGGGACGAAACTAGTTTTTTTGGACATCAGTAGATGCTGGCGTTCCAGAAGGCATGGAATTGGGAGGGATGGAAAGCTTGACTGACCTGTGAGTTTTCTTTTTGGCCGTGTATTCTTTTACTAAGATGTGATCCGGCCAAAAACTGTTACTACAAATGCAGTCAAACAGTTCGACCGGGACACCTATTTTAAAGGAAGATATCTCCCTTGAATAATTGAACTTGAATTTTTCCACCACTATTTTGGAGACTTGAACTTTTGTCTTAATATATGCTAAGACATCATCCGACGAATGTTCGGGATCAAGTCTAGAAACAAAGATATGTTTCTTTGGTGGAACTCCAAAGCCAGGCCTTAAATCAATGGCGTCTCTAGTTGTCGCAATTGAGTCGCCTTGACTGTCCGTAAGTGTGCCTCTAACTGGACGACTATCAGCAATAACAATACTTGATGACTGCCCAGACTTTTCGGAAACTACAGCTACATTCGTCTGCAAGGAGAGACCATTTCCTGGAGAAACGGAAATCGCCTCATCCTTACGGCCACCATATGGGATGGGTGTTGTAAATGATATTAGCTGCGGCGGATTTGTGTCTTGAGATGGTGAATGTCACATCGCGGCCGAGACTAAGTTAGGTATCGGCAGATGCGGGGACAAGTTACGCACACTAGTTTTCTTTCGCTTTGGAGACTCATTCAGCAGCTTATAGCTACTAAATTCCGTCTCCACAGCATTAAACTCGTCGTAGAGTTTACGAAAACTAGATGAGAGTTTTTTAAACCTATCCCTGGTCTGCCTCATAAATACCCTCATCTCGATTTCAACTTCTCGGCATGAGTCACATCCCCATTTGAGACCCCCTTTTTGCTCCAAGCTATCTCTTACCTTGGCTGTGTAGCCAGCACACTTAACGTGCATGACATTTTCACACAGCGAACATGCGAGAAATGCGTTATGGGGCGCGGGGGGGTTCAAACACTTTTTATTAGAGCAGACAGACATTATAAATTGCAAATATTAATTGAAACAAGAAATAAAATTTCACAGAAAAAAGCCAATGAAAAAACTCACTAGGTTTTAAAGCAAATTCGACACTTGCGTCAAACTTGTAGAGAAAGATTGAAAACATCTAAGAGAAATTACACAGTTACACGTGTCACTTGTACGCGGTGCAAAGATGCGAGCACGAACAAAAGAAATTAAAGAAGAGCGGGAGAGCCACAAACAATGCACATGCAACTACAATGTGTGGGCGAGAGCGCGAGAGCAAATTGAAACGGTAAGAAGTACAAACACAAGAGCAAAGATTAACAAGAACAGGAACAACTGTGTAAGGTTTGTTGTTGTTCAGAAACAATAAGTTTAATGCTTTGATTTTGCGTTTGTATAATTAAACAGAAATAGCGCAAATTCAAATCGATGGATTGGTTTTATGTTATTAACAAAGTTAACACTGGATTATTAAAAAAAATTATAGAGTCGATCTCAATGATTTTAACCCGAAAATTAATATTTAAGCAGGAGCGAAAAAAGCACGTCAATCCACGAAGAAATGCGAATGCGAATTGTTTTATTTTGAAACGTTTTATTTCTGTCTTTATCACGTCTTGCAAGGTTCACAATTCAGACTAATTAAAGTGTACTCGATGTAACCGTTACAATACACAAAGCTGGACACGAGGACGTGTAATGTTCTGTTGTCTTCCAAATGGTCAAGCGTTTGTGGCTTATCCGCATAGACCAATGACTTTACATAGCCCCACAGAAAATAATCTAGCGGTGTTAAGTCATAAGGTCGTGGGGGCCAATTCACAGGTCCAAAGCGTGAAATTAGGAGGTCACCAAACGTGTCTTATATTAATTATATTTAGAGAGGTATTGTGGAAAAAATATATAAAAAATGGACTACGAACTTTAATTGATTTTATTATTATACCTTTTTTTTAGACTTATTAAAAACGGTTTCTTTACTATTTTATTAATTTTTTGATTGATTTAAATAATATAAATCGTTGACAAAAATACATATGTAGGCCTCTATGATGAATATAAAAGACATACGACAATATGAAACACGTAATAAAACAACACAACACAAAAAGAACATAGCAACACATAAAGCATAAACACAAACAAGTGTCCGTTGCATAAATGCAACAAAATTGAGACTGTAGAACTGACTGTAGAATATACTTTGGAATGGTAGTTCGATGTACATCTGCAACATGACAAGAAATACTCGCAGAACGCAACATTAAACACAATACTTTAATAACACACGCAGTAGTGTTTCACTTACCTTTGTTATAAAGTAGTTTATTCTAAATAAATAACTTTTATACGAAAAATTTGCTATTAAAAAATTGGTATGGGCACTACTTGCATACTTGCAAACATTCGGAATAGTATGCCAAGTCCCAAAAATCGGAGAAACGTATGTTTCTGCTCTACATCAAATACCCACATGCCACTCTCTTGATAAATATGGCAATATAATCCAATATAAACGGTATGTTACAGATATGCATCACGGCCAGTTAAAGCGTTAAAATTGTTGATCACTTAATAACTAGCTTACAGTAGTATTGTTGTGGTATCCATCTTTTCTGGAATCCTCGAGTTAGTCCTCTTTGGGTGTCCACCCTATTAAGGCTCTTAGTGCTCAATTCACCGAAAGGTGGGCTGGGAGCGGGTCTTACAGCCTTTATGTTTACCGGTTTTTTCTTTTTTACACGTAACGATGTTTCCGTTTTTGTACGTATCTTGTTTTACACGTAACGATTTTTTCCGTTCTTGTGCGTTTTTATTTTTATACCCTTGCAAAAAGGGTATATTAATTTTGGTCAGAAGTTTGCAACGCATAGAAGGAAGCATCTCCGACTATATAAAGTACATATATTCTTGATCAGCATGATGAGCTGAGTTGATATAGCCTTGTCCGTCTGTCTGGATCAACGCAATCTCCTCCGAGACCCTTGGAGCTACAAAGCTGAGCACTTAGCCTTCTTTTTGCTGCATTCACTGTATATCTCGGAATTACCCCGATCGGATGACTACATCATATAGCTCCCAGACGAACGATCGGTCAAGAATAAGGTTTAACATCAATAACTCTGCTGTTTTTCAATCGAATGTCACTAAATTTGGTGTTTGTGAGTTTAATATAATCCTTGACACATATACCGAATTTTATCAGAATCAGTCGACTATATCATAAAGCTAGGATCGATCGGCCAAGAATAAGGTTTAACATCAATAACTCTGTTGTTTTTCAATCGAATGTCACTAAATTTGGTGTTTGTGAGTTTAATATAACCCTTAACACATATACCGAATTTTATCAGAATCAGTCGACTATATCGTATAGCTTCCATAGGAACGATCAGTCAAAAATATAGTTCTTGATCAATAACTTGGGTATTTTTGAAGCAATCGTCACAAAATTTGTTATTTAAAAATTTAATACAAAAAGAAATATATATTTTAAGTTTCAGCAGAATCGGTCGACTATATGCTATAGCTGTCATAGGAACAATCGGGCAAAAAAAATTTGTTTTAATTTTTTTTTTATGACACGGACATCGAATTTATATTTGATGGGTTTTATATATTTAATTATGATTCTGGCAAATTATATATAATCAAAAAGACAGTTTACAAGGGTATACGGCACGGCACGGCCGAAGTTAGCCCATCCTTCTAGTTTTTAATTCATTTATTGGCATCATAAAAACAAAACTAAACATAGGTATAACAAATACAAACAAGATAGTGACATAGACGTGAAGTGAGACTTGGCCGAAAAACAAGACGCAAGATCCTGCGGGACGTCCCGGGGGAAATTGCATCACAGGAGCCGTCGCATCTCTTATATCGCACTCACTCGTTCTGCCCTCCTCAGTTCAAATATTACGGCAACTAAGATGTTGGATAGCGGTAGTGCCGCAACGTCGCATTCGACGGCACCTGCTGAAGGGGAACGGTCAGCAATTTGGCACATGATCTTGTGTCGGTGAATTTACTCAGTAGTTTATGCTGCGCGTGGAGGAAATGGTGCAGACGACAACGCTATAGTTTTATTATTAATTATTTCTTGTTCTGAGCGTGGAGGAAGTTAATTTTGTAATTGCAATAATTTTTATTGTTAACTTATATATACTTTATTATTTTGGCTATATTATTGTGTGGCAATATCATAGTCTCCCAGATCTTGGTGTTCATACAGACGGACAACTCTCTATCGACTCGCTATTGATACTGAACAAGAATATATACATACTTTATGGGGTCGGAAAACTTTCCTTCTGCCTGTTACGTACATTTTAGCGACTTTAATATTTCCTTTTAATGGGTACAGGGAATAAAACGTGCGTTCGGAGTTATAAGGCAGTTTGCGGTGGAGCAATCGCAGAATCTTCGTGACGAATAAATAAGATTTCATATGGCGTGTTCGAAGCCAAAAAAATATTGAACTAGCGAAAAAAAACAGTGACTGGCTATAAAGATTATAGGTAGCAAAAAGAATGAAGCAAGCAAGTCGTGCCTGCCGACATTGAGTATACCCTGTACCAAGTAAAAGTACTTAATAAAGTCAAAAACAATCAAAATCGCCATCAATTTACAAAAAAAATTCTCTTAGCATGCAGCAACAGCTAACGCACGATATCTCGCTCACTCTTAACAGCCCATTTTGCATGGGGCGTTTCAGTACGAAATGGAAATACGTATATCTCCGATAATTATTGTCCGATTTCGACAAAATTTGGTAAGCTGGTGCATATTGGCTATATTTATATACAAAATAAGAATGCGATATCTTTAAAACAGCTCTAGTCATAGTTTTTACCCTATGGGTACAGGGTATAAAAACGGAAACTTCCGGTGAAGAAAAGAAGAATCCAGTGCCAGTTGTTGTTGTAAAAGCTCCAGTGGCATAATCAGTGGTAGAAGAAGACCTACCATCAAAGTTCCCGTCTTTGACGGACGGACGTGACGACCAGCAAAAAAGAGGGGCGCCGGCATCATCACCAGTGGTTAGGAAATCATACATAATTTGTTGCTTAAAATTGAAGTAATCTATAATGATTACTTAATTTAATTACGATTAATTTAATAATAAGTGGGTTGAGGGTACCTTAGTAAATACATCAAAAAGTCAACTATCGTTGAAGTAGACGTAGAACAAAAAAAGAAATTTGCTCCGGAAATTTGCATCAAATAGTGAATTTCAAGATTCCTTACATGAGTTAGAGTTTTATATGGAGAATACTCTGTGGGCTTTGGAGGAAATAATAAATAAACCAGAGGAGTTCAAAATAAGAATATTTGTCTTAGAGAAGAACTACCGGAGTTAAAAAAAATTCAGGTACCCAAGTTTTTCGGAAAACCCAAAGAGTGAGTTAATTGAAAAAAAGAGCATCTAAGTCTCGTCAAGAAAAAAGATAAAAACACGGTGCAAAAAATGGCAAATACGGCGATTAGAGAAAACTGTTTGATATGCAAAGTTGCAGGGCACAGCACATTTTAGTGCTATAATATCAAATGCTTGACACCAATAGAAAATGTTGAATTAGCCAAAGAAATGCAATTAAGCAGAATATGCACCAATAAAGTTGTTAGTGTTTGGTGAAAAAAGGGACAAAGTAAGCACATGTGTAACAGTACAACCGGCAGTGTTGACTACCGCCCTAATAAAAGTGAAGGCGGTAAATGTAGACAACATAGACTCTAAGAGCCTTAATTGATGGAATACAGACTATTGATAGGTTTTGAAATTATGTGACAGGTTATCGCGCCAGAGGATCCATAAGTAGCATCGATCTCATTCGTCTATCATAAATTGTCTATACATTTTTGATATGTCCCCTGTAAGTGCAAATTGATGTAACCTGAAAGACAAGAATGTGGTGATCATGTCACGTTGAATTGTAGGTCCTACTTGAAATAGTGGTTAATGCGTCGAATACGACTCGAAGTTTTGTAGTCCAACTTTCTGGTCTCAGGACGCATTATGTACAACAGACATGTGTCCAAGCGAAAGGTATTCGTCCATAAACTCGACATATACACTCCTCAGATCATTTTGATTTGGATGGACAATCAACCACCGTGTGTCCCTTACGAAGACAGTTGATGCATCCATTTACCGCGAAAGCGGTAAAGCTATTATTAAACGTCTTGGCTGACGATATGTTCTTAGATTGCACAGACGCAAGACGATGGTCTGACGAATCAATTTTCTGACTTTCTAAGAATTGACAGCGCCTGTTAAGTATTTTGTAGAAGTCTCCCCAAGTTGATAGCTTCTCCAGGATTTGTTTCTCATCATAATTTACTATTCGGAGTCGACTTTGTTTGGCATGATATAAATCGTCATACTATTCATTATCTGTTCAAGTAACGAGCCTCGTATTGCTGATGTATTGTCGATGAGTGTTCGCAAAGACTTGAAGCACAATCATGAAAAATCAGTACCTCATTATTGTAATGAGTTTCTAGTCTATCCAATGTCTTTTCATGGTTTTCCTCGCTGCACGACCTCTAGTGCTGGTCCGGACAGACAGTTCAATAAATAATTAAAATTATCAATTGCGGGTAAGATTGGATCACTATGTACTAGATTGGTAAACAAGGTCTTGAATCCCAATGCGTACTTGCAGTCTTGTTTGTAAGTATGTAGAAATGTATGTATGCATTGACGTATACTTGCGGTTCAGTTTTAATGCCGGCTACTGAGTATAGAATACTGCGGGGGGAATACTTCGTGTGTACGAATTTTGGGTTGTGTCCGCTCCCGATGACCATCAAATTTCTATTGACAATTACCGAAATAACTGCTTTTCAAATTTCTTTCAAGTCTATCAATGTACTTTTATTAGTTCATCACGACAACAATAAACTCCAAACTTCCAACGCCCTATGTAGCTTTGCAACCCCAAATCATAAAACCACCACCAGCGTGTTTTACTAACTCCATACATGGTGGCAACGGTGCGAGTCAAATATATTGTATTTTGACTAATCTGAGATAAACGCCATAAGCTAAGTCATCTGGCTTGCCAGTAAAATTATCGTATTTGTCAGGATAATTTCTTTGTATTTTTTGGGGTAAAATAAATTGATTATAAAGAAGAATTATTTTATTCATTTACTCATGTAATTTTAAACCGATCTGATTTAACCTTGGTGAGTAATCTATAGCTACAAATAGAAATAGCATTTATGTATACACCAAAAGAAAAAACCAAATCTACTAGATCTACTCGGCTATTAATGCTGCTCAAGAATATACACTTTATGGGTTGAAAAACGCTTATTTCTATGCGTTATAAACATCTGACCCTATGCAAGGGTACCAAATTAATTTCATTTTTATGTTTTTGTACACAGTTTCACAAATCATCTTTAGTTTTAAGAAAAACTTTGACGCCGGATAGTGCAAGTAAGAAACACTACGTAGACTTGTGTTTACGCAAATATTTGAGATTTTTGAGGTATTTAGTATTAATATTAGACTAAAATAAAATATATCCATTCTTTTTATACTACTTTGAAATCAATAGTTGATTTTATAAAATTCTATCAAGAAACAGTTTACACACTAGGACGAAATTTGAATTTTGTAAATTTGAAACAAAAATTTAGTGTTTTACTCAAGTAAAAATTTTTTTTAAAGTTCAATAGTCTAACAATAAATATTAAATTAAATAATAAAAAAAGAACCCAAAGCTATAAATTCGAGTCATACAAAACAACAACGTATTAATAAACTGTAAAACATTGGAAAAATTTCTTTAACTTGAATAAAAACATTCATGTTTTGTATAAAAAGTCAAAAAATTAAACTTTTTCCGAGTGTGTAAAGACAGCAGTTACAGTTATTTTGTGCTATTGTAATGAGGTGCGGTAACTTTAGTGTCACGTAGTAAAGATTGTAATTTTTAGAGGTATAGAACTTTAAATAATATGGATTATTTGATTAACATGATTCTTTTTTTATTCGAAAGATAATCTTTCGGCATTACATTTTAAATATGATTTCTGGCATATAACTACCATATGACGGATGTAGTCCAATCAAGACGTCCAATTTTCGATGACTTTGTGGCCGTATATCGGCAATAACACGGCGAATGTCGTCTTCCAAATGGTCAAGCGTTTGTGGCTTATCCGCATAGACCAATGACTTTACATAGCCCCACAGAAAATAGTCTAGCGGTGTTAAGTCACAAGATCGTGGAGGCAGGTTCACAGGTTCAAAACATGAAATAAGAAGGTCATCAAACGTGTCTTTCAATAAATTGATTGTGGCACGAGCTGTGTGACATATTGCGCCGTCTTGTTGAAACCACAGCTCCTGGGTATCATGATTCTTCAATTCACGAATAAAAAAGTTTGTAATCAATCAATCAATTCATAAAGAGGAAATTCTGCCAGCGGCAAGGGCTCTCAATCCCAGAAAATCACTGGGACCAGACGGCATCCCTAATCGCCAGATAGGTTCGCAGCGACAGATAGCCAATGCCTGGCAGAAGGTTTCTGCCCGACACGGTGGAAAGAGCCAAAGCTTGTTCTTATTGCGAAACCAGGCATGCCGTCTGATAGAGCACCGCCTTATATGCCCCATCTGCCTGGTGGACTTTACGGGTAAAAAGTCCTTGGAGCGGCTAATCGGTGACCGGCTTAACGATGTCATTAGCGAAGGAGGCAGGCTATCCTCCGACCAGTTCGGTTTCAGAAAGGCTATGCCAACAATAGATGCCATCAGACGAGTAGTCGAAATCGAGTCCGAAACGCATTCAATACTGCGGATTGGGATCGTATCCTTGACGTCACTTAACGTATCTGTTCGCCATTATTAGGAGCTTCTTCATTGAGAGGATGCTCTGCAATAACACCTCTGCGGGTCCCACCAAACGCCGCGGAGCCTAGGGGACTGTTTTGGGACCACTCCTGTGGAACATCATGTACGAGGGATGCCTTTTATATTTCGGGATTTGACAACCCAGCTGTTGCAATCTGGCAGCTGACATCTGTGTTGCAAACTTTGACATTTTCTGGCTTATACGTACTTAGAACGTATTGATATATATATAAGATATATATATATATAAGATAAGATATTGCAAGATCGTCGTGTGACCTATCGTGAGATTGAGACAATCTAAGCATTAGTGGGACTAGCATACTTTCAGTATTGCATAAACATTAGACTGTGAAACAAATTTGTTTGAGTTGGATTCCACGCAATTTGTCAATCACTTAAAAAAAGGTTCGTGTCGATTAATCGAGGGAAATGTTTTTTTTGGAAAATCCGGCAAAGTAAGCTACATCAGGGGCACTGGCGCTACATATCGCCTCTGCGCCCTCAGGGTCAGTTGTGGCTTTAGGACGATTTCCGATGATGCTGCACTAATCTTGGCGAGTATGGTATCTATTGACTTACTGATGACCGAGGCAAAAACCATCTCGGAGGCGACCAGAAACGGCACACCAGAGGCTCAGGTACGCGCGGAAGGCGGAGCCGGAGAATAGAGGCTTGGCAGGCCCGTTGGGATAGATCCATCAAGGATAGATGGACTCATCGCCTCATCCGAGACAATGACACCTGGATAGCAAGAAGACACGGCCAAATAAACTTAGCGGACACGGGTGCCTGAGGCACTACCTGCACAGGTTTGGCCATAACAACGATAACAGTTGTTTAAACAATTATTTAAAAAATCAAAAATAACAATTATTTTGGATTAAATGAATACTACTCATAATTTAATGATTACTATTGATTTTTTTGAATATAACTTATAACTGTTACGGACCCTGCGCGGAACACATAATCTTCCAGACGCTTTCACAATATAGGCTGCGACTTGAACTTGTAGTTAACAGTAGGCTAACTGTGGCAGCATAATTAGCTGCATATATGTGGGATGCGGTCGGCAAATTTAAAGGTGCCGTAACACATGAATTGCGAACGAAAGAGTGAGGGCGTTATGAGAGATGCAAGAGCCCCTGCGAAGCAAGTCCTCCTGGGACGTCCCGCAGGGACCTGCATTTTATTTATGCCTATGTTTTTATCATGTTTTTGTATGTATGTACTTCTTCTGATTATGATATAGACTCTCCTGAGCTTTTGAACCAAGTAAATCATTCGGTTCTTTGTAGACCTGCTAGAAAGGTTAAACGAAGCTTTTCAAGTTCTTTCAAAGTTCACAGCTCTCTCTTCCGTTGGATTTAGCGCTTAATAAAGGCAAATCGGGGCCAAGGTCAGTTTGCGTAACTCTCCACCAATGAAAAAATCTTCCAGTGTTTGTAGAATCTCTTGGTAAAGTTTCCGGTCTTCATTGGGCTTAAACAGTCAACAGTTATTCGCTCTCGCAGCAGCCTTCGCTGGCGCAGCAGTTTCATGCGTCTGCCACCCCGATTCTTCGTTGGGTTGGTTTTCTTGGCGAGTGCGGTACTCAGCTATTGTTGGAATACACCGCTAATGTTTCTTGTGCTTCATTAGTGTCGCTTCAATGATTTGATTGTTGCTGTTTCCCACTTTAGTTGTTTTCAAATATTTTAAAAATAGTTATTTAAAAATTTTTTTGTTAGTAATTATCAGTATATAAATAAACAGCTTTTGTGGGCATTATACTCCTCTCTTTATTATCCTTCCACTATCACGATCGCCATATATTGTAATGATTGAGAAGTAATAGAAAAGCAGATTCGTGCTGTAGATTGGGGTTTAGAATGAATTTATATTTTAAAATATAATTATGGGTGGGAATACATCAGAGTGAACTAAAATATAATTTATCCCCCACTTCTATAGAAAATCTGTGATCCTTGTCATTTGCAAGCAATGAGTTATTTCACTGATCAGTCCTTTACCTTTTGCTGATTACTGAATTATGGAGCATTCAGATATACAGTGCATACTCCATGAAGATAGCTGTTCGGGGAGAACCCCGGTGAGTTATTATGAATAGTAAATAATTTAAGTTTAGAATTTAAAACTCTAACAAAGCGGTAAACATATCTTTGGAAATTGGTCATCGCGAACGGACAAAACCCAAATTTCGTACACACGTGAAAAACCCCCCACCCGCAGTGCTCCACACCGTGGCCGGTATTAAAACAAACCGCAAGTATACACCTATGTACGTTTCTACACAAACACAAAAACACAGCAGCCACATATATACAAGCAGCGGCTGTAATTCTCGTTCCACTGTTAACAAAAAAACATTTGTTGCTACATTTCTACCAAATGATCGCTTCTATCACATTCCTGATAGACGTATAGTGGCACTTTCCTGCCAAAATTTGCTGTTATCACATTCCTGATAGACAATATTGCTGTTGTAAAGATATGATTAATTCCAAGGAAAGACTTCTTAGTTTTAGTCAAGTTGGAGCGACTGTTCCTGTCGCTTCCAAGGCGATTATTAATCTGATTTTTACATAGAGGGATTAGGTTTAACTTAGTCTATAGCGGCGCAGTCCGCAGTGGCAGCGCTGCCTTTTAATATGTTTTGGTTTTATATGTAATGTATATATGTATATATGTAACTTATGTATGTATGTATATAAACAGCGAGTATGACGCTGTAGGAATAAAGCGTGGTATGCACATATTTCATAAGTGTGTTTATGGATACATATCTTGCTCAAGCGGTCATTGCATGTAATATGTGCTGACACGGCTATTCTGCATTTCAATATGCTTTAGTCTTTTAGTCTTGAACTTGATGTATGTTTATACAGCAAATACTAAATGTCGATGTGTTCTAGTATTTATGAATATTAGTATATATGAAGTATATACTGAATATAGTGCTGAGCACAGTGAGCTCTCGATATGTGCATATCACATCACCCTCCTTTTGCTTTAGTCTTTTAGTCTTGAACTTGATGCATGTTTATACAGCAAATACTAAATGTCGATGTGTTCTAGTATTTATGAATATTAGTATATATGAAGTATATACTGAATATAGTGCTGAGCACAGTGAGTTCTCGATATGTGCATATCACATCACCCTCCTTTTGAAAAATAACGTAATTATATGAAGTTATTTTTAAATTAGTTATTAATTTGATTTTTTCTATTTTTTCAAATGTTTTTCAATATATTTTAATAAAAAATAGTAAAAAAGAAAAAAAGAAATTAAGAATTTCTTAAATGTGTACGTTTTAATAATAAAAAATGAAAAATAAAAAATTTTTTATTTTTTTTTTTTTAACTTTTGAATAACTTTAACCTATTCCTATTAACTGTCTGTGGTTTATTTTTACCTATGTCTATTATAATATTATTCCTATCTTCTAATTTTATTACTTTGTATGGTCCTAAATATTGATTATGTAGTTTATGACCTGAATCATTTTTGAGTAGTACTAAGTTTCCTATCTCTAGTTTTAAATCATTAATATTTTTATCATATTCTATTTTGCGTTTCTGATTTTCTATTTCTATCATGGATATCGCTATTTTATATGCTATCTGTAATTTAAATTTAAATTCTTTTGCGTAATCCTCTAAGTTATATGTATATAGGGTCTACCTTATTTAGTGTATTAAATTCTTCGAATAATCTTGGTAATCTACCATAGACAAGTTCGAACGGACAGTAATTATGTGCCGTTGAAGGGGTTGCATTGAAACAATACGTAAAGTAGTTCAACCATTCGTCCCAATCGTCTTTTTCAATTGATATGTATGAATGTATGTATTCATTGAATGTTCGATGACTTCTTTCTACTGTTCCTAAGGTCTGGTGATGGTGTGCTGTTGATAATATATTACTAATTTTCATATATTCGCACAAGTCATTAATGAGTGAATTTTTATACTCAGTACCCATGTCTGTTATGAACGTCTTCATAGGACCGTACTTCAGTATAAATGATTCAAAAATAGCTTTGGCTACTGTTTTTGCGCTTTGATCTTTTACTGGTATTGCTACTAGATATTTTGTTAAATCGCATATTATGGTTACTCATTGCCATTCTCTGTTCGAGGCAATGGTCCAATGGTATCAATTAAAACAATGTCAAAAGCCGTTTGTGGGGTGTTTGTTATGATCATTGGAGCTTTTGTATGTGTTATAGTCTTAGCCTTTTGGCAGTCTACACACTTTTTTACATAATTTTTTTATAATTTGTGCCATTTTTGGCCAATAATATAATTTCTTTATTTTTGACAAGGTACGCGTAATTCCTGTATGGCCTCCTTCTATTGGATCGTTATGATATTTAAACGGGATTGCATTTATTTGACTTTCGTCATTTCTGTCTACTTGTGTCACTTTCTATTTCTTAAGTTTTTATTGCCCTTATTTTTAAATTCATTTAAAGTGACACATTCGAAGATTTGTTCACTTAGTGACATCTGTAAGTTAATGATTTGGTATATCCGGGCTTCTGAAATAAGCCTTTGAAAAAATTGATCCAATTCGAATTTTTCATTAGAATATAAATCTTTAACTGAAATTTGTGAGATAAATTGGTTTCCTTTTTGGAGTAAACACTTGAAATTATTCTCTTTTATCAGTCGTCGACTAAACATCGAAACGATCGCACCTCTCTTTCACACACTCATTCGCTAACTTTGCAATACACCTTGCAGCACAAAGTAAGGTAAAAAAAAAAAAAATAATACAATCATGCCCCCTGGGCACAACAATCAAGGGGCAAATCGCTTTGCCTTGCTTAGCGATAGCCCTAAAACCAAAAGAAAAAAGCCCTTGCCATTATTTGAGACCTTCCCAATGCTCCCAACTCCGAACTTACCTAATCCAAAATACATTGTAATGTCATCCACTGACACTGAAAAACCACTCTCCTCATACTCGTGCTTTACAGTTGATCGAGCGATCAAAATCATTAGCACAAAAATATTAAAAATTAGCCAAATGCGAGATGGAAATCTTCTAATTTTCGTTAAAAACACAACAATTGCAGAAAAATTCATTGCTGCTAAAGAGCTCTATGGCCTCTGCAAAATAAAAACGCAATACCACACAAACCTAAATCACAGCAAAGGTACAATATATGCCCCCTACCTCAACAACGTCGCAAATGACGAGATAGTGAACGAACTTAAGTCACAAGGAGTTGAGGATGTTTATAAATACTCAAATCAAATAGACGGCAAATTAATCCCAACTGGGGTAATGCAGATTACCTTTAACTTATACAAACTACCACAAAAAATCCAAATCTCATGGCACGTTGCACGGGTGAAGGAATATATTCCGAACCCTATGCGCTGCAAAAAATGTCAAATTATAGGACACACAGCAAAGCATTGCCACGGCAAAACAATTTGCGATATCTGTAGCCTTCCAATACTCCAACCAAGCAACTGCACTCGCACTTGCTGTGCTAATTGCAACATAGAGCATGCTGCCAGCAGCCGGGACTGTCCAAAATATATAGAAGCACAAGACATAATAAAAATAAAAACAATTGAAAAATGCACTTTGCACGAAGCCAAAACTAAATATTACAAACAACACCCGCAGTCTACAATCAGCACAAAACCAACATACGCTCAAACAACCGCTACACAAAGACCACTCAAAACAAATGAGACGAAAGTCTCACCATCCACCTCCAAAAAAGAACACAACTCTCAAAACATAATAAGCAATAACACATTTGACAAATCATTCGTTTCTTCAAACGAAAACCACACAACAACAAGCGACTAAAAATTAGACTCAGACATCAAACACATTAAAAAATCATACAAATCACAAAAACAAAATAACTCAACGCTCTCTGATGCGGACTGCATCACAGAAGACGTTGATTTGTAATAAACAGAAGCCTCTACAAAGCTCTGCTCGATCCCCGCGATGGCCTATAATGATTCAATGCATTAAAGTGAGAGTGGGTGCGAGAGACAAAAGAGGAAGATTATGGAAATTTAAAACTAAATAAAACAAAGTATTACACTTTTTTCCTAACATCATGACGCTCAAAACGTTACAATGGAATATAAATGGCTATAAAGACAAATACCATAATCTCTCTCTCTTAATAAAAAACTACAAGCCACATATTATAGGCCTACAAGAAACACATCTCTCTAACTCTGATACAAAGAGTTAAAAAACTACAAGCCACATATTATAGGCCTACAAGAAACACATCTCTCTAACTCTGATACAAAGATTCCCACACCAAACCAATTTTCAATATATCACAAAAACGACATAAATATATTAGCCCCCAAAGCAAACAGAGGGGTAGCTCTTCTAATCTCTAAAACCATAGAACACAAAATAATAAATTGCCCTTCTAACATATTAGCCATATCTGCCGAAATTCAAGCTGAAACCCCATTTATAATAATTAATCTCTATCTCTCACCCACCGACAAATTCATTGAGAAGGATCTTCACGACCTGATAAACCATTTCAATAAGCCAGTATTGTTGATAGCAGATTTCAATGCTTGGCATTCATTCTGGGGATCAACTTCAAATAACCAAAGAGGAAACACTGTACCTCAGTTTATACAAAACAGCAACCTTATAGTTCTTAACAACGGGGATAACACACACTACTCTACTCATAACATCTTCACAAATGTAGACTTAGTCTTCTGCTCACCTCCTCTAAACCTTAATGCCACCTGGTCTACATTCGAAGATTTTTACGGCAGCGACCACTACCCCATACGCATTCAACTATTTCCCACCACATACACACACTCAGAACACATAACACATAGATACAAACTACACTCAGCAAACTGGAATTTATTTCAGGAATATCTAGATCAACAAGCACAACAACTGACTATAACAAACAACACACATCAATCAGCAGCCAAACTACTTAAAATAGTCAAATCATCTGCTAACAAAACAATTTCCACCTCCAATCCTAATAGAATTAAAAACAACTGCGTTTACTGGTGGAACCCAGAACTAAACATACTGAAAATGGAAAAGGTTACATGTCTAAACAAGCTAACAAAACACCTAAACACAGAAAATATGCTAAATTATAAAAGAGCGAACGCGAAATTCAAATATGCAGCAAAAGCAGCCCAAAGAACCTCCTTTGCTAAATTCACAGAAGATATTAACCCCAGTACAACAACAAAAGTACTCTGGGACAAAGTTCACTCTATTACTGGGACCAGGAAAAATACGCACATTCATGCAATTGAAACACAGACAGGCAACACCACCGACTCAACAACAATAGCCAATGCATTCTGTAAGTCATGGTCCGACTATTCACAAGACTCAAACTTCTCAAATCCCTTCAAGCTAAATAAACAAAAATACGTAGACCAAATACCACTCTCATACACTCCCAAAAACAGAGCTAAAATCATTGAGCTACCCATAACACTCATAAAACTTCAATCTTGCGTCCAAACCCTAAAAGGATCCACTCCTGGTCACGACAACATTAAATATCAAATAATTAAAAAATTTACACCATGCGCAACCAACAAACTTCTCGAACTCTACAATAGAATACTTGACAACAGCATCATTCCCCAGCAATGGAAAATTGACACATTAATACCAATTAATAAGCCAAACAAACCGAAACATCTATTAAACGGTTATCGTCCAATTTCCCTGCTACCTTGTTTTTCCAAAATCCTAGAGAAAGCCATTTCAAAGAGAATTATGTGGATGCTCAAGCAAGAAAACCTTCTCTCTCCTAATCAATACGCATACAAGCAAAACAGATCCACCATCGATCCCCTACTAATAATGGACAAATGGTGCGAAGTCACTGGCACCAAAATATCAGCTAAAAAATCCACCCACTTACATATATGCAAAAAACACAGATGCACCAACATTGAAATTATAATTAATATTGCAATTATACCAAAACCCAACCACCTTAAAATGCTAGGTTTAACATTTGATAATAAGTACACTTGGAGCGAACATGTCAAAATATTAATAAATACATTAAATAAGAGACTTAATATAATTAAATGTTTAAGTAATTACAAACTAAGGAGTAACACCTCATTCCTAATTAACATCTCAAAATCTATTATCCTATCTTAAATTGACTACGGCCTCTCCATCTATGGTAAAACCTGTAAAACAAACATCAAAAAGTTATCATCTCCCTATCTCTCCTCAATCCGACTCTCACTTGGTGCATTCCGCACTACTCCTATTAACAACATGCTCGCGGAAAGTGGACTCCCTGACCTTAACACTCGGTTTCAATGGAGCATCAGCAGAAACATAAAAAACCTTATTAATTCTAATGGATCTTCTCTACACGACTCACTCTTAAAACAACTTAAAAGAAAACGAAGCAGCAAGAAGCCATCAAGTCTAGAGATCATTATAAGTAAAGCTGCATCTCTTAACATTATATTATTGCCCAACAGAAAATACAAGGAGCAGCTCCCACCGTGGACAATAAAGAGCCACTCCATTCTGCTAGACGTATCACAGCATAAAAAGGACACAACACCAAGCGAAGTATACAAAAAAAGCTTTTCTGTTTTCTGACGCATCAAAATCAAACGACATTACAGCCTTCAGCGTAGTCACCGAAGACAACAGGATATTAAAATGCGCAGTTACACCTGAACACACGTCTATCTTCACAGCAGAAGCAGAAGCGGTTCTCAGTGCGGTAGAGCTCGCAATTAATACAAAAAAAAATAAAATTTATCATCTGCACGGACTCACTCTCCACCCTGCTCGCCGTCAGCAACCCTAACAAATGTGAACCTACAATCACGAAAATACGAGATAAAATTAGCTCAAATCACAACAGGATAAAACTGCTCTGGACACCTGGACACGTGGACATCAGAGGAAACGAACAAGCAGACATGGCAGCAAAAAGTGCTACAAAATCGCCATTACATCTGCACAACACTAACAATAAAAAAGACATCAGCAGATTGGTCAACTCAAAAACAGAAGATCAGCTGAAAACAATCTGGAACAAATATAACCATTCCTACAAAACCATCAACCCATCTAGAGAACCAATCAACATCCCAACTAAAATAGAAAGAAAACACGCAATCATATACACAAGATTCCGACTAGGTCATACAAAACTTACCCACGAATATATACTAACCAGAACACCTCCACCCATCTGCCCGTACTGTAATAGAAATAACCTCACAATCCAACACCTTACCCACCAATGCCAACATATTATCAATATTAGCAAATCCCTTAACGCTCCCTCCCCTAACATCCTTATCTCAGAGGCTAACCTCTCCAATATACAAAACTTTATAAAAGTAATCAATGCATTAAATATAACAGAATAATTGTATAAAAAAAAAAAACTCCAGCCTGAAGGCCTTTGTCGCTCTGGCTTTTCTACTCATTGTAATTTAGAATTAATTCTCTTTTACAATTAAATAAATAAATAAATAAATAAATATTCTCTTTTATTTTTACAAATTTCTTTACGTCGTTATTGCTAACGACTTCGTAGACGTTGGGATCAATTATTTTTTAATGCATTTTAATTTCTTCATCTGCGCAGATGTTTTCCTGTATTTTTGATGATCTTGTTTGCACCATCAATATGTTTCTGTTTATTTGAATTAAATCCTGAATATTTATGCGGGATAATGCATCCGCAACATGATTGTCTTTCCCCTTGAGATATTCAACTGTAAATTGATATTCTTCTAAATCTAATCTCATTCTTGTTAGTTTTGATGTAGGATTTTTCATTGAAAATAAATATACTAGTGGCATATGATCTGTTTTTACCACGAAATGCCTTCCATAAATATAGGGTCTGAAATGTTTTATTGCCCAATGTATTGCTGCATCTGTGGGAGTTGGATAGTTTTTAATAACATCATATTTTTTGTCATCCGGAAGGATGCCATGGTCTGTACATTTATGGCCAAGGAATGTTACCTCGTCCATAAAGAATGAACATTTCTCTGGATTTAATTTAAGGTTGTGTTTTCTGCAAAGTTCAAATATTCTTGTAAGATTTTTGAATATGTGCTGTTCAGAACAGCCAATAACCACTAAATCATCCATATATAGAAATGCTTGCGATGGTTCTAGACCAGAAAAAGCAAGTTGCATCATTCTCATAAATGAATTGGGGGCTACTTCATAATTTTCTATTGATTCAAATTTAATTTCTGGATTTTTAATGTTTATATATTCTCCTGTTGTGTTTAGAATTCTAACTATTGCATTGTTACCTGCTACGATACTGTTAAATATTAATACCCCAGGGTGAATTTCCTGATTTGGTATTAATACTGTAGCTTCATATGTCTGAAGTGTGATTTTTCTAAACACTTCCGACCTTGCTGGTAACAATATTGAATTATCTATTTCAGCGTTTAACAATGGTACGTGTATTCTGTAATTGAGAGTTTGCGGTTGTAGTATTAGTTCATCATTCTGATTATCTACTACACAATTTAATTTTCGAATGAAGTCAAGTCCCAGAATTCCGTCACAAGGTACAGGAAATTCATTATGGACTATTTGAAAGTTGTGACTGATTACAGTTGATAGTTACACTTCACTGAGTACGGATGTGTTTTCTCTTCTCTCCGCTGATTAATATAATTTCAGTGGTATAATATTACTCATATTATTATTTGGCCTTGTTGTGCCTCTGAATGTTTTTGCTGCTATCTAATTATCAACAAGTCATTTAAAGTAAAGTGAAGCTAAATCAAATCTTGCTAGAAGCATAAATTTTTATTTATTTATTCTGCTGCACAAGTTCATAAGCCCGATATATCGTGCCTCTCTTATAATAATAAAGAGGGAACGTGGACTCCTCTCTGCCTCTCAAATTGCTCTCGCCTCAACATCATTGTTTTTGTATAAACAACCGACGGTTTGAATAAACAGTTACACTGCTACTGCTGCCTTCGCTCTTTATTCGCCGCTACTACTGCCGTCACTCTTCGATCACTGCTGCTGCTGCTTAATCGAAACAAATTTGTCATTTGTTTCCCACTCTATTCGTCTACAGTGCACGCTCCATAAGTGGATTTCATCTAAACTATGTTGACTTGCTGCATCTCAACATGTGATAAGAGGCAACTCATTGCCTTTATGATCTTTATGTCTCATGCTGGCTTTGTGATAAATATGCACATACTAAATGTGCAGGACTTACTGGTCGTATCCGTGATATTATTCGGAAATTGATTGGACTTACCTGGACGTGCGAAGGATGTCGCACTGTGGAGCTCGAAATGAGAGCATTTATGCGTCAAACGCGTGATGGTTTCAAAAGCCTTCGCACTGAGTTACACTCTTTCACGGAGAAGTTTAAAGATCTGGAGTCCAATTTCCTCACATTTAAAGTTTTAAGTGAATCACCAAAGAGGAAAAAATCAAACCACCGATCTATTGCTGCCCCTCCAGCATTAGCCATACCTAACACTCAATCCATAATACCAGCTGTTGTGACACCGGCTATTGTTGACCGGCCTTTGGAAATGGATAGTTACTCCAACGCTCAACAGCACGATGCTGCTGAAATGGTTGTTGATGTCGATTTTGGAACTGCTGCCGCTGCAGCAGCTCATTCAGCTGCTGATAGTGTAGTTGGAGACGTTGTCGTCAGCACTTCTAGCAATGCCTTCGTAAATCTTATTCATCCAACTTGTTCTGTTCCAGCTGAAGCTGTCACTCCAACTGTTGGTGCTGTAGCTGTTGCCCCAACCGTACCCAAGAGTTCCGATGTCAAGGCTGTCACTACTATGGTCGCACCTGCGTCTCAGGTCACGGGAGTCAACACATCGGATAAAATTCGTATGCGCACTATTACAGCGATTCCGCCTATGAGACAAATTTTTGTTTCCCGCCTTCATGAAAGCACTTCGGAAGATGACCTTAAGGCTTTGATTCTCGAAGCTTTTCCTACCTCGGATGTCATAGTTAGGAAATTTAAGTTTAATAAGTCCAGGAATATTTCTTCATTTAAGATTTCTGTTCCGAACTCTTTTTTTAATGCTATTGTATCCCCGTGCTTCTGGCCTGAGTACACCCTAGTTCATGAATTTACAAATATTCAGCCTAGCAAGTCTGTTACCTCGCTGCCAAAAAACTAAAAACTATCTCCTGAACTCACTATCAGCTATCAAAATGTTAGGGGTCTGCTTAGCAAACTATCTTCGCTCTATCTCAATAGTTTTTCCTTTACCTCCCATGTCATTGCGTTTTCAGAGACTTGGCTCAAACCTAATATCTTCAACTCAGAATTAATGTCCAACGAATATAATGTTTATAGAAACGATCGTCTTGAGCGGCGTGGCGGTGGCGTGCTGATTGCCGTTAAAGCTGATTTTCGCAGTCAACTGATGGCTCTCGCTGTTCCAGATAACGTCGAAATAATTTGTGTTAAAATTAGTTGCCCAAACAATAATGTTTTTATAATCTGCTCATATATTCCGCCGTCATCTGACATTGGAATTTACAAGCACCATGCTGTTGCCTTCAACAATATTTTTTCTTGTCTCCGCGACCATGATCACCTTATTGTCCTAGGTGACTTTAATTTACCGCATGTAGCGTGGCAATCCCAGAAAGATTGTCCACACTTAGTCTCTTCATCACATAATGATTTTTTGACTCAGTTGTTTGATATTCCAATGTTCCAAATAAACTGGATAACTAACTCATCCAATAGACTTCTTGACTTGGTATTCGTTAGTGATTTCTCGACGACAAATATTGAGCGATCCGCTCCAATTTCACTTCCAGAAGACTCGTACCACCCTACCCTTGTAATCAATCTATCACTTAAATCTCTAATTAAAACAATTCCCTTCTCTCAGCCACTTCGTCGTAGATGCTTCCGTAAAACTGACTTTGCCCGCCTGGATTCTATTCTTCTCGAGATTGACTGGTGCAATCTTTTAAGCAGTGTCAATTAAGACACAGCCGTTGAACGTTTTTACTCAACTCTTTATTCGGCATTCGATGTGTGTGTTCCAGATTTTCTAGGCTTAAATAATTCATGCAAACCGCCCTGGTTCACACGTCAACTCTCGCAATTAAAAAATATCAAATCGAGATGTTATAAGCGTTATAAAAAAACGTTATCACCTACTGACCATATCAATTACTACTCAGCGAAGTCTAAGTTTTTGATTTTAAATAAGCAGTGTTACAACGACTACTTGTCACGTTGTAAAACTGACTTTGTTCGTAATCCGAAACAATTTTATAAATTCGTAAATTCGAAACGGAGCTCGAATACAGTTCCTTCGTCATTCTTCTAAAATGATCTCACAGCTGATAATGATTGTGATATATCTGACCTCTTTGCCGAATTCTTTCAGACAACTTACTCTAATGCATCGCCTCCCTCTGGCCCTTACCCATACCACATACAACATTCAAATCTTATTTTTATGCCAATCATAACTGAAGACTGTCTATTGGCGAGTCTAGCCTCATTGAAGTCGTCGTTTTCTCCTGGCCCTGACAATGTCCCCAATGAACCTCTGTTAAGGCTTTTTAACTTTTCCATTGAAAATGGTTACTTTCCTTCTGCCTGGAAAAACTCATATATTATCCCCTTGTTTAAGAAGGGCACGAAATCGGATATATCTAATTACAGAGGTATACCTAAACTCTCGGCTATCCCTAAACTGTTTGAGAAAGTAATAACAAAGACTCTTCAACACCTTTGTAAGTCTATAATTTCACCCCACCAGCATGGTTTTATGAAGGGGCGTTCTTCACTGACCAATCTCCTTGAATTTAGCACTTTTGTCCATGATGGTTTTCGCAACAAGCAACAAACAGATGTTATCTACACCGATTTTAGCAAATCCTTCGATAGTGTTGATCATACACTTCTAGTATCCAAACTCAGTCTTCTTGGTTTTCCTCCTAACCTTCTATCCTGGTTAGAGTCTTATCTCACCAATAGAACCCAAAGAGTTTTGTTTGGAACCGCTCACTCTAAAACTGTGTTTGTAAATTCTGGGGTCCCCCAAAGTAGTCACCTTGGCCCACTACTTTTTTCTCTATTTATAAATGATCTACCTAATGTATTAGTTAACTCGCACGTGTTTATGTTTGCCGACGATGTTAAGCTATGCTTATCATTCAATAATCCTTCTCTTCATTCTCTTCTGCAAACCGATATTAATGCGTTTTGTGATTGGTGTAGGGTTAACCATCTCCGTCTCAATACTATTAAATGTTCGTTTATGACATTCTATCGTCACTCCCCCTTTATTGCCAATTACTTCATGAATTCTGTAGCATTACATAGAGTAACATCTATGGATGCTTTAGGCATTATTTTTGATCCAAAGCTAAATTTTATTCTTCACATTTTTTCAGTGGTTAATAAAGCATCATCGTTACTAGGCTTTATAAAACGCTGGGCAAAAGAATTTAATGATCCTTTCACAACAAAAGTTCTATTTACATCCTTGGTACGTCCCATACTAGACTACTGTTCGCCAGTTTGGAACCCTCAGTATGCCATTCACAAACAACGGATTGAGTCAGTTCAAAAACAGTTTCTACTCTTTTCCCTTCGTGGTCTTAACTGGGACCCAAACCAACCACTTCCGCAATATTCTAGTAGGCTTCTTCTTATCAATCTTCCATCCTTAGCAAATCGACGTCTTGTTTGTGGGATTTTATTTATCCATAAGCTTTTAACTGGGGAAATAGACTCTTCCTTCTTATTGGGAAAAATAAATTTGGCTATCCCAATACGTCCTACGAGAAATTTTGTCCCTCTTCAACTAAGAAGATGTCTTTCTAACTATTCTTTGCATGACCCCTTTCGCATACTATGCAGTAATTTTAATGACCTATCTCATCTAATTTCACCTCACCTCTCACTGTTTTCTCTCCGTTCAGCACTGCTGGATTCCTTCCGATCTTCATCCAACTCTTAGCTGTCCAAACTTTCCTTTCTTTTTCCTTTGTTTTTTTATATAAAATATGTATCTTTAATTTCTTTTCAAATGTTATATATCATAAGTTTTTCTTAAGACAGTCAATGGCATAGATTAGTTGACTTTAATTTACATAAATAAATAAAATAATCGAAAAATAGATCAACTGTGGCTATTCCCATTGATTTTATTGTTCCCTAACCGATTCCTGTTATATTTGTTTTTAAATTTTTATTTATTTCTGAACATATTTTGTTGTTTTTTAGTATTGATATGTTAGCTCCGGTATCTACTAATAAAGTTAATGGCTCATTATTTTTTTGGTTGCTTATTTTTATTATGCTGCTGAGATTTAGATTTATGTGGAACACTTTTGGTATTAAGTGCTCAAAGGGGCTTGGGTGTTTCCCGAGGTACTTTGTGTAACTCGTACTGGATGGTTATCTCTGTTTCTATGGCTATTGCTAGTCCAATCAATTTACTAGTAGCCAGTTTTTTAATATATGCGCGCGTACAGAAGCTTGGAATAAAAAGTAAGTGTTGATTAACTTAAGAATACTAAGGCAGCGTCCCATGAACATGGACCAAAATGAACACCAGATGGCTACTGATATTATCGGTGTCGCCACATTTCCTCTTCTCGAGCCGCCTGTAGAGTTGGTATTGTTACTATTATTGTTACTATACCGTTGGCCGCCTCTGTTATAGTTGCGGCCCCTATACCTACCACGACCGCGGTTTCCATCGCGCTGTGTGTAGTTATTATAGTACATGATAGTGTTAGTCTCTTCGGCTATATCATTAGATGTTTCTATGTAAGCAGCTATTGCTTCGTCCATGTTGTTGAACTGACGAGAACGCATAACTGTCTTAACGTCTTTGGTTAAGCAATTTTTCTTCATTGCTGCAACAGCCTGTTTTGTGCTAAGTGCTTTAACTTGTTCCAGGGTGTAATCGTTTTCGATATATGCTCACTCTAGAGACTTTGTTAATTTTTCAATTTCTTGTGTATAAACGCTAGGTGTTTTACTTTTTGCGTTAGATTTAATAACCTTGCTGATAAGTTGTCGACTGATTCACCTTTAACATTAGCTTTGAGTCTGTTGATTATTTGTTCAACTGTAACCTCATTGCTTATTATGTTTCTAGCTGGTCCTTTTAATTTTGTTTTAATTAAGGACACAGCTAATAATTCATGAGCACCCTGTATTGATTTTATTATGTCTAAAGCATCCAGAAAACTACGTATGTCTTACGCTTTACTTCACTTTCATTTGCCTTGCTTAAATATTTTTTCTTTAGGCACCTATTGTGCACTTTATAAATTTCAAAAAGTAGACTAGCAGACATCAATACCACTACTATTATGAATAATATAGTTATAGTAGACCTTGTGTCTCTACTTCTACTTTATTAATGACATTAGCAGTGGAGTCCACTGTCTTGGTATCTACTAGGCCCATTCTTGGGGTCGGTATTCTTATTATATATTTTATATTTGTGTAGTGGTCAATATTTTCGACCTGTTTGTTATTCATGAAAGACTAATTAAATTTTTTTTTCTTTTTTCTTTAAAAAAACAATTTCATTGTTCTTGGTTATCTTTTACGTTATTAGGACTTTAAAAGTTTTTTCTTTGTATTCTTTTCTTCTTTTAGTGTTTTTTTTTTAATATTACTTTATGAGGGGGATAATTTTTAATTTCATTATTTTCTTTTCTTCCTGATTATATAGGTTTTTTTTTTACAATTTTATCCCTGCCTAATTTTGTGTGTGGTTTTCAGGCCACACTCTAATCGACCAACTTTTATGTCGCACGAGTTAACAATTCTTTTTTAATTTTAAATTTGTTATGCATCGCAGTGCATTTATTATATTTATTTTAGATCGTTGTGCGCACTCGGGAGCGCCGTCGGTTCACTATATCCTGTAAGTCTGGCTTGATGCGCCAGACGGGACCGGTGCTGGCTACACAGGTTTCTTATTATCTTCTTGTTGTTTGTTTCTTATTTCCTTAGTGGGTCTAGCTTGATACGCCAGACGGGACCGGTGCTGGCTGCACAGGTTTCATATATCTTTCTTCTTGCTGTTTGCATCTTATTTCCTCAGTGGGTCTGACTTGATACGCCAGACGGGACCGGTGCTGGCTGCACAGGTTTCTTATTATCTTCCTTCTGCCTTGGTGGGGTACCGGTGCTGGCTGCACATGTATACTCGCAATACACTGAACTTAGTGGTCCCTCGCAGTCGTTCGGTCAGCTTCTTTTTAGTCTCGGGATCTCCTTTGCTTTGGGAGGAGATTTAGGAATTTTAGTTTTTTATATATTTCTTATAGGAGTGTAGATGGATGTGTGTGCGGGTGTTTATATATTTTTTCGAATTACTAACTGTTCTTTGATGTATTCAATTTTGGCATGTAATCTCACCGATTTGTCCCAACTAAGTGGGTTATTATTATTTAACAGTTTCAGTAATTCGGCCTTTCTGGCCTTCAATTTATGCACAATCCCGCTTCTTTTGCCACACATCTCACTCTACTTACTGCGATTTTCTATTTTTGTTTCGTAACCTTCGTTTTTGCCTTCCTTCGATATGTGCATATCACGTGGTAAATGCCTACCAACACTTAAGACCATCGTCGGCTGTAGTCACCTATCTTTTATTTGTTGAATTCAGTAAAGGAGTTTACTACACTAATTCAATGACTAACGAAGACAAACAAACAATCGCGTCTGCAATCGGTGCAATCGGGTCCCTCTACGCCTGCATCAAGACTAATATCACTCAGAGCTCAGCGTACTCTATTTGAAAAACACATCAAAAATGTGTTTAAGAAGGTTCTAGATAATGGCGACAATGAAGGTGCAGAAGTTCTAAACCGCAACCTTACAATTTTAGAATCACATTGTAGGAAACTGTGCCAAATACAGACGCAAATAGAAAATATTCATCCCATTGATTCCGAACGCGGAATACAAGAAGATCTCCTTCATCACCGTAAAGGTTAAATTACATTCGCTACTTCAAACCAAACAACATGCTCCATGGGAGCCGACGCAAGCTTTCTTAATTCGTCAGTCAGTCCTAGCAATAGACATGGTCATCGTTTGCCAAAATTAAAGCTCCCGACCTTTGACGGCAAGTACGCATTGTCTAAAAGATTTCTCCTGTGCGTCGATGCGCCACCCGTATGCAACAGGTCTGCAAAGACTTATCGACAATGCATCAGCAATACGATGTTCGTTACTCTCTCTCGGTTCGAAGGAACAGATCATGAATAGTATGATGATCTGTATCATACCAAACAAGGTCGACTCCGAATCAAAGGTAAATTATGATGAGAAACAGAGATGGAGAAACTATCAACGTGGGAAGAGTTTTACAAAATCCTTAATAGGCGCTGTCAATTCAAAGAAGGTAAGAAAATTGATTCATCAGACCATCGTCATGAGTCTGGGCGATCTAAGAACATATCGTCAGCCAAGACCTTTATTAATAGTATGACCGAATGCTTGATTTGCAAATCGTCTGCTCATTATACAGGAAGTTGTAAAACGTTTAGCGACAGTTCGTTGCAACAGCGCCACGTGGCCATAAAAACCGCAAATGGATGTTTCATCTGTCTTCGTAAGGGATACAGGGTGGTCCAAATCAAAATGCAAAGTATGTCAATCAAGCCATCATACCCTTCTGCACAAATACACAACGCCGGGCAAAACGTCGGCACATCAAGCATGCTTTGGAGATAACCAACCATCAGTTAACACCTCCTTGTTAATTCATACGGCAGGAATATCTGTACTTCCAAGTGCGCTGATTCAAATCCAGGATAGTTTTGGAAATTTCCATGCCGTTCGTGCTCTACTCGACTCATGTTTCGAAGTAAACCTAATTATATAAGAAAACGCAAAAGGACTTCATCTTAAGAGACATTTTATAAATCAAGACATTAATGGTATCGAAGACTGGAGCAGCAGAATCTCCTTTACCACATTCGCCACCGTACAATCAAGACATTCAGATTTCTTGTGGCTAAGCAGCCACCTCAAACGTTCGATATAGCAAACTGGTATATTCCTAAAGAAATGCAATTGTGCGTCTTTTGATGAATTTTTTGATGCCATCAGAGACGGAAATATTAAAATGGGTCCAGGCAAGCCGTGTCTTCTATACACCACATATGATTGGATTGGAGACAACTTCAATGCGAAGATCATCAGGGTCCCGAAACGATGTTTTTTAACAGAAAACGAACCTCTACTGAGCTCGTTGGTTCAACGGTTCTGGGAAATCGATGAATTTAAAGGATCTGGCGTAAGCTTCACAGCAGATGAGCGTTTGTGTGAAGAACATTTTAAAAGGACTGCCAAAGCTAACGAATGGTCGAATCCAAGTCAGATTACCATTTGCTGAATCCCCGATCATACTCGAAAATTCATTGAATCTGGCACTCAGGCGGTTCAAATCGCTAGAGCGCAAATTGAAGCGGGATAATGATCTGAGGAGTTTATATGTCGAGTTTATGGAGGAATACTTACCTTTCGCTTGGACACATGTCTGTTGAACCAAATGCTCATCGCACAGCCGCACACTATTATATTCCGGAACACTGCGTCCTAAAGCCAGAAAGTTTGATGATAAAACTTCGAGTCGTATTCGATGCATCAGCCAAAACATCTACGGGCAAGTCGTTAAATGACTTACTTCGAGTAGGACCTACAATATAACCTGATTTGATCACCACATTCTTGTCGTTCAGGTTAAATCAATATACACTTACAGGAGACATATCAAAAATGTATAGATAATTAATACCCGTCACATGAATTAAAAGCCTATCAAATCAATACAATAACTTATGGAATGTCTGCAGCCCCTTTTCTGGCAATAAGAAGCATTCAACATATAGTTGATCTGTACAAAGATCAATACTCTCTAGGTGCCGCTGCCTTGAGCACCGACCTGTATTTAGACAACCTTCTCACAGGCGCAGACGAAATATCTCTTTTGCAGAGTAAAAAGGATGAAACCGTGCAGATCGTGCCTAAAGCCGGCTTGCAGCTCACCAACTTCAGCAGCAATTCAAGGGAAATAACCTTGACCTCTAAAAATGAAGGGTTTATCGCATTGGAAGATCACGGCGTCACTAAAACGCTAGGCATGGCATGGCAGCCTTCTAGAGAAGTGTTTATGTTCAAATATAACTGTGAAGTACACGAATATCATACAAAACGATCTATACCATCTAGAACAGCTCGATCATTCGATCTATTCGGGCTCATCAGTCCTGTACTGATTCGTTGTAAAATACTGCTGCAAGACTTAACTTTAAAAGGTCTAGATTGGGATACACCAGTGAACGGAATCTTGAGAGACCGATGGATGGAATTGTTGGAGGTCTTTAAAGAATTATCATCAGTGAAAATTCCTCGATTTGTTTTTACATTTTTGCAGCAGCGCTGCGAGATACATGGATTCGCAGACGCGTCGGAGAGAGCATACGGATGCTTCATATACATTCGAACATAGGTTATCAACAAGATAGAAGTAAATCTTTTAATCACTAAGTCAAAGGTGGCCCCAATGAAAGTACAGTCGCTTCCCAGACTGGAACTATGTAGTGCACTTTTACTCAGTCGTGTTTGGCGAAAATTTGAGAAGAAATTAAAAGTCTATGTTGGACAATTTTATTTTTGGAGCGATTCCACAATAGTACTACAATGGCTTCAGATGCATTCGTCGAAATTGCAGTGTTTTGTTGCCAATAGGGTCGCTGAACTTCAAGAACATTCAAATGTCACTAGGAAACATGTTCCGCTACGAGTCAAGCAGAATTATCCGTTTTAAACGCAATTGTTGAAAGGCGTTCATCATATCTCAGAATCTTTCGTGTATTAGCACATATATTTCGCATCACTAATCGAATCAAACCTAACCCTGCACTAACTTCGAATTTAGTAAACCCGCTCTCAACTGTAGAGCTAACTGAGTCATTTTTGAGAACCATCTCATTTATTCAGTCAGAAGTAAAAAAACCCGAAATTCATGCCTTCCGAAATAATCAACCAATGCAACCAAGCTTACAACGTTTGTCACCATTGTAATTTGTCCTTTTGTAATCACCGGCGTCGAATTCCGCGGACCCTTCTTCACCTCATATAAACTACGAAGAAAATCTCCATATAAGACATATGCTACAATATTTGCCTGTTTTGCATCAAAGGCAATCCATATTGAATTGGTCTCAGAAATATCTACAAACGCGTTTTTGCTCGCAATACGTCGGTTTATAGCTCGTCGCGGAGTGCCTGAACGACTTTACTGCGATAATGCAATCAATTTTGTAGGGGTAGCCGAAAAATTTGCCAAATTCACGAGTCCGACTATAACTGAGTCGGAAATTGACACAATTAAATTATATAGCACAACTAAATGGTTTCAATTTTGTTTCATCCCACCTAGAGCACCACAATTTGGAGGCCTCTGGGAGGCGGCAGTGAAAAACATTTCAAAGGCCCACTTAACGTATGAAGAGTTGCAAACGGTTTTCCAAGATGTCGAAGCCATTCTTATTTCGAGACCGATTGCACCAGTATCGGATGATCCCAAAGATGTCGCAGCAGTTACACCCGCTCACTTGCTGATTGCGACATCCTTAACATCAGCTCTTGAACCCACAATTTATCACACATTGGATCCACCTGGCAAGGATCTGCGCTACGTAGAACTTTGGCATCGGATCACCTACTTCAAGCAACAGTTTTGGGCTCCGTGGAAAAGGGACTATGTACGTACTCTTCAAAATTTGTCCGTTGGGCAGCTAGTCTTTATTCCTGAAGACAACACTCCGCCACAACATTGGTAAGTAGGGACAATCATTCGTGGGAAGAATGGGAAAATTCGTGTCAAAAACATTCGACGGCCAATTCAAAAGTTAGCACCACTTCCGATAAATTAGTTGTTATTGAAAGCAGGATCCATCAATGCGGGGAGGATGTTCGGGGAGAACCCTGGTGAATTATTATAAATAGTAAAGAATTTAAGTTTAGAATTTAAAAACCTTGTAAACTGGCAACGCTATAGTCTCGGATTAACATTATCCAAAAGTTGCTCATTCTGAGCGCAATTGTGAAGTTGAAGAAATTGAAGAAAAGAACAATAAACGAAACTAGAAAATTTGGAACCGAAACTATTTTTATACAACAAAACGTGGAATTAAGGGATTCAAGGAGAAATTAAGTGGACCGTGTTTCTGGAAAATTGATTCGGAAGCAATCAAAACATTTAAGCTGGAAACTCCGGCATTGTGTGATACTATTACATCGTGTAATACATATGTATGGCCTGCAATGACTTAAAGATGTTTAAAACAATATAAATAATATACCTATACGTATGTATATGCTATTTTTTACATATTCTTTTAACTTTGTGGTGATAGAGGATAAGATAATTGAATAACAAAGTTCTCGCATAGGAAAATGTTTCACAATCCCACCGTTCCTGAGAAGGCTTTGTTTGGTATTTAAATTTGCTTGTTGTCGTGGCTTTCTTGATAGCCATTGGCATATATGGTCTTATTAAATCGATTCATTCTTTGCTTTCTGTTTGTGTTCGTACTGCTCTTTGTTTTTTTGGAATGAACGTGCTAAAAAATATCAATAATAAAGAAATTCTTAATGAAGTAAAGTATTCTCACATTTGCTTTCAAACGCTTCAGTTATGCTTGTTGTTGTCTCATGATAGGTTCTACACCTTTCGGTAGACTTCTTGATGGGGAATATAAGTGACCAACAGACCTTCCGATTATCGCACAAATATGGATTTGAAAATCCAGATGATTTTCTTCTTGCCACAAGGTCTATATCAAAGTACTACAGTCGTTGCTGTTTCGATCATCGCGAAATCGAAAACACTCTTAACTGGAGTCCTGCGCTGTGTCGCACAATTTTTGCAGTATTAAGCGCGCGGCAACCAGAAGTGATAAGACACTTGAAACTCTGTGAATTCTCAAAAAATAAAAAATTAGTCCAGGCTTTTTCCTGGGATACTCGATTAATAATCGGGGATTATAGTTTTGGCGGTACTATAACTCAAGTAATCACAGTGAATTTTCTGTTTAGCCAAATACCTGCGAAAGTTCAAAACCTTGTGATTCAAATGGATAAGCAAAGTCTGAAAAAACTAATTGCCATATTGGAGAAAATCCTTTACCATAAATCGCAGAGCGAATCTTGGCATTCCACAAAAATTTTAAGATCTTAATCTGTATATACATATATATATAAATTTCAAAACACAAAAATGTATAAATTACACATAAGAAAATAAATAAAATTGTAATTTTTAATAAACGGTTCCAAAAATAAAAGGCTCGACACTAAAAGTCATATCAGGGACGTCGATACGTGTCATGGCTGTCTTTTGTTATATTAAAAAGAAATCTGAATCATAAAACTCCATTTTGACTGTCTATGTCCATGGCGAAATGCATAATGCAAATGAGTGCTCACTCAACTAATGCCTGCAGCCAGATACTGGTTTTTGTAATAGTAAGCACAACAACCGACTAAGATCGAAACAGCAGTGGTAACCATTACAGATTTAGGTGTCAATATGAATGGAAGCCATTGACTTAATCTTGACTTCCCATTGCCAGACGCTGATGAACGTGCAAGTTGCTGCTTGCGTCGCTCCAATAGTATTTTTTCGTCTAACTGTCTTTGTTCTTTACTGTCAAAACGATAAAAATAATTTATTAGTATAAAATTTATTGAAGACATTAACTTACTCTTTGTTTATAAGTTGTTCTACTTCCATTTCGATTACTGTTAGACTGTAAGTATCGTACAATTTGCTAGAAGTCTTCAACAAATCCTCAAATGGCAAGTCTTCAGGTAACTGTTGCATATATAAAAAGTAATACTTGACTTAGATAATACGCATAATATCGAACTAATCATACTCTGGAAAGCACGCAGTGCACAGATGCCATATCACATTCCTCCATCATGATTTTATCCGCACGATACAGTAAGATTGCCGCGGTCAAAAATATTGGAGTATATATAGGGGACGCTAAAAAATAATCGTAGAGACGTACAACAGCCTTGTATGACTTCAAACTGTGACCAAACCAGGTCAAATACCACGGCAGTGCAAATAAAGTGCCCACGGCTGAGCGCTGCAAAAACTCGAAAAGTTTTGGGTTCTCAAAATTAACAACAGGCCAGATGAACAAAAGACGCCTTTGAGTTGCATCCATGGTTTCCTGCATACACTCGGAGAAGTGCGTCGTAGAAAGTTGCTCCATAATGGCAAAAGCAACTTCTTCACCTACGACCAAAAGAAATGTGACTGCCACATCATGGTAACCTTGGTAATAGCGGAGGTTTGAATATTTTTTGATCACACGTAGGATCAGAACTGTAAGTTGGTCTTGTAAGGATATACGCTGTTCATAAGGTATACCTGGGGGAAATCGTTTTAGCGAACGATTCACATCCAGCACAACTTGTGTATACTCTGGGTGACCTTGAAGATCATCCAAAGTTGGAGCACGTTCCAATTGATTTACATCTACACCTGCCAACCTTGGCCACAACACTCGGCGTAGATCATCCGTCACCAGACCGTACGTTGAGAGCGCTAGATTTCGCAGCTCGGTTAGACTTAAGTCCTGATCCGTGCCTTTTTGTAAAATTTGTTCTATCTCGAGTCGTTTCTTAAACTCGCCAGTACTTTCGGGGCCTTTAAATAAAAATTTTGTATTAAAATAATCACTTTATTACATCAGAAATGATTCGACATACTTTTCTCAAAATTCAGAGGTTCCTGATCGGGTTTTTTCTGCACTTTGATACTCATGCTTAAAATGTATGTAATGTTAGTTTTAAATTACAAAACGATACTATATAATTAATACAATGGTATATTAATTTTTCTTCGACTCTTTGCAGTAAACACATATTAATAAGAATAAAATTTCATCAGAGTTGCCAGTGTAACAGGTTATTATTTCATTGATGAAGTACATAACGTTCACCGCCATTGGAAACAGTCAATGTGGAACTCTGGAAATCAAAACATAATATGAAGGGTTCCAATGTATTCCAGTGATAATAAAACCTTTCTAAACAAAAAAAATAAATTAAATATTTTTTAGAACTAGGCACTAATTTAATTACCAATTTTTGTCCATAAGTAAGCAATTTTTGTCTTATATAGATGATAATAAATAAATGATTTAAAACAGTCTAATATTTGAAAAAAGTGGCAAACTACAGTTTTAACTAGTAATATATACTCAATTAGAACTCAGCGAACTACATACATATGTACATATGTATGTATCTTAAGGAATACATTGGTGACTTCTGGTGGTACAACATTTTTTCTATTGTTGTTGATTAATCGTGTTGCGACACAAAAAATGTTCTTATATTTATATTATGCCCCCACTTGACTTACCATCATAAAAGAGGTTCATTTTTCCATTTTAAAACAACCCCTAAAACTTATACTCGCTCCACATTGCGAATTTAGCTGTATTTTCCGAAAAGTCTGGGCAATCATCACGTGTTGTTATTGCCGATAGTCGTCCAGTTAGAGGCACACTTACGAACAGTCAAGGCGTCTCAATTACGACAACTAGAGACGCCATTGATTTAAGGCCTGGCTCCCGTAGGCCTCTGACTGGAGTTCCACCAAAGAAACATATCTTTGTTTCTAGACTTGATCCCGAACATTCGTCGGATGATGTCTTAGCATATATTAAGACAAAAGTTCAAGTCTCCAAAATAGTGGTGGAAAAATTCAAGTTCAATTATTCAAGGGAGATATCTTCCTTTAAAATAGGTGTCCCGGTCGAACTGTTTGACTGCATTTGTAGTAACAGTTTTTGGCCGGATCACATCTTAGTGAAAGAATACACGGCCAAAAAGAAAACTCAGAGGTCTGTCAAGCTTTCAATCCCTCCCAATTCCTTGCCTTCTGGAACGCCAGCATCTGCTGGTGTCCAAAAAAACTAGTTTCGTCCCTTTCTCTGGCCTATCAGAATGTAAGAGGACTTAAATCTAAGCTTCCTAGACTATATGTAGATAGTTTAGTATTTGACTTTAAAATTTTAGTGTCTACAGAGACATGGCTAAAACTTGATATTAACGATGCATCTGTTCTTTCTTCAAAATGTTCAATTTATGGGTGTGATCGGACTTCTCGTGAAGGCGGAGGAGTTTTGATTGCGGTGGACTCTGCCTTATCTTCTGACCCGATTAATCTACCTGATAATCAGGAAATTGAGTTTGTCAGTATTAAGGTTGGACTCAAATCCTTCTCGGTCTACATCACTTGTTCTTATATCCAACCACAATTCGACATGACGCCATATATTAAACATTTCGAATATATTCAACCTGTTTAATCATTGTCATCTAATAGCGACATATTAATTGTTTTTGATGATTTTAATTTGCCTGAAATAGCATGTAAATCACATTTGCTTATTAATGGCCTGTTTGAGTTATTATTAACTCAAATAAATCCAGCGCGTTATAAAAATGGAAGATCTTTAGATCTGATATTTTGTTGGATTCTACCAACTACGCAGTGGCTAGACTAGACTTGTTTTCCCAGAAGACAACTTTCATCCGACTTTGGAATTAACTGTTGATCTGCCGTTTCGTGCACCAATTGCTAGTGCCTGCCCTGTGCCCAAATCCCGTAACTTTCGTAAAACTAACTTTGTCAAACTAAATAGTCTCATTCTTTCAACAGATTGGTCCTCCTTGTACAGATGTTCAGACATGAATCAAGCTATTTCTTTGTTTTATAATACTCTCGATTCTCTTTTTGAAGTTTGTGTCCCATTGAGGACTCCGGTGTTGTCTCACAGACCTCCCTGGTTTTCTCGCGAGTTATCCAACTTGAAGAATGTGAAATCGAGATATTATAGAAAGTATAAGAAATTGGGTCGTTCTTCAGACTTTGCTCTATACGCAGTTGCTCGTTCTAACTTTATGATGCTTAATTCACAATGCTATAAAAATTGCCTTCAGCGTTGTAAATTAGAGTTTTCCCGCTATCCGAAGCAGTTTTATAATTTTGTCAATACTAAACGTAAGACATCTATCCACCCATCTTGTTTGTCTTTTGAAAATATCACAGCCGACTCTGATCAAGCAATTGCTGATCTGTTTGCTGATTTTTTCACATCTACTTACTCCTCAGTAGAATATCGAGCAAATCTTCCGTATCATTATCAGTTAAGAAAATCTAATTGTATCTGTATTCCTTCGATCGACGAAAGCTCGCTCCATAGCGTGCTAAATTAGTAAAACCTGTCTACTCTCCTGGTCCTGATGGTATACCTGGATGTGTTATAAGGTTTTGTGCCGCGGCATTATGTAAGCCAATTCAAAAACTTTTTCTATTGTCCGTTAAATCCTCAACTTTTCCATCCATTTGGAAGGAATCCTATATAATTCCTCTCCATAAAACTGGTAGGAAATTCGATGCATCTAACTATAGGTGTATTTCTAAATTGTCCGCTATTCCTAAAGCTTTTGAAAAGTTAATTACTTCTCAACTGCAACATTTTTGTAGTTCTATAATTTCACCATCGCAGCATGGATTTGTAAAACGTAGATCCACAACCACTAACCTTTTAGAATTTACATCATTGATGATCTAAGGATTTCGGAATGCAAGGCAAACTGATGTCATATATACTGATTTCAGCAAGGCTTTTGATTCTGTTAATCATACGCTACTTCTCCTTAAATTAAATAACATTGGCTTCCCTAGCCCTTTAGTTTCCTGGATTCGGGAATATCTGACGGGCAGAACACAAAAGGTTCTTTTCAAGTCTTTATAATCTAGGTCCATAAATATGACTTCAGGAGTGTCCCAGAGCAGTCATCTTGGGACCATTGCTTTTTACTCTCTTTATCAATGATCTTCCGTCTGTTATAAATCACTCTCATGTCCTTATGTTAAGCTTTGTCTTAAAGACAAAGATATCATCTCTCCCTGTCGGTTACAATCTGATCTTCGAAATTTTCAGTTGTGGTGTCAAAATAATTCGTTAAGTTTAAATCCAACCAAGTGCAAGGTCATGACTTTTTACAGAAATACTCCGCGGTTGGTAACTTTTTTTCTTAATGATATCCCACTAAAACGTTTTAATGAGATGAATGATATAGACTCTGCTGAGCTATTGAGCCAAGTAAATCTATCGGTTCCTTGTAGGCCTACTAGAAATTTCATACCTCTATTTCTTCCCCGCTGTCCTACTAACTATGCTCTGCATGAACCTTTCCGAGTACTTTGTTCTGATTACAATCGACTTTACTGTGTAATCGGTTTAGAGCTCTCTCTTCTTACATTAGAAACGTCTATCCTTTTACATTTAGCTCCTAACTAGTTATAGTTTTCGTTTCTTGTCTGTTTTGTGGAATGGCCCGTCATGTGGCTTGCGCCCCTCGGTCGTTTGGGCGGGAGGTTGTGGGCACTTAGTGCACCCGTTGGGACTCGCGCGAAAAACAAAAAAACAAAAAATTGCATATTGGGCCGATTTTTCCGGTATAAATTCCAATCTTAAAGATACGGACTTGATATTTTGCATATATATTAACATATATAGTAACATTAATGAAATCGGATTCTATTGCAACTGCTTTCTTAGTTTATCACTAAAGCGCAATAACTTTTTCTTTGCAAATAGATACCCGATAAAAAAGGATCAGATGAATTCAGAGCTATGTGAAACACGTCTCTTAGGTTATAAACGCAGCTGTTTTTCCTAGCGTGAAATAACCTATCACGCTTATAATATTTATTACGTGCCTCAGAAGCGCATACAGAAGATTGAATAATGCCAGCTCCGTGAACTAAAATCTTGTGAACAGTAACACTCGTTGGATACCACGGATATTTGTTTAAAAACAAAAGAGGAATTTACTCACAAAATTGCTTAAACTTAGTTACATTAATTTCAAACTCGCATGAAATAACTATTAAAATTGTGTGAATAATCCTCAATATTGTTTCGCCTGTATCTAATATTGCGGCCAATAATGGAACATTTGCAAATGCTCTTCGGGTCATCATAGAAATTGCCAGAGCCATTCGGACTTGGTTTGTTCACAAGTAGTTCCATATCTACACAGAGCTGGTCCTCTATTTATTTTTTCCGTGTGAGCATTGAGTTTTTGTCAAAATTTTTGTATATTCGCCATTTCTAAACATGTCATGTTTTATTTAGCAGTTTAAGTGAGCCATGTTTAAGATTCAACCTAACCCTAAAATAGCTGACTTTAAAGGACTGCCAAAAAGCCATTGATGAAAATGGTGTTAAATTGGTTGGGAACTTCTCTAAAGTAATTTTGAAAAAAATTAAAAAACAATGTTCGCTCCAAGACGGAGTTAACTAACAGTGTTGTTATTATATATTTATTCATTAATAAAGAAAGATAAAACTATAATTAAGAATAACATTGAGATAAAGCACTGGCTGCTGAGGCCTTCAGGTTCATTTTTGTGGCTGTTTGCCTAAACATATTTCCATATCAAAATATGTCGGAGACGAATCAGGGTATTGCGTGTTCGTAATAGGTTGTGTGTGTTAATTTGGTTTTTGATTGGTGGTACCAATTATTTCATTTTTCTATGTTAAGGGGCATATTGATTGTATGTTTCTCAGTGGTGTCGTCTAATTCGTTTCCTTCTATGCCACTGTAGCTAGGAAACCAGAGTTTGAAATGTGGGGGCAGTCATGTCAAAATGTTTGTGGGCTATATGTTATCATGGTTTTCAAGTTTCTGTTTCGTTGGTGGTTACAAAGGTGGCGGTGTTATATTAAATATTTCGACCATGTATCTGTGTTTAAATTCGGAGGAGGGTAATGCTTGATAATGTACTAGTTCTATTAAAACCGCATATTGTTGTAGTGATCAGGGAGAGTGGAAATAACCATTGAGGAGTATTTATTGTGTTGGGTGGCATGAGAATTCTTGAGACTATACTATGACTCTTTAAAGAGTTTGTTTGTTTTTTGGTTGTCTTGGTGTCCGGAAGGTCTCTCTTCTGTTGTATTTTTAGTAAAGCGTGTTTTCTTTTTTACAGGTATAGACATTTAAATTGCAATAAAACAATGATGGATTTTTCGATTGACATGATTTTTTATTAATTCGAAAGATAATCTTGTGGGATTACATTTCAAATACGATTTCTGGCATATGACTGCAACGGCTGGCTTGGATGTCGTCCAATTTGGACGTCCAATTGTCTATGATTTTTTCCAACATTTGTGGCCGTATATCGGCAATAAGTTGGCGAATGTTGCTTTCCAAATGGTCAAAAGTTTGTGGTTTATCCGATTTTACATAGCCTCACAGAAAATAATGTAGCGGTGTTAAGTCACAAGATCGTGGTTGGATGATTCTAACAGCCCATAAACCGAACCAAACAGTCAGTTTTTCAGGATGTAACGGTGTTTCGACATACACTTGAGGATTAGCTTCATTCCAAATGCGGCAGGTTTGTTTGTTGATGTACCTAATCAACCAGAAGTTGAAATACGTCATAAAATGGATTTAGTGCGCTATACGTATTTCACACAGAACGAATTTTTTCGAAATACAATTGCACAATTTGGAACCTTCGTTCAGGCATGAATAATATACAAATTTTTGAAGCTACAAAACTCTTAATTAGGGTATTACTGTTTAAAATTTCTAATTCACTTTTAATTTTTTGTAAAATTTTTTTTTTTAGTTTTATTTTTATCTTGGTTGTTATTTTCTATCTACTTTGTCTAAAATTACACATTTTTTAGACATATGTATATATTTTTTTTCGTTTATTTATTATTTGTGGGATCTTTAATATTGATTGTAAGACTAACAGCAATTTTTTAACTTTTATCTTAATCTAACACGTAACATCTAAGGGATGTATTTATCTATGGCCCTAGAGGTTTGGACGGTCGTTTCGTTGAAGGCGAGTTTTATTACACAATCGAGTCAATGATTTGGCGAGCTCATTTGGGTGTTGTTTTAGCTTGGTCACTTTATTTCGGTTATCACATTAGAAATATTTCCGGACAACTTTATATTTCAGGCATAACGTAGATCGAGCATTAATAAGCCACTGCAGAATGGATGCTTTAAGTTAGAGCGGCTTTTTTTTTGTTTCGATGTGCCCCAGATAAGTCTTTTGTCGAGGTTGACTGCTAGATACGCACGACATTTAACTGGGGCAGAGAAACATTGTTTAGCGTCATCGTTGGGCAAGTTCCTCTGTATAAAGAGAACGTAATATGCTTGGATTTTTGTTTGTTTACACGGATGCGCCAATTTGTTAACCATTGTTTAACATCCCTTAAATTATAAATTTTTTCAGACACTTTGATCGGGCATTTTGATTGGCTGAGGATAGCTGTGTCGTCGGCGAAGGCGGATATTGTATAAGCAGGGTTCGTCGGTAAGTCCGATTTATACAGAAGATATAGTATTGGTCTCAGCATGCTGCTTGAGTGACATTGAGGTGCAGTATTCTTTTTGCTCGAATGCTGTGCTGATTTGTGAGGTGATACGGTTGACCTGCTCCGTTGTGCCATGCTTCTCTCGAAATCCAAACTGATGTGATGGGATTTTGTATTTGTTTGCCAGATATATGTTTATGCGGAGTTGTAGGACCTTTTCAAATAATTTTGACAGACATGACAGTAAACTAATTGGTCTGTATGATGATGGCTGTGGTTTGTCCTTTCCGGGTTTCGGAATGATAATTTATTTTTTCCGCCTTTAAGGAAAGTGACCAAGTGAGCAATCGCACAGCACGGATCAGGAGTTTTAAGATCATTTTCGGAGTTATTAGACCAGGAACGGATGACTTTCTTGGGTTCAGATGGTTTTTAATGACTACGGAAATTTCCTCCGCTTGAAATTCTATAAGCTCGTTTTCTACAGTGGCGCTCAGAGAGCGGAGCTCAAATGTGTTTGTGGATGGATTTGACTAAAATACCGTTTTAAGATGAGCTACGAAGGTTGATCAGTTGGACATCTTACAGGTGAGCTTGTTTCGGTTGGAGCGCTCATAGTTGAGTGAGCTTTCCACAGAGGATATCTTGTACTTGTTGGGGTAAGCTTCTCTATTTATATCCGCTGTGCCCTTGCTTCTTGTTGCCTAAGCACCTTTAAAGTAGCTGTCCTCAGAAGGAGTTTTGCTGTTGGTGACTGAGACATTTGCCATTCTCGTCTGAGTCGTCGTTTGTCTGTTACGAGTTGAATTAAATGGACTTGTGGTTTGTCTGAGAATTGGTTATGAGTGGGGTGGAGATATGTGCTGCATCGAGAATCACTGACTCTAATGCAGAGGTACACAGATTGATGTCTTCTTCGTCGTATAATTTAGGGTTTAGCTCAATGTGGTTGCTCAAAAACTTTTTAAATCTGAGACAGTTTGTCTTAGAATTTGTGAGTCTAAATGGGCACTCCAGAACTTGAGGGTGTGGTAATACAGTTCTACTAGGGACTTACCAGGTGAGATCCCCAGTAGGTGTGCTTGGTGCTATAGTCATCTGCAGAAATGAAACGTGCTTCTAGTGAATTAAATAGTTCAGTAAACTCTTTCTCTGAGATCGAGAAGCGTGGAGGGCAGTAAAGTGCGGCCACAGTTGTACTACCGAGACTGGTTTGTACAGTTTATGCGGTTGCTTGCAAGTATTGTTATGCGAATTTATTGTGAATAGAGTGTTTGTTGTGGTTCCTGACTAGCATACCAGTTCCGCCGTGAGCGTTCCCATTGGGGTGATTTGTTGTGTGAATGCGTATTTTGGTATTTGAAAGTTGTTTTTATTTGTAAGGTTATTATTTATTGTTGTTTGGATGAGCAGGTTTTGGTTCCGCATCAGTTCCTGCATACAGTTTTGCATTAACGTCAAGAAATTAGTCATGTTTTGATTAAGTGAGATCAATATGGTTTCTATCCCAATGGGTGTATCCTGGCCTAGTTCGGATGGAATGGAAGCCGTATTAGTTTTAATGGTAGTGGAATTTTTGGTTGTGGTGGACTGTGAATGTCCATTGCGTAGTACACTTGCGAGGATTACGCCAAACGTGGTTGTTGTTGCTATTGCGGACGCCAGTGTGGTTTGGAAGGAAATGAGAGAGAATGAGAGTTGTCATTTGCTCTGTTCCAGAGCAGATGCAGTGAAATATGTAACGACCGTTCACTATACATTTTAAGTTTTTCTTTTAACACAAAAAGCAAGTTTTCGGTTGATTAGTTCTCTTTATTGAATGATACTTAGTTCTTTAACAATTATGTTATACAGCTAAAGATCATGTAGCTGCCAGTGACGCCGGCAGAGGAGGTGTCTGCTTATGTATAAATAACTCAGCTCTGTCCAGTACAATGTACTCATGGTTGGTTACGTTACCGAAAATGCGTGGTACTTGTATTTTTGTGTGTAAATGTTGTGACCAAGTGCTAGAATATGTTCGCAATAATATTTATGTATATTCACTGAGTACAGTGAGCATTCGCTATGTGAACATGCTGCAGCAGTCGTCTTGAGTTTGTCCGCAGACAACGCAATCTGGGCGGAGACTGCAGAAGGACTTCATATGGCCGAACTCTTCGCAGTTGGTGCACTGCAAATGTTTCCTCTTTCGAGGCTCCTCGACAGTAATTTTACGATGCAGCAGAACTGTATATTGTATATTGGAATCACTGTGTTTCCCTTTGGGGTCCATGGGTTGTAGATCCACTTAAAACAGAGGCTGTGCCACTTTGTTTCTGTTTATTATATTTGAGATGGACTTAATGTCAAAGCCCTTCTCCTTCAAAGCGTCGGCTACTTCCTGAATTGGCACCGTTGGTTCAATGCCTTTAATGACGACTTGCAGCCCTTTGTGGAAATGTGTAGAAGTTGACATTCGCTGACCTGAGTACTTTTCGTTAGTACGGTAGTTCTCTTCAGTTTGGGTTTGTACTTTTGTTTTTTTATGTTTTCCCTATTAGGTGGGGTCATAGAAAAGTTTTTTTTTTTAACTATAGCAACTAGGTTTGGCACAAGTGATCTGGAGTTTGCTCCATGTAAAATGACGACGGCTTAACTCCAGATGATTTTACATGCGTTATTCCTTCTTGAGATTCAAGCTGATATGCCAATAATTGGAATCTGTTTCAATCCAATGTTTTATGTTGAACAGTAGTTTTCTTAATTTTCAGTATATTACTGTTTTTTTGTTTTGCGGACTAAGCTTACGCTTGTTTATATAATGTATCTGTTCATTCTAGTCTGGAGAGATGAACTCGTATTCGTCTTCACTGCTGAAGCAGATTTTGTTGCGGTAGCAGACGGTGGAGGACGGCGTGCTCAGTGACCCAATTACTATTTGAGGTGAGGGCGGACATGACGGTGAAATGCTTAGGCTTATCTTGGAAAACTTATAGAAGACAGGTAATATTCCTACCACAGATAGGGAAAACTAGAAGTAAGCCTGACACTCCTTATTTTAGGAGGATCGTTAGTGAAAAAAGCTAACAAAATATTGATTTTTAATTTTTGTTCAAAGGATTGTTACAAAGCGATGTCGCAGGTTCGTACTCTGCCTGACATTTTTCGAATTGTTTTTGCTTTAATTTACAATTAAATATTTTTTTTAATTTCGAGCATTTATTTTATTTTGCATTTTATTCGATGTAGCGGAGAAGAACTACCAAGGAATACAAAGCTTCTTTGATATTTTGTACAATTTTTTTACCTCCGTTCTTATAAATGTTTACAGATAATTTTATTGTATTCTTGCAGAGAATATGCTATCTTTCTCTTACTTTGTGGCTTTAAGACATTTATGTATTTATTTTGCATTGTGGATGAAACTAGGTAAATAAGATTTGTAGATATGTATAAGTTTAAGAATTAAGATTTGTTTTGGGCTTAAATGTCATTTGTACGTATACAGCATCCACGCAGTTTAAATGAGTTTTTTTAAATTATGCGGGAATAAATAAATAAAACAAATCTTTAATAAAATGAAACAAAACAGAGTGTGAGGTAGTCAAAAACCATTTCTCTGCGTTGTGGAGAGATAAAATGTAATCTATATGTGTTTTCTGCTTTTAAAATTGGTTTCAATTTTACAATATTCATTTTAAATTTCACATTGAACTCGATTTAAAGGAGAAAGTAACAATTAAGATTAGTGGCACATTTAATTCGAATGTTTAGCTCTTATAATTTTCGAGATCTCGGTGTTAATACAGATGAACGGACAGACAGACATTCTATTATTACTTCCTTCTGTTTCTGTTTTTAATTGACCCGATTCTCTGAAAATACAGTAAAAGCTCGCTCCAGAGACCATCACTTACATACATATTTGTATTATTCGCTACAATTATTATTTCATTTGAAAGCTTGCATACTTATTCATTGATTGTAACAAGCCTAATTGTTCCGATGCTGTATCATGTGTTTCTCTAAAAACTTAATTCTTATTCTGCTTGCCAAAGTGTATGGACACAAATTAAAAAAGTTTTTTCCACCGTATAATCGTCTATTTATGAAATGAGCTTCCCTTACATGAGCATCTATCAGTCTTAAAAAGTATAGTTTAGTAGTAAAAAAGAGATGGTTGGCGGTTGTCATCTCCTCAAGCGATTTTATATTATGTACAGTATGTCAACTAGTTGTTTGCAAAACGAAAAAAGTCATACAATTTTAACTTTCTATTAGAAAATATAAATTTAGCAACTATTTAGGAACATTTTGTATATCAATTATTCTTAGAACACACATAAGCTATGGTAAGACTAAAAAAAATTTACAAGATTCCAAGTAAAACATGAAAAAAAGACGAAAAACAAAACAGCGGAATGTATGACGCTGTCAATTAATTCTTTGCAAAACGCAAACACTAGTTAAAAGAAGACCAAAGAAAAACTAACGGGACATTTAATTCGAAATCGACCGATAGTATTATTTTCTTAAGTCTTCCTTACACTCATTCATCATACTATTTTCTTGAGTTCACTGCACGGTCTGGTTTATTTAGAGATCTTTAAAATGCCTGGTAATCGCACAAAAGAAAACTTGATCCAGCTAGTTTACTTTAATTATATTAAAGGAAAAACAGCAAAAGAGTTGGCTGAAATGTTCAATATAAAACTAAGAACTGTTTACAACATTATAAACCGGGCGGAAAAAGAAAATAGGCTGGAATTATGCAGCTCTGAAGGTAGACCACCAAAGCTCTCTCGGCGAGATTGTTTGAAAATTTTAAAAACAGTGGAGAATAAGCCACAAACAAGCCTTAGAGAGTTGGTGGGAGACATAAAAGCTGACTGCAAGAAGACCGTGTGCCATGAGACCGTTATAAAAGTGCTGAACACTCCCGCCCAGAGTCCGGATCTCAATCCAATTGAGAATTTGTGGGCATTGTTGAAAAAAAGGGTGGCCAAACGTAGTCCCACTACCAAAAATGAATTGATACGGTGCATCAATGAGGAGTGGCAGAAAATACCAGAATATTACGACATAAACAACCTTATATCGTCAATGTCTCGGCGCCTAAGCGCAGTATTGGATGCTAATGGGGGACACTCAAAATATTAGCCCATTTTATCCTAACTATTAGAAAATATTGAGACTGGAAGACTAATGTTTGCATTTTGCAAACAATTAATTGACAGCTTGTACTTGCTGTTTTTTTTTTTTTGTTTTTGTGAATTTTTTATGTTTTTGGTTCTTTTTCTATTAGTCTTGTTTTATATTTTAAGTTAAGAACACACATAGGAATAATATTGTCAAAAACTGAATTTAAAAACTTGTTTTTTTTTTCTAATAAATAATTAAGTTAAAGTTGAAATTGCATGCCTTTTTTCGTTTTGCAAACAATTAGTTGACATACTGTATGCACTCGCGCATACTTCAAACATAGCCTGGAATGATGTGTTACAAGGTTATCTATGTACATGTATGTACATATGTACATATATGTATATTGTGTGAATACACTACACCTCGCATTTTTTTTTAAAAGAAGTAATATTTCTTTTCTACTCGCTCTCGCTAAAATGTGTGTAACTGGAAGAAGGAAACGTTTCCGACAGATAAAGTATATTTATTCTTGATCGGTATTAATAGCCGAGTTGATTGAGTCATGTACCTATGTCCGTTTGAACACCTATGTATATCTTAGAGACTATAAAAGCTAAAGCAACCATTAATAGTTTCAACATTCTAATGTCTATGCAAATCAAGTTTGCTGTAAATTTTAGTCACGACCAATTCCGCCCCGAAATTAAAAAATAATCGAATAACTAGAGCCGTATTAAAGGTAACATGTTCTCATTTGGCACATCTAATAATAAAGTGAAAATACACCAGCTGACCAAATTTTGTTGAAATCGGTGCTGCTTGGTAGAGGAATTTTATATTGTAATAAATTGATGGTGATTTTGAGCGAATTTAACTTTATTTACAACCTCTACTTGGTACAGGGTATAGTCAATGTCGGCAGAGACGGTTTGCTTGTTTTATTATACCCTTGCAAAAAGGTTATACATATTATTTTGGTCAGATAGTTGCAACATATAGAAGGAAGCATCTCCGTCTTGATCAGTATAAAGTATACATATGTACATACATACATACATGTATATCTAGATTTTTTGTAGACCTATTCTGGTCTAAATATGGTTTATAGGTTATATGTACATATGTATGTTATAGTTATCTACATACATGTATGTATAATTTTATTTTTAACGTTGTTTTTATTTGAAAAAATGTATTTTTTATTTTTCAACGGAGTTCTTTTACCTTTTACACTTTAACAATTATAAGTTATAAGATAGTGTACAGAGTTTTTAGCTTAACCGAAACTGGACTAAAGCTGGGCTGGAACTGAACTGAACTCTTAAGGCTCTAAGATTATTTATAGTAAATTTTATGAGAGTGGCGTGATTTTTGGGAGTTGGCTCGAGTGGCGTGATCGATTCCGATTTGGAGTCTGTTCCCATGAAAAGGGTGTATATGATCTTCCTGTTTATAAGTGATAGATTTTGCTTAGTTTGCAGTTTTCGGACTCTAAGCGTGAGAGTTTGTTAAATCTGGGGTGATTTGTTTATTATAAGTTTTCTGTGGGGTCATTTGTTTATAATAAGTTTTGTTTGGGGTCATTTGTTTATAATAAAATAAGTAAGGAAATTTGTGTGAGGAGTCGGATATATTACTGTATGTATGTATGTACATATGTATGTATGTATGTATGTATGTATGTATGTACATATGTATGTACATATGTATGTATGTATGTATACATTATGTAAATATGCAAAATTTTAAAACAATTATCTATATATTGTTCATCATGAAGGTAATTGGTAAAAAGAAAGAAGTGTATTTTTGTCTTCGCTGACAATTTTTTAAGTGCTTCACGGTTCAGTCGTGTATTAATATTACGACGGTTCGCACCACAACACGTACGCCTAATTGCTTTATTTGAATTTGATTTCTGAAATGCTTAATATTCCTAAAAAAAATTCAGTAAAATATCAATAAATCTGCGATTAAGATAATGTGTCAAATTAAATACATAAGTGTCTTATTATTAACAAAAGGTTAATTTTTGAAACAAAAATTAAGGTAAATGTCAGTCACAATAAATAAAAAATAAACAAAATAATTGATCAAAATATAAAATATTATAAATAAGAAATATATTTTAGAAAATATTAATGTGGTCACAAAATATTTCTACAAGATACATATGTATGTATGTATATACATACATACATGCCTATAACCACGTAAGAATATCGGTGCACCGACTTGGGATTATCCTGTACAAAGTAACCGCAACTTTAATTCCATCACCCCTAAATTACTAGAACTGATAAAAAGCTAAGTCACTTTGGGGACTTTAGTCATGTTATTTTATAGGGTATCAAACTTTCCAGTTAATTATACATACATACAGACATACATATACATACATGCACATGTACATACATACATATGTATGTATGTACATATATATGTACATGTGTTTCTATTCAGATGGATATTATTTTAAGAATTCATCAGTGGGCGTTGATGACCTGAAACATAAAATTTATTTGTTAATGCTTATATCGTAAATATGTATGTACATATACTTTGGAAATAAAAATGAAAATTTTGTATGTATGTATATCTATACACATACATACATATGTACATATGTATGTATTGTTGATCAGTATCTAATGCTATTTGTACCCATATACTAACCACCAAGTTTGAATCAGATCAGGAAGTTATTACATATGTATTTGTTAAAATCAGGAACCGAAAATAATTGTTTTTTTCAAAATTATCACCATTAATAACTTTAATTTCAAAGAATTACCTTTTCCCGTTATTATTGATTTTTAAAATATTTGTTATAAATGTTTGATTTTTATTTTTTCGCTCATGGCTTAACTTTTATTCTTAATAAAAAAAATGAAAATAATTTTTAACTTTTATATTAGTTATTTATAGCAATTATTTTAAAAATCAGAAGTATTAATTATTTTGGATTAAATGAATACTACTCATAATTTAATGGTTATTATTTATTTTTTATATCCTGTACCCAAAATGTAAAAGGGTATATTAAAGTCGCTAAAATATATATAACAGACAGAAGGAAAATTTTCCGGCCCTATAAAGTATATATATTCTTGATCAGTATTAATAGCGAAGTCGATTGAGACATGTCCGTCTGTCCGTCCGTCCGTATGAACACCGAGATCTCAGAGGCTATAAGATGTAGAACAACCAAATTTGGTGTTAACATCCGTTTAGTATCCAGGCAGGTCAAATTTGTTTTAAAATTTTGCCACTCCCAAACATGGGCTGTTAAGAGTGAGCGAAATAAAATTGTTGCTGCATGCTAAGAAAATTTTGTTGTAAATTGATGGCAATTTTGCAATGGCAATAATTTTTGACTTTATGAAGTACTTTTACTTGGTACAGGGTATACTCAATGTCGGCAGGGACGACTTGCTTGCTTTATTATGTATGGAATTATACAGCATAATCTCGAATTTCATTGGATAAGTATTTTCTTCCATTATCAGTATAGAGACTAACAACCTTTAAGTTTAAATAAAGTTCGCGCTTTACGATGAAATCTTTAAAAGTAAAAATACATCATATATTTTTTTTTTTTTTTCGCGCGAATCCCATCGGGTGCACTAAGTGCCCACAACCTCCCGCCCAACCGACCGAGGGGCGCTAGCCGCATGACGCACGGCTCGAGTCGCGGGGACATTCCACAAAACAGACAAGAAACGAAAACTATAACTAGTTACGAGCTAAATGTAAAAGAATAGAGGTTTTTAATGTAGGAAGAGAGAGCTCTGAACTGATTACACAGTAAAGTCGATTGTAATCAGAACAAAGTACTCGGAAAGGTTCATGCAGAGCATAGTTAGTAGTACAACGGGGAAGAGATATAGGTATAAAATTTCTAGTAGGCCTACAAGGAACCGATAGATTTACTTGGCTCAATAGCATAGGAGAGTCTATATCACCATTAAGGAGCTTGTGCATAAAAATCACACCAAGCATTATTCTACGATTAGTAAGAGATGGTAGGTTAACAAGAAGAAGTCTACTAGAGTACGATGGCAGATTGATATTGCGATCCCAGTTCAGACCACGAAGAGCAAAGAGTAGGAACTGTTTTTGGACAGATTCTATTCTTGATTTGTGTGAGTCATATTGAGGAGACCATATGCAAGATCCATATTCTAAAATAGGACGAACCAATGAGGTAAAAAGAATTTTGGTTGTATAAGGGTCATCAAACTCCTTTGACCATCGTTTAACAAACCCAAGAACACCCATAGCTTTACCTACAGTAGTGGAGATATGAGATTTAAAGGTTAATTTACAGTCCATAAGGACGCCCAAATCGTTCATCTCATGAAAACGTTTTAGTGGGATGTCATTAAGAAAATAAGTTACCAACCGCGGAGTATTTCTGTGAAAAGTCATGACCTTGCATTTGGTTGGATTTAAACTTAACGAATTATTTTGACACCACGACTGAAATTTTTGAAGATCAGATTGTAACCGACAGGGAGAGATATCTTTGTAACTAAGACAAAGCTTAACATCATCTGCGTACATAAGGACATGAGAGTGATTTATAACAGACGGAAGATCATTGATAAGAGTAAAAAGCAATGGTCCCAGATGACTGCCCTGGGGCACTCCCGAAGTCACATTTATGGACCTAAAATATATAGACTTGAAAAGAACCTTCTGTGTTCTGCCTGTCAGATATTCCCGAATCCAGGAAACTAAAGGGCTAGGGAAGCCAATGTTATTTAATTTAAGGAGAAGTAGCGTATGATTAACAGAATCAAAAGCCTTGCTGAAATCAGTATATATGACATCAGTTTGCCTTGCATTCCAAAATCCTTCGATCGTCAATGATGTAAATTCTAAAAGGTTAGTGGTTGTAGATCTACGTTTCACAAATCCATGCTGCGATGGTGAAATTATAGAACTACAAAAATGTTGCAGTTGAGAAGTAATTAAGTAATTAGATGCATCGGATTTCCTACCAGTTTTATGGAGAGGAATTATATAGGATTCCTTCCAAATGGATGGAAAAGTTGAGGATTTAACGGACAATAGAAAAAGTTTTTGAATTGGCTTACATAATGCCGCGGCGCAAAACCTTATTACACATCCAGGATCGAAGGAATACAGATACAATTAGAGTTTCTTAACTGATAATGATATGGAAGATTTGCTCGATATTCTACTGAGGAGTAAGTAGATGTGAAAAAATCAGCAAACAGATCAGCAATTGCTTGATCAGAGTCGGCTGTGATATTTTCAAAAGATAAACAAGATGGGTGGATAGATGTCTTACGTTTTGTATTGACAAAATTATAAAACTGCTTCGGGTCGCGGGAAAACTCTAACTTACAACGCTGAAAGTAATTTTTATAGCATTGTGCATTAAGCATCATAAAGTTAGAACGTGCAACTGCGTATAGAGCAAAGTCTGAAGAACGACCCGATTTTATACTTTCTATAATATCTAGATTTCACATTCTTCAAGTTGGATAACTCACGAGAAAACCAGGGAGGTCAAAAAGAGAATCGAGAGTCTTATAAAACAAAGAAATACCAAGATTCATGCCTGAACATCTGTACAAGGAGGACCAATCTGTTGAAAGAATGAGACTATTTAGTTTGACAAAGTTAGTTTTACGAAAGTTACGGGATTTGGGCACAGGGCAGGCAAGTAATATATTAAGTAATCATATACGTAACATCATAATTTGTGTATTGATCAACAATGATAACGAAATAGTTCATTACATTAATACTAGAAGGACTTATCTGACTTAAAAAATCCGAATGAATTAGAAATGAAGGTCGCTTTTATGCTCTTTAATTTGAATGTGATCATTGATCCGCGTGTCAAGGCGTTATTCTAGCCTATCCCAATCCTTCATGCCTTGAGTTATTCCAAAATCGGGTTTTAATACTGTAAGATAAAGGCACTATCGGTGTAATAATTTAGAAACCATTTTCTTTTATTGTATTAATTAATCGGATATTAAAAAGACAAAAAATCATCATTATAATAAATTTACCTTTGCTTTAAATACAAAGATGTAAGAACTAGAAATACTAAATGCTCGGGTTCGATCACATCGGCTGGATACTTAATATGGTAAAATGCTATGGCGTATTTGAATTACATCGAATAGTTATTAAGGTTATTAATCAATAAATTAAATCTTTAATTCTATTCAACCAAATATAAATAGAGATAAACCTTGCTCGGGTTCGAACTCTGAATTTAGCGTGGTAAAATGTTATTTTACGATTATTTTTCTTTACTTTCATTTTTTTCTACTTACGTCCAACCAATACCCCGCACACCAAGTTTGAACCAGATCGGATAATTTTTAACGGAGATCAATCAATAAAATAAACCTGCATTACTTTACTTCAGCCAAAACTCCAAATGTATGTATACATATAACTAATTGAATAGTCATGACCAGCATGGGTATACAAACTTCCGGACTGTTGATGTAAGCTTCTTTTATGTATTTTTACTTTTTTCATCTTTACCGGTTTCTAACTCAAGCCTTTGAAATAATTGGACTGTCATTGGAAAACAGATGTGTCGCGGCGGTCACATATAGCATACACTTCCAGTGTCGGCTATATGACCGTTTCAATGAGAGAATACTATACGTTGTATTGGTTATTATTATTATTATTAAAGTGAACATATTACAACTCCCTTTTTTAAGGAATAACGTAATTACATGTGTAGCACATCTACCCTACCAATTTAAGGGTATAACATTCAGTTAATACATTGTGACACTTTGTCATAATAAATACAAATATACAAATACCCAAAGTATTTTAAAAGACCACGTAGAAATACATAAACATTCCAAGGCATAAGTAATACGATCTACCGTTTATATACAAGCCGATAGCTGAGTGTGGGAATTGCTGAGCGTGCGCTATGCACCGCAAGTGGTCAACCATACATACGACCGTAACAAGTGTCAAGAGAATTGTGCTAAAAAAAAATACATTTTATAAAACCTTAAAACCTGAAGTAATACGTTCGCCCCACCTGTCAGAACCTAACAGCGGGTCATACTTTGTCGGTGGTCACCAGCAGTTCTTAGTCCGTGGAGTGATTTAATTCCGATAACAAACGAGGCTAATGTAACCGCCACCGCAAAATAAACGAATGAGTGACGACTGCCTTGAACTGCTCCTATTGAGCAAAGAGATGCACCTACCATTCAGGAGTACCTGGAGGTGTTTCCAAACGATGGACCACGCCCACTCACAATAGCTGAGTACCGGGCTCGACAAAAAAAAAAAAAACAAGTAAAGAAGACGAAACGATGAGGCCAGGTAAGCAAACTACTCCAGCGGAAGCGACTGCAAATAGATTTGCTGGCCATCAAAGACAAAGACCGACAACGTTACATATAGCGTATCAGCGATTAAAATTCGCCAAAGAGCGAAGAAATGTAAGGGGGCCGCAGAAATGCGCAAGCCTTAACTTGCCTTAGAATTGCGAAAATCTAATATTTGATAGGCTTTTACTACTAACGATGTGCTTGGAGTTTTTTTAAAATTATTATCATGAAATGTCTATTGAATTGTGAGTCAACAACATCTCCTAACACTAATTTTTCCATGTCTCTGGCGCTGAGTATTTATACTCAGCTACAATAAAATATTTCTGTTCAATTGATAAATTTTGTAATAAATTTTGATTCTCAAAGAAGAAATACATTTTTCTTTCTTTATGTAATCCATTTTTATAGATAAAAGATTAGAAAAATATATTTCATGAAGGCTAAATAAAAGAATGAAAATTTACACTAAAAAACACAATTTAATTACATAATGGGATAGTTTAGCGATTCTAGCGAGGCAAAAGATAATACTGCCAACGTTGTGAACAACGTAAAGATGGTCGATCACACAGTCGACATAAAATCGTTGTGGATCAACGATTATTACTAATTATTGCAATAGTATTAGTTTTACAATTTTTGCTAACACTTTTTGTTAAGCACAATAAAATACTAAAAAAAAAAGATATATAAGCAGAGCAAACAATTTAGATATAATATAAAACATGAATAAGGCAAAGATAACTCGCACTTATAATAACATCCCCGATTTTCGCATTTTTGCATTCGAATAGTTAATATATATCTGTATATCAGTTCGAGAATGAATACAATCGAGTGACGCTTAATCTGAAAGTGATGTAGAAAAACTAGAAGAAACAACAAGCGAATCAATCGATAGAGGTAATATCTGCTAAGCTTCTTAATCTGCAGCAATACACTTAAGAAGTGGAAAAACTGGCAAAGGCCCTTGAAGGTGCCTATATCAGTGAAGGTCTAAGCCAAGCACTTGGCAATAAATACAGCCGTGACGCAAAATTATTCCATTGATTAGGTAAAGCTTATCATGCAAGCAGGTACATTCACAAATAGAGGAGTCCGAGGTTATAAATATAGAATTATAGAAATTTCAACCACAACAATAACAACAAGAATAACAATAACCGTGGAGGAAGACGGGGTCAAAATCGATTAAGAGGCCGAGGTAACTCCAACCAAGGTAATAACTGCAGCAAGTTACCACGGCAATAGAAATTTAGACAACCAAATATATAATTCTACACGAATTTCGTTTAGTAGATTCCGACTTCTCTATACCGTGTGATGGAATTATTGGCATTGACTTCATAAAGGTAAGAAAAATATATCACATATTTGTTCCAAACCAAGAAATACACAATGGAATGTTGCAAATACTATAACAACGTCCAAACATGTATACATCCGTCTCTTGAATACAACTAATTTTGATCAATTGGTCAATGGAAAAAATCTAACTTCTGAAAATCTTTCAAATAATGAAATTCTTCCAACAAAGCCAGCCACCAGAAGCAAAATATTTTTTTACAAAATTAGATAAAGTATTAATACTTAACCTAAACTAAAGGTTTGAGTACTAGCTACAAGGCCTTCTACCCGAGATTATTTAAATAGGTATTTTACATTGTTTGATATATTTGTACACTGCGATTATGTTTTTAGGTGAGGGTATTATTAACAGGGAAGAAATGGAATGCGTGGTAGAAATGCAAGCCCTATTTTTTTCCAAAGGTTGACAAGAGTCTAAGAGGTGGCCAATTTCATTATTTTGTCCGCAGAAAGAGCACGGTAATTTTGGTTCACTGGTGAGTAAGTGCTGAGGTGGGGTAAATGTACTGCAGATGTTTCTAGGTATATTAGCAGGGGGGACGATTCTGTTTCCTGATGGGTTGCAGACCGTGTACCAGTGGTTAAATTGGGTCCAGGTTGATTGTCTGAGCACATTGACATATTGTTTGACGAGGCGTTTAATTTCTGTACTGCTGGTTGGTGTAAACAGAATCGATGGTGTAGCGCCCATTAAACGAGCGGCACGATCTGCATTTTCGTTTCCATTTATCCCTATATGTCTAGGGACTCAAAAGATGGTTATTTTGCGATAACATAGGCAGCATATTTGACTCATTAGGCAAATTGTGGGTGTCGTTATAGTAGGGCCTCTGGAGAGTGGTAATGGAGGAAAGACTGTCGGTGCAGATAACGGATTTGAAGCGGTTGTCTTTGGCATATTAGCAGGCATTTAATATAGCGAAAACCTCAGCCCTAAAGATAGAGCTGATGTTGGGTAGCAGTCCCACTTTGACAATGGAATTGTTGCTGTCCACGAAGCGAATGATGTACTATTGTTGGTCTTTGATCCATCAGTATAAAGCCAGGTCCTATTGGCCAAACTCTCTTTTGCAGTGTGGAAGTGTTGAAGAAAGGCTTCCTTACTGGTTTGATTTTTAATGAAGTTGTGTATCGAGGTGTTTATACAGGGTTGTTTGGTATCCCATGGAGGAGACGTCTCTATAGCACTTAAGAAATTGGGTGGAGATAGGTCGAGCTCTGTACTATACCAGCTACATCGTCGGATTGTAGAAATACATTTTTAGTGTTTTTTTTGTTTAAAAACGGAAAAGAAGTCCTTAAAGTGTAGCCGGTTAGGTGTGTAGTAAAGTTTGGCCACAAGTTTCATGGTGGTAGCTATGGTCCTTCCCTGGATACTAGGAAGTCCATCTTCCACGAAGATACATTTGATTGGCGATGTGGGGAACGCGTTGATGGCCCGGCGGACCGAAGCGTGGTAAGGTGATGAGATCCTATTTAGGTGCGATTTAGCACGCCATCTATATATCAGGAGGCCATGGCAGTGGCAGCAGTTCTAAGCAGCGGTGAGAGGCAACGGTGAGGCAGCGTTTGACGGCGATAGGCAACGGTGAGAGGCAACGGTGAGAGGCATCAGTAAGTGACAACGGTGAAGCAACGTTCGACGCAACGAAGAGGCAGTGGTTCAACTGAACAGTTCTAAGCAACGATGAGAGGCAACCGTTCAAGAGGCAACCGTTCAAGAGGCAACTGTTCAAGAGGCAACTGTTCGAGAGGCAACGGTGAGAGAGGCAACGGTGAGAGAGGCAACGGTGAGAGAGGCAACGGTGAGAGGCAACTTTGACGTAACGTTAAGAGGTGGCGTTTGTGGAATTACTTACTGGCAACGCTGAGAGGTGGCGTTTGTGGCAAATCTAAGGCAACACTGATAAGTCAACAGGCAAACTATAGTTGGAAGGGTGAGCTGTAAAATTTATTTTAAGTGACCTAATCAACGAGAGAGAAAAGTGGAGCTACAGTCGTGATCGATTGTTTGGAGTTAACGAGAGCGACATAGAGCCCAACATTTAGAGTTACTTAAATACTAACCACTAAGATCATTAACACTAGATATTGTGAAATAATTATTTAAGATGAATGGAGGCGAGATTTTGGCTTTGCGTGTTGAGGAATTGTAAAATTGAGCGAGCTTGGGCTGGAACCTTCAGGACGTAAAACTGAACTGCAATCGCGGCTACTCGATTTTGATCTCATAGAGGTTGAGGAAGACGGGGAGGCAGAGTATGTGTCTGTCAATGCGGACCCAATTGCCCGAAACATAGAAACCTCTAGATCATGGTTTACTCTCAAAGACGTAGAGGGTAGTGTCTCTGAATTTTGTGGTACAGGTGCGATCGACGTAGCACAGTGGACTAGGGAGCTAGAGGAGTGTGCCCTTACGGTGCAATGGAGTCAGTTACAACTTTTTGTGTACGCTAAACAATTATTGAAAGGTGCTGCCAAGTCTTTTATACGTAATCAGCGAGATATTTGTGGTTGGGATTCGTTGACGGAAGCTCTAAACTCCGAATTTAAAGTTCGCGTATCAGCAGCAGAAATACATAAAAGATTGGGCAAACGACAGCTACAGAAGGGTGAAACATTCTACGAATTTTTGTACGCTTTAATGGAAGTAGCAAAACCGATAGATTTAGATGATGAAAGTCTAATCGAGTATTTTGTAGAGGGTATACCAGACTCAAGGAATAATAAGTGATTGTTATACCAAGCAAGAACCATTGGAGAACTCAAGATGCAAATAGAAGCTTATTTAAAAACCAGAGGTTCCAACAAGTCATTAAACAAGCAATCACCAGAATCAAATTTTAATAAGCATCGCTATAATAACTCATATAGAAGTTCAAAATCAGGAGGAGAGCGCAAATGTTTCAAATGTGGCTATACAGGTCATTTAATGAAGAACTACGATAAGTCTGATTTTACCTGTTTCAAATGTGGCAAACCAGGACATCGGTCTTCTCAATGCGATTTAGGGTAAAAACCCAAAACAGAGAGAACGAATACCATACAAGAGAATTTAGAGGTAGATCCATCAAGCAAGCTTACTTCTTCGGGTTTGGAATTAAAGCATATTATGTACAAGATAATGGCTTTCAAAGGATTGTTAGATACGGGAACAGATTTGAGTCTCATTCGTAGAAGCGTGTTCCTCAAATTTGACAATATTTCGTTGACAGGAATTTCAAAGCGTTTAACTGGCATAGGCGAAAGTCAAGTATTAACTTTTGGTAGTTTCAGAATTCCTGTGGAAATAGATGATATTGAAATGGAAATTGAATTGCATGTTATTCCTGACGAAGACATGGCTTTTGAGGCATATTAGATAACGTTGACATGGTAGTGACAAAGCGTGGTACCAAATTGATGAGCAAGACGAAAACTTGGCAATTGCAAGGTAAAAAATTATCGGTAGAAATAAAAAGCTCGTGTGCTGAGTTATTAAACGAGTGTAACTGCTTTCGTATTTGTAATATAGAAGAATGGGAGAAGGTCCCAGAGACCGATTTGTCTCATATTAGTGTCAGTATTGCAAATGAAGTTGGAGAGTTAATCAAAAATTATAAGCCAGTTAGAAACGCCCAAGCCCCAGTAGAAATGAAAATTTTATTAACGGACGAATTACCAGTGTACCAACATCCAAGGCGCCTAGCCGAATCCGATCAAAAAATTGTGGATACCCAAGTACAAGAATGGTTAGATGAGAAGATAGTCAGGCCAAGCCTTTTAGAATATGCTTCAACAGTTGTGTTAGTATCCAAGAAAAATGGAAAGAAACGATTATGCTGCGACTATCGGAAACTAAATGAAAAGGTAGTGAGAGATAATTTTCCTATGCCACAGATGGACTGTGTCTTAGAAAAGCTCCAAGCTTTCGTCTACACCACATTGGATTTGATAAATGGTTTTCTTCATGTCCCTGTTAAAGAAAAATCACAGAAGTATACGGCATTCGTAACTGAGCATGGTCAGTACGAATTTCTCTATGTACCATTTGGGAATTCACCCGCGGGATTCACGAGATTTATAGGGGCAGTTTTGAGAAAATTGACAACCAATGAAGATGCAGTCGTCTATATGGACGACATAATTATTAAAAGTTTAGATGAAAATAGTGGTCTGTTCAAACTGGAAACTGGTTGCAGGAGAAAGCGGGCTCAGAATAAATTGGAGCAAGTCTCAATAGAAGATTCGCTCAGCCGTGTATCTTGTTTTCTTCTTTTTGATACTAGTAGGCACAGAGTAAAAGAATCACAGTTGTTAGATGAGTGGACAAGGATAATAAAGAGTATAGTTCATCACAATGGTTATGAGGATTTTTATATCGATATCGAAATCTTGTTTAAAGATCCGAATCAAGGTCTGATTATTGTACCAGCCCAAATGGAAACAGAAATCATACAGATTGCACATAAACAAGGCCACTTTGCCACTAAGAAGACTCAAGCTATCATTGATAAATCGTATTATATCTCAAAACTCAAGGAGAAAGTAGTTCGCGTTGTTGAATCTTGTATTGAGTGTATCGTAGTTAACGCTAAAACTGGGAAAAAGGAAGGGTATTTGTCGCCAATCAGCAAAGGAGATAAGCCGTTGATAACGTATCACATTGATCACGTTGGACCCATGGAAGTCACCATAAAACGATATAATCACGTTCTTGTGGTAGTTAATGGTTTTTCAAAATTTGTGTGGCTTTATCCGACGCGTAGTACGGGTGCAGTCGAGGTAGTTAGTTGTCTAGAAAGGCAAGCCATAAACTTCGGTAATCCAGTAAGAATCGTTTCAGATAGAGGAAGAGCCTTCACATCAAACACGTTTAAAGTGTATTGCAACACGCAGAATATCCAACATTTAATGATTGCAACGGGGATACCTCGAAAACAAAAACGGGCAAGTCGAAAGGATGCATAAAATGATCGTCCCTTTGCTTTCTAAACTAAGCCAAGAGAATACGGGAAACTGGTATAAATTCGTAGGTCGAATGTAACAATTTATCAACAGTACTACTCCAAGAAGTACCAAAGTAACACCGTTCAGGATATTAACAGGATTTGAGATGCGTATTCCTGGCGTTCCAGAGATAAGTAGGCTGATTCAGGATTCCTTAGTAGAAAAATTAGATTGTGATCGCGAAGAGATTAGGGAAAAAGCCCGGCAGAATATAGAAAGGATACAAAAGGAGATAAAGAGAACATTTGATAGTGGAAATAAGAATGTGAGAGAAGAAATCACTCGCAACCAGACGCTCGCCTTGACAACATCGTTAATAATTATTTGAGTACCAATTAAGCTTAAGTGTTAAGTCATCAAACTTCCCTTTGCTTACTAAAATTAAGTGTTAAGTCAACAAACTTGCCTTGAATTAAAATAAACCTGGAATTTATAATATCAACATATCAATCAAAATGTCCCTATTACTTCGTTTGAGTTTTTGATTTTTGTGAAAATTATAGCGTCATCTGCGTATACTGATGTGAATACATTTTTGTGTTTACATATAATATCATTGATTTTGTCAAAAGCTGTTATAAATAGCACTACCGATAGCGGAGAGCCCTGTGGGATACCATTAGCCAGTTTGTGGGTATCTGAACTTATTAACTCTCACGCCGAAAGAAGGTTGAGTCATAAAAGCCTTAACTATCGAGTAAAGCTTAGGACCAACTCCCCCTAGCTCCAGTTGATTTAAGACTGTGTGCAATCCCACGCGATCGAATGCACTTTCGAAATCCGTTGGTAAGAAAGAGACATGCTTTTGACATGATTTGAAAAGAGAGTTCCACATGAAGTGTTGAATCCGCATTAAAGCATCCGAAGGCGTTTGAAAGACACTTGGATATGAGATATCAGATTGTTACGGGTGATGAACCACATCAAACGATTGGCAATCATTTTTTCTACTGTCTTACACAGTAGTGATATCGGACGAAAACTTCTTACTGATTTGCTTAAGTGATCGGAATAATTGTATCGCATTTCCACATATGAGGATATGTGCCGGTTTGGAGCAAAGTATTATAAATGTGAATTAACATGTTTTTCTTAGTTTGGGGCAAGTTTTTGAGGATGGGATAGGAAATTCTATCTGCACCGGGAGACTTTCCTTTGCCAGATTGTAGAGAAGCGTCAAGTTCTATAAGAAAAAATGGTGATTCAAGCAGCTTTGCTGAGTTCGATAATGATAACGGACAATAGATTTTGTTTCCGAACAAGTTTTTTGTTGTAGATATACGAACGAAAAGTTCCTGTCGCTAGAATAATTCGACCAATGTTTATTGAAACATTCAGCCATTTCGAAAGGAGCGGAAATGAGAGTATTAAGCATTTTAATGGGAGTGCCTGCTAGTATCTTAGCATCGGCCCACACTTTTTTAGGAGAGGAGATTTTGGGCAGATTTTAGACTTGAAGGATTCAAATGTGCTGCGTTTTGATGCAAGTAAACTTTTCTTAAAGATGGCTTTTTTGTAAGCGATTAAGTTAGATTGGTTCATATTTCTTCTGAAATTATGCTAAAGCTGTTGTTTATTACTTCGTAGTTCCTGTAATGTTTTGGTCCACCATGGAACTATAGCTTTGTGCAGGAATCTTTTATTTTGGGGGATGCTTCAAATTGCTGCTGCCCTAATACCTTTTGTAAGATAGGCAACTTGCTGGTTCAGCGAGCGAGGCACCTATTTGTTGGCAACGGTGGAGCAAGCAGCTCGGAAGCTGTGCCGAATCCGTTTTATATTTCGGAGTCGGCGTAGTTTTCACAGTCTGGAAACTTAAAGAGACCTGGATAACGAGAGGGTAATGGTCGCTGCCATGGAGATAGTCTAATATGGACCATAGGCATCTGTATGCTATTTGTGGTGATTCTAGAGTAAGATCAACATGCGAAAAATGTGCCAGAGAACCATCATTTAACAACAGAAAGTTTACCATCGAATGAACGCTTTCGATTTTTTTTACCACGGGTGTTGGGGGACCCAAGAGTTGAAATCAAAGAAAAAGAAGTGGGCTTGGGGGTGGGTTGACTATATTTAATATCCCATTTTAATATCTATATACCCTTTGACGGGGGGGTATATAGATATTAATAATTGTTACATGATTATTAAGCATTAATAATAGCGACGAGTATAGGAGATTAAAGGAGGAAAAGTAAATACTGGTTGCGCTGACGTTCGGCGCGATGCAAGAATTGTGTGATTACTCCAGCTGTGTGGCTAACTTCTAGCCAATTGCTTTCCGAGCCAAGTAGGATATCCATAAAGTCTGTGACTATAAATGGCCTCCCAATGCTTAGACTTAGCTCTTCCCGTTCAGCAGAAAATCGATGACAGACAAAGAACATTCTCTGCGTCTTCTATGACCCCTGCACAGTGTGGGCAAAACGGGTCCGTCTCGTGCCTAAATCTGTGCAAATAAGATTTAAAGCAGCCATGTCCCGTCAGTATCTGTGTGAGATAAAAGTCAGTCTGTCCATCACATGCGAGTTGTATTTCCCTGCAAATCTGGTTGACCTGTACCTTTGGGTCTGCGCTTATTGTAATCCGCGATTGGTCCATCATATCTAGGAATGCATCTTCGCTCATTGTTGCTGGTGACCAAGTGGTGAAATTCGACTGCGACATTCATTCCCGAAAGCTTCCAACCGTAAATTTTATCGCATGGTGGTTGCTGAGAGTGTATTCGTCAGTCACTTCCCCTTTAGATCTGCGGGATAGATTCGCGCTAGCAAAGGTAATGTCAATCAGGGAGCCTCTACCTGCCTTGGAGTATGTATGTCTATGCCCTGTATTGAGTAGATTTAGGTATAGGGTTGCGAATGAATCTAGTAAGTTTCTGCCTTTTCGGGTTGTTTCAGCGCTGCCCCACTCAATTGTCCAGGCGTTAAAGTCGCCGGCAATGATGACTGATGAGTGGTTTCTAGCATCGTCCATCAGGTTGTCGATAATGGCTGTATATTCTTCAATGCCTACACTTGGCGCTATATAGCAACTATATATCTGCACGCCCCGGCATTTTGCAGAGACATATCGTACGTGCCTGCCTGTGTCTGTCAGTTGGTTTGTTGACCGGCTGCAGCTCCATATCGCCGCTTTCATGTGTCCATTTTGTACCCATCATGCTTCCTGCCTTTGGCGGTGTCGCTCGGACAGAATTGCTACGTCCACGCCAAGCTCGATGACTGTCTAGAGAGTAGAAAATTAATTGCTGCTGGGCTTAGTTGCCTTCAGGTATGCAGGGCATCCTCTGTTAAGAGTGTTATGTGTTATGTTGCATACTTTAGACGCGTAGTCTGTCTGCCCGCAGTTAAAGCACAGCTTGGATGCATCGTATTTATTTTTGCAACTTGCTGCAGTACGCCCAAACTCGAGGCATTTGTAGCATCTTCGTGGCTTACTGGTGTATTTGGAAGTAAGGAGACAGATTTGTCTGCTGAGTATTTAGTTCCTGGTACAGCTGTGGTAGATACTGAGCGAAGCTCGGAAGACGAAAGCGTTTTCATTGTGTTTGTTGTTGTTGTTTTTTAGAGTAAGCTGTTGGACTGGGAGAGCAGGAAGTAATAGCAGAAAACGTAGCTGCTGGTTTTTTGTTGTATTATTTTGTTGTTGTTTCAAGTGGTTTTTGGCTTTGCGAATAGTGTACTTTTTTCTAGTTTTTATTTTCAATAATTCTTTTTGCACTTGATATTCAGGGCATAGCATAGGGGTTGAAGAGGGGTGATCGCCGTTACAATTGCCGCAGAATATACGGGTACATGGCTACTAACGATTTCGGTTTCTGGAATTTCATTAAGGTAGGGCGCGAATATTGTTTCTTTCACACTATTAAGGTTTCATTAAGCTTACATGTGACATTACATATGCCAGGGAGTTGTTTCACCTTAGTGAACTTTTGTGCAACTTGCTTGGTTTTAACTAGCAAAAGTAGACTGCAGTCGCGAAGTGTTGAAATTGATATAATGTCTCTACTTATTACATTGAGTTCGCGGTGAACTGCGAAGCATGAAAAACTAGAGATCGGTTTAACGGGGTCCGTAGAAGAAATGATTATAAATATGGGGTTATCTTTGGTTGGTTCGGGAAGATCGGGATACTCCTCAATAAAACTGCGATAAGCTTTTTTATTTTTTGCTTTGGGGCTAACGCTAAGGCTGGCAAAATGGTTATCTCCCAGATTTGGCCCATGGGCCATAGTTGGAAGTAGGTTGTGAAATTACTTGTTAAAAAGTTTCCACTACAATTTAAAGAACAGTTAAAAAAGCTATGCACCGAGTATAGCGATGTGTTCGGATTGGAACCCGAGTCCATAACAACTAATAATTTCTATAAGCAAACACTAAGACTAAAAGATGATGAACCAACTTACAAAAAAAACTACAGAAATCCTCATAGCCACGTAGAAGAAATTCAAAGACAGGTAGAAAAATTAATAAATGACCAAATTGTATAACCGTCCGTCTCCGAATACAATAGCCCACTCTTACTAGTACCAAAAAAATTCAGAAGAAAAGAAATGGCGATTACTAATTGACTATCGTCAAATAAACAAAAACTCTTGTACGATAAATTCCCGCTCCCCAGAATTGACGACATTCAAGACCAACTGGGTCGAGCAAAATACTTCTCCTGCCTCGACTTAATGTCAGGTTTTCACCAAATTGAACTGGAAGAAAGTTTAAGAAACATAACATCTTTCTCAACGAGCAATGGCTCATATCGCTTCACGCGATTACCATTTGGCCTTAAAATAGCACCAAATTCATTTCAGAGAATGATGACTATAGCATTCTCCGGTCTAGAACCTTTACAGGCGTTCCTTTATATGGATGACTTAATGGTAATGTGATGTTCCGAGAAACACATGATTAAAAACTTAATTGATGTTTTTAACGTATGTAGGAAATACAACCTAAAGGTGCACCCAGAAAAATGTTCATTTTTCATGCACGAAGTGACATTGCTAGGTCACAAATGCACCAACAAAGGAGTACTGCCAGATGACAAGAAACGTCATCAAAAATTAACCTGTTCCTCATGATGCGGACAGCGCAAGACGATTCGTAGCATTTTGCAATTTCTATCGTCGATTTATAAAAAACTTCGCTGAGTATTCACGGAACATAACTTATATATTATATAAAAAGTATGTTCCTTTTAAATGGACAAAGAAATCCCAAAACACATTCCAACACTTAAAAAAAAAGCTTATGCAACCAAGACTTTTACAATATCCCGATTTTCGCAAAGAGTTTTGCATTATAACAGACGCTAGTAAACAAGGTTGTGGAGCGGTTCTAACTCAGAACCATAATCAAATTCAACTTACAATGGCTTATGCATCTCGCTCGTTTACAAAAGGGGAAAGCAATAAAAGCTCAACAAAACAAGAGTTAGCACCAATTCATTGGGCAATTACCCACTTCAGACAATATATATATGGGAAACATTTTACAATAAAAACGGATCACAGACCATTAACATATCTTTTCTATATGACTAATCCCAGTTTCAAATTAACTCGCACGTACATGAAGTCATTACAAATGATGAAGTACTAGACTCTCGACTTAGGTCAGTTCTTCCAAAGGTGTAGCGCTACTCCAGTTGGTCACCCAAGTAAATCATAACGATCCAATACAAGGAGGCCATAGTGGCATAAAAAGGACACTAGCAAAAATCAAAAGATACTACTATTGGAAAAATATGACACGTCATATAAAAGAATACGTACGTAGCTGTCAGAAATGCCAGATGTCGAAAGCAACGAAGTATACAGAAACTCCTATAACTTTTACTTAAACACCAGCCATCCCCCAGATATCTTACTCAGCGAAGTCGCATAGATAGCTGAAGCATTTTCTTTTTTTTTTTTCTTTTATTAGCTTCTTGAGGTCTCTACGTTGCCTCTTGCCTCAGATTGATGTAGCTGCCATCACTTCATCTTTTCCTCGCTTCCGCAACGCTACTGTGCCACCAGTACACGGGTGTTTGCATCCTGCTGTCGCATCCTGCAGTTATTGCATGTATCAAGGTTTCGGCGTGTTTGTTTGCGTCGCCAGCCAGTGTAGGGATATGCAGAGCTGCTGCGAAAGCTGTTGGATTAAGCGTGTTCACATTGCACGATTTGCGCTTCTTGTGCACTTGTGTATTTTGTGACGCACAGTTCCTAAAAACACATAGGATAAGACCGCCAGATCCAGAGCCGCAAAAGCTTCCAAGATGCACCATCAACCTCTGGCATTTTATGATTTACATGCCCATTCTTCCGACCATGCATTGAAGTCACCTGCTATAATGACTTTTCGTTTTAGTCCGACATCTGTAGCAACGTTGTCCAATATATTTTCATAAACTCTGAGGTGTAAGCTCGGAGGAAGGTAGCAGCTGTATAGCCAAAGTTCACCTAACTGTGTTCTCACTTCATCGAAGTCGGTCGTGTTTTTTTTGCGCTCTCGCTTTTAATAATTTGCATCATTTTAACTGCTGTTAAAAACTTCTTTTGTGCTTCTATAATTAACGATCAAGTTATATTCGACGACTGTTAAATTTTATTTGTTGTTGTGCCTGCATGCTTTGATTTTGTGTTTCTGATCTCTTTTACTTACATTCGCGCTCTCGCGTACTCAGTAGTGCTATTGCTTGTGCAGTGTTTGCTCTCGCGCTATTACATTGCTCGCGTTCGTGACCGTTACTCTCGCGGTTGTATCAGTTTTCTGTTGTTTTGTGTTTATCTCAACTCTAAATTGTTTCTCTCTTTTTTCAAGTGCTTAATATTGCACCTTTAACCCTTGTGCTTCTTATACGCTTTTTTTTTGCTTTTTATTGCAATTCGCCCTTTACTTAAAATCTTCTCTTAATAAAAAAAAAAAACAATAATAATAATTAATAATGTTGGTCTGCTCATTTAAACAGTGCCCTCATCCCCAAAAGCTCCAAGAAGACTACCTTTTATGCTGGCTGTGTGACAATGTTATGCACGTTAAATGTGCTGGTTATACGGCCAGAGTTAAGGATAGCATTGGAAATGGGGGGGGCCTGAAATGGAGTTGTGAAGCGTGCCGGCACGTTGAAATGGAAATGCGTATATTTATGAGGCGGACTAGGGAGGGATTCAAAACTTTGTGGGCTGGCTTTCTAAAGCTTCGGGAAGAGTTTTCGACTCTGGAAACTCAGTTTAATAGTTATAAATTATTAAGCGAATCCCCGAAGCGGAAGAAGACCATTCCTCGGCATTTCTCTCCCGATCCACCAGCATCTCTACTTTTAACGGCTCCGTCTTCAGGTAACAACCCAACCCCGAATTGGCTGCAGGTGCGGACACTATTGCCATTTCCCCTGGCAATCCTGTCCCGCATACTGATGCGATATCGGGTGTAGTGTCCGATGTGTCCGGGCGAACATCCTCTTCTAGAGATATTCCCAATAAAATAGTAATTAGGGGGGTTCTCAAAGCGTTATCCGCCGCAGTAGCTCCAGCGCCAAAAACTGTGGCTGCTGCTGCGGTTGGTGCCTCGAGCTCGCTTCTTGTCGATATTCCACCAAAAAAGCAAATTTTTGTTTCGAGGCTTGATCCCAACACTACATCAGATGATGTCATAGCCCACATCCGGGCAAAAATCGTAGAGGCTAACATTGCGGTGGAAAAGTTTAAATTTTCGTATTCCCGTGACATTTCGTCTTTTAAACTTAGTGTTCCGCCTAATCTTTTTGACAAAATATGTCATAAAGATTTTTGGCCGGATCACTTAATAGTAAAGGAGTATATAGTTAAGAAGAGGAAAAATCGGCCTCCGATTCGCTAGCCTTCCGCACCAGGTAGCACCAATCCCTCCCTACCTTCAGGCGCGTCAGTACCCACTGGCGGGTCAAAAAACTAATTTCGTCCCTTGTTCTGGTCTATCAGAATGTTAGAGGACTAAAATCTAAACTTTCTAAACTCTATGTAGATAGTCTATCCTTTGAATTTCATATTTCGGCTTTTAATGAAGCGTGGCTAAAGCCAGACATATCCGATGCATCCGTTTTTCCCACAATATTTTCTACATATAGATACGATCGAAATTTCAGAAATGGAGGAGTTTTAATTGATGTGAACTCAGTCCTTCCCTCTGAATTAGTGACCTTCACAGCAACTCTTGACATTAAATTTGTTAGTGTCAAAATTTCTCTACAATCGTATTCTGCCTTTGTAACTTGCTCATATATTCCACCAAAATCTGAAACGGCGGTATACACCAGCCATTTAGAAGCAATTTGCTCTGTATCCTCCAATCTTTCCGATGCAGATTTTCTTATCGTTCTTGGGGACTTTAATTTGCCTAACATTTCTTGGTATCCATCAGATGAGTCTTCCATCCTGGTGCCTTCCTCCTCACACTGCTTTATTGATGGTCTTCTTGAGTTATGCTTAACCCTGGTTAACCCTGTGCATAATATAAATGGTAGATTACTAGATCTTATATTTATGTTCGATTCTTCCGACTGCTCTGTTTCGAGAATCGGTTCTTTAGTTGTCCCCGAAGACAATTTCCATCCAACTTTGGACTTAACCATAAACGTTCCTTTTCGATTGCCGATTGCCAACTCGATACCACGCACCCGTTGCTTTCGTAAAACTAACTTTTTGAAGCTCAATGAGCTTATTCTTGCTACAGATTGGTCTTATCTGTTTTCTTGCAAAGATTTAGACGCTGCTATTTCATTTTTCTATAATACTATGTTTTTACTTTTTGATGCTTGTGTCCCACGTGTCACCCATGTGTCAACTGACAAGCCGACATGGTTTTCACGTGAGTTATCCAATTTAAAGCATGTAAAATCTAGATATTATAAAAAGTATAAGAAATCCGGTCAACTGTCCGATTTTTCTCATTATGTAGTTGCTCGATCAAATTTTTCAGTGCTTAATACACAATGTTATAAGGATTATAACTTATTTTATAACTTTGTCAACGCCAAACGCAAGGCATCAGTGCATCCTTCTTACTTATGTTTTGAAAATAAAAAAGCTAACGATGATCAGGTCATTGCCGATATGTTTTCTCATTTTTTCAATACAACTTATTCCTCCAAGGAGTATCACGCTAACTCTTCGTATCCTTATCAGTTGAATAGGTCTAAGTAAAACCTGTGCACTCACCAGGACCAGATTGGATACCTGGTTGTGTACTCAGGTTTTGTGCTGACACTTTATGTAACCAAATTCATAAGTTATTTACCTTGTCCGTTAAAACTTCTACTTTCCCACCTATTTGGAAGGAATCTTTTATTATTCCTCTCCATAAAATGGGTAACAAGTCCCTAGCATCAAATTATAGGGGTATTTCTAAATTGTCCGTTATACCGAAGGCCTTTGAGAAAATTATAACTTCTCAATTGCAACATTTCTGCAGTTCTGCACTTTCATCTACCCAACATGGGTTCATGAAACGCAGATCTACTACCACTAACCTGTTAGAGTTTACTTCTTTATCGATCGAAGGATTCAGGAATAAATCGCAAACTGATGTCATTTATACCGACTTCAGTAAGGCCTTTGATTCTGTTAATCATACACCGCTTTTGTACAAGCTGAACGAAATTGGTCTTCCACGCCTTCTGCTCAGCTGGATTCTGCAATATTTGACTGACCGTACACAAAAGGTCCTATTTAAATCCTCACTGTTTAAGACCATCAAAGTAACTTCGGGAGTGCCACAGGGTAGCCATCTTGGACCATTGCTTTTTACCCTCTTTATTAATGATCTTCCTTCCGTCGTAATTCACTCTCGTGTGCTTATGTACGCTGATGATGTTAAACTTTTCCTTAGTTTCAAAGATTCAGGTTCCCCGCGTTTGCTTCAAGCCAATGTTAATAACCTCCAGACTTGGTGTGAAATTAACTTATTAAACCTAAATATTTCGAAGTGTAATGTCATGTCGTTTTATAGATTTTCCTTTCATCTAGTAACTTATTACCTTAATAAAACTCCATTTGAACGTTTAAATGAGATGAGTGATTTGGGTGTACTCATGGACCACAAATTAAGTTTCACTCGTCATATTTCTACCTTAGTCAGCAAAGCCATGAGTGTTCTTGGTTTCGTCAAGCGATGGTCGAAGGAATTCGACGATCCTTACACAACCTAAACCTTTGTTATTTTACTGGTTCGTCCTATTCTGGAGTACGGATCATGTGTTTTGTCACCTCAATATGAATCACACCAAATTAGAATTGAATCCGTTCAAAAGCAATTTTTGATTTTTGCTTTTCGTGGTTTAAACTGGGATTGCAATGTTAACTTGCCATCGTATTCTAGTAGACTTCTTCTAATCAATCTTCCTTCTTTACTGAATCGTAGAGTAATGCTTGGTACTTTGTTAATACACAAGCTTCTTAATGGGCAAATAGACTCCCCTAATTTATTGAAACAGGTCCCTTTATGTCCCTTTAACTTTAACAAGTTGCACTTCGAACTAATCTTACATGAACCTTTCCGTGTCCTTTGTTCCGATCATAATCGCCTTTATCACCTAATCGGATCTCAGTCCTCTATTCCTACTTTAAAAACTTTAACTGCTAGGTTTCGCGCGTAACAGGCATTGTCCTGGTGTCGCATGGGCCACTTGAACGTACTGCGCATAGTACGCGTCAACGTCCAAATAAAAAAAGGAAAATAAGCGTTCGGGCAAATATTCAAAAACTAGGAGTTATTCCTAGCATAGTTAGGGAAGATTATGAGTATTCCTAGCACAGCTAAGGAAGACCAGGAGTATTCCGTGGACAGACAGGGAAGACAAGGAGTATTCCTAGCACTGTTAGGAAAGACTCGCAATATTCCTGGCATCGTGGGGTGGTGACTAGGAGTATTCCGAGCAAACATTGTGAGAATAGCAAATTTTGATGTTAGATAATTAAGACCTGGAATATTCCCGGCAATTGTTAGGACCCACGATAAACATATTTGAGGTGTGAGAGTAAACGCAATTACACATCTTGAATCGAAAAGGATACGGATTCCTTCGATATTAAGTACAGGAATAGGTTATTTGACAAAATCATGAAATATTTCTACAATGGCCTGGTCAGTGTTAGCATTCACATTACATTTAGTATTAAGAGTTTTATAAAACTTTTGTCTGAAAAAACGAAAGACACTGGTTCGACTTCTGCATGAGCATTAGAAAGGGTTTATTTCATTCTTTTTGTTACCAATTTCGACTCATAGCGGATAGTTATTACGGAAACAAATTGATCAAGGAAATATATAATAAAATAAATTTTCTTCTGCCACAATATATGCAGACTTCTACACGATGAATTTCGAAGGGACAAAAAGCATTGGTATTGTGTGATTGCAGAGAACTCATCTCAAAAAAATAAATGACGGAATATCAGGCCCACGATTTTTTAAGGTGGTGGTGTTTTAGGTAGAGATCAGTTTCGCGAACCCGAAAGGGCAGCGTTGGGAACTAGGTGTTTGAACTAGGATACTTAGCGATAATACGAGAAAATTAATTTTCCACTTGCTGGTATATCGCTTAGAGGTGATCAACCTTCTGGTGCTTAAGCTCAATTTAGTCCCCATTAAAAATTCGAAAAATCGAAAAGGAAATGTACTAGGGCATTATCTCGTCAACCCGTTGTGACTTTACAAGAAATATTGGAAGAAAATCACTCAGAGAAATGCTAGAGTCACCGAACCGCCCAAAAATTATTCGGATTGCATTGAAGAAAACGGGTAGCTATACCGCAATGTGGGACATAGTCAACGGTGCCGATAGCAACTTTCATCTACCATAAAAAATTAGGAAGCCAGCAAACACCAAGAAACACCATGATGCCCCTATCACTGGGAAGTCGGCCATCCGAAACACTATCACCAAAACCAAAAGACCTATCAATGGCAAAACACCGACGTTCGCAGTCTTTATAAGACACTTAATTCTTGCTACTACTAAACGTACTAGCTGCAGGTTATCGGTATTCTAGAAAGATTTAAAATATTTATAAAGATACAAAGAGACTCTGTGAGAACATAGTGGGTTGATGTGGAGTATAGGTAAATACAACGTGATCCAGTTCAGGTTAGGTGTGGAGGCAGAACATACTGCCACGTATACTCCACAAAGGAACCGGAAGGTGTAACCGCACTGTTAAGATCTATTGGGTTGAAGTCCAGACGCCAGAAAGCACAGTTACTGCAGAAATCCTTGGAAGCGTACGTGACAGCCTACATCGAACTTTTACTGACCAAGCACGCTTTAGCCCTCGTTACTATGCTAGACACACCAGTTATTCAAAGCCGTCGAATGACTCGCCGACAAACTGGTGCGGAAACTCGACGGAGCCTTCTGAGTCTTTAAGTTTGAATCGTTGTATTTATGTGGCTCGGAGAACAAACAAGTGGACGGCCCACTTATCTCAACACAACCCGCCTCCGGGTTGAAGGCATGGTTCTGGCGCGAAAACTTCAGGTATCGAGATCCAAGGTTTCCCCGATGTTTTTCGGAACCTAACCTAAATGACTAACTGCACTTATTGGTTAGACGGTTGACTCGAGTTCCTCCGGGCTAAAAACTCGGTGGCGTTCATTACCATCATCGGAATGAAGGGAGAACCCATAATGTAAAGGATCCGGATACAGCCAACGAGCTCTAAACCACGTTTATTTCATTTTTATTCATAAATAATTATACAAAATCCGACACTGAAGTTGTCTTCACATAGGAAGTAATCTATTTTTTAGAAATAAGTTGAATTGTGAATAAGTTCTTCTTAGCCCCATCGACTAGTGCAATGAACACATCAACGCTATATGCACTACAGCACAACAATCACTACAATTGCAAGGTCACACTAGTGGTCCTGAGACCACCATGATAACACCAGCTAGTGATTATGCGACGAGGAGGGCACTCAGAACCATGAAATATCTAGTAAGTTAAAATTTTCAAGAACAATGACGGAAGTGAGGAAAAAATTCCTTGACATAAGTTAACAAATTAAAGAGTGGCGCCTTATACAACTAGGTAACATGTGTATAAAAATGCTTTAAGAAATCTAAACACTAATGAACTAAATTTCATAAGTGGAAAAAGACCAAATGTCATCATCATCATTATCAGCAAGAGATTTAAAGATTTCTTTAAAAGTTTGAAACTAATAAAACGACTTTCTACTTTCTTTCGACTTCGAAATTGCCTTTAGTAATTTTGATTTAGGTGATAGGTGATTATTGATTCAGAAGAATCTGTGCTGCTGCTCTATTCTAAATCACAATGTCTCTATTTTATTCCATTTTAATTAGCTCAGACTTTGTATCTGTATCTGCCATTTAATGCACTAATTTATGGTCACAGTGCGATGCCTTAATTCCGACATTTTCCCAAAACTAATTTCGTTAAACTTAATAAATATAGTTCTACAGACATTGACATTGCATGGTACAAAATGTTTTTTTATTTACCCCAAAATGAAGATCTATACACTTTTGGTACGTTTGAACCAATCGTCGAAGCACTATTGCCACACTGAATGAGGTGTCACCAAAACTTTTTTTTTTTTTTTTTCGCGCTAATCCCATCGGGTGCACTAAGTGCCCATAACCTCCCGCCCAACCGAGCGAGGGGCGCTAGCCGCATGACGCACGGCTCGAGTCGCGGGGACATTCCACAAAACAGTAGTACAGCGGGGAAGAGATAGAGGTATAAAATTTCTAGTAGGCCTACAAGGAACCGATAGATTTACTTGGCTCAATAGCTTAGGAGAGTCTATATCACAATTAAGGAGCTTGTGCATAAAAATCACACGAAGCATTATTCTACGATTAGTAAGAGATGATAGGTTAACAAGAAGAAGTCTACTAGAGTACGCTGGCAGATTGATATTACGATCCCAGTTCAGACCACGAAAAGCAAAGAGTAGGATCTGTTTTTGGACAGATTCTATTCTTGATTTGTGTGAGTCATATTGAGGAGACCATATGCAAGATCCATATTCTAAAATAGGACGAACCAATGAGGTAAAAAGAATTTTGGTTGTATAAGGGTCATCAAACTCGTTTGACCATCGTTTAATAAACCCAAGAACACCCATAGCTTTACCTACAGTAGTGGAGATATGAGATTTAAAGGTTAATTTATAGTCCATAAGGACGCCCAAATCGTTCATCTCATGAAAACGTTTTAGTGGGATGTCATTAAGAAAATAAGTTACCAACCGCGGAGTATTTCTGTGAAAAGTCATGACCTTGCATTTGGTTGGATTTAAACTTAACAAATTATTTTGACACCACGACTGAAATTTTTGAAGATCAGATTATAACCGAGACAAAGCTTAACATCATCTGCGTACATAAGGACATGAGAATGATTTATAACAGACGGAAGATCATTGATAAAAAGAGTAAAAAGCAATGGTCCCAGATGACTGCCCTGGGGCACTCCCGAAGTCACATTTATGGACCTAGAATATAAAGACTTGAAAAGAACCTTCTGTGTTCTGCCTGTCAGATATTCCCGAATCCAGGAAACTAAAGGGCTAGGGAAGCCAATGTTATTTAATTTAAGGAGAAGTAGCGTATGATTAACAGAATCAAAAGCCTTGCTGAAATCAGTATATATGACATCAGTTTGCCTTGCATTCCAAAATCCTTCGATCGTCAATGATGTAAACTCTAAAAGGTTAGTGGTTGTAGATCTACGTTTCACAAATCCATGCTGCGATGGTGAAATTATAGAACTACAAAAATGTTGCAGTTGAGAAGTAATTAACTTTTCAAAAGCTTTAGGAATAGCGGACAATTTAGAAATACCCTTATAGTTAGATGTATCGGATTTCCTACCAGTTTTATGGAGAGGAATTATATAGGATTCCTTCGAAATGGATGGAAAAGTTGAAGATTTAACGGACAATAGAAAAAGTTTTTGAATTGGCTTACATAATGCCGCGGCGCAAAACCTTATTACACCTCCAGGTATACCATCAGGACCAGGAGAGTACACAGGTTTTACTAAATTAAGCACGCTATGGAGCGAGCTTTCGTCGATCGAAGGAATACAGATACAATTAGATTTTCTTAACTGAGGAGTAAGTAGATGTGAAAAAATCAGCAAACAGATCAGCAATCGCTTGATCAGAGTTGGCTGTGTTATTTTCAAAAAATAAACAAGATGGGTGGATAGATGTCTTACGTTTAGTATTGACAAAATTATATAATTTACAATTATAATTTACAACGCTGAAGGTAATTTTTATAGCATTCTGCATTAAGCATCATAAAGTTAGAACGTACAACTGCGTATAGAGCAAAGTCTGAAGAACGACCCGATTTCTTATACTCTCTATAATATCTCGACTTCATATTCTTCAAGTTGAATAACTCACGAGAAAACCAGGGAGGTCTGTGAGACAACACCGGAGTCCTCAATGGGACACAAACTTCAAAAAGAGAATCGAGAGTATTATAAAACAAAGAAATAGCTTGATTCATGTCTGAACATCTGTACAAGAAGGACCAATCTGTTGAAAGAATGAGACTATTTAGTTTGACAAAGTTAGTTTTACGAAAGTTACGGGATTTGGGCACAGGGCAGGCACTAACAATTGGTGCACGAAACGGCAGATCAACAGTTAATTCCAAAGTGGGATGAAAATTGTCTTCTGGAAAGACAAGAGAGTCAATTCTAGCGACTGCGTAGTTGGTAGAATCCAACACGAATACCAGATCCAAAGATCTTCCATTTTTATTACGCACTGGATTTATTTGAGTTAATGATAACTCGAACAGGCCATCAATAAATAAATGTGAAGTACAAGGGAGCAGCAGGCCAGACTCGTCAGAAGGGGACCATGCTATTTCAGGTAGATTAAAATCACCAAAGACAATTAATATGTCCCTATTAGAAAGTAATGATGAAACATGTTGAATATATTCTAAATGTTTAATATATACCGTCATGTCGGATTGTGGCGGGATATAAGAACAAGTGATGTAGACCGAGAAGGATTTTATATCCCGCCACAATCCGTCAAAGTTGTTTGACACTGACAAACTCAATTTCCTGATTATCAGGTAGATGAATCTGGTCAGAATATAAGGCAGAGTCCACCGCAATCAAAACTCCTCCGCCTGCACGAGAAGTCCGATCACACCTATAAATTGAAAATTTTGAAGAAAGAACGGATGCATCGTTAATATCAGGTTTAAGCCATGTCTCTGTAAACACTAAAATTTTAAAGTCAAATGCTAAACTATCTACATATAGTCTAGGAAGCTTAGATTTAAGTCCTCTTACATTCTGATAGGCCAGAGAAAGGGACGAAACTAGTTTTTTTGGACACCAGCAGATGCTGGCGTTCCAGAAGGCATGGAATTGGGAGGGATGGAAAGCTTGACTGACCTGTGAGTTTTCTTTTTGGCCGTGTATTCTTTTACTAAGATGTGATCCGGCCAAAAACTGTTACTACAAATGCAGTCAAACAGTTCGACCGGGACACCTATTTTAAAGGAAGATATCTCCCTTGAATAATTGAACTTGAATTTTTCCACCACTATTTTGGAGACTTGAACTTTTGTCTTAATATATGCTAAGACATCATCCGACGAATGTTCGGTATGAAGTCTAGGAACAAAGATATGTTTCTTTGGTGGAACTCCAGTCAGAGGCCTACGGGAGCCAGGCCTTATATCAATGGCGTCTCTAGTTGTCGCAATTGAGTCGCCTTGACTGTCCGTAAGTGTGCTTCTAACTGGACGACTATCGGCATTAACAATACTTGATGATTGCCCAGACTTTTCGGAAACTACAGCTACATTCGTCTGCAAGGAGAGACCATTTCCTGGAGAAACGGAAATCGCCTCATCCTTACGGCCACCATGCGGGATGGGGGTTGCAAACGATATTAGCTGCGGCGTATTTGTGTCTTGAGATGGTGAATGTGATATCGTGGCCGAGACTAAGTTAGGTATCGGCAGATGCGGGGACAAGTTACGCACACTAGTTTTCTTTTGCTTTGGAGACTCATTCAGCAGCTTATAGCTACTAAATTCCGTCTCCACAGCATTAAACTCGTCGTAGAGTTTACGAAAACTAGATGAGAGTTTTTTAAACCTATCCCTGGTCTGCCTCATAAATACCCTCATCTCGATTTCAACTTCTCGGCATGAGTCACATCCCCATTTGAGACCCCCTTTTTGCTCCAAGCTATCTCTTACCTTGGCTGTGTAGCCAGCACACTTAACGTGCATGACATTTTCACACAGCCAACATGCGAGAAATGCGTTATGTGGCGCGGGGGGGTTTAAACACTTTTTATTAGAGCAGACAGACATTATAAAATTAACTGCAAATATTAATTGAAACAAGAAATAAAATGTCACAGAAAAAAGCCAAAGAAAAAACTCACTCAGTTTTAAAGCAAATTCGACACTTGGGTCAAACTTGCAGCGAAAGATTGAAAATATCTAAGAGAAATTACACAGTTACACGTGTCACTTGTACGCGGTGCAAAGATGCGAGCACGAACAAAAGAAATTAAAGAAGAGCGGGAGAGCCACAAACAATGCACATGCAACAACAATGTGTGGGTGAGAGCGCGAGAGCAAATTAAAACGGTAAGAAGTACAAACACAAGAGCAAAGATTAACAAGAACAGCAACAACTGTGTAGGGTGTGTTGTTGTTCAGAAACAATAAGTTTAATGCTTTGATTTTGCGTTTGTATAATTAAACAGAAATAGCGCAAATTCAAATCGATGGATTGGTTTTATGTTATTAACAAAGTTAACACTGTATTATTAAAAAAATTATAGAGTCAATCTCAATGATTTTAACCCGAAAATTAATTTTTAAGCAGGATCGAAAAAAAACACGTCAATCCACGAAGAAATGCGAATGCGAATATAGTATATACCTTTTTACCCTATAAGTACCGAGTATCAAAAATGAATATTAGAAGAGAAAAAAAAAGAATAATAAAACAAATAAAAAGAGACAAAAGTAATTACTACATACTGATAATATTACGTTGCTCTCTAAAAAGGAGGAGTAGTATATTCACACACATTTATATATGTAGGAACACTATTATTTTCTCGATTCATTTCGTTAGCGTTCAAATAACTACTAACTCGTGACGCACAACTCTTGTGCTCGTCTTTCACCATACCACACTCGGCGACAGCGTCAGAACGCTGACGCCCCGTTAAAACGGTTCTTCTAAAACTGCAAACAACTAACCACAGCTCAATTCGAAGCTGATGCAATATATCCATAATGATGAAATTACTATTATTGTGAAATACCCGAAAAGACACCTTCAAACGTACGCAACGACACGGCCATCCTGACCATTACACGACCTCGTGTAGAGAAAACTACCATTTCAGACTATCATTATTAATTTTATTATAAACAAAAGATTATGATCATGTAACTCATTATGTTATCAATTTCATAAAACAATGAATGAATCATGACATTGACAAACAATATTTTTACAACATTTTTTTTTGTTCTTCTTTATTCAACATTAAAGGACCCTCAGTAATACATATTTTTCTCACCCTCACTGGTGTATTTTGTTTTCTTCAGTGACATCAGCATTTTCAATATTTTCATTTTCACTTTCCTCAGTGGCTTCAACATTTTCAATATTTTCATTGTCACATTCTTTACCTTCTGCAAGGGTTTTATCACTCTCAATTTTATTATCATAATCATCACACACATTCAGCTCCATAGGCACTTGCCCCTTTGGCATTTTTTTAAATCTCATGTGCATATTTGTACTTTCTTTTACTGGTTAATGACCTTAGCATGTACCTGTCACCTTCTAGAACATTTATTATTTCAAAGGGTCCTTTGAATTTAGGTTTCAACTTGGTTTGATGTCATTCTTCGTTTCTGAGTAAAACAAACTCTCCGACCTTGTGTCTAAGTACCTTTGCCTTGTTCTTATCAAATCGCACCTTGTCGTAAGTTGATGTAGTTAAAACATTTTTCTCTGCTTGTGCTCTTATGTTTGACAACTCAACATAGTTTTCTACATTACTAGGTGGAAGTAATCCTACTACTACTTTTCCCAATAACATTTCAAGAGGACTTGCCTTAGTTACTCGATTAGTTGTACAGTTAATGGCTAACTGCAACTTTCCTAACACATCCTGCCAAAACTGAGTTACAGTTTCAAACGCCGTTAACAATGTGCCGTTTCATCGTGCTCATGGTTCGTTAGACTTGGGCGTTAGCTCGACTAGCACCGGTGGTAATCAAATGCAAGTTTATTTTCTGATCTGAACAGAATTGACTAAACTTGGCACCCGCAAAACACCGTTCTTGATCGGCCATTATTCTGTTTGGTAATCCAAATAACGAAGCAACGGATTGAACAGCATTTATTCAGCTTTCACTATCTAATTTAAGGGTATGACTAAGATAAACATATTTGGTAAATGCATCCACTTGAACGATAACATACTCTTTTTGATCACTTTTGCCATTTAATTTACCTGTTATGTCAATGTGAATAGTGTGCCAAGGAGTATTAACTTTCGGAACTTTGTGCAATTCAGGTTGAATTTTTCCTGAGGTTGATTTGGACATTTTATACGTAATGCAATTGTCCACAAATTTTCTAACATATTTTGACATATGTTGAAACCAGTAAAAATCATAAACTTTATGTAACGTCTTTTCATAACCTAAATGCATTATCGACTCGTGAACATGGTTTATGACAAACCATCTGAAAGTACGTGGCACTACTGCTAATCAACGTGTTCTACCGTTTCTCTGTATTTTTCGGTAAAGAACTTCTGCCCTTAGTTCATAGGGTTTGCAGTGTCTTCAGGAAGAGAAAAATCTTTTAATTTCTGACAATTTCGGCTATCTCAGAATCTTGACGCTGCTTCGCAATAAGCCAGTTGCTTGAGATCGCTGCCAAGTTAACTCTCTTTTCCTCAATTACCTTTGCAACAGAAGTAAATTTCTTCAGAATGGGTTTCTCGATAAAAAATCGAACCATTCTTTTCTTATATATGTCTGTGAGACAACACCGGGGTACTCATTGGGACACAAACTTCAAAAAGAGAATCGAGAGTCTTATAAAACAAAGAAATAGCAAGATTCATGTCTGAACATCTGTACAAGGAGGACCAATCTGTTGAAAGAATGAGACTATTTAGATTGACAAAGTTAGTTTTACGAAAGTTGCGGCATTTGGGCACAGGGCAGGCACTAGCAATTGGTTCACGAAACGGCAGATCAACAGTTAATTCCAAAGTGGGATGAAAGTTGTCTTCTGGAAAGACAAGAGGGTCAATTCTAGCGACTGCGTAATCGGTAGAATCCAACACAAATATCAGATCCAAAGATCTTCCCTTTTTATTACGCACTGGATTTATTTGAGTTAATGATAACTCGAACAGGCCATCAATAAATAAATGTGAAGTACAAGGGAGCAGCAGGCCAGACTCGTCAGAAGGGGACGATGCTATTTCAGGTAGATTAAAATCACCAAAGACAATTAATATGTCCCTATTAGAAAGTAATGATGAAACATGTTGAATATATTCTAAATGTTTAATATATACCGTCATGTCGGATTGTGGCGGGATATAAGAACAAGTGATGTAGACCGAGAAGGATTTAAGTCCAACTTTGACACTGACAAACTCAATTTCCTGATTATCAGGTAGATGAATCTGGTCAGAATATAAGGCAGAGTCCACCGCAATCAAAACTCCTCCGCCTGCACGAGAAGTCCGATCACACCTATAAATTGAAAATTTTGAAGAAAGAACGGATGCATCGTTAATATCAGGTTTAAGCCATGTCTCTGTAAACACTAAAATTTTAAAGTCAAATGCTAAACTATCTACATATAGTCTAGGAAGCTTAGATTTAAGTCCTCTTACATTCTGATAGGCCAGAAAAAGGGACGAAACTAGTTTTTTTGGACACCAGCAGATGCTGGCGTTCCAGAAGGCATGGAATTGGGAGGGATGGAAAGCTTCACTGACCTCTGAGTTTTCTTTTTGGCCGTGTATTCTTTTACTAAGATGTGATCCGGCCAAAAACTGTTACTACAAATGCAGTCAAACAGTTCGACCGGGACACCTATTTTAAAGGAAGATATCTCCCTTGAATAATTGAACTTGAATTTTTCCACCACTATTTTGGAGACTTGAACTTTTGTCTTAATATATGCTAAGACATCATCCGACGAATGTTCGGTATGAAGTCTAGGAACAAAGATATGTTTCTTTGGTGGAACTCCAGTCAGAGGCCTACGGGAGCCAGGCCTTATATCAATGGCGTCTCTAGTTGTCGCAATTGAGTCGCCTTGACTGTCCGTAAGTGTGCCTCTAACTGGACGACTATCGGCATTAACAATACTTGATGATTGCCCAGACTTTTCGGAAACTACAGCTACATTCGTCTGCAAGGAGAGACCATTTCCTGGAGAAACGGAAATCGCCTCATCCTTACGGCCACCATGCGGGATGGGGGTTGTAAACGATATTAGCTGCGGCGGATTTGTGTCTTGAGATGGTGAATGTGACATCGTGGCCGAGACTAAGTTAGGTATCGGCAGATGCGGGGACAAGTTACGCACACTAGTTTTCTTTCGCTTTGGAGACTCATTCAGCAGCTTATAGCTACTAAATTCCGTCTCCACAGCATTAAACTCGTCGTAGAGTTTACGAAAACGACAATGCCTTACATTGTGTTAAGAAATATTCTTTTTTTTTATAACATGTAATGAATTGGACCAGTGATAGTACTCGTAACACGCCCTGCAGAATGATATTTGAAACCTTGTGAAATTAGTTATGATTTTATTGACTCTCATTGTATATAAATTGGATGTAGTGCACGATATTCCACACAGAACCAGTATTTTCGAAATAAAATTGCACAATTTGCGACAATGCCTTACATTGTGTTAAGAAATATTCTTTTTTTTTATAAGATGTAATGAAATGGACCAGTGATAGTACTCGTAACAAGCCCTGTAGAATGATATTTGAAACCTTGTGAAATTAGTTATGACTTTATTGACTCTCATTCTTCTGGTTGGATCTTAAGTCAACTTATACAGCGAAACTCGAGCACTTTTTCAACTTTCGTACCAAACCGGCCTTCAGAAATTCAAAAATTATCGGCGAATATTATAAGATAAGATGGCATTTTGTCTATACAATACATTTACAACGATTTGCCATAGATTTTAATAAATTCTGGCATTGTTCTGTTTACATAGAGTTCCACATATCGAGCAATTTTGTTTTAAGTCAGAAAGGGTTCCTTGAGGCTCATATTTTAGGTTTCTTTTCGGAATTCCCCAAATAATCTCAATTGGACTAAGGTCTGGACTATTTAATGGTCAATCTAAGTCCCCAATTTCCGTTTTACTGCAGCCACGATTTAGTTCGTTCGGCTGTATGAGATGATGAGATGAACAGGATGCTGTTGGAACGTGTATTTACCACTGTAGCATATCTACCCTACCAATTTAAGGGTATAACATTCAGTTAATACATTGTGACACTTTGTCATTATAAATACAAATATACAAATACCCAAAGACCACATAGAAATACATAAACGTTCCAACGCATAAGTAATACGATCTACCGCTTATATACAAGCCGATCGCTGAGCGTGGAAAATGCAGATATAAGAGCACTATGTATTAGACTTTAGCCGAACAAAATTAAAATGAATAAAATCATTATTAAATGCACAGCCAACTTGAGCAGAAGCTCTGGCTTTATTATTATTTTTATAACAGTGCAGGAGGAAAGATTACACCACAGTCAGCAAGTTTTGGTATTGATGGCAGCAAACTTTCTTCTATTGATGTATTTTTCAGCGTTGACCATCCCATCATGTCCCCTTCGGCAGCCATACCACCCCAGACCAATACACTTGTTGGGAAGTTAACTGTACTTTTAAGGCAGTCTTTATGGTACGCTTCAGTTTTGTTTTTTATAACTCTCCTTCGCGCATCACCTACACTCACATCAAATCTTGCATTCGCATTTCTTCGTGGATTGCCGTGATTTTTTTCGCTCCTGCTTAAATATTAATTTTCGGGTTAAAATCATTGAGATCGACTCTATAATTTTTTTTAATAATCCAGTGTTAACTTTGTTAATAACATAAAACCAATCCATCGATTTGAATTTGCGCTATTTCTGTTTAATTATACAAACGCAAAATCAAAGCATTAAACTTATTGCTTCTGAACAACAACAAACCCTACACAGTTGTTGCTGTTCTTGTTAATCTTTGCTCTTGTGTTTGTACTTCTTACCGTTTCAATTTGCTCTCGCGCTCTCACCCACACATTGTTGTTGCATGTGCATTGTTTGTGGCTCTCCCGCTCTCCTTTAATTTCTTTTGTTCGTGCTCGCATCTTTGCACCGCGTACAAGTGACACGTGTAACTGTGTAATTTCTTTTAGATATTTTCAATCTTTCTCTGCAAGTTTGACCCAAGTGTCGAATTTGCTTTAAAACTGAGTGAGTTTTTTCTTTGGCTTTTTTCTGTTCTTTCAATTAATTTTATAATGTCTGTCTGCTCTAATAAAAAGTGTTTGAACCCCCCCCCGCCCCATAACGCATTTCTCGCATGTTGGCTGTGTGAAAATGTCATGCACGTTAAGTGTGCTGGCTACACAGCCAAGGTAAGAGATAGCTTGGAGAAAAAAGGGGGTCTCAAATGGGAATGTGACTCATGCCGAGAAGTTGAAATCGAGATGAGGGTATTTATGAGGCAGACCAGGGATAGGTTCAAAAAACTCTCATCTAGTTTTCGTAAACTCTACGACGAGTTTAATGCTGTGGAGACGGAATTTAGTAGCTATAAGCTGCTGAATGAGTCTCCAAAGCGAAAGAAAACTAGTGTGCGTAACTTGTCCCCGCATCTGCCGATACCTAACTTAGTCTCGGCCGCGATGTCACATTCACCATCTCAAGACACAAATCCGCCGCAGCTAATATCGTTTACAACCCCCATCCCGCATGGTGGCCGTAAGGATGAGGCGATTTCCGTTTCTCCAGGAAATGGTCTCTCCTGGCAGACGAATGTAGCTGTAGTTTCCGAAAAGTCTGGGCAATCAGTCCCGGTCGAACTGTTTGACTGCATTTGTAGTAACAGTTTTTGGCCGGATCACATCTTAGTAAAAGAATACACTGCCAAAAAGCAAACTCACAGGTCAGTGAAGCTTTCCATCCCTCCCAATTCCTTGCCTTCTGGAACGCCAGCATCTGCTGGTGTCCAAAGAAAATAGTTTCGTCCCTTTTTCTGGCCTATCAGAATGTAAGAGAACTTACATCTAAGCTTCCTAGACTATATGTAGAGGCATGGCTTAAACCTGATATTAACGATGCATCCGTTCTTTCTTCAAAATTTTCAATTTATAGGTGTGATCTGACTTCTCGTGCAGGCGGAGGAGTTTTGATTGCGTTGGACTCTGCCTTATATTCTGACCAGATTCATCTACCTGATAATCAGGAAATTGAGTTTGTCAGTGTCAAGGTTGGACTTAAATCCTTCTCGGTCTACATCACTTGTTCTTATATCCCGCCACAATCCGACATGACGGTATATATTAAATATATTCAACATGTTTCATCATTGCTTTCTATTTGTGATTTTAATTTACCTGAAATAGCATGGTCCCCTTCTGATGAGTCTGGCCTGCTGCTCCCTTGTACTTCACATTTATTTATTGATGGCCTGTTCGAGTTATCATTAACTCAAATAAATCCAGTGCGTAATAAAAATGGAAGATCTTTGGATCTGGTATTCGTGTTGGATTCTACCAACTACGCAGTCGCTAGAATTGACTCTCTTGTCTTTCCAGAAGACAATTTTCATCCCACTTTGGAATTAACTGTTGATCTGCCGTTTCGTGCACCAATTGTTAGTGCCTGCCCTGTGCCCAAATCCCGTAACTTTCGTAAAACTAACTTTGTCAAACTAAATAGTCTCATTCTTTCAACAGATTGGTCCTCCTTGTACAGATGTTCAGACATGAATCAAGCTATTTCTTTGTTTTATAATACTCTCGATTCTCTTTTTGAAGTTTGTGTCCCATTGAGGACTCCGGTGTTGTCTCACAGAGCTCCCTGGTTTTCTCGTGAGTTATCCAACTTGAAGAATGTGAAATCGAGATATTATAGAAAGTATAAGAAATCGGGTCGTTCTTCAGACTTTGCTCTATACGCAGTTGCACGTTCTAACTTTATGATGCTTAATGCAGAATGCTATAAAAAATTACCTTCAGCGTTGTAAATTAGAGTTTTCCCGCGACCCGAAGCGGTTTTATAATTTTGTCAATACTAAACGTGAGACATCTATCCACCCATCTTGTTTATCTTTTGAAAATATAACAGCCGACTCTGATCAAGCAATTGCTGATTTGTTTGCTGATTTTTTCACATCTACTTACTCCTCAGTAGAATATCGAGCAAATCTTCCGTATCATTATCAGTTAAGAAAATCTAATTGTATCTGTATTCCTTCGATCGACGAAAGCTCGCTCCATAGCGTGCTTAATTTAGTAAAACCTGTGTACTCTCCTGGTCCTGATGGTATACCTGGATGTGTAATAAGGTTTTGCGCCGCGGCATTATGTAAGACAATTCAAAAACTTTTTCTATTGTCGGTTAAATCTTCAACTTTTCCATCCATTTGGAAGGAATCCTATATAATTCCTCTCCATAAAACTGGTAGGAAATCCGATGCATCTAACTATAGGAGTATTGCTAAATTGCCCGCTATTCCTAAAGCTTTTGAAAAGTTAATTACTTCTCAACTGCAACATTTTTGTAGTTCTATAATTTTACCATCGCAGCATGGATTTGTGAAACGTAGATCTACAACCACTAACCTTTTAGAATTTACATCATTGACGATCGAAGGATTTCGGAATGCAAGACAAACTGATGTCATATATACTGATTTCAGCAAGGCGTTTGATTCTGTTAATCATACGCTACTTCTCCTTAAATTAAATAACATTGGCTTCCCTAGCCCTTTAGTTTCCTGGATTCGGGAATATCTGACAGGCAGAACACAGAAGGTTCTTTTCAAGTCTTTATATTCTAGGTCCATAAATGTGACTTCGGGAGTGCCCCAAGGCAGTCATCTGGGGCCATTGCTTTTTACTCTTTTTATCAATGATCTTCCGTCTGTTATAAATCATTCTCATGTCCTTATGTACGCAGATGATGTTAAGCTTTGTCTTAGTTATAAAGATATTATCTCTCCTTGTCGGTTACAATCTGATCTTAAAAATTTTCAGTCGTGGTGTCAAAATAATTTGTTAAGTTTAAGTCCAACCAAATGCAAGGTCATGACTTTTCACAGAAATACTCCGCGGTTGGTAACTTATTTTCTTAATGACATCCCACTAAAACGTTTTCATGAGATGAACGATTTGGGCGTCCTTATGGACTATAAATTAACCTTTAAATCTCATATCTCCACTACTGTAGGTAAAGCTATGGGTGTTCTTGGGTTTATTAAACGATGGTCAAAGGAGTTTGATGACCCTTATACAACCAAAATTCTTTTTACCTCATTGGTTCGTCCTATTTTAGAATATGGATCTTGCATATGGTCTCCTCAATATGACTCACACAAATCAAGAATAGAATCTGTCCAAAAACAGTTTCTACTCTTTGCTCTTCGTGGTCTGAACTGGGATCGCAATATCAATCTGCCATCGTACTCTAGTAGACTTCTTCTTGTTAACCTACCATCTCTTACTAATCGTAGAATAATGCTTGGTGTGATTTTTATGCACGAGCTCCTTAATGGTGATATAGACTCTCCTAAGCTATTGAGCCAAGTAAATCTATCGGTTCCTTGTAGGCCTACTAGAAATTTTATACCTCTATCTCTTCCCCGTTGTACTACTAACTATGCTCTGCATGAACCTTTCCGAGTACTTTGTTCTGATTACAATCGACTTTACTGTGTAATCAGTTCAGAGCTCTCTCTTCCAACATTAAAAACATCTATCCTTTTACATTTAGGTCGTAACTAGTTATAGTTTTCGTTTCTTGTCTGTTTTGTGGAATGTCCCCGCGACTCGAGCCGTGAGTCATGCGGCTAGCGCCCCTCGGTCGGTTGGGCGGGAGGTTGTGGGCACTTAGTGCACCCGATGGGATTCGCGCGAAAAAAAAAAAAAAAAATAAATGTTTCAGAAAAAATTAAAGGTATTCACAAAACAAACTCTATCAACTCAAACGCGATTTTTTAAATTCTAGAAGTGAAGATGAATTTTATACCATAAAGTATATATGTATATTATTGACCACTATCAATAGCCGAGTCGATGTGTCGATTTTTCCGTTTGTCCGTTCGTCCACATGAACTCCTAGATACTATAAGAGCTAGGATAACCAAATTTGGTATCAACATCCGTCCAGTGCCTATGCAGACCAAGTGTGTTTCAAATTTTAGTCAATTAAAGCTGTATTTTATGGAGCCACGAAGGGTTAAGGGTGGGCATTCGTTGGTTCCGTAGGAATTTTTCGTAAGGGAAAAGGGATTGCCGGACTAATTTGACGATAGAATCAAATGTATTTAGTTGATAGGACCCAAAACAGTTCATGCAATGGATAGTTGGTGGTACTGAACATATATCGGCTCACCAACAATCTTCAAAAAATATGGGAATGCAAAGTCAATTTGCACCTAAATCATTAATTTCATTCAGACTTTCTAATATATTGTTACCGTTATCAGTTGAAGAGATGAGAAGAGCTCATATCAAAAGCCATGACCTTATACATAGTGGTATAAGAATTAATAACTGACTAATTTTAGATTTTTAAACCGACCATATTTTTATAAGTTAGGCAAATCTTTACCTCATTTCCAATCATATGAACGCGGGAATGTAGCATGATGGAGGGAAGATCTTCTATATAAGTATTGGGTAAAAGAAGCGGAACCAGAGAAGCCCACACAAGATAAACAAGACTTAAAAAAGACCAATTGTGTTCTGATTATCAGATTCTGTTGAGAAATATAATTACAGCCTCTTCTTGGTACCAGATTGCCATTAAAAATCGGATTACAGAAAGAAAGGTCAATAAGCAAATCTAAGGGAGGATGAAGTCCAAGAAAACTTAAGAAAGATCATTTGAGATTTCTGTTTCGAACTCTCTTTTTAATACTATTGTATTCCTTTCTTTCTGGGCTGAGTACACCGTAGTTTATGAAATTATTATGTCAAATATTTGGCCTAGCAGGTCTGTTGCCTATATGCCATGTTTAAAAAAAACTAAGAACTATCTCCTAAACTTACTATCAGCTATCAAAATGTCAGGGGTCTGCTTAGCAAACTACCCTCTCTCTATCTTTATAGTTTCTCTTTTACCTACCATGTCATAGCGTTTCAATAGACTTGCCTTAAACCTAATATCTTATACTCAGAATAACTGTCTGTTGATTATATTGTTTATAGCAATGATTGTCTTCCGCATCGTAGCGGTGGCGTACTAATTGCCGTTAAGCTGATTTTCCTGACTTTGCTCGCCTTGATTCCATTTTCTCAAGATCGACTGCAGCAATCTTTTCGTTGGACGTTTTTCCTCAACTATTTATTCAGCTTTCGGTGTTAGTATTCCACCGACTTTGTTCGTAATCCGAAATAATTTTATAAATTTTAAATTTGAAAGGGAAATCGAATAGAGTTCCTTCGTCATTCTTTTATAATGAACTCACAGCTGATAACGATTTAGATATATCCGATCTCTCTTCCGAATTACTCTAGTGCATCGCCTCCCTCCGGCCCCTACCCATACCATATACAATATTCAAATCTCATTTTTATGCCAAACATAACTGAAGAATGACTTTTGGCAAGTCCAGCTTCATTAAAGTAGTCATTTTCTCTTAGCCCTGACAACGTCCTCAGTTGGACTCTTACAACATGTGCACTGAACCTCCGTTACGGCTTCTTAAATTTTCCATTGACAATGGTTACTTTGCTTTTGCTTGGAAATCCTCGTTTATCCCCTTGTTTAAGAAGGGCACTAAATCGAATATATATCTAATTATAGAAGTATAGCTAAACTCTCCGCTATCGCTAAACTATTTGAGAAAGTAATAACGAAGGCTCTTCAACACCTTTGTAAGTCTATAATCTCTCCCCACCAGCATGGATTTATGAACAGCCTTCATCTCCTTGAATTTTGCACTTTTGACCACGATGGCTTTCGCAACAAGCTATAAACGGATGTTATTTACACTGATTTCAGCAAAGCCTTCAATAGTATTGTCATACAGTTCTATTAAGTCTTGTTGGTATTCCTCTCAAACTTCTATCCTGAAACCGCGTACTCTAAAACTGTGTTTGTAAATTCTGGGGTTCCCCAAGGTAGTCACCTTGGCCCATTACTTTTTTCTCTATTTATTAATGATCTACCTAATGTATTAGATAATTCGCATATGTTTATGTTTGCCGACAACGTTAAACTTTTATTATCTTTATTCTGTTCTGCAACCCGACATTAATGCGTTTTGTGATTGGTGTCGGGCTAACAATCTCTATCTCAACACCATTAAATGCTCGTTTATGACGTTTTATACTCACTCGCCCTGTATTGCCAATTACTTCATGAATTTAGAAGCATTAAACGGAGTACGGTCAATGGACGATAATCTAAAGTTAAATTTTCATCTACACGTTTCCTTTACAAAATGCTGGATTCTATTCACATCCTTGGTACGTACGATACAAGACTACTTGCCCTTCGTGATCTTAACTGGGACCCAAACCGACATCTTCCTCATTTATTTATTTAAGAAGTTAGTTGTAATTGAAATTAAGTCTAATTTAAGATTAAAGCGCTGGCATTGAGGGCCTTCGGCTTGGTCTGCCTCATTATTATAGTAGGCTTCTTCTTATTAATCTTCCATCCTTAGCAAATCGAAGGCTTGCTTGTGTTATCTTATTTCTCCATAAGTTATTAATTGGGGAAATATACTCTCCCTTTGTATTCTGGAGAATAAATTTAGCTGTCCCAATGAGTTCTACATGAAATTTTGTCCTTCTGCAACTAAAATGCTTTCCAACTATACTTTGTTTAACACCTTTCGAGTACTGCAGTAATTATAATGACCTCACTCATCTAATTTTACCACATCTTTCATATTTTGCTCTTCGTTCAGTACTGCTGGACTCCTTCCTATCTTCAATCAACTCTTACCTGTCTAAACTTTCCTATGCACTATGCTTTTTTCTTCTTCTTTATTTATTTCTCATCTTTAATTTTTTTTCTCTTTTCAAATGTTTTTGTTTTAAGTGGAGCTACAACCCATGGAGCCCAAAGGCAAACACAGTGATTCCAATATACAATATACAGTTCTGCTGCATTGTAAAATTACTGTCGAGGAGCCTCGAAAGAGGAAACACCCCTTGCAGTCCGCCAACTGCCAAAGCAACCGCAATAACTGTATAAACGAGACTCGGTTGTATAACTGTGGCCGAATTTTACTGAATTCTTAACGAATGAATTAGCACGGTTCATTGCTTCAAGTGACTATAACGCCAAGTATACCTACTGGGGATCTCGCCTGGTGAATCCCAATGGCAAACAACTGTAGACCAAAATCATTAACCCGACAGAAAAATTGAGTATGCCTCACCTTGAAGGCCCACATATTGGCACACTGATCCACGCAAGCTAACAGATTTAATTGAGTTCGCAATAATTAAGGGGATTACGTTTAACTTGATAACTGTAAAGTCACTAGCTGAACGATAGCGCGATCAGTCGCCAGTTCTTTTCTAAAGCACTCACGCATGCTAACAAATTTAAAAACAAACTTTCTCAGATGTAAAAAATTTGTGAGCACCCACATTAAATTGGGCATTGAAGACATCGATCTTTGTAACTCTGCATAAGAGTCGGTGCTCATTGATGCAGCATATATCTCCACCCCCCTCGAAGCCAATTCCCAGGCAATTCACAAGTCTAACAGTTGTTTAATTGAACTACTCGTAACAAACAAATGACAGTTCAACTGAACCCAATTAGTAAAAAATATCCTCTGTGGAAAGCTCACCCAAGTATGACTGTTCTAACGCTCAACCAACTATGAGCGTTTCATCTATTAGATGTCCAACTGGCGAATGGGCCCGTACAGACGAAGAAAGGTGAAGCTCATCTTAAAACGACATTTCAAATCCAAGCCAATTCCATCTCCAAACTCATTTGAACTCCTCTTTTTGAGCATCCACACAGAAAGTGAGCCACTAGAATTTCAAGCTGAGAAAATTTCCGAAAACCATCTGAACCCAAAAGGTCACCAGGTCATGATAAAATAACTCCGAAACACCCGAACTATGCTGTGCGACATATCTGCAAATTGTTTTTTGCTTACTCAAAGATGGAAACAATAAATAATCATAATAGTTCCAAAATCCGGAAAGGACAAAAGAAAACCTGTAGACCCATTATTTTATTGCTAAATGTCTCTCAAAATTATTTGAAAAGGTCCCACAACTTCTTATAAATAGATTTCTGGCAAACAAAATCATAAGTCCATCAAGTCAACTGTATAACATTATTATAATGTGCTTTTGAGCATTTGAGCAAAAGGAATACTGCACCGCGATTTTTCCCGATCTCGCTGAAGCATTTGTTTGAGTTTAGTTAGACGGCTTAATATATAAAATAAAAGCGACGCTCTCACAATGAACACACAAGCTTATGGAACAAAGCACATACCTGATGCAATACCTTTACCTTTAATGTCTTCGAATCAGAAGCAGCAATACTTCAAGGTAGCCTGCTGGGACTAATATTTGTCACGGTATCCTCTGTCGGATCATAGCTTCTGTCTAATTAGAAATTCACTTAAGAGATATTGACGAATGGTCTGAAAGCATGCAGCATCAAGGTACGATTTCTGCTAGGACTGGAATATACAATTTTCTCTATAACTCGGTGTTAAAACCAATATTTATATACGACATTGTACTGTGGGGAAATGCAGGAAAGAGCAAAATTGAAACCCTTGAAATTGAAAGACGCGGTCTAAAATTCTCATAGTTATCACGAGAGCACCTTGGTTCACTCAAGTCAATTTCTTTGTGGGTTGACGTGATTTTCTTTCGCTCCTGCTTAAATATTAATTTTCGGGTTAAAATCATCGAGATCGACTCTATAATCTTTCTGATAGTCCGGTGTTAACTTTATTAATAACATAAATCCAATTCATCGATTTGAATTTGCGCTATTTCTGTTATTTCTGTTTAATTATAAAAACGCAATATTAAGTCAACAATCCCTACACCGTTGTTGCCGTTCTTGTTAATCTTTGCTTATGCGTTTGTACTCCTTACCGTTTTAATTTGCACTCGCCCACACATTGTTGTTGCATGTGCATTGTTTGTGGCTCTCCCGCTCTTCTTCAATTTCTTTTGTTCGTGCTCGCATCTTTTCACCGCGTAGCTGATGTTTTCAATCTTTCTCTACAGGTTTGACCCAAGTGTCGAATTTCCTTTAAAACTGAGTTTTTTCTTTGGATTTTTTCTGAGACATTTTCATTTTTTGTTTCAATTTATATTTGCAGTTAAATTGATAATGTCTGTCTGGTCCAACAAAAAGTGTTTAAACCACCCCGCGCCACATAACGCATTTCCGCATGTTGGATTTGTGAAAAAGTTATGCACGTTAAGTGTGTTGGCTACACGGCCAAGGTAAGAGATAGCTTGTCTCAAATGGGGATGTGACTCATGCCGAGAAGTTAAAATTGAGATGAGGGTATTCATGAGGTAGACCAGGGATAGATTTAAAAAACTGTAATCAAGTTTTCGTAAGCTCTATGATGAGTTCAATGCTGAGGAAGAAAACAACGGAAGAAAACTAGTGTGCGTAATTTGTCCCCGCATCTGCCTATACCTAACTTAGTCTCGGCCGCGATTTCATATTCACCATCTCTGGACACAAATCCTTCGCAGTTCAGTTCGTTTTCAACCCTCATCCCGCATATTGGCCGTAAGGATGAGGCGATTTCCGTTTCTCTAGGAAATGGTCTATCCCTGCAGACGAATTTAGCTGTAGTTTCCGAAAAGTCTGGGCAATCATAAAGTGTCGTTATTGCCGATAGTCGTCCAGTTAGACGCATACTTACGGACTGTCAAGGCGACTCAATTGCGGAAACTAGAGATGCCATTGATTTAAGGCCTGGCTCCCGTAGGCCTCTGACTGGAGTTCCACCAAAGAAACTGATCTTTGTTTCTAGACTTGATCCCGAACATTCGTCGGATGATGTCTTAGTATATATTAAGACAAAAGTTCAAGTCAAAAAGAAAACTCATAGGTCAGTCAGGCTTTCTATCCCTCCCAATTCCTTGCCTTCTTAAACGCCAGCATCTGCTGGTGTCCCAAAAAACTAGTGTTGGTGAATGTAGCACAAGAACAGTGGACTGTATATTAAAATGATGAGAATACGCGAGTTCTTGGTCAGTTGCTTGCCTTTATGTTACTAAATATTTGATTTCACAATTCTTATGAATATGAGCCGACGCAGCGGCAACTTAGAAAATATATTTGTATGTGTGTGTATGTGTGTAGCTTACATATAAAGTAAAGAGGAAAAGATAAAGATAATTAGATGAATATTATATGTATGTCAGTGATGGAAAGATGAGCTTCGGGATGACACTTATATCGGTGTGCAGATCGTTCATCAACATCCCGGCCCGCCCTGAAACACAGTTTCTGAACTAGGCAATACCACAACCTTGGTGATCGGTCTGGTCATTTCTCCTGATGAAGTCTTAAGTCTGATCGCTCGAACTAACTTGTCCTTTCCTGGATAGACTTCCAAAACTCGTGCTAAATGCCACGAGGCTGGTGGTGTATTAGATTCCTTTACAAGAACAACATCTCCGATTGTAATGTTAGGAGTTGAGGTGGTCCACTTTGGACGCTGTTGTAGTGTGGTTAGGTACTCCTGGTGCCATTTTTTCCAGAAGCCTTGATACATAGACTGGATGCTCTGCCAGTACCCCAATCGACCCACGGGAATGTGACCTAGATCAGCATCTGGAATAGTTGTGAAAGGTCGACCAATTAGGAAATGTGCTGGTGATAAATAATTCACTTCAGTATCCGAAGTATAGCACAGTGGTCGGGAGTTGACGACTGCGCTAACTTGAGCAAGAAGGGTTCGCATCTGCTCAAATGTGACCGTGGAGTTTCCGATGACTCTGCGGAGGTGCAGTTTTACGCATCGAACCGCCGATTCCCATTTCCCTCCCCAATGGGGAGCACGAGGTGGAATAAATATCCATTCAATTTCATCATCTGCCATGGTGTGTGTAACTAGTTCCATATGTTGTTGTGATGCAAGTAGCCTTTGCATCTCATCGAGCGAGCGTTTTGCACCGATGAAGTTTGTGCCGTTATCGCTGTATATTTTCTTAGACTTCCCACGTATAGATATGAAGCAACGCAGCGCAGACAGAAACGTTTCGGTAGTGAGATCTGTGACAAGTTCCAAATGTATTGCCGATGTGACAAGGCAAACGAATAGGCATATGTAGCCTTTGCTAATGCGTGACTTGCGACCCTTGCCATCCTTAAGAAGTATTGGACCAGCATAATCGCATCCTGTATGGACAAATGGGAGTGCTTGAGTGATACGAACACTTGGCAAATCAGCCATCCTTTGATGAGTTGCATGCTGCCGTTGTCGAAAGCAAGGCAGACAGTCATGTGTGATTTTTCGTATGATATTTCGTGCCCCAAATATCCAGAATTTTTGCCGAACAATGACAAAAAGTGATGAAACACCAGGATGTAGATTGATTCGGTGCTCATATTTCAAAATGAGTGTTGTTATGCGATGAGATTTTGGCAGCAAAATTGGGTGTTTTGCCCCTGCTGGCAATTGCGAATGTTGCAATCGACCACCAACCCTGAGTAGGCCATCCTTATCGATTATGGGAGATAGTTTAGCGAGTTGAGATCGGCTCTTTAGGGGTTTATTTGATTGAAGCAATTTGTAGTCATCTTCAAAGCATGTTTGCGCGCGCCGCAAACACAAAATGCGTCCCGCTTGGATTTCCTCAAATGTAAGGGACTTCGAGGTTTTGTGTCTAACTGAAGCCTTAATGCGATTTATAAAGCGCAAAACATATCCCACGGTGTGTACGAGTTTCTGCCAAGATGAGACTCGGTTTATGATGTCATACAGTGGATTTACCGGAATTGATTTAACCAATGTAGAGAGACAGCTGGTTCTTACTTCATTCTGTATGCGACCTTCTGAAAGAGATGAACAAATTGGTGAGCTGTTCAACTTTACCATAAGTTGATCCTTGTCTCGTAGCCATGATGGACCATTCCACCAAAGATGAAAATGCATAAGCTCCGCTGCCATCAGACCTCTAGTTGCACAGTCAGCTGGGTTCGACTTGGAGTCCACATGACGCCAAGCATCCCTTGGTATTGTATCCAGTATCTCTGAAGTTCGGTTCCCAACGAACGTCTTCAGTTGGGTTGGTGTATATGATAACCAGGAGAGTACGATTGTTGAATCGCACCATGCAAACGCAGTAACGGTGTTGTGTCGTAAGCCAGCTTTTATTTTTCCAAGTAGTTTACTTAGAAGAAGTGCTCCGCAGAGTTCCAGACGTGGTAAAGATTGCTGTTTAAGTGGTGCCACCCTTGTCTTAGCAGCCACGATCGATGTAGAAATCGAACCATCTTCTTTTGTTACTCTGCTGTACACCACAGCAGCGTATGCCTTGGTAGATGCATCAGAGAATCCATGTAGTTCAATGTTGTCCGCGTCGTTGACAACCAAACGTGAAATTTGGAATTGTTGAAGGTTTTCCAAATCTTTTCGCCATTTTAGCCAATTATTCGCCAGTTTATCAGGTAGTTGATCATCCCAATCCGAGTTGAGAAGCCAAAGTTGTTGAAACAGAATTTTGAATTGAACCACAATGGGTGATAGAAGTCCAAGAGGATCAAAAATTCGTGACACATCGGATAAGACTTGTCTCTTCGTACAGCTAGGATTTGCTGATAAACCCACATTGTATGATAGCGTATCGTTTCCAGGGTGCCAGTAAATTCCAAGAACCTTTACTGGTAATGATTGTGCAGATGGATCATCAGTTGGTATGCAAGTAGCATTTGATACCCATTTTCCGAGCTCTAAATTAGCACAGGCCATTAGTTGTATGAGTTCGTTTCGATTATGCAGTAATTCATCTTCATTGTTTGACCCAGTGAGGACGTCGTCGACATAAAAATCTTCCAATAAGATTTTTGCAGCGTTCGGAAATTCCTGTTGATGATCTGCTGCCAATTGCTCGAGTACGCGAACAGCCAGAAATGGTGCGCTTGAAGTTCCGTAAGTGACGGTGCACAACTGATAGTGTTTGATTTGATCGGATGGATCTTCTCTCCAAACGATTCTTTGAAAATTGCGGTGTTTCTCGTTGACCCATATTTGGCGGAACATTTTGACTATGTCCGCTGAGAATACATATTTGTACATCCTGAAGCGTAGGCATACGGCAAATAGATCGCGTTGAATGCTAGGGCCTGCAAATAGAGTGTCGTTAAGAGCCTTACCATTAGCGTCGCCACACGACCCATCAAAAACTACTCTAAGTTTCCGACCCAACACAGGATGATGTGGCAGATAGAAGCACTGCCCCGTATTAATTTCGTCTGGTGGCAATTCTCGCATATGCCCCAAATCAGAGTATTCCTTCATAAAGTTGATGTATTGTTCCCGCAAATTCTCGTTTTGTTGTAAACGTCGTTCTACTGATTTGAAACGTTTGAGAGCTCCTTGTAGAGTATCTCCAAAATCCAGATTTGTAGTGTTGAATGGAAGTTCCACGATATACTTCCCATTGTCATCTCGAGTGTGAGTAGTGAGAAAGTGCTTTTCTACTTGTTCGTCAGGTTTGATAATGCAATTAATGTTTTCCAACTCCCAAAACTTCTGGAGTGAAGTGTTAATGTCGATTATTGTGGTGAGTGCCAATAAGTTGGTTGTATGGGGTGTCCTAATTGACGTTATAACCCATCCGAAAATTGAGGAAATGGCAATAAGATTGCCCTTGTTGTCATTCATCTTGTTGCCTGTGAGTGCAGACCAAACATGATCGCTTCCTAACAGAATGTCGATTGGTGTATTATCTGTGAAGTGAGAGTCAGCCAATTGAAGACCAGCAAAATTCTCTAATGCAGATGTGTCAATGTTTTGCCTTTCCAACGACGATGTGATTCTGCCAAGCACATGAGCATAGACAGTCAAATGATGATCCGAAACACGTGACTTTATATGAAGCTTACTGACTCCTCTTGTAGTATCAGCCTTGACTGACGATATTCCTGTAACCAGAATGCGTGCTGGTGAACGTACCAATCCAAGAGCGTGAATGCAATTTTCCGAAATATATGAAATTTCTGACCCAGTGTCCAATAAGAGACGGCATAATACGTAGTCTCCCTTTGCATTTTTTACATAAACCACTGCAGTGGGCAAAGTGCTTTTGATGATTCCTTCACGCTGAAAAGATTGCGCTGTGGATTGCTGGCAAACGGTTGTTGATGTTCCATCCTCTTGTATAATGTGACTCGACTTTGGCATAGAAAAGTGAGCTATGGAGTTACGCTGATCGTTTCCTTCTGTTGGAGTAGCATTTCTTGAAGCCTGTGAATAAACTTGACTATGTATGAGTGAATGATGATGACCTTGGCATTGTTTACATGTGTATTTGGATTTACACTTGCTGACCATATGACCTTGTTTCAAGCAATTGAAACATAACGATTTCTCCTTCACAAAGGTACGCCTTTGCGCACAAGACATATTCAGGAATTGTTGACAGCCACCCAGAGTATGTTCTGGAGAATGGCATTTGGTGCAATTGATCCCTTCAACTGCAACCATCGATTGTGTAGCCCTTTTGACTGCATTGCTTGGCGGTGGTAATCTCCCTCCAGCCGCCGTTTCACGTTTACTGAGTTCTAATTCCTCGCAACGTTCATCTAAAAATTTGAAAAATACCTCGAGTGTGGGCGTCTCATTGCTTATACTGCGCTCTATCCACCTGCGCCGCGTGTCAGCGTCAAGTTTCTCCAGCACCAAGTATATAATCCAGCAGTCACGTCCTGATTGATTGATCGCATCCAAACCGCGAACAATCTCGTTTGTACCGTCTGACACCTTACGTAGAATTGATACATCAATTTTGGTTGTCGTTGGTAATTTCATAAATTGTTCCAAAAACGAATTCACGATGTGCCGTGGTCGATTATATCTTTCTTTAAGACGCTCCCATGCAGTGTTGTAAGCCGTTTCAGTGATCGCCAAGTGACGCACTAAATTTGCAGCTTCGTCAACGAGTAATGTTTTTAAGTGATGAAATTTCTGAGTGTTGGATAAGTACTGCTTGTTATGAATAGTGCTTTCATAAATATCCTGAAAAGCTGGCCACTCTGTGTAGTTGCCAGAAAACCTTTTAATTTGAATTTTTGGCAATTCGCTCTGAATTGGAATCGCCGAATTAGAATTAACCGCCGAATTGGAATTAACTGCCGAATTGGAATTTGCCGAATTGGAATTTACCGCCATGCTGCTAGCGAGCATCGACATGTCTGGAGTGTGTTGTTGATTTGCAGCTAATGTCTCAAATAGTTGTTGTTGTTGTTGTAGCAAAGTAATTATTGCGTCGTTGGTTGAATGCAGCCCGTTGGCGCCATTCCCAATGCCTGATGATGTACTTGGTTGAAGATACCCATTTTTCTCCAAAAGTAATGAGTATGCCTTTAGATATTTTTCTTCGTATGTAGCGTTGTCACTTTCTGGATCCACATATCCATCCACATTGTCGAGCACAGCTATGGAATCTCCCAATCTGTTGAACTCCTTCCATACGGACTGGAGTAGTTCCATCCGTGAGGTGATCTCCGATGTTGTTGTTGGCTCAAATTGTTCAGCCCAATCCAAAATACGTGTGATGTTGGCCTTGAGTCTGCCGCGACTCTTTACCAATGCCTTTAATTGTTCCATTGCAAACAATTACTTCCGAATAACACAGCACAAGACGAACTTTCCAAAAATCCGGTTCGAATGACCAAACAATATGTTGGTGAATGTAGCACAAGAACAGTGGACTGTATATTAAAATGATGAGAATACGCGAGTTCTTGGTCAGTTGCTTGCCTTTATGTTACTAAATATTTGATTTCACAATTCTTATGAATATGAGCCGACGCAGCGGCAACTTAGAAAATATATTTGTATGTGTGTGTATGTGTGTAGCTTACATATAAAGTAAAGAGGAAAAGATAAAGATAATTAGATGAATATTATATGTATGTCAGTGATGGAAAGATGAGCTTCGGGATGACACTTATATCGGTGTGCAGATCGTTCATCAACAACTAGTTTCGTCATTTTCTGGCCTATCAGAATGTTAGAGGACTTCCCAGAAGACAACTTTCATCCCACTTTGGAGTTAACTGTTAATCTGCCGTTTGGTGCACCAATTGCTAGTGCCTGCCCTGTGCCCAAATGCCGCAACTTTCGTAAAACTAACTTTGTCAAACTAAATAGTCTCATTCTTTCAACAGATTGGTCCTCCTTGTACAGATGTTCAGACATGAATCTTGCTATTTCTTTGTTTTATAATACTCTCGATTCTCTTTTTGAAGTTCGTGGCCCATTGAGTACCCCGGTGTTATCTCACAGATCTCCCTGGTTTTCTCGTGAGTTATCCAACTTGAAGAATGTGAAATCAAGATATTATAGAAAGTATAAGAAATCGGGTCGTTCTTCAGACTTTGTTCTATACGTAGTTGCTCGTTCTAACTTTATCATGCTTAATGCACAATGCTATAAAAATTACCTTCAGCGTTGTAAATGAGAGTTTTCCCGCGACCCGAATCGGTTTTATAATTTTGTCAATACTAAACGTAAGACATTTATCCACCCATCTTGTTTATCTTTTAAAAATGACACAGCCGACTCTGATGAAGCAATTGCTGATCTGTTTGCTGATTTCATATCTACTGAGGAGTAACTCAGTAGAATATCGTCATATCTTTCCTGTCATTATCAGTTAAGAAAATCTAATTGTATCTGTATTCCTTCGATCGACGAAAGTTCGCTTCATAACGTGCTGAATGTAGTAAAACCTGAGTACTCTCCTGGTCCTGATGGTATACGTGGATGTGAAACGTAGGTCTACAACCACTAACGTTTTAGATTTTACATCATTGACGATCGAAGGATTTCGGAATGCAAGGCAAACTGATCTCATATATACTGATTTCAACAAGGCTTTTGATTCTGTTAATCATGCACTACGTCTGCTTAAATTAAATAACATTGGCTTCCCGAGCCCTTTAATTTCCTGGATTTGGGAATATTTGACAGGCAGAACACAGAAGGTTCTTTTCAAGTCTTTATATTCTAGGTCCATAAATGTGACTTCGGGAGTGCCCCAGTGCAGTCATCTTGGGACCATTGCTTTTTACTCTTTTTATCAATGATCTTCCGTCTGTTATAAATCATTCTCATGTCCTTATGTACGCAGATGATGTTAAGCTTTGTCTTAGTTACAAAGATATTATCTCTCCCTGTCGGTTACAATCTGATCTTCGAAATTTTCAGTCGTGGTGTCAAAATAATTGGTTAAGTTTAAATCCAACCAAATGCAAGGTCATGACTTTTTACAGAAATACTCCGCAGTTGGTAACTTATTTTCTTAATGATATCCCACTAAAACGTTTTAATGAGATGAACGATTTGGGCGTCCTTATGGACTGTAAATTAACCTTTAAGTCTCATATCTCCACTACCATAGGTAAAGCTATGGGTGTTCTTGGGTTTGTTAAACCAAAATTCTTTTTACCTCATTGGTTCGTCCTATTTTAGAATATGGATCTTGCATATGGTCTCCTCAATATGACTCACACAAATCAAGAATAGAATCTGTCCAAAAACAGTTTCTACTCTTTGCTCTTCGTGGTCTGAACTGGGATCGCAATATCAATCTACCATCGTACTCTAGTAGACTTCTTCTTGTTAACCTACCATCTCTTACTAATCGTAGAATAATGCTTGGAGCGATTTTTAAGCACAAGCTCCTTAATTGTGATATAGACTGTCTTGAGCTATTGAATCAAGTAAATCTATCGGTGCCTTGTAGAAATATTATACCTCAATCTCTCTGTCTGTTTTGTGGAATGTCTCCGTGACTCGAGCCGTGCGTCATGCGGCTTGCGCCCTTCGGTCGGTTATGCGGAAGGTTGTGGGCACTTAGTTCCATAGACATATACATCCATTAGATATTAGGTTACGTGTTAAATAAACATAAAACTAAAAAAACCTGGAGGTTCAGGAAACGCCGAGACTGATGACACGTTTTTTCTTGCTGGGATAAGGGCGTATTGGGGCCATCACCGTATCGTTGCGATCTAAATGGAAAAAGGAAGAGAGCCAAAAGGAAAGGCTAGGATAAGCACCAGCTTGGCAAGACGACTAGTGACACAAGAACGAAGGATAAGACGAGGAAAAACGAAGATCGTAGGCTCCCCATTGCTTCCTGACTGGCCTTTTGATGGAACTACATGCAGTTCGATCGTCGGACTAAGCCGTCGGAATCGACGTGCACAATCCGTCCTGGCTGCTAGTCGGTGGGAGTTAAGATGCACGTTGAGATATTCATCCTTCCAGCGCCAGCAGAAGTGGTTATGGCGCGCCTTAAATTGTTGCCATTGATTTATCAAGGAAATGGGTTCCTCAAGAATCTCTGAGAGGTCCTCCCTTCAGAAAATGCCCCGGACTTAAGGCTGGAAAATTCGCCGTGTCCTTACTCATGGGTGAAATTGGACACTGTGGCAGGGCTTTGAACCGGGAGAACGCTGCTAAAGAATTTTGCGTCGTCAAATCAGATGTCACTTAAGGTAGATTGCCTTTGTACAGCCTTGGTACACCTTTCCGGTATAGTTTTTTATTTCAAACGGTCCAGCGAAATCGATGCAAGTATAGGTAAAGGCTCTGGAAAAGTTCACCCGACCACGAGTAGGTCACCCATCAACTGAGTTTGTTGAAGACGCTTGCAGTGGATGCATGATTTGCATCCACGAATGTGAGCCTTGACCACGTCTTTAACCTTGGGGATTTTGGGTCTCCGTTTCCCGGTGTGTGTCACTGAGAAGGAGCCAAGTCAGATGAGCATCGTACGGGAGAAGCATTAGATGACGCTAATCGTAGCTCAGGGCTCTGATGCCTGTAGCCGATCGCGAGCCCGGAGGATACCATGCTGGTCGAGGAACATATGAAAGCACTCGACTGAGCTCCCCGGTGCAATCGCTTACTGCTCTGACAGACGGCGAATTCCTGCCGAAAGCTTATAGGAGCCACCCGGGTCTTCTCCGTAAGGAGGTGAACGATCACATAGTCATGATGTCTGACAAGCACGTACAATGAAATCATGCAGCTGCCAGTCATATTTAGGTAGGGTCTTCACCCATCGTGGAATATGAATTCTGCCGATGACCGGATAACCCTGGAGGAAATCATGCCATTCTTGCAAAATAGCCGACGAAAGGGGATCGACACAGCCGAGCTCGGTCAGACAAATCTGCTGAAATATGTTTACTCGGACAATGAATGATGCCCTACTTGTTCGACGTCCATTTTTGTAGAGGAAAGCCGGCAGACCGAACAGAATCTTGGATATGGGCCTCAGCGACAACCTCATCGACAAATATGTAGTGCCGCAAAATACTGTACATACTGTACATATACTGTACATACTGGGCCAACTGAAAGATTACTCGGATGGCCAAGAAAGGGGCGCAGTTCACTCAAAGAGTAATGGTTTATAGCTCGTAATTTTCCGATTTCTCTGCTTAGAATGCGATGGAATGGTGTGTGCTCGGAAGAAACAAAGATCCGCCGATACATTTGCGTGATGTCATTAAAGGTGATATGAATTTTGCTCGTCGTACTGTCAGGTTTGAAAACAGCGGTAAATAGAAATTTTTTGAGAAGCTGGGAGGGGGAACCCGGACCTTATGTCCCAACTCCACATTCACTTCTAGGACTGCTTCGTATTGTGGTTTCAAAGCGTAATATAAACGTGACTCCTTTCGGAAGAACTAAGCCATGGCGATGGATCTGCAGCTCCAGGTAAACGTTCTCGAGGTTCTTGAAGGGTGGTGACACCTTCAGATCTGCCGTTCATCCTTCGTTTGGCGTTTAGAAATTCCGCTGACACTTCACATCTGCATCCTTTTCCAGTTTCGGTGGGAGAGCTTCCACCTCCCAAAACTTGGTAAGAAGTCGACTCAAGTTGTGGTGGCTGTACGTTACTGCGATTTGGACGGTAAAAACACAAGGAGATAGAATCGCCGACTCAGACTCGGGAACAATAGAACCCAGCGTCGCAACCAACGCTTGAATTGGGTGGACTTCGGAGCATGAATACTCTTGTAGTAATTGGTTGCCAAAGACACAGCGATGCACACCCGTTGCTTACAAACATGAATCCTCGTTGGTCTATGAATTACATTCTACTTATGTATATAGGACCCACTGCATAGATCCTTTTAGCTCTACCTTTCATTAAGTAGTAGCTGGCTCAGCATACTACGTCTTTATTGCTGACTCAAGTAAGGGTGCTTAATGAATTGATAGCCAATAACGATTATGAGAAGGTTACCCGAGATTATATATAAACCATGATGATTCAGAAATGTCAACAGTTGGAGGTATTTTTATATCTAATGTGTTTTGTGTTTTATAAAGTAGCGTGTTTGTGTTTTAGTGTGTTTATCTAACGGAAGGCACCGACATACTCGTGGCAGTTGAACACCTGTTCAACATTATTCCACGTTGATTTCAAATTCCGGGGATGCTGGCGCCATTGGAATGCTCCTATCGACAGTATCGGTATTCCTTTCGCCGTTGTGTAGAGTGATCTCATGGTAAGCTGGTTGCTTCACTGATTTCCAAGTCCATCTTCTGTTTATTCCATAAACGACCAGGAATGTTAAGAATAGTGCTAGCGCTACTAATGAGCTAACGTGGTGGGGGTGGATGACTCAATATCGTTGGTAGCTGCATCTCCGTGTCGGACAGCAGCTGATTGTTCAGGTCATCTAGTTCGTGGTACTTAAGCTGTAGCATGCTGTTCGTCGAGGTGGCGTGTGGTAAGTTTGCTACAGTGGCTGAAAGCAGATTGCCGAAACGAGAGTATTTGTCATACGCTTACGCTACTTAATACCGCTAGTAGTTGTCACCCGGTGACCAGATACTTGTATCCCAGGTTTTTAAGAGTGCATCCTGGATCCATAACTAGGAGACCTCCTTGGGTGATGGTCACGCTGGTCATGTTCTCATCGCAAACTGCTGATAGTTCCACTGGAGACTTGGTTGCAAAAATCCACCGATTCTTGTAATGCATTTCGTACCATATAAAAGGTGTGTGTATTTGCTTGAGATGGCACATTGTTGAGCTCTTTTCTCTGAATAGTTGAAATTCACAACTACTGTTAGTCGTGAAGGTTGTTTGTTTGTTGAAGCAAATGTACTATTCCTCCTTCAGTTGGTAGCATTGTTCCAGCTCTGTTGTGGAGAGACCAATATACTGGTCTCTGTGTCGATTCACTGCGACTATCGGAATTTGGACGTCCATGATCATAATGTCTTGATGGCTAATTGCGGGAATCGGAATCAAATTGTATAATTCCAGTGATTGTGTGGATACTAGAGGTAACGTGATTTTAAAAATCACATGATCCTTTACTACAGTTCCCTCTGCCTTCATGAGTTTATATAGTGGCATAATGTCTGTACTTGAACCTGGTAATGCCAATCCAGATGGAAGGTAAGCTCTTAGTTGCGCCGCCTGCTGGTGAAACTGTTTTGGCGAGAGCAATAGTGGGCTAATCTGATGATGGTGTATATCGGTCAATACATGGGTAAACTCTGCCTGTATTCGCTGGAGGTTAGCCGCAATCAATGACACTTGGGTAAACTTGGCTGGAGTAACTTGGCTGTATCTCCCAGAGCGTTTAATAGGTCACTTGTCTGTTGATCCAATTGTTTGAGTCTTTTTTCAATTGTTTTTTCATCTCGTTTAAAAATGTTAATTGTTGAGTCGATAATTGACGTTTGATTTCTCATCAGTGCTAGGAGATATTCTTCGTTGGTTTTTACGTTTTGGATTTTGTGTGACATTTTTTCAGCGTACTCTGTGTCTAAAATGCCAAATATGCCCTTGGCAATGGTTCCTATTATTTCCAAAGGCGCTCTCTTGACACTCCTGATATGAAGGAAATCGTTTCCTGTCATTATCTCATTGAATATATGGTTGAAATGTTGCTGCATCGCGAGACATGGCTCTGGAGGTGAGAGTTGACCACATATGGTTCCTATTCGTTGTACCCCGTCCACATATGCATCGATTTCTTCTAGGTTCGTATTTAGATCATAATATGCTATGAATTGAGTGATTGAGCCGATCCAATTTTTTCATAGTAGATTCCTCTGTCTCTCGGAGTAATGGAGCCAGTTTGTGAATCGCTCGTTTAAAGGTTCCATTGGTAGTTTTTACGTCCACCACTCTCACGTAACCATCAAGACCAGGGTAGCTCTTGATTATGCGTCCAATTGGCCACTGTAGCATTGGCACGTTGTCTTTTTTTAAGTTCACCATCATTCCTTCCTTTACGTTGTTGTATGGCTTCTCCCATTTGGATGAATTCTGGAGTTCCTGCAAGTACTCTTGAGACCATTGTTTCCAAAATGTGTGCTTTAATCTTTGCACTAACTCCCATTGATCAGGTAATGGCTTCTTTCGAACTGACTCGCTGTCGGGTTGAGCTACCAATGGTTCGCCAATAAGCAAATGGCCTGGAGTCAAGGCGGTTAAATCATTTGGATCATTTGAAGTTGGTGTTAACTGTTGTGAATTAAGTACTGCTTCCACATTGACAATGATTGTTGATAGTTGCACAAATGTCAAGCTTGCCGTTGAAACATTCTTAAGGAGTAAATGTTTTGCTGACTTTACTGCTGCTAACCCTCCAAAATGTGGTGAGCGTGGAGGAATAAACTTAAATTGTACTCCCTTTTGGTTGCAAAATTCAAAGATAGTATTTGATGCCTTTTCGGAATGAATTGTCTCAACGAGTTCTTTCATAACCACTGTGATAACCACTGCTTTGTATGCCTTGTCTGCCTCTTACTTTGTGATGGATCCAGAATGGCCCACAGTAGTCAACACCTGAATTCAGAAATGAGCAACTCTGTGAGACACGATGTTCGAGTAGGTCTCCCATAACCTGGATAAGCAATTGTGGTCGGAATTTCGTAATGTTTTCTTCATGTAACTTCTGAAGAATCATTTTAACAATCGGGTCTCCGTACGGAAGTAGGTACGGGTTCTGACCACAGGCTTCAGGCTTTAATTTTAAATTTTGTCGGACGCTGTCTGTAAGTTCAGCTCCTAATACGGCAAAGTTGCAAGCGAGGTAGCGTCTGCCTTTCTAGTGGAGCTACTCTTGATTTTGCGCATACCAGCCTTACGGATATTTGGCCATTTTTGTACGTTGCTCTTATGTAAACTGCAGCTCCATATGCCTTTTCTGATGCATCGACAAAAATGTGTATATCTTTTGTACACGGTATCTTTCCGTCGTAGATGTGTCGTGAAATCTGCATTACGTTTAATGCCTGCAAATCCTCGCGATACGCTTCCCATTGCTTTTCTAGGTATGCTGGCAAATCCGCGTCCATGTCAATTTTTTGTGCAGCGATGTGTTGGAGCAACATTTTTGCTCGGACTACAACTGGAGCAAACAATCCTAGCGGGTCAAATATTTGCCCAATTCCGGACAACACTACCCTTCTGGTTATTCCACGGGTATGCCTTTGTGCTCTTCCGCATAATTTGTCTTCTTTAGGAAGCCAAATGATTCCTAGTGTCTTAACGCAAGCTTGCTCCAGAGCGTTACCAAGGTCAATATTTTTGATAATATCTTCTTTCGGAATTTCTTGTAACAATGTAGCATCGATTGAACACCATTTCCGTAGGTTGAAACCAGCCGGCTTCAATATTTTTATCAATTCCTGCCTGATTTGATTTGCTACTGGTATGCTGTCTGCCCCTGTTAGGCAATCATCCACATAGAAGTCCTCTAATAGGGCTGCGGCTCCGGAAGCAAACTTCTCTTTGCCCTTTTGTGCTAAGTACTCTAGGCACTTAGTAGCCAAATACGGTGCTGAAGTAGTCCCATATGTCACGGTTTTGAGTCGATAAAGCTTTAGCTCTTGACTCGGGTCTTCCCTCCATACGATCATTTGATTGAACTGATCTAGAGGATGCATCCATACTTGTCGGTACATCTTTTCAATGTCTGCCAAAAACACATACTTATGCGTTCTGAATCTTAGCAGTATTGAAAAGAGTTGACTTTGGACCACTGGACCAGGGTAAAGAATGTCATTCAGTGATTTCCCGGAATCTGTCTTGCTTGATGCATCGGACACTACTCTTAATTTTGTTGTGGTGCTTTCTGGTTTTAACACACAATGATGAGGAGTGAAGTAGCTTTGTTTTGATATGGCTTCTGGGAGTACCTGTTTCATGTGCCCTAGTTGTTCATATTCGGTCATGAACTTTACATACTCTTGTTTGATTTCTGGGCTCATTCGTTTTTCTAGTGACAGGAACCTTCTCACAGCCACATCACGAGATGCACCCAGGGATGAAGCATCTTCAGAAAATGGCAACCTAACCATTAGCCTCCCCTCTGCTGCTTTGTGCAGATTGTCTATGAAAAATTTTTCACAGTATTGTTCTTCTGGGCTTCGATATGGGCTTGTGGGCTCGAACGTGTCTAACCTCCAGAATCTTTCCAACAATTCATCTGGTTTGGTGGCTACCATACAGGTTGCAGCCCTTGCTGTTGTCATATCAATTCTTCCAGATGTCAGCCAACCAAATTCGGAATTCTGAAGCATTGGGCAGTTTGGTTTGTTCTTAATTTGCCCAGCTCTTAATACTGAGAAATGATGATCTGCTCCCAGCAGTAAGTCAATTCTTCCGGGTTTGTTGAATGATGGTCCGCCAACTGCAGTCCGTGTGGTAATTTAAATAGTTGATGTATTGGTTCCGGTGGTTGGTCTGCTACAATGTGAGCTAACACAAACGCTTCTACCCGAGTGGAGAAATTGTTATATTTTGATTTCACCAACACGTTCACTCGAGCCTTACTCAAATGAAGCTGTCCTCCTACCCCTTCGATGCGTAGCTCGGCCTTGTGAATCCTTAACGACAATCGTTTTACTAGTCGCTCTGATGTGAGATTCACTTGGGATCCGCAATCAAGCAGTGCTCGACATTCTCCTTCTTGGTTGTTGGTTCCTTTGACCACTACCCTTGCTGTTGCTAGCAAGGTATATCCATTTGTGAGATTTTCCTTTGTGGCCGTTGATGCTGCTGTCTTTATTGACTGACTTGGATTGCTTTCTAAATGCAGCAATGTGTTGTGCTTCTTGTCGCACTTGAGGCACACCCTCCATGTTCACCTCATGTGATCCGTCTTAAAAAAATTGACGCACATTTTTTGTTTCTGTACCCAATTTAATCTTTCAGCTACGGATTTTGTTTTGAATTTTTCGCACTGGAAAAGCCGGTGGCCTTGTTTTGTGCAAAGTGGGCAGTTGCCGTTGTTTGTGCCAGAGACTGATGCACAAATTTTTTGCCTTTCTTTTGTTGGTTTTCCTCCAATTGCCTCCAGGGCCAAAAACCGTTGTTTTAAAAACGCCAGCAACTCATTCGTATGCTGCAATGCCCTTGTATCCGGCAACGATTGCTCATATAACGTGTGGGTAAGCCTGTCTAACTTTCTTGTCATGTGAAATACTATTACAGGATCCCATGTCTCGGTTTCTATCCCGATATTCTCCAATGCATGTAATGACTCATAAACATTATCATGAAGATTTTTTATCGAAGTGGCATCATTCATAATATTTGGATGATCGAACAATTTCTCCAAAATCGCTGTAACCAGCACACGCTTATTGTTAAATCGATCTTGTAGCATTGTCCAGGCAGTCTCATAATTGTCCTCTGTTAATTTAAGATGCCTTACTAATCTCTCTGCTTCTCCAGAGAGGTTTGCCTTTAGGTACCACATTTTTTTTACCGCAGGCACTCTTAATTCATGCACCATTTTCGCAAAAATGTCGCGATGAGAATCAAATTTTCTGCATCCAAATACGCATCGAAAACATATCCAATGCTCATCGGGTCCACTACTGCCTTTCGGGTTTCGAAGTGGATTAGTTCCATATGGCTCCACTGCTTCTCAATGATCGGCATGTAGTGGATTTTTTCATCTGAAGTCATTTGATTCAAGATCCTCTGTAATGATGCTAGCATTTCTTTTCGCTGGCGCATCAATGGCTCAATTTTAAGCCGGTCTCCTTTCTGACCGGTCTCAGCTTCACAAGAACTGATTAAGATTGCCAAATTGACACAACTCCTGTCTTATTTGGGTACTAACTCTTACAAGGGCGGGCAATCAACGTTGATGTTGATTCAGCTCTTGTTTAAAATTTTATTTTGTGATTCCACTCGCCATAGTTGACCAGGTGACAAAGTGCCTGTCAGTTGTCTCACAAAATAGCAATGTTTTTTCATATGCAATACGGTCGCTAATTGGACCAATTGCCGTGTTAAAGTCTGTACCGCGGATTATTGTCTTTGTTTGTAGTCAACCCGTGCCCTCGCAAAGCGTAAATTTAAAGGAATGGTCACCTGGTTGACCAAAATTCCTTGCATGCTTGCTATTGACTGTTGCCCAAAAAAAAACAATATTTCTTTTTCATTTTCCTTGTTGTTTGGGACTGCCAATGTCGGAGTCACTAAAAGGTTAAGTAAAATTTATTTTATTAATTTTAGGGTTTTATTATATATATATATAAATATATTTGCCCCTAGAACATGATCTAAAGGCACATAGGCGTCGCAACCAACACTTGAATTGGATGGATTTTGGAGCATAAGAACTCTTGTAGTAATTGGGGGCCAAAGACACAGCGATTCACAAACATGAATTCTCGTTAGTCTATGAATTACATTCTACTTATAAAGGCCCCACTGCATAGATCACTGGCAGCGTAGTTACGTGGTACAACATAATTGTTATAGAACTAAGTATCATTCAATAAAGAGAACTACTCGTTACATATTACAAACTAAGATACATTCGAATTTTGTTTCCTTTTAATATTTATATTAAATTTATAATAAAATATTAATTATGAGTCTGAAAATATCAATATCAGTATTTAGAATAATTTGGAATAAATCTGAATGTTTGTAGCACGATTTTGCTTTCAGAAATAATTAATTTCTGTTGATCTATTTTATTTGTCGAATAATACTGCCAAGACCTCTCAACACTGCTCAGAAGTTTTATTTTTTTTAAAATAAAATCCAGAACTTGGATTGGATTCTAGATGCGGAAAAAGACACGATCAGTTTTAATTTTTTTTCCAAAATATTATTTGATTTGGAAAAAATGGCCTTCTTTTTCCTCAGTTTGGTTTTAAATTTAACGGGATCATTTGTTGGTGGAATAGCAAATATCGTGACTGTGATCCAGTCAAACCGTAAGAGTCATGCGACAGCACTGACGGACTATCATCTGTGCGGTCAATTGATGTGTCTTTCGTTGGTTGTAAACTCAATTAAATTTTTGAGTATTATTTTGAATAATTTAGCAACGCAACGGATTAATGGATATGCGGAGAAAACTTGTAATTTGTGAGAGAAAATATGTATGCTAATGTACAGACAAGTGTATTCGATTTCGATTGTAGATATGTATGTTGAAAATAACAGGCACTGAGGGAAATAATTTTGCAAATAATCTGTGTTGACTTTAATCGGTGGGGCGACGAAGGAATAATTTGTACCAATGACAAAAGTTATGACATGTGAGATTGCCCGTTCGAAACTTGAACAAACTTAAATTTTAGCGTACTTGATTTTTATTTAATTTGCACGAACACCCGCGTTTGCGCTTATGGGTGTCTATGTGTTTTGTGAATGCAGACATGTATTTATGTATTTCTTTTTCGAGGTATAGAACTTAAGTTGGCATTTCTTTTCAAGATGGCGACCGATTTAACAGCTGCCAAGTGATTTATTCCATATCCAGATAACCTGAATATTGGTGCGTACTTTTTCAAAAACGACGATGGCCATAACGTAACAGTCAATGGAGTGATGATTGCTAATTTTTTCATTCCTGAATTGAACAATCATGATGACCAAGAGCTGTGGTTCCAACAATATAGCGCAACATGTCATACAGCTCATGCCACAATGAATTAATTGATTGAATTGGTGGTGACCGCCTAATTTCACGTTTTGGACCTGTGAATTGGCCTCCACGATCTTAACAGCCCTAGACTGTGGAGCTATGTAAAGTCATTGGTTTTTGCGGACAAGCCACAAGCGTTTGACCATTTGGAAAACAACATTCGTTGTGGTTTTGCCGATATACTGCCACAAATGTTGGAAAAAGTCATCGAAAATTGGGCGTCCAAATTGGACTACATCCTAACCAGCCATGGCAGCCATGTGCCAGAAATAATATTTAAAATATAATGTCACAAAATTAACTTTCCAACAAATAAAAATAATGTTTATTAAATAACCCATTGTTGTTTCATTGCAATTTGAAGCTCTATACATACCTGTAAAAGAAACACCCGTTACAAACGCGATAAAAACTTGGATAGGAGCGTAATAAATCACTTCGAGGAGTCGAAACAATTAGGATAGATGAAACAAAAACGATCACAATGGAAAGTCTATACTATTCCTTTTACGTACCTATTATTTATTCCAAACCAAATAAATATTCTTCAAAAACTCCTTCTAGGTTAAGATGTTAAGGTCTTCAGGTTTCCTGGCGCACAAAATGCAGTCGTTAATACGAGGGGTGCCTTTTATATCTCAGTATTTCTTAACCCTTGTATTGCAATCTGGCAACTGTATAGCAAAGTTTGAGATTTTTTTGCCTTTGCGCATTGAGAACGTTTTAAAATACGAGCACTTCTTGTGCTTTTTATTCATCTCGGTTTAAAAATGGAATTAAATCGTGAACATTTTTTACAACTTTCGACATGGATTAACTCAGCAACAGTGCATGGTTGAACCTAATTAAATTTTTTTCGATGAAGATCCATCTAGACTTTGTCTAGAGCTTATCGACAGTATGGTGAATTCAATCGTGGTCTTAGTTCACTCTAAGACGAATTTTGTGAAGGTCGTACAATATCAGTTTTTGTTCCGAAAACCATTGATGCTGTGCGCGAATTGATATTGCAAGTTCGTCTCTTGCGATTGAGACAACCTTAGGCATTAGTGGGTCCAGATCGCGCACAATATCTCAATCATTCAAAAAAAGGATCATGTCGATTGGTCGAAGGAAATGCTCAAAAACTTCGATCGCGGTACTTCGAAACTCATCTATGACATCGTGACAGGTGATGAATCGTGGATTTACGCGTATGAGCCCGAAAATAAACAGCAGTCGACTGTTCCAACAAAAATTGTTCGCGCGCAAAACACTTCCGAGATATTATGAAAACCAACCGCCGAAAACGGATCACTGTTTACCAAGACAAAATATTGAATTAATGGGTCATCATGATTTATTGTTAATCTTCTTGGGGGTACATACAACACTTACTTTGTTTAGCGCGTGTAGAAAGATGTAGTTTCCAATTCAACACTGCTTGCATGTTGCGTGGCTCAGAAAATCAAAATAGTTCGTGAAGTTGATTTCAAATATACATATAAAAGTTGGCCACTACACTCTACACGTACGAAATTGCCTTCAATATCAAAAATAATATAAAGTTGAGCAGAATAAGCCAGCTGGCAAAATGTTAATGCGACAAATAAAAGAACCATTTAACCTTGTGTCTGCAGATTTCGTAGGACCAAATCTCCGAACCAAACATGGCAAGACTATACTTCTCGTGTGCTTGGATAATTATAACAAGTGAATCGACGTCTCATAACCTCTTTGTGTGTGACAACGGAAGTCAGTTTACCACCAAGCACTTTACATTATGTAGTCAGACATTAGGAATAGAGTTAGAATATAAGTGTCAATTGCAATATCAAGTCTCGAATCAAGATAGTCTAAATGGAGTCAACTTCTGAATGATATTATCACCCACTTACCCCAACAAACTGCTAGAAGGAAAAGACCACCAAGCCGCTGGGACTAAAGAGATTTTCTTAGGAGTCACTTGTTAGAGGTTGTGCCCTTCCTACGTCTCTGCCCTTTGTGGGGGATCTCGTTTAGTTACCTAATAATTAAATTTTCTATATCACACTGTTAGAAGAAAAGGTCATTGATATATCAATTTCTATCAAGATGATCGTGTTAACTAGTCCATTTCTTCAAAATGTTCAACACAAATTATGCCTTGTCTGGACTAGTCCCTTTTATTGAGGATATCACCGCTGAATTCGAGCGAGAAGTTGCTGCCAGATGCCCTCAACTGGTGGCTAGTACCCCACGTTCAATACCGTAGACACGCAATCGTTAGCAAATATTTCTCCCGACACCGCTGGATTCTCATCAACAGGCAATTCAGAGGAATATGAGAAAGAAATGCTCGACCCGACTGAGGAACCTTGCTTAACTACTAAGCATATTGAGCTTGATGACAGCAACAGAAGATAGCATCCATTTGTTGGAGACTCTGGCTCGCAGTCATAAATACCTCTTCCCCTACAACACTCAATTCGGACATAAGTCTGACTTCTCAGCAGCCACCGACACTACAAGCAGTACCACTTACTAGTCCGTCTGTGGAGTTCGCCGACGAAAACACTCTCGAAAGATGCTTTCCAATCCCCGACGACCAGAGGTAGACTCAATCATTCAGCTTCAACATGTGCACGAGTTAGTCGACGAGGAACAGGTACTCTCTTGCATCCTTCCCTTTGAGCGAATGCGTAACAGTGTGATATTTGTTAAACTCTCAAAGAGCAGAGCAGATACATTTTGTTATACAGTTTGTGTAAGGACGCACACTTGTTTTGACTGGCTCACTTGCAAAATTTGATTACCTACGCTCTAGATCTAGTGGCTGCGTGTAAAATATTCTTGCTCATCTTGATTGCGATTGGTCAATGCACAAGACTGACCGAACCAAACTTATCTTAAATTATTTTTTTTTAAACGATGTACATATGGGGTAAAATATGTAAATAAAGGAAGTATTTGAACGCTGCAAAGTAAATATATTCTTGATAAGCATCAGATAGTACAGTTCTTCCCCTGGAAATGAAAACAAGCAAAAACTAGAGTTTTTTTAAAGATATCTTTTTTTAGTAAACAAAATAACATTGCATATATAAAGCAGGAGGTTTGATATCAGATATTAAGTTCCTGTAAACGTTATGCTGACTTTTCAAACCACTGCATAGAAATTTTACACCTTATTTATCAAGTTTTAGCTTCCTTTTTATCTCCTCTAAAAATAAAGCAAAAATTACGTTTTGTATATGTTTACAGATATAACAGATTTCTTTAAAATGTTGCCGCACTTTGGACTAAACTTATTGCTTCAGGTTTGGTTAATTTCGTTCGCCATACCATCAAAAGCTGAATCATTTCAACGTTGCATTAATAAAACGGGTAAGTATAATGGAGAGTACGGCTTTAACTGATAAAAATTTTTCAAAAAGTCGAGAGGGCTGTAAAGTGCGGGCACAGTTATACTACCGAGTCTCGTTTGCACAGTTAATGCTGCTGCTTGCAAGTACTGTTTTTCGAATATATTGTGAGGATAGTGTTTAAGGTAATTCTTGATTACGATACCACTGCAAGGGATTTTTTCACATGATATATTCGATGTTACATAAGCTCTAGGTCATACATTAGATGCCTTTGGCCTCTGTGCATCGTTTGCAGCTCCACTTTAAAGTAAGGCTATGGTACCTTATTTCTGCTAATTATTTTTGCGACAAACTTAATGTTAATGAACTTTTCGGTCAAAACGACGGCTACTTCCTGTTGGCACCATTGGCCTAATGCATTTAATGACGACTTGTTTCTCTTTAGCGCTTTTCAGCTGGAATATGTAGAAATTGACATTCGCTAACCTGAAGTACTTTTCGACAGTGCGGCAGTTCTATTCAGTTTGGGCTTGAACTTTCGTTTCTCTTATGTTTCCCATATTATCACCTGAGATGTAAGCTGAGTTATAGGTGTAAAGCTTTCAGTGGTACGTAAAAAGTTGTTGTTATATGGTGTTTTGGTAGTGCTACCACTTATGCTCAGAGCGCTCGGTTGGTTGGCGAAAAAGTTGTTCCTGTAACTGCTGCTGAGAAGAGTCTAGGGAGTCTAGCTTTTGTCTTTACACGTCGACCTTAATTTTTTTTAGTTTTGACAAGTAAATTTAATTATTTTATTAGAAGAAGTCTACAAGAATACAATGGCAAGATGACCTTGGTATATGTATTAGATCAAACTACGAAGAGCAAAAACAAAAGTTGCTTTCGATCTGACTTAATTTTTGTTTGGTGAGACTCATAATGAAGTCAAAAGATACATACACCAGGATAGACCAATAAGGTGATAAGAGTTTTAGTTTTGTAAGTTGAATTCCATCTAAAATCGCTTGACAATTGCTTTATTTCCTGCAGCAGAAATTTAAGGAGTAAAACTGCGAGTACACTTAAATTACTGATCTCAGCCAGTAAGTAATACTCAACTCTTTGGGGTATTATTGAAACAAAAAATTATTAATTAAGAATATCCTTTACAAAAAGACAAAAATTCAGCGAAATCTGAAAAGATTACAGATGACTTGAGTATTTTGTGTTCAAATAAGGTCTACGATAGATGTACATTTGCGAACGGTCCGTTATATATTGCTGCATCCAATAAGTAAGATGAAGCTCTTTCAATTTGTAAAACAGCATTGTAGAATTAACAGAATCGAAGGTTTTACAGTTTGCTATGTATATCTAAAACCATGGATCAACAAAAAAGTGAACTCTAAAAGATTAGTGGTAGTATACCTACGTTTCATGAACATATGTTAGGAAAATTAAATAAACGAGTAACAGAAGTGTTGCAATTGAGGGGTTTTAATTTTCTCAATAGCCTTCGAAATAGTAGACAAATTGAAAAAACCTGAATAGTTTGTACCGTCGAAGTTATGTCCTTATGGAAAGGAATAATAAATGAATTCCAAAGATACAAAAAATGAATAAATAAAAAACTAAATAACCTAAGAATTGATTTGGACAAAGTTTCTGTGGAAAACCTGAGTACACTACCAGGTACCTCGTCGGGTCGGGAAGAGAATACAGGTCTTACGTAAGTTAAAACTAAAAAACCAATTTTCGTCACAAGATCCGAAGTGGAGTTAGACTTTTTAAGATAATAAGGACATTGAAGTTCACCTTACTAATTTTCAGAGGAATAAGTTGTATTCAGCAACCATGCCGGCAATGATCCGGGTGATCGGTGACAGCTTTTCGGTCTTAAAAAGATAAGTAAAGTTAATAAAGCAGGCAAGTCGTCCCTGCCGACATTGAGTATACCCTGTACCAAGCAAAAGTACTTCCTAATGACAAAAAGGATCAATAGCGCCATCAATTTACAACAAAATTCTCTTAGCATGAAGCAACAGCGAACCCATGCTATCTCGCTCACTCTTAACAAGCCATGTTCCACTGGGCGTTTGAGTACAAAACGGAAATACGTATATCTCCGATAATTATTGTCCGATTTATAGTATTGAGTGTGCCAAATAAGAATGCGATATATTTACTACAGCTCTTGTTATAGTTTTTCCGGAATGCGGGGGCGGCAGTGGCCGTGGGAAAAATTTAAAATAAACTTGACCTGCGTAGACACTAGATAGGTGTTGACACCAAATTTGGTTGCTCTAGATCTTACAGTCTCTGAGATCACGGTGTTCATACGAACGAACGGATAAACGGAGGAACGGACGGACGCGTGGATAGACGGACGGACGGACAGACGGACATATCTCAACCGACTTCGCTATTGATACTGATCAAGAATAGATATGTATAGGGTCGAAAAATTTTCCTTCTGTCCAGCTTCATTAAAGTAGTCATTTTCTCTTAGCCCTGACAACGTCCTCAGTTGGACTCTTACAACATGTGCACTGAACCTCCGTTACGGCTTCTTAAATTTTCCATTGACAATGGTTACTTTGCTTTTGCTTGGAAATCCTCGTTTATCCCCTTGTTTAAGAAGGGCACTAAATCGAATATATATCTAATTATAGAAGTATAGCTAAACTCTCGGCTATCGCTAAACTATTTGAGAAAGTAATAACGAAGGCTCTTCAACACCTTTGTAAGTCTATAATCTCTCCCCACCAGCATGGATTTATGAACAGCCTTCATCTCCTTGAATTTTGCACTTTTGACCACGATGGCTTTCGCAACAAGCTATAAGCGGATGTTATTTACACTGATTTCAGCAAAGCCTTCGATAGTGTTGTCATACAGTTCTATTAAGTCTTGTTGGTATTCCTCTCAAACTTCTATCCTGAAACCGCGTACTCTAAAACTGTGTTTGTAAATTCTGGGGTTCACCTTGGCCAATTACTTTTTTCTCTATTTATTAATGATCTACCTAATGTATTAGATAACTCGCATATGTTTATGTTTGCCGACAACGTTAAACTTTAATTATCATTGACTGCTCGTTGTCTTTATTCTGTTCTGCAACCCGACATTAATGCGTTTCGTGATTGGTGTCGGGCTAACAATCTCTATCTCAACACGATTAAATGCTCGTTTATGACGTTTTATACTCACTCGCCCTGTATTGCCAATTACTTCATGAATTTAGAAGCATTAAACGGAGTACGGTCTATGGACGATAATCTAAAGTTAAATTTTCATCTACACGTTTCCTTTACAAAATGCTGGATTCTATTCACATCCTTGGTACGTACGATACAAGACTACTTGCCCTTCGTGATCTTAACTGGGACCCAAACCGACATCTTCCTCATTTATTTATTTAAGAAGTTAGTTGTAATTGAAATTAAGTCTAATTTAAGATTAAAGCGCTGGCATCGAGGGCCTTCGGCTTGGTCTGCCTCATTATTATAGTAGGCTTCTTCTTATTAATCTTCCATCCTTAGCAAATCGAAGGCTTGCTTGTGTTATCTTATTTCTCCATAAGTTATTAATTGGGGAAATATACTCTCCCTTTGTATTGTGGAGAATAAATTTAGCTGTCCCAATGAGTTCTACAAGAAATTTTGTCCTTCTGCAACTAAGATGCTTTCCAACTATACTTTGTTTAACACCTTTCGAGTACTGCAGTAATTATAATGACCTCACTCATCTAATTTTACCACATCTTTCATATTTTGCTCTTCGTTCAGTACTGCTGGACTCCTTCCTATCTTCAATCAACTCTTACCTGTCTAAACTATCCTATGCACTATGCTCTTTTCTTTTCCTTTATTTCTTTATAACTCATCTTTAATTTTTTATTCTCTTTTCAAATGTTTTAAATTATTACTTATTCTTTTTTTTTCGCGCGAATGCCATTTTGCACTAAGTGCCCATCCGACCGAAGAGCGCTAGACGCATGACACACGGCTCGAGTCGCGGGGACATTCCGAAACGAAAACTATAACTAGGTACGAGCTAAATATAAAAGGATACACGTTTTAAATGTAAGAAGAGATCTTTCATTTCATTGTATTTAAATTTAACAAATTGTTTTGACACCACGACTGAAAATTTTCAAGATCAGATTGTCACCGACAGGCAGAGATAACATCTTTGTAACTAAGACAAAGCTTAACATCATCTGCGTACATAACGACATGAGAGTAATTTATTACAGACGGAAGATCATTGATAAAGAAAGTAAAAAGCAATGGTCCCAGATGACTGCCCTGGGGCACTCCCGAAGTCACATTTATGGACCTAGAATATAAAGACTTAAAAAGAACCTTCTGTGTTCAGCCTGTCAAATATTCTCTAATCCAGGAAACTAAAAGGTTAGGGAAGCCAATGTTATTTAATTTAAGGAGAAGTAGCGTATGATCAACAGAATCAAAAGCCTTGCTGAAATCAGTATATATGACATCAGTTTGTCTTGCATTCCGAAATCCTTCGATCGTCAATGATGTAAATTCCAAAAGGTTAGTGGTTGTGGATCTACGTTTCACAAATCCATGCTGCGATGGTGAAAATATAGAACTACAAAAATGTTGCAGTTGAGAAGTAATTAACTTTTGGAAACCTTTAGGAATAGCGGACAATTTAAAAAAACCCCCATCGGATTTCCTACCAGTTTTATGGAGAGGAATTATATAGGATTCCTTCCAAATGGATGGAAAAGTTGAAGATTTAACGGACAATAGAAAAAGTTTTTGAATTGTCTTACATAATGCCGCGGCGCAAAACCTTATTACACATCCAGGTATACCATCAGGACCAGGAGAGTACACAGGTTTTACTAAATTAAGCACGCTATGGAGCGAGCTTTCGTCGATCGAAGGAATACAGATACAATTAGATTTTCTTAACTGATAATGATACGGAAGATTTGCTCGATATTCTACTGAGGAGTAAGTAGATGTGAAAAAATCAGCAAACAGATCAGCAATTGCTTGGCTGTGATATTTTCAAAAGACAAACAAGATGGGTGGATAGATGTCTTACGTTTAGTATTGACAAAATTATAAAACCGCTTCGGGTCGCGGGAAAACTCTAATTTACAACGCTGAAGGTAATTTTTATAGCATTCTGCATTAAGCATCATAAAGTTAGAACGTGCAACTACGTATAGAGCAAAGTTCGAAGAACGACCCGATTTCTTATACTTTCTATAATATCTTGATTTCACATTTTTTAAGTTGGATAACTCACGAGAAAACCAGAAAGGTCTGTGAGACAACACCGGGGTCCTCAATGGTATACGAACTTCAAAAAGAGAATCGAGAGTATTATAAAACATGATTCATGTCTGAACATCTGTACAAGGAGGACCAATCTGTTGAAAGAATAAGATTATTTAGTATTGACAAAATAAGTTTTACGAAAGTTACGGGATTTGGGCACAGGGCAGGCACTAGCAATTGTTAATTCCAAAGTGGGATGATAGTTATCTTCTGGAAAGACAAGAGGGTCAATTATAACGACTGCATAGTTGGTAGAATCCAACACAGCAACACTGGATATATTTGAGTTAATGATAACTCGAACAGGCCATCAATAAACAAATGTGAAGTACAAGGGAGCAGCAGGCCAGACTCATCAGAAGGGGACCATGCTATTTCGGGTAAATTAAAATCACCAAAGACAATTAATATGTCCCTATTAGAAAGTAATGATGAAACATGTTGAATATATTCTAAATGTTTAATATATACCGTCATGTCGGATTGTGGCGGGATATAAGAACAAGTGATGAAGACCGAGAAGGATTTAAGTCCAACCTTGACACTGACAAACTCAATTTCCTGATTATCAGGTAGATGAATCTGGTCAGAATATAAGGCAGAGTCCACCGCAATCAAAACTCCTCCGCCTACACGAGAAGTCCGATCACACCTATAAATTGAAAAGTTTGAAGATAGAGCAGATGCATAGTTTATTTCAAGTTTAAGCCATGTCTCTACATATAGTCTAGGAAGCTTAGATGTAAGTTCTCTTACATTCTGATAGGCCAGAAAAAGGGACGAAACTATTTTCTTTGGACACCAGCAGATGCTGGCGTTCTAGAAGGCGAGGAATTGGGAGGGATGGAAAGCTTGACTGACCTGTGAGTTTTCTTTTTGGGCGTGTATTCTTTTACTAAGATGTGATCCGGCCAAAAACTGTTACTACAAATGCAGTCAAACAGTTCGACTGGGACACTTATTTTAAAGGAAGATATTTCCCTTGATAGTTGAACTTAAATTTGTCCACCACTATTTTGGAGACTTGAACTTTTGTCTTAATATATGCTAAGTTATCATCCGACGAATGTTCGGGATCAAGTCTAGAAACAATGATGTGTTTCTTCGTTGGAACTCCAATCAGAGGCCTGGGGGAGCCAGGCCTTAAATCAATGGCGTCTCTAATTTCCGCAAACAGTCGCCTTGACTGTCCGTCAGTGTTCCTTTAACTGGACGACTATCGGCAATAACAACACTTTATGATTGCCCAGACTTTTCGGGAACTACAGCTAATTTCGTCTGCAGGGAGGGACCATTTCCTAGAGAAACGGAAATCGCCTTATCCTTACGGCCACCATGCGGGATGGAGGTTGTAAACGATATGGTGAATGTGACACCGCGGCCGAGACTAAGTTAGGTATCGGCAGATGCGGGGACAAATTACGCACACTAGTTTTCTTTCGCTTTGGAGACTCGTTCAGCAGCTTATAGCTACTAAACTCCGTCTCCACAGCATTGAACTCATCATTGAGTTTGCGGAAACTAGATGAGAGTTTTTAAGCCTATCCCTGGCCTGTCTCATGAATACCCTCATCTCAATTTCCACTTCTTGGCATGACTCACATCCCCATTTGAGACCCCCTTTTTGTTCCAAACTATCTCTTACCTTGGCTGTATAGCCAGCACACACCTAATGTGCATGACATTTTCACAAAGCCAACATGCGAGAAATGCGTTATGGGTCGGGGGGAGATTTAAACACTTTCTGATAGAGCAGATAGACATTATAAATTAATTGCAAATATTAATTGAAACAAGAAATGAAAATGTCTCAGAAAAAAGCCAAAGAAAAAACTCACTTAGTTTTGAAGCGAATTCAACACTTGGGTCAATTGCATAGAATAAGGGACAAAACTAGTTAACCGAATCATCTGCAATATCTGGTGTTATCCATGTCTCTATAAAGCGAAGAATGTGAAAGTCGAAGTTAAATTCTAGACAGGTTAGAATTCAGCTCTCTAATGTTCTGGTAGGCCAGAAAAGGGAGACGAAATTTTTGTTATTGGTCCGTCATCCGTTGCTGACGCATCAGAAAGGGGCAATGCGGGTGAACTGCATTTTTGAGCACCCAAAACATCGAATTATTGGGTCATCCGCCGTATAGTCCTGACTTGCCACCGAATGACTTCCTTTTATTTCCCTACTTGAAAAGAAACTGAGAGGTCAACGTTTTTCAACATCTGAAGAAGCGGTTGAGGTATTCAGAATGCATGTTTTGGAGATATCTCATTCAGCGTGGCAAAAGTACTTCGACAATTGGTTCAAACGCATGCAACAGTATATAGATCTTCATGGAGAATATTTTGAAAAACAATAAAGTGATTTTCGATGATTAAAATTTGTTTTTACTCTCTAACTCCGAAATATAAACCCCTCGTAAAAACAATAAATTATTAAGCTAAAAGATACACATTCGCATGGTTGATTCCCCCTCAGAGGCTCGCAAATTGTTTACGATCATAAGTAATAATGGGTGTTTTGTTTTTGAGGTATAGAACTTTAAGTTGGCATTACTTTTCACGATGGCGACCGATTTAACAGCTGTCAAGTGATTTATTCTCAGTTTGGTTAGGCAATTCATCATGAGTAGACCCACGCCTGAACAACGGTTGCAAATTGTGTAATTTTATTTCGAAAATAATGGTTTTGTGCAAAATATTTACGTATCGCGCACAACGTCCATTTTATGATGAAGCGCACTTCTGGTTGAATGGCTACGTCGACAAAAAACTGCCGCATTTTGGGTGGAGCTAATTCTTAAAAACTGACTGTTTGGTGCGGTTCATGGGCTGGTGGAATCATTGGTCCTTAGTTTTTCGAAAACGACGATGTCCGAAACCATGATTACTAACTTTTTCATTCCTGAATTGAACAATCATGATGTCCTCCTGGACACCTCCTGCTGTGGTTCGAAAAAGTTGGCGCAATATGTCCCACAGCTCGTGCCACAATCAATTTATTAAAAGACCCGTTTGGTGACCGCTTAATTTCCCGTTTTGGACCTGTGAATTGGGCTCCACGATCTTGTGACTTAACAGCCCTAGACTTTTTTCTGTAGAGCTAAGTAACGTCTGTGCGGATAAGCCACAAACGCTTGACCATTTGGAAGACAACATTCGTTGTGGTTTTGCCCTAAAGCCATAGAACTGATTTACTAAAGAAAAAAAACGCACACATATTAATACCCCCACTTTGCAATTTCACATTGTATGAAATAATAATCAAAAGATCAACCCGTAGAATAAAGTAACCGCCAATGAAGACGTGAAATGCAGAGGACCACTGTATTCGGTCCCCCCCATCATACAAAATACATATAACTAAGTAAGAAATGGTTCACACAAAGTTGATGCACACAGGTTGTTGGATTTAGTTGTTTGCAAAATATTTAGGTGAGAGTAGCGGTACAGTTTCCAATGACTAGAATTTTATCACCGCAATCCGCGACGGTGTGGGATTAGGATATTTAATAAGAAAGTGAGCAAAATGATGAACTAACATGACATTTACATATGATATTCAATTGGATTTGCAGAATGCACATTTAAAATTTAATTTAGGTTTTTAGAGTCAAGAATTACTGGGTTTATAATTTGAATTTTTGCGATGGTGATAGTGATGTAGTCCGACGTCGAGTAGTCAGTAATTTTATGACTATAAGTTGTAAAAATATTAGTAAAGATATTAATTTTTCTTATATTAGGTTATCTTTATGTACTTATCTTCCCGTAATAAAAACCGTTGACCTCAAATCGGCTTCCACAGTTACCTCTTTATACAACGGCGACATTTTGTTACCAAGTCTCTTATTTAATTTCATGAGCATCTTGTCACCTACTTTTAAAAAATTCTATTTCTTCTATCATTATTTTGTTTCTTAGTAGCAGTTCCAGCGCTTTAGTAATTTCATCTCTCTTTTTTTGCTTCAAATTTAGGTGAGGATGCATGGACCTATCAAATAATTTTTTTGTTGATAATGGAAGGAATTTTTTTATTATATTGTCGCTTGAAGTATTAGAGCAACAGTGTTATTTAATTGTTTTTCCAGTTTCAAGCATCTGGATATATCTGCTATCGTACTATGAAATCTTTCTACAACGGTTTTGTAAAAGAGATTTTACTGTTCCTGAGTTTAGAGAAGGCTCATTGTTGTAATATATAATTCTAGTATAGGGGTAAATATTCATTACCTGTAAAATTTGGGGTTCAATACCTGTTATTGATCTGATAGATATGAGTTGGACAATGTCGAACTTCGAAAATTTATCAACACAAGTCAAGAAATATTATTTGTCGGTAGAAAAAATGTCTATGTAGAGAATTTCTTCTACTTAATTGGGGATTGATGTTTTGCTTATATACTGCGTTTTTGCGTGTAGATCATATTGTGCTTGCTAAAAATTTTTATTCGCAACAGTTTCTTTCCTAAGCGAGTCATTTTTTTGAAAAAATAATCTTGAATTTGTTTAATATTCTCTTGAGCTGCTCTATGAGTCCTGTTATGTTCTGTGGCTATAATTTCTTTTTGGTCATTCTTATTAAGAACATCAATGGTCGGGAGGGTCTCAAGTAGTTTGTTTTGGATAAATACTAGAGTTTGCAATTCGCATTTAATTGCATTCACCACGTCTTCTTTAACCGCATCACACACTATTAAGTTTTCAGTATTTGAAAAGTACATGATATGTCTAGTTTTTTGTTCGAACTTAAGAATAATGTTCTTAGAAGCCATAACGCATGTTTCGATAATTATTTGGTTTTGAAAACAATTGATCGGTTTTTCTGTAGACTCCGTGGTGTATGTTAATAATACTTTACTGCCTAAATTTTATGGAACGTCTTCTTCTAAAGCGTAAAGCATACTTTCCCGGTTTGTAGAAAATTCCATCGATGAAGGACTTCTATCATTTGTGTTTTTATCAGAAATTGCAAATCTGAGTGGCTTGTGATCGGTATTAATATTTAAGTTCTTTACAGAAAGTTTCTATTTTATTTTAGGGCCCATAATATCGCAAGTAGCTCACGTTCATTTGTTGCGAAATTCAGTTCATTGTCATCTAAAGTTCTAAAGATCATGCTGATTGGCTTTTTGTCTTGAGACAAAACGGCAACTAGGCAAGAAGACGAAGCATATGTTGTCAAATCAAACGATTTTTGATAGTTAGGGTAAAATATGTCCGTTAGTGGTTTGGCTATAGAAGCAAAATCTTTCACAAAACATTTATCAACATCTATAAGTTGCTAAACCGAGGAATGATCTGATCTGGAGCAGGTTGGTACGCTATTCGAATTTGTTAATTGCCTCAACTTTTCTAGGGTTAGTTGCAATACCACCACGGAAAAAAACAAATTCAAGAGGTTCAACTTCTTCCTTAAAAATGAAGCAAGCAAGTCGTCCCTGCAGACATTGAGTATACCCTGTACTAAGTAAAATAACTTCATAAGGCCAAAAAGGATGAAAATCTTCACAGGCCATGTTGCACTCGGCGTTTGAGTACAAAACGGAAATACGTATATCTTCAATAAATTTTGTCCGATTTTGACAAAATTTGGTCAGCTGGTGCATATTGACTATATTATTGAGTGTGGCTGTAACCATAGTTCAAAAGGGTATATTAAATGCACTAAAATGTATATAACAGACAGAAGGAGAATTTTACGACCCCATAAAGTATGTATATTTTTGATCAGTATCAATAGCCGAATCGATTGAGACATATCCATTTGTCCGTCCGCCGGTCCGTCTGTCCGTCCGTATGAACACCTAGAAATTTGCTTCATATTTCTGTCACGCGCACTTCCGCCCCCGGAATTCGGAAAAACGTATAACTAGAGCTATATTAAAGATATCGTATTCTTATTTGACACACTTAATAATATAGCCAATATGCACCAGCTTTTGTCGAAATCGGACAAGAACTATCAGAGATATACGTATTTCCGTTTTGTACTGAAAGGCCCAGTGCAACATAGGCTGTTAAGAGTGAGTGAGAGAGCATGTTTTCGCTGTTGGTGCATGTTAAGAGAATTTTGTTGTAAATTAATGGTGGCTTTCAGCGTTTTTGACTTTATGAGGTATCTCTACTTGGTACAGGGTAGTAGACGACTTACTTGCTTCATTTTCTATTTCCCTGCTCTGCTATTTCACCTACTCCTTTTTTGTCAACTACCAATACCGGAATATTATATGTAGATCTAGATGGCCTGAAAATACCGTCACTCAGCATGTCCTTAGTTTCTCTGTTGACGATATTCGGATACTCCTAAAGGATAAGGATTAGTAGTTTAGTAAAGTCGGATACTCCTAAAGGTAAAATTTAGAGTAGATCGTCTTTAGTTCAAATTATAGCGATAATATTTGTACTATACGGAAGAGCTTCGTTGGTTTCTAAAATTCTATTTCTGAAGTCTAAAGTGCCATTTACATTATTTAAAAAGTCAAGTCCTAGTATTCCATCAAACCTTGATAAATTCGGAGGTATAAAATATGTGGGATTTGTACTAAAAAGTTGCATAAGTCATTTATATTGAATGGAGTTAAAGTTATTAAGTGACTTAACCAAACTGTTTTGACATTAATTACGCCTTTCGAATCTGACATGTTTTATTTAGTTTTCTTAAAGCGCCAGTATCTAAAAGTAATCTGATTTTTAACCTGTTATCGTTTCCTGATAAACTGTAACAGGGATCTGTGCCTCGGATCTGTTCCACTATTTGCTCTATTTGAAACCTGATTCTGATGTTGCCTGTTTTTGGTACTGAATAAGGCTTTGCCCTGAATTGGGCAATTATTTTCTGTGTTGGAATATTTCTACTGTCTTTGCTAGTAACGTAGATTTTTTTCGTGAATGATTTTTCTCTGCTTATCCTCTGCTTATTATTTTAAATTTGAAAAAAAAATTATTAAAAAGGGGAAAAAATATGTTTCGCAAAGATTATATTACAATACCAGCAAATTCATTCGACTGTATTAATTTCCTTCTTTTCTACGTTTTTCTTTTTTTATTTAAAATAAGCACTCTACCTACATGTTTTCTTAAGTTATTGCTTATAAAAACTATATTTTTTATTTTTGTTGTTTCAACGTCCAACGATGTCGATTCAACTAAGTTGCCTTCTTGCTTCTATTTTTTTTTTTGAGTAGGTTCAGACTGCTGTTGGGCACGAGTTGACATGTTTTTATGGATTTAAGGTATATTTCCTGGGGCAACTCCCACTTGCAAAAATTTGAAGGAAACTTGAAATGCCTAGATAACAGACGGATGGTGCTCTAGCTCTTATAGTCTCTAAGATCTAGGTGTTCATGAGAACAGACGAACGGACAGACGGACATGTCCCAATCGACTCGGCTATTGATATTGATCAAGAATAAATATATGTCGGAGATAGAGCTATACAGTTGTTATATCTTGAATAATGCAACTAGTTTCGAAGTGAATGTCAGTAATGGGTAGCGTATAGCCTAAGAAGTTTTGTTGAACACTAAAAGAGGGCGACGACAGTATGCGCTGTCGACGAGTGTGGCTCAGCGTGACGTCGAGTGAGAGAGACAACACTTTGATCAGTGTGGTGGTTGAAAAGCTGCTTCTAGAAAGTTACGCAGGTTTATGGTGAAATTGGACGGAACAAGACGCTGAGATCCGTTGAACGATTTGGTCACTAATATGGTGGTTAACTGAGAAAATGAGACCCAAAAGCAAAAAAGTAATGGATCGCCAACAATTTTCGAGGAACAATTTCGTGTACTACTGGAACAACAAAATCGAAACTTCTTGGAATTGACAAAGACTTTGCAAGTGTCGTTTAGTGAGATGCGACAAAATGGCGGTCTCGTTTTATCAAACTTTAACTCTGAAGCAGCTGCTGCCGACTCTATGCAGTGGTGTGCTACGATGATTTGTTACCCAGGCATCACGTGGGAACAATTCGGCAGCTTTTTGAGCAGAAGTATGAATCTACTGGGACACCGGCGGCAACAATTTCAACTTGCTCAACGGTCGCCCAAATACCATCCGTATCTCTTGCTTTATATGCGAGTCGGCAAACAAAGTCATTGATTACGAAATGGCGTGATATGAACCACGAGGAAATCGCTGCGTCGGTGATGCTTGGTCATTTGGCAAATTATGACCTCAGATTGCAACGACTAGCTTACACTGGCAACATTACCGGCAGACGAAATTTTCAGTCCGAGTGACAAGTCTTCTCATTCGATGAAAAGCGATCTCATTTCGCAGACGAAAAGTCAAACGCCAGGCGTGCCAAAATTTAATCTTGCGGAAAGATTGGGCACAGAAAGGCAGAATGCAGAGTGAATAACTCAACAGCATCTGGGGGAGATCATCGAGCGTTGTGTCAACGTACAAATAACATGCTAACAAAAGCCATGAGCAGGGCCACACCTCTATCCTATGCCCTGTGAGTTCAACCGGCTGTGATACAGGTGATATGACTTCAGTAATGCAACAACAGCATTACAAAGGGAATATAGAAATCCATTGATAAGACTGCTACAAAAACACTCGAAGGCATTCATTCAGGGAACTCGCGTTAAGACTGCAGAAATGACTTTTCGATTGGTGGAACCGACCAAGACGGTGGAGAGGCGACCGTATAGATGTAGTCCCAGCGAAAGAGAGTTGCTTCGTTCAAAAGTCAAGGAACTAATATATTATAATGTAATTAGACCGAGCAGTTCACCCTATGCTAGCCCGCACTCCTAGTAAAGAAGAAAAATATATCAGTTAGACTCTGTGTAGATTATCGGGATCATAATAGGAATACTGTCGCCGATAAGTTTCCTCTGGCATGAATTTCCGATCAGATAGCTAGATTGCGCAGAGCTAAATACTTCACTTGTCTGGCCATGGCGTGTGGGTATTACCAAGTTCCGTTCAGTATACTGCGTTTATTAACCCAGACGTACAATTTGAGCTTTTAGCAATCCCGTTCGGTACAAAGAACGAACCGTCAGTTTTCCAAAAAGCCGTAAAGCTTTGGATTTGTCTTACGTTATCGTGTATATGGACGGTATAATGATTGTGGCTCAAACTAAGGGGGAGGCACTCGAAAGATTAGAAACGGTTTTAGTTGTTCCAAGGCTGGTTTCACATTTAATCGTGAAAAATTATAATGTTTAAAAGTCTGGGTCCAGTAACTAGGATATGAGGTACAAGCTGGCGATTGAAGCATTAAGAGCTTTACCATCTCCTTAGTCAATTACAACATAGAGACAATTTATAGAATTGGCTTATTATTTTCAACAATTTACTCTCTGTTAATGAAGCTTCGTTATTCTCTCACAGCTAGCAAAATTAATTTTGATTGAAAGATAGAACATGAGACAGTGCAAGCAAATTCTCGATTTTTGGGAAACAAGCCAGTTTTGTTGATATTCGATACGCAGTATCCTATAGAGCTCCCTGCAGATGTAAGTGCCATAGGATATGGAGCCATACTCTTACATCGAATAGATAAGAAACCATATGTCGTCGAATATTTTAGTTAGACTACCAGTACGTGCAAATCGAAATACGCGTTCTATGAGTTGGAAACATTAGTGGTAGTTAATGCTGTGAAATATTTCAGGCATCATCTGCAAGGAAGTGAATTTGTCATCTTTACAGATTGCAACTCATTAAAGGCCGCTAGAACAAAAATAGAGCTAATACCTAGAGTGTACCTTTGAAGGGCATTTTTTCAAGCACTTGATTTCGACATACAATATCGGATGGCAAACGTATGACTCATGTAGATTTTCTCTCACGGAATCCTTTGCTTGATAAGAATAAAGAAGAGATGACAAAGTCGTAGGAAAACGCGTAGAATTGATGGAAATATCAGAAAGTTGGATTCAAGCCGAAAAATAGCGAGACCAGGACTTTATGCATACAATTAGAAAATTGAATAATGATGATTTAGCCGCTACTTATGAGATGAGAGCTAACGTTCTTTATAGAAAGATTCAAGAAATGGTAGAACTCGCTGTTTTGCAGTCATTCCTCGAGCCTTTAGGTAGTCCATCATAAATCAAGTACACGAATCCATATTATATTTAGGGTTTGAAAAAAACTCTCAATAAGGTGTATGAGCATTATTGGTTCTAAGGTATGGCCAAGTATGTCCGAAAATTCGTATAAAACTGTATTACTTGTATGGTAACAAAATCAGCATCAGGAAAAGTTCAAGTTGAATTATACTCGATCCCTAAGATTAGCATACCTTGGCACACGTTGGATATAAATATCTCTGGGAAGCTAAGTGGCAAAAATGATCGAAAAGAATATATCACCATGCAAATCGATGGCTTCACACTTATAAGCTCGATGCAAACAGTTGCATTGACGCTTTAAGATCTTCGATTGTATTATTTGAGGTGCCTACTCGATTACATTAAACTGTACAGTTAACCGGGTTACTAAGGCAAGTCCATTAGAACTTCTAATAGGCAAGTGTGCTGGTCCTTTAGTGTTAGTTCCCATAAATGATCAGAGCATAAATGATCAGAGCAAAGCTAGTCAGGTTCAGCGAAGCAGAATATGTTTTACTTTCTAATAGTAAAAGACAACAAATTAAGCTGGATCCAAAGTTTCAGGGACCCTTTATAGTAACAGAGGTTTAAGTAGGCGATAGGTACAAGTCTATAATAAGCAAGAGATAGTATAAATATCCACATGATAGTTTACGAATAATGCCAGATGGGCATATACCAAGCGAGATGGATATCGACTGAGTTGAGTGTGATTCATCTAGTGATACAGTTGAAAGAGACTGTGAGGAAACGGGTAAAATAGATCGTATGTCCTAGTGGATAAGATACTAGGGAGATGATGAGTTGAGAAAGGTTTGTTGTTGAACCTTGCCTATGATTGCCTAGGATTTAAGTCGCGAACTAAATTATGTTTAAGGAAGTTGAGTTGACACTAAAAGGATGAAAATAGTAAAATGTATTTACTTGTTTAAATAAAATAAGGATATATTGAATAAAAAGCGTGCATATATTGAATAACGACCTCCTGCTTACACGAAGTCGCGTAATTTTTCATGATGGTCGTGTCGGAGATAGAGCTATACAGCTGTTATATTTTGAATAATGCGCCTAGTTTTGAAGTGAATTGGTCAGTAATGGGTAGCGTATAGCCTAAGAAGTATTGTTGAACACTAAAATAGTGGAACAAGACGCTGAGATTCGCTGAACGATTTGGTCAACAATATGGAGGTTAACTTCGACAATGAGACTACCCAAAGTCAAAAAATTCATGATTTGGACTACGGGTCCCTTAACTTCTTCTATTGTGAGCAATATATTTTGTCGAAAAATGTTTAAAACTTTTTTTATCGGTTGAGAAATTACCTGTAGGTGACGAAATTGGCATTTGTCGCAGTGCTTCTTTGGGTCCCTACCACATTTGGCATTAAAGACGACTTCTCCGGATAACTTGACCATTTTCGGAAAACAGTATTATTTTAATACATACTTTTTATTGTCATATGCTGTCCTATTTGGTTGAAAATGTTGTTTTTAAGTACCACTGTTGGTAGTTTGCAATGACTCTCGTTCCCTTCGTCGGGTTTTATTATCGCTTTTACCTGTTCTAAAACATCTTTCGTGTTTGTGAAATGATTTGGGTATATGGTTTTCTCAGAAATGTATATAATTTAGTTTTACTGCTTCTTCTACAGCTGTTTGGTTTTTAAATCAATTTAAAGGTTTACCTGTGATTGCAGTTTGCCCAGTGCCTGCACTAAATTGGAGCTGTCAAATAGTGGGTCGAAATGTGTTTGAAGAACTTTTTCGTTGCGTAGTTTTTGCAACACTTGCTCAGCTGCTGAGTCTTAGGGGGACGAATTATCCAACAATATAAAGCCCTGCTGCACTTGTTACCCTACTACGTGCTACATATAGTGCTTCACGTTGCATTCCTGAACCAGTGTGGACCACCACTCTTTCATACGTAGGACCTTGACTTATATGAATAGTTATAGCCTCGGCAGCTATAACAGGAAACTGTTTTCTATCGATTGTAATTTGCTCGTTGGATTTAAATTGAAAACTTTTGACCGTTTTCTGAATAGGGGTCCAAGAATTTTGTGCACTGCGGCGAAATTTAGAGCGAGCATTCTCTCCTACACTATCATCTAAGAACTTTATCCAAAGAATTGTGGGGATGTTGGATGAATTTAATTCTATGTCCATTAAGGTGCCAGTGGCTCCATTCACGAGACCATCTGCCGTACCTACATTTACTGTCATATGTACATATACTTGGCAGTGGTTTTCAAAATAAGATAACTACACAAACGTTGATTATCAGAAGTTTTAAAACCTTTGACATCTTCTAAATACTTTGTTTTGGCTGCATCACTTAAATGAGCAGCTTTAATAAAATCTAAAGCAACCGAAACATGTTCCTCAGTGGGAATTGATGATAATTTTGCCCCGTTGTAATGTTCTGTGTCCCTATTACTAAGAAACAGATGAATTGCGTCATCCGGAACTTGCCTAGCGTCGAATATTCTGGTCCTAAATAACTCAATATCGGCCGACGACATTTGGCCGGATGCCATATTGTTTAATGCGATTGCAAATGGTTGGTCGTCTCGCTGTCGCATGATCTCTGTAAGCTCAAGAAACCTAAAACGTTCCCACAGAGAAGGGCCAAGAAGAATGCTGTAAGGGTCATGCGACGATGATGTGGATTGAAGTATCCAACGATTACCTACAGGGCGTAGTTGTCTGAGATCGCCGAAGACGACAACAGAAATGCCCCCGAAGGGAGTTTCCCGATTACGAAAAATTTGTTTAAGGCGAGAGTCCAAGTAGGAAAAATTTTTGCACCGACCATTGAAATTTCGTCTATTATTAAGAGTTTGAGATCTATGAACCTTTTTCGAAGAGTATTTAGCAAATCAGAACTCACATCTCTAAATGAAGACCCAGACTGGTTAATGGGAAGGGAGAACATGGAATGGAGGGTGGAACCTCCAATTCCGAAAGCTGCTTTTCCTGTGGGAGTGCACAAGAGAATCTTAACAGTCGTTGGGTCGTTTCCTATCCTACGATTATACTCCATAGAGAGGGGCTGAAAAATTGCAGAAATAACCTTACTTTTGCCGACACCTGCCCCAACAGATGTCATGAAATACTTGATTGTTCTTCACATTGTGAAGAACATGGGTGAGAAAAGTTTTTTGTTTCAAATTAAGGGACCTAACAATATTTCCCAAATTTTCTGGAGAAAATATTGGGGGAAGCTTAATTATGTGGACATCATTATCCAAATTTGTAGGAGGGTCATTGCCATTTAAATTTAATAAGTTGAGTTGGGAAGTAATTTCCGGAAAGTCTAATACCCTAAACTTCTCGTCTAATAAAACCTGACCATCCAGTTCATTTTCGATATCCCTATTATTATTCTCCACCGCCCTTCTAAGAGCATCTTCTAAATCATCTAAAATATTGAACCTATTAAAACCTGCCCTAATAATTTGCTCATTCTCATTATAGAAATCCTAACTCTACCTGCTCGTTTCTCCAAGGAAAATACAACATTACTAATTCCCTAAAGTAATTCTGCCTATCTGTATTAATATTAAATTTCCTAAATCTAATTGTGCAAGGCCACCTCCTAAGCGTGATAAACCCACTTCCATCGCGCAATGGAAGACTGCTTCCTGAAACCTCATTTTCTTCCTCATTCCTATTATTTCGGCGAGACCTAATACTAAACTCATAATTGGCAGCGAAATCAGCTAAACACACATCCTCAAGAATATTTGGTCTTTCTACATAATGGTCAAGTAGCCCTTTTACAAAAATGTCAGTTGAATCCTGAGGCATACTTTGCTTGCAACGGCTTCCCGCAACAGTTTTGAAATACCTCTTTGGGATTTATTTATATAATTAATTATATAGCTGCAACAAGCATATGGATCCAATATGAACTGAATATCCATATTGGCACGTTGCATAGAAAGAATATGCTTATTATATGTGTTGACCCTAATTTCTGCAAAACTTCTTTTAAGAAAAATTTGGGGCTTTTTCAAGCTAGACCTAACTGCAACAATATAGTCCTCGTAGCTGTGGCTCACATTTTCATGTGAAAGAAAATTGTCGAAACTGCTCAAGTGAGAAACAATAACGGAAGGAAAACTACTATTAAAAAAACTTTGAATCAGCTGAAAATTTTGTCTATGGTGAGATATATTTGGAAGATCATCAGAAAGGGGCTTTAAAATAACTGTTTGGGGCATTGGAGGATTAGGTATCCCGAATCTACAAATTTCTTGTCCCCGAACTCTTCGGAGACAAGTAAAACTGTGGGTGTGTGTTTGGTACACTAAAAAGGGCGCTAAGTTCGAATTAGTTACATCTGTGGTAACAAACTGTTCAATAAAAGCTATTACGGGTGAAAAAGAATCTTCATTGTTAAGTTCTACCTGAGGGGCATCTTTCAGCCAAAACATCCAGTGAATATGAGGACAGCCTCTCTGCTGAAACTGATCGCGCCAATAATGTCTAACTACAAAATTCTAACCGGAAATTCCTCCCTCTTCATAATTTTTAACAATTCCCTATACCTATGTTCAAAATACCTTGCACAAATGACTGGATCTGACCTAATAAGACGAGCTTTTTCACTGAACTGTAAATTGGAAGCTTCTTGTTCCGTAATTTCTACCCTACCTACTGTTTTCCTAAGAATAACTAAAAGGTCTGTCCACTTTGTCTCGGCAGCTGACAAAGTTATAAAAAAGTAGGAAGCCCAAATTTCCGAATCATTTCCATAACTTTTTTTTCCCCATCCTCCCAATGTGCTGGAGACGTGCGAATACCCTTCAGAACCCTATAACCTTCATCGTGACGAATTAAATTATTAACAAAATCTTCACAAAGTACGTTAGAACCTGTAGTTGCGCGGCGAGCACTATGTTTGCGTTAACATATTGAAGTATTATTGCGTATTGTTATTAACACTAACTTTTTGTAATTGAAAAATAATTTATCTGTTCTGCAACTTCTTCTATCTACATTCCTAAGCTCAGATCTGACTATGGTTGCAAAACTAGCTGAAGTATTTCTTTTTTTTTTTTTTTTTTCGCGCGAATCCCATCGGGTGCACTAAGTGCCCACAACCTCCCGCCCAACCGACCGAGGGGCGCTAGTCGCATGACGCACGGCTCGAGTCGCGGGGACATTCCTCAAAACAGACAAGAAACGAAAACTATAACTAGTTACGGGCTAAATATAAAAGGATAGATGTTTTTAATGTAGGAAGAGAGAGCTCCGAACTGATTACACAGTAAAGTCGATTGTAATCAGAACAAAGTACTCGGAAAGGTTCATGCAGAGCATAGTTAGTGGTACAGCGGGGAAGAGATAGAGGTATATAATTTCTAGTAGGCCTACAAGGAACCGATAGATTTACTTGGCTCAATAGCTTAGGAGAGTCTATATCACCACTAAGGAGCTTGTGCATAAAAATCACACCAAGCATTATTCTACGATTAGTAAGAGATGGTAGGTTAACAAGGAGAAGTCTACTAGAGTACGATGGCAGATTGATATTGCGATCCCAGTTCAGACCACGAAGAGCAAAGAGTAGGAACTGTTTTTGGACAGATTCTATTCTTGATTTGTGTGAGTCATATTGAGGAGACCATATGCAAGATCCATATTCTAAAATAGGACGAACCAATGAGGTAAAAAGAATTTTGGTTGTATAAGGGTCATCAAACTCCTTTGACCATCGTTTAACAAACCCAAGAACACCCATAGCTTTACCTACAGTAGTGGAGATATGAGATTTAAAGGTTAATTTATAGTCCATAAGGACGCCCGAATAGTTCATCTCATGAAAACGTTTTAGTGGGATGTCATTAAGAAAATAAGTTACCAACCGCGGAGTATTTCTGTGAAAAGTCATGACCTTGCATTTGGTTGGATTTAAACTTAACAAATTATTTTGACACCACGACTGAAAATTTTGAAGATCAGATTGTAACCGACAGGGAGAGATAATATCTTTGTAACTAAGACAAAGCTTAACATCATCTGCGTACATAAGGACATGAGAATGATTTATAACAGACGGAAGATCATTGATAAAAAGAGTAAAAAGCAATGGTCCCAGATGACTGCCCTGGGGCACTCCTGAAGTCACATTTATAGACCTAGAATATAAAGATTTGAAAAGAACCTTCTGTGTTCTGCCTGTCAGATATTCCCGAATCCAGGAAAATAAAGGGCTAGGGAAGCCAATGTTATTTAATTTAAGGAGAAGTAGCGTATGATTAACAGAATCAAAAGCCTTGCTGAAATCAGTATATATGACATCAGTTTGCCTTGCATTCCGAAATCCTTCGATCGTCAATGATGTGAATTCTAAAAGGTTAGTGGTTGTAGATCTACGTTTCACAAATCCATGCTGCGATGGTGAAATTATAGAACTACAAAAATATTGCAGTTGAGAAGTAATTAACTTTTCAAAAGCTTTAGGAGTAGCGGACAATTTAGAAATACCCCTATAGTTAGATGCATCGGATTTCCTACCAGTTTTATGGAGAGGAATTATATAGGATTCCTTCCAAATGGATGGAAAAGTTGAAGATTTAACGGACAATAGAAAAAGTTTTTGAATTGGCTTACATAATGCCGCGGCGCAAAACCTTATTACACATCCAGGTATACCATCAGGACCAGGAGAGTACACAGGTTTTACTAAATTAAGCACGCTATGGAGCGAGCTTTCGTCGATCGAAGGAATACAGATACAATTAGATTTTCTTAACTGATAATGATACGGAAGATTTGCTCGATATTCTACTGAGGAGTAAGTAGATGTGAAAAAATCAGCAAACAGATCAGCAATTGCTTGGCTGTGATATTTTCAAAAGACAAACAAGATGGGTGGATAGATGTCTTACGTTTAGTATTGACAAAATTATAAAACCGCTTCGGGTCGCGGGAAAACTCTAATGTACAACGCTGAAGGTAATTTTTATAGCATTCTGCATTAAGCATCATAAAGTTAGAACGTGCAACTGCGTATAGAGCAAAGTCTGAAGAACGACCCGATTTCTTATACTTTCTATAATATCTCGATTTCACATTCTTCAAGTTGGATAACTCACGAGAAAACCAGGGATGTCTGTGAGACAACACCGGAGTCCTCAATGGGACACAAACTTCAAAAAGAGAATCGAGAGTATTATAAAACAAAGAAATAGCTTGATTCATGTCTGAACATCTGTACAAGGAGGACCAATCTGTTGAAAGAATGAGACTATTTAGTTTGACAAAGTTAGTTTTACGAAAGTTACGGGATTTGGGCACAGGGCAGGCACTAACAATTGGTGCACGAAACGGCAGATCAACAGTTAATTCCAAAGTGGGATGAAAATTGTCTTCTGGAAAGACAAGAGGGTCAATTCTAGCCACTGCGTAGTTGGTAGAATCCAACACGAATATCAGATCCAAAGATCTTCCATTTTTATTACGCACTGGATTTATTTGAGTTAATGATAACTCGAACAGGCCATCAATAAATAAATGTGAAGTACAAGGGAGCAGCAGGCCAGACTCGTCAGAAGGGGACCATGCTATTTCAGGTAGATTAAAATCACCAAAGACAATTAATATGTCCCTATTAGAAAGCAATGATGAAACATGTTGAATATATTCTAAATGTTTAATATATACCGTCATGTCGGATTGTGGCGGGATATAAGAGCAAGTGATGTAGACCGAGAAGGAGTTAAGTCCAACCTTGACACTAACAAACTCAATTTCCTGATTATCAGGTAGATGAATCTGGTCAGAGTATAAGGCAGAGTCCACCGCAATCAAAACTCCTCCGCCTGCACGAGAAGTCCGATCACACCTATAAATTGAAAATTTTGAAGAAAGAACGGATGCATCGTTAATATCAGGTTTAAGCCATGTCTCTGTAAATACTAAAATTTTAAAGTCAAATGATAAACTATCTACATATAGTCTAGGAAGCTTAGATTTAAGTCCTCTTACATTCTGATAGGCCAGAGAAAGGGACGAAACTAGTTTTTTTGGACACCAGCAGATGCTGGCGTTCCAGAAGGCATGGAATTGGGAGGGATGGAAAGCTTGACTGACCTGTGAGTTTTCTTTTTGGCCGTGTATTCTTTTACTAAGATGTGATCCGGCCAAAAACTGTTACTACAAATGCAGTCAAACAGTTCGACCGGGACACCTATTTTAAAGGAAGATATCTCCCTTGAATAATTGAACTTGAATTTTTCCACCACTATTTTGGAGACTTGAACTTTTGTCTTAATATATGCTAAGACATCATCCGACGAATGTTCGGGATCAAGTCTAGAAACAAAGTTATGTTTCTTTGGTGGAACTCCAGTCAGAGGCCTACGGGAGCCAGGCCTTAAATCAATGGCGCCTCTAGATGTCGCGATTGAGTCACCTTGACTGTCCGTAAGTGTGCCTCTAACTGGACGACTATCGGCAATAACAATACTTGATGATTGCCCAGACTTTTCGGAAACTACAGCTACATTCGTCTGCAAGGAGAAACCATTTCCTGGAGAAACGGAAATCGCCTCATCCTTACGGCCACCATGCGAGATGGGGGTTGTAAACGATATTAGCTGCGGCGGATTTGTGTCTTGAGATGGTGAATGTGACATCGCGGCCGAGACTAAGTTAGGTATCAGCAGATGCGGGGACAAGTTACGCACACTAGTTTTCTTTCGCTTTGGAGACTCATTCAGCAGCTTATAGCTACTAAATTCCGTCTCCACAGCATTAAACTCGTCGTAGAGTTTACGAAAACTAGATGAGAGTTTTTTAAACCTTTCCCTCGTCTGCCTCATAAATACCCTCATCTCGATTTCAACTTCTCGGCATGAGTCACATCCCCATTTGAGGCCCCCTTTTTGCTCCAAGCTATCTCTTACCTTGGCTGTGTAGCCAGCACACTTAACGTGCATGACATTTTCACACAGCCAACATGCGAGAAATGCGTTATGGGGCGCGGGGAGGTTTAAACACTTTTTATTAGAGCAGACAGACATTATAAAATTAATTTCAAGTATTAATTGAAACAAAAAAAAAAAATTTCACAGAAAAAAGCCAAAGAAAAAACTCACTCAGTTTTAAAGCAAATTCGACACTTGGGTCAAACTTGCAGAGAAAGATTGAAAATATCTAAGAGAAATTACACAGTTACACGTGTCACTTGTACGCGGTGCAAAGATGCGAGCACGAACAAAAGGAATTAAAGAAGAGCGGGAGAGCCACAAACAATGCACATGCAACAACAATGTGTGGGCGAGAGCGCGAGAGCAAATTGAAACGGTAAGAAGTACAAACACAAGAGCAAAGATTAACAAGAACAGCAACAACTGTGTAGGGTTTGTTGTTGTTCAGAAACAATAAGTTTAATGCTTTGATTTTGCGTTTGAATAATTAAACAGAAATTGCGCAAATTCAAATCGATGGATTGGTTTTATGATATTAACAAAGTTAACACTTTAATATTAAAAAAAATTATAGAGTCAATCTCAATGATTTTAACCCGAAAATTAATATTTAAGCAGGAGCGAAAAAAAAACACGTCAATCCACGAAGAAGTGCGAATGCGAAGTATATGTATTTAAGTATTTAAGTATATATATTTAATGCCGGCATATATAGTGGGAAACGCTAATTCTTCACAATCGGAATCTAAAATCATATCTAAACCCCTTTGCCCTTCGCCTGGAGCTATTGTTACTCTCAGTATGCCGGCATCATCTATCTGAATATTTTCGAGCATTGTCTCTTGCCCACCGGGATGGAGTTCCTCGGCTTCCTCTTCAGGATTGGGGTGATCTTCAGAATGAGTAGCCCCCTCATTTCTGTGTAGAATTTCTTCTACGAATTCCCTATCTTCCTCACTAGCATAAAATGGAACGTTTTCGGATTCAAAAGAATCAAGCCTTTGCTCATTAATTGAAATATTATGCTTCCTATATAGTTCGCTATTGACTAAAAACCTAAGTGCGCTTTCCACTCTAGCGGGCCTAATGGTTTCAGCCATGAAATCGAAACCATATTCCATTCTACGATTGAGGTGGAGTTCAATAACCTCGGTCTCACTAAATGCTCTTGGGAGTGAAGTTACTATACTGCTAACTGGAATCGGGGCATTAACCACAGCTCCTTTAATTGCGTTTTGACGCTCATGGCCTGTTGCCTTTATAACCATAAATGGAAGACGAGGAGAAATAAGGCATTCTTCTAAAGGGCTTAGACCCATAAGGCAATCTGGTAAAATAGGAAAATCTAGACCATGTGATATGGCAAATTTTGGCTTTGTATCCCTCGAAATGTGTGCAAAACATGTTGAGCAAAAAGTAAGATTGATATCTGTGGGAGGGAATTGAGTGGCGATATCTAAAATCGCACGACTAAATTGATAATTATTTTCTATAAGAGTTCGGGACTTTGATTTGAGCTTGTGGGGAAACCAAAGGCCTTTGCACGAATAACAAATCTGATTAGGGCCTAACTTTACAATTCTATTAAACTTTTCAATTAAAGCTACCAAATTTATTTGACGATTTGAGTTTCTAACATCCTGAAGGGTATTCGCACGTTCCTGTTTGTTACGGTCTGCATTTCGCCTATTCTCTGATATTCTATTTTCACTAATGCTCCTATACTGACTAACTCGCTGACCAAGGTTTCTAACAGCGTCGCGGTTCGCTTGATGGACTGCTATCCTAGCACTCCGGCGTGCCAATGTATTCCGCGCCCTTTGAATAAATCTACGTTCTAAATTTCTCCTATCCCGGATCTACGAATCCTGTCTTGTTCCCTTTCTACAATACGTCGCTCACTATTTCTTTGCCTATTTAACGATCTACGTGAGGTATTTTGAGCTCCTCTAATACCCTATAGTATAAATTTCTTCTACGGTTCGACCGACGTCGAGTATCGGCCGCCTGTTCTTCCTGCCTAGTGATTAGGATCCGCTCGACGTTCCCTATGCTCTACTATATTTAGCTCTTGCTCATTGGCCTTATATAATGAATTTCTCCTACGGCTCGACCGACGTCGGGTATTGGCCGCCTGTTCTGCCTGCCTAATCACTAGATCCGTTCGTCGTTCCCTATGCTCTACTGTATTTAGCTCTTGCTCGTTGGCCCTATATAATGAATTTCTCCTACGGCTCGACCGACGTCGGTTATTGGCCGCCTGTTTTTCCTGCCTAATCATTGGATCCGCTCGACGTTCCTTATGCTGTACTGTATTTATCTCTTGCTCGTTGGCCCTATATAATGAATTTCTCCCACGTCTCGACCGACGTCGGGTATTGGCCGTCTGTTCTTCCTGCCTAATCATTGGATCCGCTCGTCGTTCCCTATGCTGCTATAATCTGAATTTTCCCTTCTATGCGATCTATGGTAAGTGTTAACTGACTGCTCTTCCAATCTAATGTTCATGTTTTGCCTACGAATTGAACGACGTAAAGTATTAAGGGCCTGTTTCTCTTGTCTATTTTCTATATTGGCATTAGCCCTACGCTCCTTTTGATATTCTAAATTTCTCTGCCTTTCTATTTCTGCGTACTCATCATTATTCCGATTAATCATATTTCTTAATCTCCTGCGTTGAGACTGCTGAGAAGCTGAAGGTCTACTTAAACGGGGCATACTGTTGATTTTGACGATATTTTTATCTACTAATCGAAATTGAGAAAAATTTTCCAAAAACGACACAAAATGAAAAATTGTACAAAAATGGATTTCAAGAAATAGTTAGGAAATTATAAATATGGTCAAAATTATTAAAAAAGTGAATAAAAGAAATATATATATGTTTACACGGTAAAATATATAAAATGAAATAAAATGTTGTAAGGCCGATTAATAATAAAAAAATAAAAAAATGTGTAGAAACTTACATACATATATAATAAAAAAAATAAATGGAAATATGATTAAGTAAATAAATATTTTTAAAAGTGAATGGGAGTAAAATTAAATTTGAAAAGGAGAAATGCAGTTTTGAAAACGTATTTTGTAAATAGCTGAGATGGAAAAAAAATAAAGTTTTAATAAGGCAATAAAAATTGATGACGAATTAGCCTGATTGACGGAATGCCAAAATTTGGAAATATTATGAAAACGGTATATGTATGTATGTTACTGAAAGTAACGTAAATTGTTCGTATGTAAAATATGCATAAAAAATTAAAATATGTAGTTTGAAATTTTTAAACTATGTTGTTAATGAAAAAAATTCAGGAATGTTGAGAAAGACAATTTCTTGAAATAATGAGGTGGAAAAATAAAAATATAAAAGAATGACTCACAATTTTCTAATAAATGTAGCGTCAGCATAAACTATATACGTTATTCAACACTGAAATGCTCGCGGCGCGATAGTACTAAATAACGAGCGCACTTTAAACAACACAATTGACTGACTCTATGGAAAATCTGAATTCTCTTTTTTAAGAACTTTCATTTATTCACAACACAATTCACAAAAAACGATGTTTACACTTGGAGTATAAATTTTAAAATAAATCGAGGGCGGAACGCAAATCCGCGTGGAAGCCTGGGTATTAGGTAATCAATGGGACAATGTGTTTTCCCTGGCCATTGAGAAGAATCTTCAGAATCAGGTGAGATAAACGGTCTCGGTATTTCCGAAAAACGCAACAGGTACCGCCCTTTTTACCTAAACGTACGAATATTAAAATGTCAAAAAACCAAAATTGGGATTTCCGCCAACATTTTTAGTATTTTTTGACAGGTACTTAATATATATCTTTCTATGCAGATGCATATGTTGTAAGAAAAATGTAATTTTTGAAAAAATTACGCAATGGGTAAGGTGATAGCCGTTTCTACCTAGACGTACAAATATTATGTTATCAAAAAACCCAAGAACAGATTTCCGCAAACCATTTTAACAGTTTTAGACCGGTGTTGAAGACGCTTTCCAGCGGGTTTTTCGGGTTAAATTAAAAAAATCAGCGCCATAATCTGTCGATAACTGTTAAGCTTTGAAAATAACAACAACAAAGAGTATAACCGAGTATATATTTTTTATATTTCGATTTCCTCCAAAACTAGAAGCATAGATATTCTATTTCTAGAAGTTGATATACTAATTTTCTATCTCCACAATAAGCACAAAGCTTTACAGATGGATGGTTAATATATTAGTTAATATACATATATTATTTTTCTATAACATAGGCAGAAGGAAAACTTATTTTCTGGCTCAGTGAAGTTATATGAATATTCATAAAAACACTTTGTATTAAATTAATTATGACGGCGTTATCGACTCCGCTGACGATCAATAACACATATGTACATATGTTGATTTATAGATTTTTAATGTATCCCCTTACATTTCACCTTAGTTTGTCAAAAAAGAGTACGATGCCTTTAATTTTTCGAGTGGGCGTGACAAAACTTTAAGACGAAATGATCTATATACGCATTAGACGGATTTTCAAATTAAATTTGATGACTCTAGGTGCAAGAGCTTGACGGACGTACTTTTCTCAATGGACTCCGCTGCTGATCAAGAATATATATACTTTATATACAATTTAGCTATTGTAAAATTTCCTATTTGTACAGGGAAAAAAATTCTCAGCAACAGCGAACGCATGCTATCTCGCTCACTCTTAACAGGCCATTTTGCATGGGGCGTTTCAGTACAAAACGGAAATACGTATATCTCCGATAATTATTGTCCGATTTCGACAAAATTAGTCAGCTGGTGCATATTGTCTATATTATTAAGTGTGCCAAATATGAATACGATATCTTTAATATTGCTCTAGTTATAGGTTTTCCCGAATTGCGGGGGCGGAAGTGGGCGTGGCAGAAATTTAAAACAAACTTGATCTGCTTATGCAATAGACGGACGTTGACACCAAATTTGGTTGCTCTAGCTCTTATAGACGGATGGACGGACGGACAGACAAACGGACGGACAAACGGACGGACAAACGGACATGTCGCAATTGACTTCGCTATTGATACTGATCAAGAATATATATACTTTATAGGGTCGGAAAATTTTCCTTCTGCCTGTTACATACATTTTAGCGACTTTAATATACCCTTTTACCCTATGGGTACAGGGTATAAAAATTTAGGTAGGGCATATGTAAAAAAAAAACAAAAAGAAAACTTTTAGCTTAAGTAAAGTAATAGGAAAAATTATACATAGGCACTAATGCATTTATTTATTCACAATTTTACTTATTCAAACAAAGAAACCGAAAAATAAAATTATGCACATATTTAAAAGAATATATGTATGTTACGTTTATTCGGTCAAAAGAAAATTAGAATAAAATTTTCATACAAGCATATATTTGTTCCTTAGCACAATTAGTGCTAATAATAAATATCGTATCTATTGCTCAAGAATAGGCCTCATATATACCAAGACGGTGGATTCTACCGCTAATGTAATTAATAAAGTAGTAGTTGAGTCACCGGATTCAAAGACAATAGATATTCTCCTGAAAGTAATTATTGTGCTTATAGCTTTCTTTTTAAAATGTATCTAAAAAGTCTAAGTTCGAAAAACTTTCTAATGGATAAAACAAACGTAGAAGAACTTAAATCTTTGGAGAAATACATTCTATATTAATTATTGACTGCGAAACGAAGAATGGAAATATGAAAATATGAGAATAAAATATGTAAAATTGTTACCCAATATAAATCATCCTCCATGGATCAATGATCTTGTTAAGGTCAAAATAGAGAATATAGAATTGGATAGCTCAGGTGCCGATGAGTAATATTGGATGATTTAAGCATCGTAGGACATTTCCAAAAATATTATATTATACCGATTTTCGTAGTCGGGTCTTCAAAATTCTGCGCGAATTTATTACAGTGCATGATTTCAAATACGAATAAATGAACAATTTTAACAATAACACGAGTCCCCCAGTACATTGTTCAAAATTGGAAAAGGGAGTAGGGTTGAATAAGGAGAAGAAAAAGCTGAGGACCACTCAATTTCAGGTACGACAACAGTATTGTGGTTGCGAATCACAAAAGCTACACTAGATGTGTAGGTCACCTTACAACAGATTCGTTTATTATTAAATAAGCATTATAATAGTCTGACAGAAGGTTACCTTAGTGCAGCTAGCACATTCTACAGTGAATGAGAAGATAATTCGGTAGCATAGACATAAAGTTACGTTCGCTAAGGTATAAGATTTAGATACCATAATAGCCTTGATGCTAGCAGAGGGAAATTCTCAACCCACTATGGCAGAACAAATAGCTGTAGACAGGGAATATGTAAGATACGTTTTGTCTGCAATCCCAGAATTTGGCGGTCAAAAAGCGTAGTTTAATCGCTTTGTAACGGCACCAAATATTGTGGAACGAACAAAAGGTAACCAGAAGATTTGGCCGTAGAGGTCCTTAAGACAAAAATTACTGTGCCGATCCAAGTTTCTCAATGCCCAGCAAGACCCTTTAGATACAGAAAATTCAATAAAATACACGTTCATACAATTAATTTCAAGAAGATTCAGATGTCTTTAGTGACATCGAAACTAATCATAGAATTAATAGTCATGGCATTGAGAAGGGGCAATAAAATCCAATAGCCTCAATAGAGCTACAAACTGGCAAATACATAATTCCACACACTTTTCATTTGGTACAATCAACATTCCAATACCAAGTGATGGTATATTAGGCATTAATTAACTGCCAGATTGATTGCAACCCCTCCAAAGAGAGGTTTATAATTAGAGCAAATAATTTAAGATTACTAATTTATGTTCCAATAACATACAATTTTGTTATTTCTAGCAGCAAGATCGCAAGTTATTCGTCAAGTCGAGCTTATATTGGATGAAGATCAACATCAAAACACAATCGCAACACCAAAAAATACATTTGTCCGTTTACTGAATACAACTAAAAATAGCAAGATAATAAATATAAATAATAAATAATCGAAGTCCACATAGCCAAAAAGAAGAAATAGAATAACTATTAAACTGGTACTTGTGGCAAAGAAATCATTACAGGACTCCGAAGAGAAAAAATGGAGGCTAGAAATTGACTATCGTCAAATTAAGAAAAAATTATTGTCCGATAAATTTCTACTCCCCAGGATTAAGGATATATTAGACCAATTAGGTCGGACAAAATATTTTTCATTTCTTGACTTAATGTCATGTTTCCATCAAATCGAACTCGAAGAAAGTTCAATGGAAATAACGTCATTTTAAACGAGCAACGGCTCATATAGCTTCACGCGATTACCATTTGGTTTAAACCCAAAACCCTGGACTTAGCCCGTCTGAAGCATTCCATTATATGGATGATTAAATAGTAATTAATTGTTCCGAACACATATGCTAAAAACACACACATGTAGGAAACACAACAAAAATGTTAATTTTTCATGCACGAAGTGACTTTTCTGGGTTGTAATGCACAGGTAAATAAAATTTACCAGATGACACAAAATATGGTGTTATCAAAAATTACCCAGTCCCACATGATACGGACAGCGCTAGACGATTCATTGCGTTCTGTAACTATTACAGATCAGAGACCATTTACATATCTTTTTTCAATGATTAACCCTAGTTCATGCGGCTCGAATTAGAAGAATACGAATTCACTGTCGAGTATCTAAAGGGTACTCTTAATGATTTCAATATGTTATTGCCCATTTTTTTAAAAGTGACTTATCTTGTATATATCGGTTTGCATTTCATGCCATTGAAAGAGCAGACCTAAGTCAAAGGTTTCATTAAGACATAAATCTTAATGAAACCTTTGACTTAGGTCTGCTCTTTCAATGGCATGAAATGCAAACCGATATATACAAGATAAGTCACTTTTAAAAAAATGGGCAATAACATATTGAAATCATTAAGAGTACCGCTGCTCAACCCGGTAACCATAATAAAGATTGACAAAGAAAAAAGCAATTTCTTCTAAATATCATGATGATTCAATTCAAGGAGGTCACAATGGCATAACTAAAACTCTAATAAAAATAAAAAGATAGTGTTAAAATATGTAAATAAGCACCGCAGTATGTCTATCTCTTTCTTATTATTCTCGAATGATCCGATCTGTGAATTGTAACGGACATTCTTTCATTTCTGCTTTACATTGATTTTCTTGCTGCCTGCGCTGCAGCGAATATTCTTTTGCATTTTTAGTCTCTAATAAACCTCTACTCGAATAGGTTATGGGCCCAGGCAGCAGAAAGTAAAACTGTGCGGGTTGGTCGGAAAGACTTGTAAGAGATTCGTTTTGTTAATTAAAGTTTATGATTAACTAATTTGTTCAAGATGAGTACACAATTTTCAATCGAAAAACTAGATGGTGAAAATTATAGTGTATGGTCAGTACAGATGAAAAGTCTGTTGATTCATTCCGATTTGTGGTCGGTGCATGTGGTCGGTTAAAGAAAGAGGTGATTGATACGGCTGAACAAAAGGAGTTGTTTGACAGTAAAGACGAGAAAGCTCTCGCAAGTATATTGTTGTGCGTAAGTCCGTCGCAGATCAACGGTATAAAACATTGTAAAACCGCGAGCGAAGCATGGGCAAAGTTATCCGCGTTTCGCTAGAAAAATACAGTTGTATAAGCAATTGCTGTATTCTAAAATATTGGCTACAGACAGTATTCGAGAGCATTTGAATAATTTTTCTAATGTCGTAGAAAAGTTAAACGAAATTCAGGAACAAGTGCCTAATGAGATGCTCGTTATAATTTTGTTGGCAAGTTTAAGTGATGATTTCGAAAATTTTGTAGTTGCCATAGAAACGCAAGACTCGTTGCCATCGCTAAGCGCTCTAAAAATTAAATTGCTTGAAGAGGGAGAGAAACGCAAGATTGGCGAAGTAGCCGAGAAAAGTGAGAATAAAATGTATTCGTCGCGTCGGGAAAACGGTAAAAAGACAAAGCAATGAGAGAACCAAAAAACATTGAATGTTGGTTGGTTACGAGTATGCGTGAGCACAAAGAGAAAATCAAGTTAGCAGGCGACAGTTATATAGAAGCTGAAGGTTGCGGTACAGTGGAACTAAAATGGAAAAATATCACGATCGTTATTATCGGTATGTATCGGTATACATGTTAAAGAATAAGAGCGATATTTTCCAGAAATTCAAAGATTTCAAAATGCTAGCAGAAAATCAGACGGGTAAGCGTATAAAAGCCATACGAAGCGACAACGGTCGTGAGCGATGTATTTGAACAGTTCTTGTCGAGTCATGGAATAAAAAGACAACTCACTGTTCCCCACACTCCACAACAAAATGGTGTGGCGGAGCGCGCCAATAGAACCTTGGTGGAGATGGCGCGAAGCATGATAGTGCATGTTGGAGTTGGCAAATTTTTTTGGGGCGAGGCAATAATGACGGCTGCATATTTACGGAATAGAGCAGAAGCTGCAACTTTGCCTGACAATACTCCATACGAGGTTTGGTATGGGAAAGCCGAGCGTTTTTTGGTAGGTTACTCCGAGACTGCCAAAGCTTATCGTCTTTACAACCCAGTCAAAAGGACCGTAGTAGTATCCCGAGATATCGTGTTTTTGGAGCACAAGTTCATGAAAGAGTTGGAGCACGTTCGAGAATCATCATGAGAATCAGATGTGGTAATCTTTCAGCCAAGTGAAAAACTTGATTGCGAGCATAATGATGAAATCCAAAAAAATTCTGTGGAGCAGCAAATTCCAATTGTTGATGAGCAAAGTGGTGACGAAGAAAATGCTGAGGAGGAGCAACCATATACCCGAAAAGGACCAGGGAGACCAAAGATTGTTCGCACTGGAAATCAGCAATGCAGAAGGAGTATGACAACCTAGAAAACATTAAGACATGGAGTTTGGTTGATCTTCCTGCAAACAAAAAGGTTATCGGTTGTAAATGGGTTTTTACCACCAAACGAGATGAGAGTGGCAAAGTTCAGCGTTTCAAGGCAAGATTGGTCGCAAAAGGGTGTGGTCAACAATATGGATACGGTTGCACGTTATTCCTCAATCAGACTGGTGATTGCGTTGGCGGTGGAGCACGAGATGCACTTGCACCAGAAGGATGTCTCTGCAGCATACCTCAATAGTGAGCTACAAGATGACGTTTATATGCGAAAACCTGAAGGTTTTGTCGATGCTGATCATCCCAAGCGTGTACTCAAGCTACATAAATCGTTGTACGGCTTGAAACAGAGTGGGCGTGAGTGGAACCAAAAGCTGGATAGCATTCTATTGAAGATTGGTTTCGTTCCGTGTGCAAGCGAACCGTGTATATACACGAGCAAAGTCAATGGGTATTTATCTATTATTATTGTATATGTTGACGATTTTATACTTGCATGTACCAGAAAAGACGACGTGGCCTACATAAAGCAGCTCATATCAAACGAATTCGATGTGGTCGACGGCGGTGAACTCCATCATTTTTTGGGGATGGAAATCGAACGAGATGGCAAGACTGGCAATGTCTCCATAGGCCACAAGCAGTACATCGAAGGCTTGTTGCATGAATATGGTAAGCAGGACTGCAAGCCGAACGCGACTCCTCTAGAGGTTGGGTTCCAGACGAAGTGCTATAGCGATGATTGCGGTCAGGTGGACAAGACACGCTATCAATCACTCATTGGTTCGTTATTGTATTTGGCGTTGACTACACGGCCAGATATAATACATTCTGTGGCTAAATTGGCGCAGAGAAATGCAGATCCGCACAAGGAACATGAAGTTGCAGCCAAGAGGGTATTGAGATATATAAGAGGTACCTCAGATGTGAGACTTCATTATAGCAAAACTGGTGTTCCTATCCACTGTTATGTTGATGCTGACTGTGCTGGCGATTGCAACGATCGGAAGTCGTTCACCGGTTGGTCATTCCTTATTGCTGGAGCGGCGGTGTCATGGGAATCAAAGAAGCAAAATCTGGTTGCCCTCAGTAGCACGGAGGCCGAGTACGTAGCACTTTCTACAGCAGCCATCAGAAAGGTGATCAACGAGATGAGATTCGGGCCGATGGCGAAGCTGCTAATTTATAGTGACAACCAGAGCGCACAATGTCTTGCTAAAGATGCTAATTTCATTCACGTAGCAAGCATATTGAAATAAAATATCATTTTGTAAGGGAAATGTATAAAGAAAATGTAATAGATATCAAATACATTCCCACAGATAGTATGACCTCAGATATATTAACAAAGAACTTATGTAAGGTCAAACATGTAAAGTTTACCGAAATGTTGGGATTAAAATAATTTTTGTACAAGATAGACTTCGCGTTGAGAAGGAGTGTTAAAATATGTATATAAGCACCGCAGTATGTCTATCTCTTTCTTATTATTCTCGAATGATCCGATCTGTGAATTGTAACGGACATTCTTTCATTTCTGCTTTATATTGATTTTCTTGCTGCCTGCGCTGCAGCGAATATTCTTTTGCATTTTTAGTCTCTAATAAACCTCTACTCGAATAGATACTACTATTGGAAAAATTTGGCGCTGCAAATAAAAGAATATATACGTAGATGTCCAAAATGCCAAAAATCAAAAATCTAAAACTCCTCCAATCATAACTGACACGCCTATGAGTGCCTGTGACAGAGTAATAGTAAATACTGTAGGTCCATTAGCTAAGTTTGAAAGTGGTAATAAATACGCAATAACCCTGATATGTGATCTTAGGAAATATCTTCTCGCCATTCCTGTTCCAAACAAAAACGCTGTTCAAATATTTAAGAATAGACAAGGCAAATTATATAATTATATATGTGTTGATAATAATAATTATATTAATATAGAACAATAAAAAAGAATATGAGAAACAGCAATACATATATAAATATATACAGCAATTGCAACATATTGCAACATACGGCAACATGAGCCGCAACATGAGCCGCAACATATTGCCTGTCAGCATTTAAATGAGCAGGTACCACTTCCTTGCGTTGTCATTTGCTTTGCTTTCAACTGATGTTGAGTTTTGACTGCGATTGTAAAATGGCGGCGGATGAACTACAGAGTTCCATTAGTTTTGTTATCTTTTGGTATGTTGCCACTTGTTTTGTTCTGCGGACGTTTCGGACATTTCGCTTATTGATATTGATGTATCTTTCTATCAAGCTGGTAAAATCTGGACAGATGAACTTGAATTCGTCTTCACCGATCGAAAACCTTTCCATCCGTTGTTACACCATTCTCTATCAAATATTTAGGTCCCTGCATTTCTTTAAAAATCGTTCTGCTAAGAAAAGGTCCTGTTTAGTCTGAGAGTTGTACCCTGTCCGAGAAACTTTCTTACAGATGGAGCCGGAGCAAAAACCCGAGAAAATGTTCTAATTTATGAAAAACTAAGAACTTGAGGAATTCTTCTACGTGGGATAATCCCCACCATAATTTAGATCACGCTAATGTTGTGTCAGGATTTATAGTATAGTACAGTCTCGTGTATAAAAATCGGAAAAAACACACTGCATTGGTACGTGAACGTGATTGCCCAGTACCTCGGAGAGAAGCAAAACCAAATGAGCTATCCTTCCCGAATCCACACTAGATATAAACGCCGGTATTCCACCAAAAAAGCAAGTTTTTGTTTCGGCTTGATCCCAACACTACATCAGATGATGTCATAGCCCACATCCGGGCAAAAATCGTAGAGCCTAACATTGCGGTGGAAAAGTTTAATTTTTCATATTCCCGTGACATTTCATCTTTCAAACTTAGTGTTCCGCCAAATCTTTTTGACTAAATATGTCATAAAGATTTTTGGCCGGAACACTTAATAGTAAAGGAGTATATAGCTAAAAAGAGGAAAAATCGGCCTCCGATTCGTTTGACTTCCACACCAGGTAGCACCAATCTTTCCCTACCTTCAGGCACGTCAGTACCCACTGGCGCGTCAAGAAACTAATTTTGTCCCTTGTTCTGGCCTATCAGAATGTTAGAGGACTGAAATCTAAACTTTCTAAACTCTATATAGATAGTCTATCCTTTGGCTTTCATATTCTGGCATTTACTGAAACGTGCCTAAAGCCAGACATATCCGATACATACGTTTTCCCCACAATATTTTCTACATATAGATACGATCGAACATTCAGAAATGGAGGCGGAGTGAACTCAGCCCTTCCCTCTGAATTAGTGACCTTCACAGCAACTCTTGAAATTAAATTTGTTAGTGTCATATTCTGCCTTTGTAACTTGCTCATATATTCCACCAAAATCTGAAACGGCGGTATACACCATCCATTTAGAAGCAATTTGCTCTGTATCCTCCAATCTTTCCGATGCAGATTTTCTTATCGTTCTTGGGGACTTTAATTTGCCTAACATTTCTTGGTATCCATCAGATGAGTCTTCCAAGCTGGTGCCTTCCTCCTCAGACTGCTTTATTGATGGTCTTCTTGAGTTATCCTTAACCCTGGTTAACCCTGTGCATAATAGAAATGGTAGATTACTAGATCTTATATTTATGTTCGATTCTTCCGACTGCTCTGTTTCGAGAATCGATCGTTTAGTTGTCCCCGAAGACAATATCCATCCAACTTTGGACTTAACCATAAGCCTTCATTTCGATTGCCGATTACCAACTCGACATCTCGCACTCGTTGCTTTCATAAAACTAACTTTTTGAAACTCAATGAACTTATTCTTGCTACAGATTGGTCTTATCTGTATTCTTGCAGAGATTTAGACGCTGCTATTTCATTTTTCTATAATACTATGTTTTTACTTATTGATGCTTGTGTCCCAGGTGTCACCCATGTGTCAACTGACAAGCCACCATGGTTTTCACGTAAGTTATCTAATTTAAAGAATGTGAAATCTAGATATTATGAAAAGTATAAAAAATTCGGTCAACTGTCCGATCTTTTCTAGTTGCTCGATCAAATTTTTCAGTGCTTAATACACAATGTTATAAGGTTTTACTTAAGGCGCTGTAAACTTCAGTTTTCCCGTAATCCTAAGCGGCTTTATGACTTCGTCAACGCCAAATGCAAGGCATCAGTGCATCCTTCTTACTTATGTTTTGAAAATAAAAAAGCTAACGATGATCAGCCCATTGCCGATATGTTTTCTCATTTTTTCAATACAACTTATTCCTCCAAGGAGTATCACGCTAACTCTTCCTATTCTTATCAGTTGAATAGGTCTAATTGTATCTTTAATCCTGTGATCGATGAAAGTTCGCTCCTAAGCGTGCTTACTTCAATAAAACCTGTGCACTCACCAGGACCAGATGGGATACCTGGTTGTGTACTCAGGTTTTGCGCTGATACTTTATGTAACCAAATTCATAAGTTATTTACTTTGTCCGTTAAAACTTCTACTTTCCCATCTATTTGGAAGGAATCTTTTATTATTCCTCTCCATAAAAAGGGTAACAAGTCCGTAGCATCAAATTATAGCGGTACTTCTAAATTGTCCGCTATACCGAAGGTCTTTGAGAAAATTATAACTTCTCAATTGCAACATTTCTGTAATTGTGTACTTTCATCTACCCAACATGGGTTCATGAAACCCAGATCTACTACCACTAACCTGTTAGAGTTTACTTCTTTATCGATCGAAGGATTCAGGAATAAATCGCAAACTGATGTCATTTATACCGACTTCAGTAAGGCCTTTGATTCTGTTAATCATACACTGCTTTTGTACAAGCTGAACGAAATTGGTCTTCCACGCCTTCTGCTCAACTGGATTCTGCAATATTTGACTGACCGTACACAAAAGGTCCTATTTAAATCCTCACTGTCTAAGACCATTAAAGTAACTTCTGGAGTGCCACAGGGTAGCCATCTTGTACCATTGCTTTTTACCCTCTTTATTAATGATCTTCCTTCCGTCGTAATTCACTCTCGTGTGCTTATGTACGCTGACGATGTTAAACTTTTCCTTAGTTTCAATGATTCAGGTTCCCCGCGTCTGCTTCAAGCCGATCTTAATAACCTCCATACTTGGTGTGTAATTAACTTATTAAACCTTAATATTTCAAAGTGTAATGCCATGTCGTTTTAAAGACCTTCCTTTCAACTGGAAACTTATTACCTTAATAATACTCCACTTGAACGTTTCAGTGAGATGGGTGATTTGGGAGTATTCATGGACCACAAATTAAGTTTCACTCGACATATTACACAACCAAAACCCTTTTTATTTCACTGGTCCGTCCTATTCTGGAGAACGGATCATGTGTTTGGTCACCTCAATATGAATCACACCAAATTAGAATTGAATCCGTTCAAAAGCAATTTTTGATTTTTGCTCTTCGTGGTTTAAACTGGGATTGCAATGTTAACTTGCAATCGTATTCTAGTAAACTTCTTCTAATCAATCTTCCTTCTTTACTGAATCGTAGAGTAATGCTTGGTACTTTGTTTATACACTATCTTCTTAATGGGCAAATAGACTCTCCTAATTTATTAAAACAGGTCAATCTATCTGTACCTTGTAGACTAGCTAGAAATGATGTCCCTTTAATTTTAACAAGTTGCACTTCAAACTATTCTTTACATGAACCATTCCGTGTCCTTTGTTCCGATTACAATCGTCTTTATCACTTAATCTGATCAGAGTCCTCTATTCCTACTTTAAGAACTTCTATCCTTAGCTATCTAGCTCGTAGTTAGTTTTAATTAGTTAGCGTTAACTTTAGGTATGTTCTAATTGTCGTCTGTTGTCCACGCAACTTCGTTTTTGCATGCTGTCTGCTAGGGTTCGCGCGTAACAGGCATTGTCCTGGTGTCGCATGGGCCACTTGAACGTACTGCGCATAGTACGCGTCAACATCCAGAAAATAGTGCACACTTTGCAATTGTTGCTGTTGTCGTTGTAGCAGTGGTTGTAGTTGTTGTTGTGAGCAACCACTTACCCATTTTTCATGTGGTATAAGCAGAGTTGAAGATGGAATGCTTTCAGTGGTCCATGATTGTTGTTGGATGGTGTCAAAAATTTGGTCGTGCTTGCACTTATAGTCTGAGCTCTTGTTGTTTTTGTGGTTGTTATTGCATTGTGTATAGAATCGACGTTCGATTGGTTGATGAAGAAGTTGTTCTTCTAACTACTGCGTCTCTGTGCCGATTACGTTCCCTAGTTTTAACACTGTTCAACAGATGATACAAAACCGCTCGCGAAGCTCATAAAAAGATACGTCTAAACTTGGTGACGGCTTGTGCGGTCGATCTACGGACTTAACAGTGTATTGCAAACTTACGTTTTTTATAATAATATAAGTTCCTTTAATTAGATCCTCCACTTTTTAAGACTACTCTATGGCTTCAGTTTTGATTTATTCATTTATTCTCACGTAATTATGAACGCTGATGATGTTAAACTTTGCCATAGTTCTAAGGACTCAATTTCAACTCAAGTCAGTTACAATATGATCTTTCAGGCTAAGACTTTCATAGTTGGTGTGAATTTAACTTGAATTTAACTTACTTAATAATGTCTTTCTATAGAATCCAGCCTTAATTATTTAATTATGATCTCAATAATACTCCACTTAATCGCTTGACTCAGATGAATTATTTAGGAGTTATGGACAATTAACTTTCACTCTTCATAAGTTAGACCATGACTGTTCTTGGTTGCATCAAGCAATGGTCAAAAGAATTCATCGATCCTTACACAACTAAAAATCTTTTCACCCATTAGACCGTTCTATCGAAGAGTAAGGTTCATTTATCTGATAACTTCAATAAGAGTCTCACCAATCAAGAATTGAGTCAGTTGAAAATCAGTTCCAGTATTTTGCTGCTTGTGCTCTTCGTGGTTCGAACTGGAAGCGCAATGTCAACTTATAATCGTATTGTGATAGACTCACTTTTCCTTTATTTAACTTAAAAACTTACTGCCACCGATTCTGCCCTCAGCTATTATTACCTCTTCTCTTTCTCATTGAGCGTTTAATTATAATTAAATTATAATTATATAATTATTATATAAAATTCAATTATAATTATATAATTAATTCAAATCGTTAAGATTTCTATGCATTATACTTTTTGTGCAAGGGTATAAAATAATCAACCCATAAATGATCGTTGATTTGCTAAGGTCGGCAAATTAAGTAGTATCAATCTGTTTGTATACGACGGGAGCCCTCGAAGCGGAAATAACAGAATATTAAGTTTCTGGAGAGACTCAATACGTTATTTACACTAAAGATATTGAGGATTCCAAAAGAGACAACAATATTTCGAAATAGAGTGGACTAGGAGGTAAAAACCTTTATTTACAATAGTGGTTATACACCAAGATTTAATTTTTGATATGTATTAAAAAGTTTTAATTTTGTATATCTAACAAATAGTTTTAAATTTTGATATCTATCAATTGATTCGACAAAATCTCTACGTTCGCAATTACTATTGGTGTATATTCTTGTCTAAGAATCTTCGATCACATAAGCACATAGGAGTGGCTCTGCGCAATTGCAAATCATTCAATTAGATTTATCGCAATTTAATTCGCAATTGTACAACCAATATTATCGCTCACAATAGCAGAAGTTAAATCCAGATCATGAATTTTTTCCCAATACTTAGAACATGTACTGAGATAACTGCCGCTTCACAGTACAGGTAGAGCGTGCTACTGCAAAGCATCAGTTCATGTTGACGTGGCACTGCAATGTGATGCAATTGCTATATATAATATATTTATATATACATTTATAAAGTAATTATAAAGAAAGTAAGTATTTATAAAGAATATTTGTTAAATTCATTCTTATTGTTCTATATTGATATAATTCTTGTGCTCATATGTATATGATTATATACTTTTACTTGCATGAACTCTCCACAATATTCAAGATTCACAAAATAATAATAGTTCTGACGAAGAAATGGTTACCCTTTCCATGTCCTCCGATAAAAACTGTTCTTGCTATGGAAATTTTCATTTAACTGCCTCCAAAGATCACTACCACTGGAAAAACTAATTATAGGTAACGACAACAATATTGCCCTAAAAAAAATCTTTCGATGCTATTATATAATAATTCTAGAATTATTTATTATAATAAATGAATGAAACAATAATACATTTTCAATTAATAACAATATTATTTAGCTTCAAAATATTTCGCCCTATACTGAATTATTAAATCAAATTGGACTAATTGAAATAAACAGTAAATTACAGGAAACTCTGCTTAAAAATCTAAACAAAGAGAAGGAAAATTCTCTAAAACAAACTTTGAAAAAATTTAAACAGTTAATATTTCTAGAAGGTAAGGCTCTTGAAAAATACATGAGCACGAAATTTAGAGACAAATCGATGATATTTTATGCCAGGGAATAATTCGCGAAAGTTATTCTCCGTACAATGCACCCTTGTGTCTTGTACCAAAAAAGCCTGACAACAGCGAAAAAAACAATGGCGAGTAGTCATAGACTACCGTAAATTAAATAAGAATACAGTAGACGATAAGTTTTCTATTCCTAATACAGAAAAAATATTTTTCTACTTTAGATCTCGCGAAAGGCATTCATTAGATTCTTATGCAAGAACAAGATAAAGCAAATAAAGCGTTTCCTAATTCTCACGGACACTTTGAATTTAATCGCATGTCATTCGAGCTCAAGAACGCTGTTTATTGTTTTAACGTCTTATTAACATTTTAAAAGACGAAATAAATCAAATCTGAGTTGTTTATCTTAACGACGTTTAATAAATCTTTTTCGACCACGTCACTCATATGTATATCCCAAATAAAGAAAATAGCATTCTTCAAATTAAAATTCCCAAAAACGATAAACAAATTAAAGCCTTTCTAGGAATTACGGGATACTGCAAAAAGTTTATTTAAAATTTCTCCCAAGTAGCCTATCCATTAATAATATGCTTGAAAAGGGGTGCCGAAATAGAGATAAATGAAGCCAACTAAATAATTGCTTTTGAAAAGCTAAAAAGAATTATAGCTGAAGCTCCAGTACTTAAGTAACCCGAATTAAGAAAAAAATTCAACTCATTACCAATACCAGTAACATAGCTTGTGACGGACACAATATATTGTATCTCGCTACAAAATCGGCAGCTGTATTTAACCAATAATAATAATCTCTTACTCCATACTCTGACTTGTTATTTCTTTTATGAACTAGTTCCACACAGAGCATCTCCACTGCGCATTACTGTTGACCACAAACGCACACACTCACATACAAAAGCAACGAAAGCTAACGGTAATTGTGCCAAAGAGGTGGCGTTGCTGCTTGGCTTCGTCGTCGGCAGCAGCGTCCGTACCAAAGTGTCGTCGCTGTTAGCATACGCATTTCTTCGTGGATTGACGTGTTTTTTTCGCTCCTGCTTAAATATTAATTTTCGGGTTAAAATCATTGAGATTGACTCTATAATTTTTTTTAATAATCCAGTGTTAACTTTGTTAATAACATAAAACCAATCCATCGATTTGAATTTGCGCTATTTCTGTTTAATTATTCAAACGCAAAATCAAAGCATTAAACTTATTGTTTCTGAACAACAACACACCCTACACAGTTTTTGCTGTTCTTATTAATCTTTGCTCTTGTGTTTGTACTTCTTACCGTTTCAATTTGCTCTCGCGCTCTCGCCCACACATTGTTGTTGCATGTGCATTGTTTGTGGCTCTTCCGCTCTTCTTTAATTCCTTTTGTTCGTGCTCGCATCTTTGCACCGCGTACAAGTGACACGTGTAACTGTGTAATTTCTCTTAGATATTTTCAATCTTTCTCTGCAAGTTTGACCCAAGTGTCGAATTTGCTTTAAAACTGAGTGAGTTTTTTCTTTGGCTTTTTTCTGTGACATTTTATTTCTTGTTTCAATTAACATCTGCAATTAATTTTATAATGTCTGTCTGCTCTAATAAAAAGTGTTTAAACCCCCCCGCGCCACATAACGCATTTCTCGCATGTTGGCTGTGTGAAAATGTCATGCACGTTAAGTGTGCTGGCTACACAGCCAAGGTAAGAGATAGCTTGGAGCAAAAAGGGGGTCTCAAATGGGGATGTAACTCATGCCGAGAAGTTGAAATCGAGATGAGGGTATTTATGAGGCAGACCAGGGATAGGTTTAAAAAACTCTCATCTAGTTTTCGTAAACTCTACGACGAGTTTAATGCTGTGGAGACGGAATTTAGTAGCTATAAGCTGCTGAATGAGTCTCCAAAGCGAAAGAAAACTAGTGTGCGTAACTTGTCCCCGCATCTGCCGATACCTAACTTAGTCTCGGCCGCGATGTCACATTCACCATCTCAAGACACAAATCCGCCGCAGCTAATATCGTTTACAACCCCCATCCCGCATGGTGGCCGTAAGGATGAGGCGATTTCCGTTTCTCCAGGAAATGGTCTCTCCTTGCAGACGAATGTAGCTGTAGTTTCCGAAAAGTCTGGGCAATCATCAAGTATTGTTATTGCCGATAGTCGTCCAGTTAGAGGCACACTTACGGACAGTCAAGGCGACTCAATTGCGACAACTAGAGACGCCATTGATTTAAGGCCTGGCTCCCGTCGGCCTCTGACTGGAGTTCCACCAAAGAAACATATCTTTGTTTCTAGACTTGATCCCGAACATTCGTCGGATAATGTCTAAGCATATATTAAGACAAAAGTTCAAGTCTCCAAAATAGTGGTGGCAAAATTCAAGTTCAATTATTCAAGGGAGATATCTTCCTTTAAAATAGGTGTCCCGGTCGAACTGTTTGACTGCATTTGTAGTAACAGTTTTTGGCCGGATCACATCTTAGTAAAAGAATACACGGCCAAAAAGAAAACTCAGAGGTCTGTCAAGCTTTCCATCCCTCCCAATTCCTTGCCTTCTGGAACGCCAGCATCTGCTGGTGTCCAAAAAAACTAGTTTCGTCCCTTTTTCTGGCCTATCAGAATGTAAGAGGACTTAAATCTAAGCTTCCTAGACTATATGTAGATAGTTTAGCATTTGACTTTAAAATTTTAGTGTTTACAGAGACATGGCTTAAACCTGATATTAATGATGCATCCGTTCTTTCTTCAAAATTTTCAATTTATAGGTGTGATCGGACTTCTCGTGCAGGCGGAGGAGTTTTGATTGCGGTGGACTCTGCCTTATATTCTGACCAGATTCATCTACCTAATAATCAGGAAATTGAGTTTGTCAGTGTCAAGGTTGGACTTAAATCCTTCTCGGTCTACATCACTTGTTCTTATATCCCGCCACAATCCGACATGACGGTATATATTAAACATTTAGAATATATTCAACATGATTCATCATTTGGTGATTTTAATCTACCTGAAATAGCATGGTCCCCTTCTGACGAGTCTGGCCTGCTGCTCCCTTGTACTTCACATTTATTTATTGATGGCCTGTTCGAGCTAAATGATATTCGTGTTGGATTCTACCAACTACGCAGTGGCTAGAATTGACCCTCTTGTCTTTCCAGAAGACAACTTTCATCCCACTTTGGAATTAACTGTTGATCTGGCGTTTCGTGCACCAATTGTTAGTGCCTGCCCTGTGCCCAAATCCCGTAACTTTCGTAAAACTAACTTTGTCAAACTAAATAGTCTCATTCTTTCAACAGATTGGTCCTCCTTGTACAGATGTTCAGACATGAATCTTGCTATTTGTTTGTTTTATAATACTCTCGATTCTCTTTTTGAAGTTTGTGACCCATTGAGGACCCCAGTGTTGTCTCACAGACCTCCCTGGTTTTCTCGTGAGTTATTCAACTTGAAGAATGTGAAATCAAGATATTATAGAAAGTATAAGAAATCGGGTCGTTCTTCAGACTTTGCTCTATACGCAGTTGCACGTTCTAACTTTATGATGCTTAATGCAGAATGCTATAAAAATTACCTTCAGCGTTGTAAATTAGAGTTTTCCCGCGACCCGAAGCGGTTTTATAATTTTGTCAATACTAAACGTAAGACATCTATCCACCCATCTTGTTTGTCTTTTGAAAATATCACAGCCAAGCAATTGCTGATCTGTTTGCTGATTTTTTCACATCTACTTACTCCTCAGTAGAATATCGAGCAAATCTTCCGTATCATTATCAGTTAAGAAAATCTAATTGTATCTGTATTCCTTCGATCGACGAAAGCTCGCTCCATAGCGTGCTTAATTTAGTAAAACCTGTGTACTCTCCTGGTCCTGATGGTATACCTGGATGTGTTATAAGGTTTTGCGCCGCGGCATTATGTAAGACAATTCAAAAACTTTTTCTATTGTCCGTTAAATCTTCAACTTTTCCATCCATTTGGAAGGAATCCTATATAATTCCTCTCCATAAAACTGATAGGAAATCCGATGCATCTAACTATAAGGGTATTTCTAAATTGTCCGCTATTCCTAAAGCTTTTGAGAAGTTAATTACTTCTCAACTGCAACATTTTTGTAGTTCTATAATTTCACCATCGCAGCATGGATTTGTGAAACGTAGATCTACAACCACTAACCTTTTAGAATTTACATCATTGACGATCGAAGGATTTCGAAATGCAAGGCAAACTGATGTCATATATACTGATTTCAGCAAGGCTTTTGATTCTGTTAATCATACGCTACTTCTCCTTAAATTAAATAACATTGGCTTCCCTAGCCCTTTAGTTTCCTGGATTCGGGAATATCTGACAGGCAGAACACAGAAGGTTCTTTTCAAGTCTTTATATTCTAGGTCCATAAATGTGACTTCGGGAGTGCCCCAGGGCAGTCATCTGGGACCATTGCTTTTTACTCTTTTTATCAATGATCTTCCGTCTGTTATAAATCACTCTCATGTCCTTATGTACGCAGATGATGTTAAGCTTTGTCTTAGTTACAAAGATATTATCTCTCACTGTCGGTTACAATCTGATCTTCAAAATTTTCAGTCGTGGTGTCAAAATAATTTGTTAAGTTTAAATCCAACCAAATGGAAGGTCATGACTTTTCACAGAAATACTCCGCGGTTGGTAATTTATTTTCTTAATGACATCCCACTAAAACTTTTTCATGAGATGAACGATTTGGCGTCCTTATGGACTGTAAATTAACCTTTAAATCTCATATCTCCACCACTGTAGGTAAAGCTATGGGTGTTCTTGGGTTTGTTAAACGATGGTCAAAGGAGTTTGATGACCCTTATACAACCAAAATTCTTTTTACCTCATTGGTTCGTCCTATTTTAGAATATGGATCTGGCATATGGTCTCCTCAATATGACTCACACAAATCAAGAATAGAATCTGTCCAAAAACAGTTTCTACTCTTTGCTCTTCGTGGTCTGAACTGGGATCGCAATATCAATCTGCCATCGTACTCTAGTAGACTTCTTCTTGTTAACCTACCATCTCTTACTAATCGTAGAATAATGCTTCGTGTGATTGAGTAACCACCTGGGAGATCAGACACGTTCTTAGGGGAGTGGAAAAAAATTTATGAAGTCAGAAAATAATCGGAAAGGTGTCCTGCAGAAGCAAGGAAAAATAGTGAAGTGCGTGTGTACAACTGGAATATCGCAGGTGAGTCTGACCCGTAGTTAATTGATCCCATATGCCCTTTTGACCCAAGATAGGAGCTATACAAATGAACCAGTGTGCGTGATAGGCTAATGATAGTGCTCTACCGAAAATATAAGTGAATAAAGTAAATTGTTTCGGAAACAATGAGTGTTATTATTAATAGCCAGATCTTATGTGACTGTAGGTTAACGTTGCTTAGGGAACATTCACGTAACATAAATATGGTAGAGTAGTCTATTTAAACAAGTGTGTCTGTGTCCAGTGTATGTCTCTTAAAGTATGAGTGTCCGGGTGAATCCCTAACTCATTCTCTAAGAGAAATTTGTAAGGTTGCTATATGTATTGGGACCGGGTGATACCCTAGTTGACTTGGGTGAGATTCCGTGTTTAACGACTTACTATCGAGGTAGCTCTTGTTAAGTGAAGTTCCGGGTGAATCCCTACTTGACTTGGTAAGCATCCTTGGGACATAATACATAGCAGTAGCCTAGGATCTACGTATATAGATAATGCACAGTTCCAGACTCCTATGTTCGCCTTAATCTTGTCTAATTATATCCATTATTATGCCTACCTCAATTGGATATTCAGGTCTCGGCATTTCTTTATAAATTGTTCTGTTAGAGAAAGGCCCTGGGTAGACTGAGATTTTTACCCCGGCCGAAAACTGTCTTACAAGCTTTAGGAGCTGTTTTGCAACAAGTCCGACCATCAACCACTTAAGTGACTTTTAACCCTCTAAGATGTAAGAGTGCCTCTAAGCACTTATTATATTTTTAATTTAAAAAAAATAACCAAGAACTTTTATTATCATCTAAAATTTTTTGACTGTTAAGAATAATCGGCAAAACGATTGTGAAAAATTTTGAAGCTTTCTGAAGCTCTTAACGGTACTTTTTATTAACATATGTTCGAGACATATGTTACTTCGCGCGTAAAGTTTTATCTGCCGCATATTGCTTTTTGCTGTGCTTATAAATGGAAATATATTAAGCCAATTAAATTCATAATTTTTTTCGTGAAAGGTTAGTTATTTTACTATTCAATTGGGTGAGCCTGGGGACGATCCTCTGTTCCGCACGCAAAAATTAATTGATATTTTAAATGAAAGATTTGTCTCAGTGCCTAAGCAAGCTCGACTTTGTGTTGACGAACAAATGTGCTGCACAGAAATGAAGCACCATTTGCGTCAATACATGCCCAATAAACCATACAAATGGGGTATAAAGTTATTCGTCTTGTGTGATTCTTTTGGATATTCCTACCGATTTGAGATATACAGCGGAGCAGGTGATAATGCAATATTACCTGGTTACCCTGATCTCGGTGTATCAGCCAACATAGTTGTGCTGATTGATTGAAAGTTTCAATCACTATATTATATATTTTAATAACTTTTATACATCACTGCCTTTATTGGTATATCTACGTACAAAAGGAATTTACAGTCTTGGTACAGTCGGGGTAAATCGCATAGCAAGCTGCAAGCTCCCAAACGATAGTGCCATCAACAAAAGCCAAGAGGTTATTCAGTTGAGTATGTGGACTGCTTGAATGGAATAGAAATAAGCAATGTACTGTGGAAAGACAACAAGGCCGTCCGCTTGTTATCAACATATGTGGGTGTCAAACCGTTTAAAACATCAAACACCAGGGCGAACAACGCGATCGCCATCATCATCCATGGAGTCGCTAATTTATCAGCGACCTTTGCAAACACAGCTCAAGTTAGGCCAAAAATCCAATAACTGACTTGAGGTTTGACCTATTAAACCATTTTCCTGAATGGTTGGGTCTCGACAGTGGAAAAAGATGGTGCAAGCATTGCAAGACTTCGCAAACCCAGTGTATTTGCACAAAATGCAAACTGCATTTATGCTTTTCAGCTAACGAAAACTGTTGTGCTGAGTACCATAATAAAAAATAAAATTATTTAAAGCAATAAAATGGAAAAAAAATTGAAAAGATCAATTTATTTGGAAACTACTTTTTAGACTCAGAGCCCCAAGAGTGCCTTTTCTTAACTTACAGGTAAACGAAAGCTTCTACATTTTTCTTTGAGTACATTGTAATATGTGAAGGGTTTATTTAAAATAAAGACAAAAGTATGTGTTCTTATTTAAAGTTCTCTTTATTGAGTATTTCTTAATTCTATAACAATTATGTTGTACAGCGAAAGACCACCTAGCTACGCTGCCAGTGACGCCGGCAGAGGAGCGGTCTGCTTATGTATAAATCGGAAAGAGGACGTATCAAGCTCACTTGGAGCACGTCGCGCGTGTTAAATATGTCGACTCAGCTCTGTCCAGTACAATGCACACATTAAAGAAATGTTTTATATATATACATATTTTCTTTTAATTTATTATTATTATTTTTTTTTAATAGGTTGATCAAACCCTGTTTCATGAAACGTTTAGCTATATATATATATATTTTTAATCTATCCAAAAATATTCGAGCTCTTTTATAAGCTGTTTCTAATCTAAACTTAACCTCCTTAGCGTAATCGTCTATATTATAAGTGGATCTATTGTATTTATGCTATTAAAATGTTTTGGCAAATTAGATTCTTTGCCGTATACTTGTTCATATGGACAGTAATTATGTGCCATGGATGGTGTGGTGTTAAAACAGTAAACAAAATATGTTAGCCATACATCCCAATCTGTTTTATCAATTGATACGTAGGAACGAATGTACTCGTTGAAAGTTCTATGACTTCTTTCTATTCTTCCTACTGTCTGGTGGAATTTTTCAAATATTTGCACAAGTCATTTATAATTGAATTTTTGTATTCTTTTCTCAAGTCCATAATGAACGTCTTCATTGGACCATGCTTTGGAATAAAAGATTCGAATATAGCTTTTGAGAAAGTTGTTGCGCTTTTATTTGCAACTGGAATGGCTACTAAATATTTTGTAAGAAGACATACTTATTAAAGTGACTATAAATTCAGTGCTGTTTTCTGTGGTAATGGACCAATGGTGTCCACTATTACCTTATCAAAAGCATATATAGGGGTTTCTGTAATAGTTAATGGGGTTTTGGTATGTTTTGTCGTTTTCGAATTCTGGCATTTTGGATATTTACGTATGTACTCTTTTACATGACGAGTCATCTTTTTCCAATAATAGTGACTCTTTATTTTGATTAGTGTTCTTGATATACCAGTATGGCCTCCTTGTATAGGATCATCATGATATGTGGACATTATTGCTTCTTTATCTTTATCTTTTTCGATAACGGTCACCGGCTGGAGTAGCGCTACTCTTAATGATTTTAATTTTTTATTGCCCATTTTTTTTAAAGATTCTATTGAAATATTTTCGAAAATCTTTTCACTCGGTGCCAATTTAAGTTGAGTGATCTCAAGTATACCGGCTTGTTTTTCAAGCCTTTCAAAGAATTGATCTAAATCAAAATTTCCATTGGTGCACAGATCGCCAACATTAATTCTTGCTATAACTTTTTTCCATGTTTAAAGAAACACAAATTATTTGTCATGTGCAAGGTCACTACTTTTCGTACTTCATCATTGCAAATGATATCATGTACGTTGGGCTTAGAAGCTATATTAGGAACTTGCCTAAGCATAGTTTCCTCTTTGTTCTCTGGCCAGAGATTATTTTGTCTACTTTGTTGCCTGGTAGTGACTTTCAGGGCTTAATTTTGAATGTCTTTTAGTTCGGATATAGTTATCCGCGGGCATCTGCCACAAAATTGTCTTTTCCCTTTGAGTATTCCACTGTGAAATCATATTCCTACAGTTCTAGTCTCATACGTGTTAATTTCGAACTTGGATTAACTATTGAAAATAGGTATGTTAGTGGTCTGTGGTCAGTTTTTCCATAGATGTACGGTCGAAAATATACTATTGCCCAATGAATAGCTGCTAATTCTTGTTCGAGTATCGAGTGAGTATTCGATATGTGAACATGCTACAATATATTTGAGTTCAGGAACCTCATTTCACTTAAGAAAAATTATTCGAATAAATTTCTTCTATCATTTTGGAAAGTAGTCTTAGAGGGTTAATTAAATATAAAGGAAAAGAGTCAAATGAAACGCTTTATAGATGACTAGTTAAATTAAGTGAATTCAACATAAACGTGAATTATATTATTGGAAAAAATAATAATCTGGTTGATTTTTCAAGTCGTATAAATATTAACGAAAAATTAAATTAAATATCGATGAATCTTGCTCTTTAGAAAATAATATTGATAGTTTAGATACTCAGTATACACAGTATTGTGATCACGATTATAATAAATTTCAGAACAAAATATTAACGCTCTTTAAAGGTGATAATTTAAAGTGTGTAATATGTTCATTTCAGGCAATAAAGCAATTTTATATAAGGAAATCGAAAGATATGAAACTGGTCATACAGTCATAAATGGAAATTACTAAAGCTTGACGAAATTAATTTATTTTTTAAAACTTGAAAACTAAATATAAAAATATTTTAATAATTGCGATATTTGTAATATATGTAAATACCATCGAAATCTAGTTAAGGGCTAATTTAAATATACAGAAATGCCAAGCGATGTGAATCAAATAATTCATATGAATTTATTTATACAAGTTCGAAATGTAATTTCCTGACATTTATCGACAGATTTTAAAAATGTGCCACTGCCTTCTTTCTGGGAGTAATAATTAGACTATTATTGAAAAATTACGTTTATATACAAGAATCACAAAAAGGTTCGTTTAAAAAATTGAATACTGTTAACGAATTTAATAACTTTAATATAAAATATTACTTAAAAAACGAAAATACAGAACGTCATCTTGTAAAACCCAACAATCACACTGGCAATGCGGATAATGGACGATTTCATAAAACTCTCACAGAGAAAATTCGAATCTTATACTTAGAAAATCTACTCATCAAAGATAAAAGTAATAAAGTCGTAGAATTTAACAATAGGTACCATTCAGGAATAAAGGATACGCCAATGAATGCACAGTATGGAAATTATAACAAAAACCAAATATGTGGAAATATTTTAAGACATAAGACATAAAAAATTTAACAAATAACCAAACAAGAGAAGATGTTGAGTTTAGAAACGAGGGGTATATAAATGAAGCAAGCAAGTCGTCCCTGCCGACATTGAGTATACCCTGTACCAAGTAAAAGTACTCCAATTCTCACTTCTTTTTGCGCGCTCTCGCTTTCATTAATTTTCTTTATTTAACCTGCTGTTAAAAACTTCGTGGTGCTTTTATAATTAACGCTCGAGTTGCCGGAAAGCCATATTCCACGACCACAAAATTAAATTTGTTCTTAAACATTTAATCAAACCTATCATTAAATTTTATTTTTCTCAACAACAAACCTACAGCTTTGTTGTTGTGTCTGAATACTTTGATTTTGTGTTTGTCATCTCTTTTGCTTTAATTTGCGCTTTCCCGGATGTAGTATCCGATGTGCCAGGGCGAACATCCTCTTCTATAGATGTTCCCAATAAAATAGTGGCAAGAGAAGTTCTCAAGGCGTTATCCGCCGCAGTAGCTCCAGCGCCAAAATCTGTGGCTGCCGCTGCGGTTAGTGCTTCTTGTTGGTACTCCACCAAAAAAGCAAATTTTTGTTTCGAGGCTTGATCCCAATACTGCATCAGATGATGTCATAGCCCATATCCGGGCAAAAATCGTAGAGCCTAACATCGCGGTGGAAAAGTTTAAGTTTTCATATTCCCGTGACATTTCGTCTTTTAAACTTAGTGTTCCGCCTAATCTTTTTGACCGAATACTTCATAAAGATTTTTGGCCGGAACACTTTATAGAAACGGATTATATAGCTAAAAAGAGGAAAAATCGGCCTCCGATTCGTTTGACTTCCAAACCAGGTAGCACCAATCTTTCCCTACCTTCAGGCACGTCAGTACCCACTGGCGCGTCAAGAAACTAATTTTGTCCCTTGTTCTGGCCTATCAGAATGTTAGAGGACTGAAATCTAAACTTTCTAAACTCTATATAGATAGTCTATCCTTTGGCTTTCATATTCTGGCATTTACTGAAACGTGCCTAAAGCCAGACATATCCGATACATACGTTTTCCCCACAATATTTTCTACATATAGATACGATCGAACATTCAGAAATGGAGGCGGAGTGAACTCAGCCCTTCCCTCTGAATTAGTGACCTTCACAGCAACTCTTGAAATTAAATTTGTTAGTGTCATATTCTGCCTTTGTAACTTGCTCATATATTCCACCAAAATCTGAAACGGCGGTATACACCATCCATTTAGAAGCAATTTGCTCTGTATCCTCCAATCTTCCCGATGCAGATTTTCTTATCGTTCTTGGGGACTTTAATTTGCCTAACATTTCTTGGTATCCATCAGATGAGTCTTCCAAGCTGGTGCCTTCCTCCTCAGACTGCTTTATTGATGGTCTTCTTGAGTTATCCTTAACCCTGGTTAACCGTGTGCATAATAGAAATGGTAGATTACTAGATCTTATATTTAACTGCTCTGTTTCGAGAATCGATCGTTTAGTTGTCCCCGAAGACAATTTCCATCCAACTTTGGACTTATCCATAAACATTCCTTTTCGATTGCCGATTACCAACTCGACATCTCGCACCCGTTGCTTTCATAAAACTAACTTTTTGAAACTCAATGAACTTATTCTTGCTACAGATTGGTCTTATCTGTATTCTTGCAGAGATTTAGACGCTGCTATTTCATTTTTCTATAATACTATGTTTTTACTTATTGATGCTTGTGTCCCAGGTGTCACCCATGTGTCAACTGACAAGCCACCATGGTTTTCACGTAAGTTATCTAATTTAAAGCATGTAAAATCTAGATATTATAAAAAGTATAAGAAATCCGGTCAACTGTCCGATCTTTCTCTTTATGTAGTTGCTCGATCAAATTTTTCAGTGCTTAATACACAATGTTATAAGGATTACTTAAGGCGCTGTAAACTTCAGTTTTTCCGTGATCCTAAGCGGTTTTATAACTTTGTCAACGCCAAACGCAAGGCATCAGAGCATCCTTCTTACTTATGTTTTGAAAATAAAAAAGCTAACGATGATCAGGCCATTGCCGATATGTTTTCTGATTTTTTCAATACAACTTATTTCTGCAATATTTGACTGACCGTACACAAAAGGTCCTATTTAAATCGTCACTGTCTAAGACCATCGAAGTAACTTCTGGAGTGCCACAGGGTAGCCATCTTGGACCATTGCTTTTTACCCTTTTTATAATTTTGGTCAGAAGTTTGCAAAGCATAGAAGGAAGCATCTCCGACTATATAAAGTATTTATATTCATGATCAGCATGATGAGCTGAGTTGATATAGCCATGTCCGTCTGTCCGTCCGTCCGTCCGTCCGTCTGTCCGTCTGTCTGGATCAACGCAATCTCCTCCGAGACCCTTGGAGCTACAGAGCTGAAATTTTGCACCTAGGCTTCTTTTTGCTGCAGGCATTGTATATTTCGGAATCATGCCGATCGGATGACTATATCATATAGCTCCCATAGGAACGATCGGTCAGGAATAAGGTTTAACATCAATAACTCTGTTGTTTTTCAATCTAATGTCACTAAATTTTGTGTTTGTGAGTTTAATATAATCCTTAATACATATACCGAATTTTATCAGAATCAGTCGACTATATCATATAGCTCCCATAGGAACGATCAGTGAAAAATATAGTTTTTGTTAAATAACATGTGTGTTTTTGATGCAGTTTTCACGAAATTTGATATTTGACTATTTGATATAAAAAGAAATATATCTTTTAAGTTTCATCAGAATCAGTTGACTATATGCTATAGCTGTCATAGGAACAATCGGGAAATAGAAATTTGTATTAAATTTTTTTTTTATACTACGGACATCAAATTTATTTTTGATGTGTTTTATATTCTTCCTTATGATTCTGGCAAATTATATATAAATCAAAAAGACAGTTTGCAAGGGTATACGAACTTCGGCACGACCGAAGTTAGGCCATCCTTCTAGTTATTAATGATCTTCCTTCCGTCGTAATTCACTCTCGTACGCTGATGATGTTAAACTTTTCCTTAGTTTCAAAGATTCAGGTTCCCCGCGTCTGCTTCAAGTCGATCTTGATAACCTCCATACTTGGTGTGTAATTAACTTATTAAACCTTAATAAAATACTGGCTTCCCAAGATCTTTATTTTGTTGGATTCGGGAATACCTGAAAAGCAGAACACGGAAGATTCCTTTTAAGTCCATAAATGTGACTTTAGGGGTGAGTCAGGGGTGCACCTGAGACCATTGCTAATTGCCATCTTTATTAACGATCTCTCGTGTTCTTATGTATGCAGATGTCGTTAAACTTTGTTTTAGTTACAAAGACATTGTCACTCCTTGTTGGTTTCAAACCGATCTCCAAATGTTCAGCCGAAGTATCTTGTTAAGCTTAAATACAACCAAACGTAAATTCATGACTTTTACCAGAAGTACTCTGCGGTTGGTAACATATTTTCTTAATAATATCCCACTAAAACGTTTTAGCAAGATGAATGATTTGGGCGTCCTCATGGACTGTAAATTAGCCTTTATGTCTCCAATTTCCATTACCACTATGGGTGTTCCTAGGGTTGTTAATTAATGGTTATACTACCATAATATTACATCTACCCTTATTCACAGTTGACAAAACAGACTCATTAATTAATTCTATCATGCCAGTTTAAGTCATACATTTTGATAAGGCTGGTATTTTTTGTTTAACTATTCGATCAACATAGGTAATCCCTAAGGGTCATACTCAAAATCTCTGCGCCAATAATTACTTGCTTGTCAATTCCTATTACCTTAAGATACAGAAAATTAGGTAAAACACACGTTCATACAATTATTTTCAATCTCAATATATTCAATATATATTCCAATGTGAAAACAAATAAAAAAATGGCAATGGAACAGTGGATCTAATCTCATTCAATGTTTGATTGTTCTCCTTGGACCTTGGATGAATATGTAACTGCCAATGATTTCATGTACAACTTTGCAATCAGCAGATTGGCAAGAGAAGACCACATTCTCGTCATGAAACTGAATCATCATGCATTTAATTCTCCAATTGACATTCCAGCTTTCATGGTATTATATCGCCATGTCCTGATATGATCTCCCGAACTAAGAATCATACGCATGGTACGATTGTGTGCCACACCCAGAAGCTTCTCCTTCTTGTGGCCATCGAATTTGATGACAAATAGAGTAAGCCCAAATGTATTTCAATTTAGCATCCATAAGTTGAAGCTGGCGTACATTGGCATGAGCCTCGAGTATGCGTTGGACTGCTTTGCTACTTGATAATTTTCGTAGCATTTTCGGTGATAGATAATCCAAAGGATCCACACTTCCAGGATTAATATTTAAGGGGGCTGCCGATGCCTGAGAACGGGCGGCAGGTTTTTGCATTTGCAACAATGAATGAATGCCACTCACTTCACTCTCATACGAACTGTCGGCCAGAGAACGACCTTTGGCTGCCAGACGCCAGGCGGCCATCCATTTGGCATATTGTTCTTCATTTTCGCATATTACCCAAATTTCAGTATTGGGGCCATTTCTTCCCTCCGGTGGGACCTCTAAACGTATGCCAAATTTACCCTGAGCCAGTTGGACATCGGGCGTCACCTCGCAGCCACGTAAATTGACATTAATTGTGGGCGCACCTCGACGGGATTCCTCTTGTAAAAATGCAAGTGCAAGTCGCGATCGGTAAAGAAGTCACGCTTTAATGTAAGGCGTTGTGGTTTCAGGAATTTCAAATAGTCAGAGAGTTCAAGAATGCGCGTTATATTGCCTACATCCTGGCAATTGTTTGTTCCTTCCAATGTGATCTGAAGCTCATTCAGTGCTGAATCAATGTCATCATCGCCACCATTCTCTTGACTTGGCGAATCTATGCCTGAATCGATGCCAGGTGGATTTAAATCCGTTTGCGTATTTACCTGAAACTGGAGGGCAGCAAACATCATTGTCTCCTCTTTGGTGCAATCCAACTCCTCATTAAGAATGGTCCATTCGGCCTGTTCGTAAAGCTGATTGATCCTAACCTGATCAATGGGTGTCATATTCCCTAACGCGCTGTTCTATAATAGAGAGCGAGGAGTCTAACCATCCAACATTTAGACGTGCCTTTTCCACCAATGTTTTGGGCCTAATCAAGCGTGCCCTTACATCTGGACTGGGTGAGCGTGGGGAGATTGCCAAATTCTCTTGGAAGTCACCAAAGCTGCTGGAATTTGAATCGTAGCTGGTATAGCCATTAGTGCTATGCTTCCAAGTTCCCATTGGGGAGCTAATTGGCGTTCCAGGAGCGGTAGCAGCACGCCTGGGCGTTGTGGCAGACGGCGAGACAGGTGCACAAAGCAAATTGCCATTATTAAAGCGATCCAGACTACCCAAACTGCACTTATATGCCGTTATTGGCAAAAATGAATTTGTGTCCGGTGCTGGCTGTAAATATGATACCCCATCGGGTTCGGGTATGGCAATTTTCTTTTGCGGCAATTTGGAGAAATTTTTATCAAATGCTCCGGGTCTAATGGCTTACAGAGCGACAACTCTTCTGGGTAACGTATATCCAAATATTTGCATAGATTCACAACAGCGGCAAATGTTTTTGATGAAAAGCTAACACGATAATCCAGGTAACGTAAATCGGGTAATTGAACTCTTAATGTCCTGCGCATGTGAGTAAAATGAAGAAATGAATCGGCTTGAACACCACCCTGATCAAGGGTCATAAAGCATTCGCATTTCTTCGTGGATTGACGTGTTTTTTTTCGCTCCTGCTTAAATATTAATTTTCGGGTTAAAATCATTGAGATCGACTCTATAATTTTTTTTAATAATCCAGTGTTAACTTTGTTAATAACATAAAACCAATCCATCGATTTGAATTTGCGCTATTTCTGTTTAATTATTCAAACGCAAAATCAAAGCATTAAACTTATTGTTTCTGAACAACAACACACCCTACACAGTTTTTGCTGTTCTTATTAATCTTTGCTCTTGTGTTTGTACTTCTTACCGTTTCAATTTGCTCTCGCGCTCTCGCCCACACATTGTTGTTGCATGTGCATTGTTTGTGGCTCTCCCGCTCTTCTTTAATTTCTTTTGTTCGTGCTCGCATCTTTGCACCGCGTACAAGTGACACGTGTAACTGTGTAATTTCTCTTAGATATTTTCAATCTTTCTCTGCAAGTTTGACCCAAGTCTCGAATTTGCTTTAAAACTGAGTGAGTTTTTTCTTTGGCTTTTTTCTGTGACATTTTATTTCTTGTTTCAATTAATATTTGCAATTAATTTTATAATGTCTGTCTGCTCTAATAAAAAGTGTTTAAACCCCCCCGCGCCACATAACGCATTTCTCGCATGTTGGCTGTGTGAAAATGTCATGCACGTTAAGTGTGCTGGCTACACAGCCAAGGTAAGAGATAGCTTGGAGCAAAAAGGGGGTCTCAAATGGGGATGTGACTCATGCCGAGAAGGCCGCGATGTCACATTCACCATCTCAAGACACAAATCCGCCGCAGCTAATATCGTTTACAACCCCCATCCCGCATGGTGGCCGTAAGGATGAGGCGATTTCCGTTTCTCCAGGAAATGGTCTCTCCTTGCAGACGAATGTAGCTGTAGTTTCCGAAAAGTCTGGGCAATCATCAAGTATTGTTAATGCCGATAGTCGTCCGGTTAGAGGCACACTTACGGACAGTCAAGGCGACTCAATTGCGACAACTAGAGACGCCATTGATATAAGGCCTGGCTCCCGTAGGCCTCTGACTGGAGTTCCACCAAAAAAACTAGTTTCGCCCCTTTTTCTGGCCTATCAGAATGTAAGAGGACTTAAATCTAAGCTTCCTAGACTATATGTAGATAGTTTAGCATTTGACTTTAAAATTTTAGTGTTTACAGAGACATGGCTTAAACCTGATATTAACGATGCATCCGTTCTTTCTTCAAAATTTTCAATTTATAGGTGTGATCGGACTTCTCGTGCAGGCGGAGGAGTTTTGATTGCGGTGGACTCTGCCTTATACTCTGACCAGATTCATCTACCTGATAATCAGGAAATTGAGTTTGTCAGTGTCAAGGTTGGAAGAATATCGAGCAAATCTTCCGTATCATTATCAGTTAAGAAAATCTAATTGTATCTGTATTCCTTCGATCAACGAAAGCTCGCTCCATAGCGTGCTTAATTCAGTAAAACCTGTGTACTCTCCTGGTCCTGATGGTATACCTGGATGTGTTATAAGGTTTTGCGCCGCGGCATTATGTAAGCCAATTCAAAAACTTTTTCTATTGTCCGTTAAATCCTCAACTTTTCCATCCATTTGGAAGGAATCCTATATAATTCCTCTCCATAAAACTGGTAGGAAATCCGATGCATCTAACTATAGGGGTATTTCTAAATTGTCCGCTATTCCTAAAGCTTTTGAAAAGTTAATTACTTCTCAACTGCAACATTTTTGTAGTTCTATAATTTCACCATCGCAGCATGGATTTGTGAAACGTATATCTACAACCACTAACCTTTTAGAATTTACATCATTGACGATCGAAGGATTTCGGAATGCAAGGCAAACTGATGTCATATATACTGATTTCAACAAGGCTTTTGATTCTGTTAATCATACGCTACTTCTCCTTAAATTAAATAACATTGGCTTCCCTAGCCCTTTAGTTTCCTGGATTCGGGAATATCTGACAGGCAGAACACAGAAAGTTCTTTTCAAGTCTTTATATTCTAGGTCCATAAATGTGACTTCGGGAGTGCCCCAGGGCAGTCATCTGGGACCATTGTTTTTTACTCTTTTTAGCAATGATCTTCCGTCTGTTATAAATCACTCTCATGTCCTTATGTACGCAGATGATGTTAAGCTTTGTCTTAGTTACAAAGATATTATCTCCCTGTCGGTTACAATCTGATCTTCAAAATTTTCAGTCGTGGTGTCAAAATAATTTGTTAAGTTTAAATTCAACCAAATGCAAGGTCATGACTTTTCACAGAAATACTCCGCGGTTTTTAACTTATTTTCTTAATGACATCCCACTAAAACGTTTTCATGAGATTAACGATTTGGGCGTCCTTATGGACTGTAAATTAACCTTTAAATCTCATATCTCTACTACTGTAGGTAAAGCTATGGGTGTTCTTGGGTTTGTTAAACGATGGTCAAAGGAGTTTGATGACCCTTATACAACCAAAATTCTTTTTACCTCATTGGTTCGTCCTATTTTAGAATATGGATCTCGCATATGGTCTCCTCAATATGACTCACACAAATCAAGAATAGAATCTGTCCAAAAACAGTTCCTACTCTTTGCTCTTCGTGGTCTGAACTGGGATCGCAATATCAATCTGCCATCGTACTCTAGTAGACTTCTTCTTGTTAACCTACCATCTCTTACTAATCGTAGAATAATGCTTGGTGTGATTTTTATGCACAAGCTCCTTAATGGTGATATAGACTCTCCTAAGCTATTGAGCCAAGTAAATCTATCGGTTCCTTGTAGGCCTACTAGATATTGAATACCTCTATCTCTTCCCCGCTGTACTACTAACTATGCTCTGCATGAACCTTTCCAAGTACTTTGTTCTGATTACAATCGACTTTACTGTGTAATCAGTTCAGAGCTCTCTCTTCCTACATTAAAAACCTCTATCCTTTTACATTTAGCTCGTAACTAGTTATAGTTTTCGTTTCTTGTCTGTTTTGTGGAATGTCCCCGCGACTCGAGCCGTGCGTCATGCGGCTAGCGCCCCTCGGTCGGTTGGGCGGGAGGTTGTGGGCACTTAGTGCACCCAATGGGATTCGCGCGAAAAAAAAAAAGGGTCGATCGTGTTTGTGTTAGCCATACATTTTTCGATGGCCACCATAAGGCAAGATCTGACCAATCTTTTGGCATTTCCGAATCAACCAGCTGCATCATCACATCGCCAATATGCTGATCACCCTTTACCCGTATCGTCTTCTCTACCTGCAGATCTGTGATGAGAATCCGTAGATTTTAGGTGTTTTTGCCCACATGAATCATTGTCGTTGTAGGCGTTGAAAAATTCTACATCATGAGGACAAGATCTAAATATGAAGAAAATGATCAGGCACATATATATATATATATATGTATATACTTTTGTAAACGCTTCAGAAAGGCATACTTGGCTACATACAAAAAAGTGGTCAGATTTCATTAACTCAAACTCGTGACTCAAAGTCACGAGTAGCCAGATTTAAAAAACGACAGCAGTACCTGGAGTGTACTGACAAAGTTCGACGAGATCTTCAGAGTCTTTTTGTGGTCTTATTCAATTGTAAATTCACGTATATTACAATTTCACAAACAGGTTCACAAAAACACACGCGGTCTTCAAAACAACTTAAAAAACATCTGTTCATTTAAGAGGGATCGCTGCACTTCTATTAAGTGTTCAAAATTTATTTTTATACGAACCATTGATCGTCCATGGGCCACGATCCCGCTGGCCAGCATCATTTAACTGATACTTAAGAGAAGAACGCCAAAGTTTACGCCAATTGTTTGTAGTTTCATCCAATTTGTTTGAAATGTTTTATTATTTATAAATACGTTGCCCCTAGAAAACACTTAAATTATGTGGACTTTGGGGGATGAGGGCCAAAGACACAGCGATGCACACCTGTTGGGTACATTCTACTTATATACATAGGTGTGCATATCTAAGGGACGGCACCAACACCAATGACAAAGTCTAAAGCCGATCCAAAGCTCTTCTGCGGTGTGTCATCAAAGAATGATTATCTAAAAGGTCGAGTGTCAGCATTACTCATTGCATCTGAATATCGCGCTCACAAGAAAGATGAAGACAAAAATGCTGGAGTTCAACCCCAAAGATATACATTATAAAAATAAACCAGTGAGGCAATTACCTATTTAATTTCATCATCAATACACTAAAATATCTGTTTTTGTTTCTCTTATCTCTGCAGAGCTCTAAAAGCGAGTCAGTTCGTCTCCATAACTGGTGAGTCTCTTGCAAAATAAGGGCTTTGCTGAGGTGAATTGTGGTATAAGTAGCTGTCGCGTCATCTGCGCCTAGAATAAACTTTGGGGTCAGAGTTTACTCCTCTGCTACTCATTCTTTGTGAATCTATAGATAATGATTACTCTGCTGGTATGCGCTTTTTTGTCAATAGAATTAGTTCAGTTGATCCGGTTAGTAATTGTAATCCCGGCTTTTTAAGCCACCATGGAGTTCTTGCCTTTTTTGCACTTTGATCGGTAACAAGGTAACTGTTGGGAATTCTCTAGGAATAGTGGTTGAATATAGTGTTCCTAACAAAGGTGAGTTAGATTATCGAAATTGCAGCTGCTCGACTAAAAGTTCTCCGATTGGTCTTTTTTCAAAACACAATTTCTAATACTGCTACCATATAAAGATAAAACTTTAAAATTGCCAGCGATAATGTACACGATGTGCAATATGGTTTGCAGCTCTATAGCGCACGTCTGTCTGTCAGTATAATTGCCTAGTACTTTGTAATCCGTGTATTATGCTATCATAAAGATTGAATTAATAAGCCATTATGATATCCATGTAAAATTATCGCGTCAATGGGCTATAGAAACGTGATTTAATTCTTACGCTCTCTAATATTTTATTTCTCACTTAATAAATCGATCGGCTCGTTCCTTCACTTCTTGCAATGTTTTACGTAGACGATGATAAAAGAGATATAACGCTTTTAATAATAAAATAAATATAAAGCTATTGATAGCGTTTTTTATATTTCACTTTTTTCTAGTCATCCGCTCATTCTTAAAAATTCTATGATTATTATTCAATTTATTCGAGACTCTTTTTAAACCACCATGGGATGATTGTTGACTCAACAAGATCGAATAGACACTGCTCAGAGAAATTTAGAGTAATATTTGTTCCTACATTAAGAATATTCGAAGGCTGTTGCCTTCGGCTCATCTCAATTTAACAATTTAATTGAGGGTAACTCAATTTAATATCCGAAGTTGAAACCCCAATTTAATATCTATGGCTTAAGAATACAATTTTTCATGCTAAACATTTTATGGTAAAATTATTTCTGTGGCAGCTATAGCTTACTGTAATGATCCATTTTGGTCGGGGTATAAAGAATTTATATTGTGCGCTGGTGAAATAAGGAAACTTGTTTTGTTTGATTATAATATTAATGACTCAGTTTTATGTGTAATTTCGTGATGGTGATAGCGAGCTCGTGTTATTGTATAATGGCGACTCCTTTTGGAACATAGAAGTGTTTGCTGTGGTCCTTGCCTACCTAACATCCCCTACTCTCCTAATATTAGACTTACCCCACTAAGTCAGGAATACTCCTAGTCTATCCTGCCTGTGCCAGTAATACTCCTGGTCTTCCCTATCAATGCTAGGAATAACTCCTAGTCTTGACTTGTTTTACTTCAAACACTTGTACTGCATTGCAGGACAGGATATAGATCCTATTTTCTACTCCTTTCCAATGTCGACATTACTTCTGTTTCACTTGGTTTTCCTTCGCTTGGATATAAATAATTTCATTTGCATAATGTTTCGCTTTACTTCGCTTACTAGATAATGCTGTGGTCTCAGCCGATCGAATTTATAGGCATCTTCACCCAACCAGGATAAGTGGTGAGATACCAGTACTTTTCCACACATTTATGCTATTCCTCAAAACTTTCCAGGCTCAACGGCTCAACGGCCTTTTTGTCCCACACGATTACTTTCCATATCACCTACACATACTTACTCCTTTGTATGTGCTCTTCGGGCTTTCCCTTCTTCTTTCTTGCCATCTCCAATGTTCCTCATTGCTAACAAATATCTTAACATCTATTGTCTAGCTAATCATTAAGTAACAATTAATAATAATAACCCTTAGCAAATAATAATATAACAATAAATAAGTAATAAAATAAATATCATAATAATAATTCCCACCATTTAATAATATAATAACAAATAATCAATCAAACAAATGTGACCCAATATATAATCCCATATATTGTTTAAACTTTCCCATGTTTAATTATGCATTTCTCTTCCATTCCCTCTGACGCATAGTTAATCACCTGATTAACTCCCAGTGACTCAAGCCTCATCACTTTTGCATATGATAATGTGTACAATTTATTTTTTACGATCATATGGTAATCAATGCCGGACAATTTTGCGTATAAGTGTTCTTTTGCAATGTATGACCAGGTTCGATATCACACCAAATGTTCGTTTGAATGTTTGAACTAAGCTATCAATACGGTGCATGTAAAACTAGACCTAAAATCCCACCAGACTTTAAGACATCTCCCAACCAAATGTTTCCCAAATAAAATCTACGTGCACTATTTTAGTCCTCAAGCGTTTTGAAGGACATTTTCGAAAATCAGTAATATCTTTAATCAAGACAATCTAAACATTCTGACTTCACATTTGGTTTTAACTTAACCAAATATATAGGGATATATTCTTAGTCTTTTTTGTAATTCCCTGTTTAATTAATATTTCTCCTCGATTTTATAAATATTCTTAACCGCGGATAATTCAATATTAACAGGAATCTATAAATCTAGCAGCAATGACTTCACTATAGGATTACAAGTAACGAATCGGGCAACTCACCAGGTGATGACACGCATATTTTACATATTTCTCAAACATGTATTGAACTACAAAGATGTTGAAATAATTTCGCTCAACTTAATGAATACATCCGGGTATCTAAGCCCTTGGTATACCTTGGACGCTGTAAGGTAAGCTTTTGAATTTTAAAATGGTGTGTTATTCAACATTTTATAATGTATTGCATTATATTTCTTTAGACGATGTGAAAGTTATGAAAACGTTAGTATGATTAATCTAGAAGTTTGGATGCCTTATTCAGCCTTTAAAGAGAAACCAGCAAATATATCAGATGCTGGTGCCTCCATAACGCCTGGTAGGTTTAATTGGTTTGTGCCTAAAGCCCAAATTTCACATGATACGAATAATACGAAAAGTTTGCATTTTGAAGTTTTCCAAAATATAAGTCACATTTATTATGACCTATATATAATGGAGCATGAAATTATAAACACATTAATTGAAGATAGCAGGTAAGTAAAATGCTACAGCTAACTTGAAACAGCTATGCCTATGTAATTGTTTGATATATTTTTATGCGAGGAGCATCGTCTTTGATTTGATGTAGCTGTTTTAAAAACAACATACGATTCTTCTCGTAGAAGGCAAATTCACTCTACCTTAGATTTTACTACGGACCTTTCTTTTCCTGTGCCGATTATTGGTGTCAATCCGGTGCTAAGAACCCGTTGCTTTTTTAAGACTGGTAGACATTGTTAGATTTAGAAGTACATATATTCTCAACATTGATTGATAAATATATTTACATAACAATTCGTCTTCGATGAATCTAAACAAATTTTCGTGACGCTTTTGATATAATTGCATATTTTGGAGATAAAAGTCCCATAAAGTAAGCAAAAGTAAACTTTTAGTACCAGAACACTCATATTGACAATGACTATGTAAAGACATAGATATTTGAAAACTATTTTTGGTACAAGAAGTCTCAAAATAATTTTGCTATTATTATTAGACCGTTTGCTCAAATTACTAGTTAGTGTCTACTGATGCTCTTTTTAATGCCATCACTGTACTCTAGTGCACCTGTAATTTCCGTTTGGTGTTTCCCGTGCTATTCTTTGTGTACATTACACATTCTATAGCTAAGCACTTTTGCCACTCTGAGTGAGGTATCTCCAAAACATGCATTCTGAACACCGCAGGTGTCAAAAAACGTTGACCTCTCAGTTTGTTTTTTACGTACGGGAATAAAATGAAGTCATTTGGTGCCAAGTCAGGACTATACTGCGGATGACAGAACTAAGACTACGATTGAATTCACCATTCCATCGATAAACACTGATATTTGATGGAGCTTCATCGCCAAAAATTGAATTAAGTTCATCCATGCACTGTTGCTTAGATAATCCACATCCAAAGTTGTAAAAATATTCGCACGAAAATGTTCACGATTTAAATCCATTTTTGGACCGAGATGAATTTTTTAAGTTACTGTAAACAACACAAACAGCACTAGTCTAAATGTTCTGAGCTGTCAGTTGCCAGATAACAACACCAGGGTTGCCAAATCCCGAAATATACATATATGGCACCCCACGTAGTCTAGAAAGCTTAGATTTATGTCTTCTTCCGTTCTAACAGCCCAAGAATGGTATGAAACACAAACAGATGCTGACGTTCTAGAAGAAAAGGAATTAGGGGGAAAAGGCCCGACAGACCTTTCGAGTTTTCTTTTTGGCTACGCATTATATTACTAAAATGTGATCCGACCAATAATTCTTACTATAAATATAGTCAAATAGATCAACCAGGAAATTTATTTCAAAGGAAGATATCTCCCTTGAACCACTAAGCTAAAATTTTTACCACCGCTATTTTGGAAACTTGAACTTTAGTGTTAATGTATGCTAAGATATTATCCGACAAAGAGTAGAAATTGTTTTTGCACAGATTCTATTCTACTTTTTGTGTAAATTTAGTATGATGAATTGTCTGATTATCTGAAACCAATTAAGATCGCCTTAAATAAATTAACACGCATACTTTTCGTTTCACGTACAAAGCCGCTTGCTCTATTTGTTGTTGAAAACCGGGTCGCACTTGTTTGTTACGATTAACTTAATTAATAGGAAAATAGTTAACGGCCAAGAATATGCCCGGTTTGGTATTCGCAGAGAGGAAAAATGCTAACTTCTCAATATTGCATTGGAATTTGTCCTCTTCTGCCCCCGGTTGCTTACCTTTCTTGACGGGAACATGATTCTTATTAAGATGACCATAGTACAAGTACATATTAAAAGTACTAAAATAATTAAATGAAAGGTTATTATTTTTTCAAAAGCTTTTGAATATATAGGCAACTTGGAAATACCCCTATAGCTCGTGATACTGCATCAAGGGGAAAGACGAAATTTCGAATGACAATGAAAATAACTTATGAATAAGTTTGTGTAATGATTCAGCGCAAAATATAAGTACACAAATTTAACTAATTTAACCAAGCTAGGGATTGAAAATCCAAATAGACTTATTTAACTGATAAGGATACCGAAGGTTAAAAAATTAGCAAACATATCGGCCAAGATCTGATCAGTTGGCAAACTATCTTATTTTTGAAAGTTAGCCAAAATGGGTTTACAGATGCTTTTCGTTTACTTTTGATAAAGTTATAATCACTGAAGTTTACAACGCCAAAGGTGATACTTAAAGCAGTTCGTATTAAATACCATAAATCTATTTTTTTATATATGTTATAATATGGCGACTTAACATTTCTTTAATTGTACAACTTTTGAGTGAACCAGGGGGGTCACTTAGAACAAACTGATCTTCCGAAAAGAATAGGCACTTTAAAAACGGAAGCAAGCGTACTTGGTACCGGACTGGTACAGAAAGAAAGGTCAATCCAAGGTAGGTTCGAATATATCTACTGGGAGAACGAGTGGTCTATTTGAGTAAATTAAATCAAAAACACCATCATTAAAGCAGCTTAAAGAGGAGGGCAATAATGCGGAAGAAATTATGATATAATTTTTTTTTTTTTTTTTTATTCGCGCGAATCCCATCGGGTGCACTAAGTGCCCACAACCTCCCGCCCAACCGACCGAGGGGCGCTAGCCGCATGACGCACGGCTCGAGTCGCGGGGACATTCCACAAAACAGACAAGAAACGAAAACTATAACTAGTTACGAGCTAAATGTAAAAGGATAGATGTTTTTAATGTAGGAAGAGAGACCTCCGAACTGATTACACAGTAAAGTCGATTGTAATCAGAACAAAGTACTCGGAAAGGTTCATGCAGAGCATAGTTAGTGGTACAGCGGGGAAGAGATAAAGGTATAAAATTTCTAGTAGGCCTACAAGGAACCGATAGATTTACTTGGCTCAATAGCTTAGGAGAGTCTATATCACCATTAAGGAGCTTGTGCATAAAAATCACACCAAGCATTATTCTACGATTAGTAAGAGATGGTAGGTTAACAAGAAGAAGTCTACTAGAGTACGATGGCAGATTGATATTGCGATCCCAGTTCAGACCACGAAGAGCAAAGAGTAGGAACTGTTTTTGGACAGATTCAATTCTTGATTTGTGTGAGTCATATTGAGGAGACCATATGCGAGATCCATATTCTAAAAAAGGACGAACCAATGAGGTAAAAAGAATTTTGGTTGTATAAGGGTCATCAAACTCCTTTGACCATCGTTTAACAAACCCAAGAGCACCCATAGCTTTACCTACAGTAGTAGAGATATGAGATTTAAAGGTTAATTTACAGTCCATAAGTTCGCCCAAATCGTTAATCTCATGAAAACGTTTTAGTGGGATGTCATTAAGAAAAGTTACCAACCGCGGAGTATTTCTGTGAAAAGTCATGACCTTCCATTTGGTTGGATTTAAAGTTAACAAATTATTTTGACACCACGACTGAAAATTTTGAAGATCAGATTGTAACTAAGACAAAGCTTAACATCATCTGCGTACATAAGGACATGAGAGTGATTTATAACAGACGGAAGATCATTGATAAAAAGAGTAAAAAGCAATGGTCCCAGATGACTGCCCTGGGGCACTCCCGAAGTCACATTTATGGACCTAGAATATAAAGACTTGAAAAGAACCTTCTGTGTTCTGCCTGTCAGATATTCCCGAATCCAGGAAACTAAAGGGCTAGGGAAGCCAATGTTATTTTATTTAAGGAGAAGTAGCGTATGATTAACAGAATCAAAAGCCTTGTTGAAATCAGTATATATGACATCAGTTTGCCTTGCATTCCGAAATCCTTCGATCGTCAATGATGTGAATTCTAAAAGGTTAGTGGTTGTAGATCTACGTTTCACAAATCCATGCTGCGATGGTGAAATTATAGAACTACAAAAATATTGCAGTTGAGAAGTAATTAACTTTTCAAAAGCTTTAGGAGTAGCGGACAATTTAGAAATACCCCTATAGTTAGATGCATCGGATTTCCTACCAGTTTTATGGAGAGGAATTATATAGGATTCCTTCCAAATGGATGGAAAAGTTGAAGATTTAACGGACAATAGAAAAAGTTTTTGAATTGGCTTACATAATGCCGCGGCGCAAAACCTTATTACACATCCAGGTATACCATCAGGACCAGGAGAGTACACAGGTTTTACTGAATTAAGCACGCTATGGAGCGAGCTTTCTTCGATCGAAGGAATACAGATACAATTAGATTTTCTTAACTGATAATGATACGGAAGATTTGCTCGATATTCTACTGAGGAGTAAGTAGATGTGAAAAAATCAGCAAACAGATCAGCAATTGCTTGATCAGAGTCGGCTGTGATATTTTCAAAAGATAAACAAGATGGTGGATAGATGTCTTACGTTTAGTATTGACAAAATTATAAAACCGCTTCGGGTCGCGGGAAAACTCTAATTTACAACGCTGAAGGTAATTTTTATAGCATTCTGCATTAAGCATCATAAAGTTAGAACGTGCAACTGCGTATAGAGCAAAGTCTGAAGAACGACCCGATTTCTTATACTTTCTATAATATCTCGATTTCACATTCTTCAAGTTGGATAACTCACGAGAAAACCAGGGAGGTCTGTGAGACAACACCGGGTTCCTCAATGGGACACAAACTTCAAAAAGAGAATCGAGAGTATTATAAAACAAAGAAATAGCAAGATTCATGTCTGAACATCTGTACAAGGAGGACCAATCTGTTGAAAGAATGAGACTATTTAGTTTGACAAAGTTAGTTTTACGAAAGTTACGGGATTTGGGCACAGGGCAGGCACTAACAATTGGTGCACGAAACGCCAGATCAACAGTTAATTCCAAAGTGGGATGAAAGTTGTCTTCTGGAAAGACAAGAGGGTCAATTCTAGTGACTGCGTAGTTGGTAGAATCCAACACGAATATCAGATCCAAAGATCTTCCATTTTTATTACGCACTGGATTTATTTGAGTTAATGATAACTCGAACAGGCCATCAATAAATAAATGTGAAGTACAAGGGAGCAGCAGGCCAGACTCGTCAGAAGGGGACCATGCTATTTTAGGTAAATTAAAATCACCAAAGACAATTAATATGTCCCTATTAGAAAGCAATGATGACACATGTTGAATATATTCAAAATGTTTAATATACACCGTCATGTCGGATTGTGGCGGGATATAAGAACAAGTGATGTAGACCGAGAAGGATTTAAGTCCAACCTTGACACTGACAAACTCAATTTCCTGATTATCAGGTAGATGAATCTGGTCAGAATATAAGGCAGAGTCCACCGCAATCAAAACTCCTCCGCCTGCACGAGAAGTCCGATCACACCTATAAATTGAAAATTTTGAAGAAAGAACGGATGCATCGTTAATATCAGGTTTAAGCCATGTCTCTGTAAACACTAAAATTTTTAAGTCAAATGCTAAACTATCTACATATAGTCTAGGAAGCTTAGATTTAAGTCCTCTTACATTCTGATAGGCCAGGAAAAGGGAGGAAACTAGTTTTTTTGGTCACCAGCAGATGCTGGCGTTCCAGAAGGCAAGGAATTGGGAGGAATTGAAAGCTTGACTGACCTCTGAGTTTTCTTTTTGGCCGTGTATTCTTTTACTAAGATGTGATCCGGCCAAAAACTGTTACTACAAATGCAGTCAAACAGTTCGACCGGACACCTATTTTAAAGGAAGATATCTCCTTGAATAATTGAACTTGAATTTTTCCACCACTATTTTGGAGACTTGAACTTTTGTCTTAATATATGCTAAGACATCATCCGACGAATGTTCGGGATCAAGTCTAGAAACAAAGATATGTTTCTTTGGTGGAACTCCAGTCAGAGGATTAGCTGCGGCCGATTTGTGTCTTGAGATGGTGATTGTGACATCGCGGCCGAGACTAAGTTAGGTATCAGCAGATGCGGGGACAAGTTACGCACACTAGTTTTCTTTCGCTTTGGAGACTCATTCAGCAGCTTATAGCTACTAAATTCCGTCTCCACAGCATTAAACTCGTCGTAGAGTTTACGAAAACTAGATGAGAGTTTTTTAAACCTATCCCTGGTCTGCCTCATAAATACCCTCATCTCGATTTCAACTTCTCGGCATGAGTCACATCCCCATTTGAGACCCCCTTTTTGTTCCAAGCTATCTCTTACCTTGGCTGTGTAGCCAGCACACTTAACGTGCATGACATTTTCACACAGCCAACAAGCGAGAAATGCGTTATGTGGCGCGGGGGGGTTTAAACAATTTTTATTAGAGCAGACAGACATTATAAAATTAATTGCAAGTATTAATTGAAACAAGAAAAAAAATGTCACAGAAAAAAGCCAAAGAAAAAACTCACTCAGTTTTAAAGCAAATTCGACACTTGGGTCAAACTTTCAGAGAAAGATTGAAAATATCTAAGAGAAATTACACAGTCACACGTGTCACTTGTACGCGGTGCAAAGATGCGAGCACGAACAAAAGGAACAACAACAACAATGTGTGGGCGAGAGCGCGAGAGCAAATTGAAACGGTAAGAAGTACAAACACAAGAGCAAAGATTAACAAGAACAGCAACAACTGTGTAGGGTTTGTTGTTGTTCAGAAACAATAAGTTTAATGCTTTGATTTTGCGTTTGTATAATTAAACAGAAATAGCGCAAATTCAAATCGATGGATTGGTTTTATGTTATTAACAAAGTTAACACTGTAATATTAAAAAAAATTATAGAGTCAATCTCAATGATTTTAACCCGAAAATTAATATTCAAGCAGGAGCGAAAAAAACACGTCAATCCACGAAGAAGTGCAAATGCTATCTTCATCTTCAAGAACAATAAGGAAAGTGGGGATTATAAGTTACAAAATTCGACAGTGGCGGCATATAGCGAACAAATTTCACTACTGACCAAGTTTACTTCATGGGTGAAAGAAGACCGAATTGAAAGCCAAATGTTAGACTATCTTCATAGTCGGTTCAAGAAAGGGAACCAAATGATTATTAATGTTGTTAGTGGAGGCAGAGGCCAGTCGTATCGAAAGCCGATTACTCTTTTTCGTCGTATACTCATTTGTTATAAGTTGGTTCAAAGACTAAATGACATGGCGAGATTGACTAACCAAAATACTGCGTGAGAGGGTGTATCATGAAGGGAAAAATTTGATAAATTCAGCTGTATTAGACCCAAGTCAAAAAAAAAAAAAAGTGCGTCTAACGGTTAGACACGATAGAAGTGAAACCTTCTGTAAAACAAACTGAGAGAGAATGAGACGAAAGCAGCATTAGGAGCGGGATAATTATAGGTTCATTATAATATTGCTATAAAGGTCATATTTTATTTTCTTCATTTTATTATTATTCATCCTCAATGTTTTCAATTTCAACAAATGATACGAGTGGCTTATGATAGCTAAAATATGATACAAATGCTTTGGTTTCGATGTTGTCAACATATCTTTGAAATACCGCGTCAATTGTTGTTTTTGATCGTGTTGTTGTATTGAGAAAGTCAATTAAAGGAGCCGCTGTGTCCAATGCAAAATTTACGTTAAAATCGCCACTTAAAATCATTGGAACTTTATCGTAATCTTTTCTAAGTATCCGCGATACTTCTGGTGTATACTTTATTAAATTTTCATGAATGAATTCCGTGATGCTATTTATTGATTGATTCGGTGAAATATAAATTGCCATAATTAAAACTGCTTTTCCATTGCTCAATTTCTGTCGATATTCACGACACTTTTCTACACCTTCTAAATATTTAAAAATGAAAATATTTACGAACATAAAAATACGGACGCAATACAGCACACGCGGTTGCTATTATGAGCGTCGTAACGCGTGTATTACACAGACGTACTAACATACACACAAACATTCGTAGGACGCTTGGTCTAAGCAAGTATTAGGTAGTGTAGTATAGCTATACATAATGCCTTCTCGCTCACCGTAGCTCCGTAATACGCAGGCGCGCACACATACGTACTAGCATACATACAAACATACATACGTATGTCGCTTGAACTAACACTAAAGCAAGTATTAGGCAGTGTAGTATACATACTACAATACTCACTCTACTAGCGTGGCTCAGCAGTACGCAGCCACACACATATACGTATATCAACATATAACGCTTCGTGGCCAAGAGTGGGGAGGCTACGAAGCACCGCACAAAGAGGAGACGGAGAATAAGGAACGCTATATAACTCTGTTCCATCTCATTCTCTCGCAGGCTATATACTATAAGATCTATATGTATGTCTCTTTTTAGTGTCGCTTTTTCGTTTCATCAAGTCTCAAATCACTCCCAAAGATTCTAAAGAAGTTTTCACTTCAAAAAATAATTTTACTTGACTTCCGCCAAAAGAATTCTAATCTAAAATCTAAAAGTTATGGGAGATTCAAAGAACAGGCGTTCCGCTCGTATAAATAGTTCTAAAATTTATAATTGAATCTTTGAAACTAAGGAAAAGTTTAACATCGGCATTGTACATCAGCACACAAGAGTGAATTACGACGGAAGGAAGATCATTAATAAAGAGGTAAAAAGTAATGGTCCAAGATGGCAACACTGTGGCAACCCCAAGGTCACTTTGATGGTCTTAGATTGTCAGGATTTAAATATGACCTTTTGTGTACGGTCAGTCAAATTGCAGAATCTAGCTAAGCAGAAGGCGTGGAAGGCCAATTTCGTTCAGCTGGTGGAAAAGCAGTGTATGATTAACAGAATGTATGATTAAGTGATGTCGGTATAAATGACATCAGCTTGCGATGCATTCCCGAATCCATCGATCGAGAAGTTAACTCTAAAAGGTTAGTGGGAGTAGATCTACACAACCAAGCTGAGAAGCGAACTTTCATCGATCACAGGATCAAAGATACAATTAGACCTGTTGAACTGATGAGGATTCGAAGAGTCAGCGTGATACTCCTTGGAGGAATAAGTTGTAGTCAAAAAATCAGAAAACATATCGGCAATGGCCTGTTCATCATTAGCATTATTATTTTCATATATTGATTATAAGACTAACAAAAATTTCTTAATTTTTATCTTAAACTAACACGTAACATCTGAGGGATGTAATTATCTATGGCCCTGTTGAATTCCTAGAAGGTTGGACGGTCGATGTGCTTGCGCTTGGTGAATCTTTTGTCGGGGTGGACTCCTAGATGGACAACGTCATCAAACTGGAGCACAAAATCGTTGTTCAACGTCATCGTTCTGCAAGTTCGTCTATTTAAAGTGAACGTAACATGCTTGCATTTCTCTTCGTTTATACGGAGTGCTAACCACTGTTCAATATTCCTTCAGTGAATTGCTAGTTGGTTTGAAGCTTTGATTGGGCATGAGGACAGTCATGTCATCGGCGAAGGCGGATGTTGTATAAGCAAGTATACAGAAGATATAGAAATGGTCCCAGCATACTGACTTGGGGTACTCCTGCTTTTGATTTGAAGTCATCAGAGATGGAGTTATTGCATCGTACAGCGAATTTTCTATTAGAAAGATAAGATTCCATGAGCTTATGTGTCTATTGTGGTAGCGTCGTTTTTATTTTATATATTAAACTGTCTAACCAGACTTGGCCAAATGCCTGAGTGACATCGAGGAAAATGTTTGCCAGATATGTGTTTATGCAGAGTTGTAGGACCTTTTCAAATAATTTTGACAGACATAGCAGTAAACTAATTGGTCTATATGATGGTGGCTGTGTTTTGTCCTTTCTGGGTTTTTTAATCATTATGATAATTTATTTTTTTCATCTTTAAGGAAAGTGACCAATTTTAGCAATAGGGTTCAGATGGTTTTCAATGACTAAGGAAATTTCCTCCGCTTGAATTCTATAAGCTCGTTTTCTTTTGGAATGCTCTGAGAGGGTAGCACAAATGAGTATGTGGATGGATTTGGATGAAATACCGTTTTAAGATGAGCTGCAAATGTTGATGCCCTTTCTTCGTTTGTATGGGCCCATTTACCAGTTGGACATTTTATAGGTGAGACAGTCTCGGTTGGAGCGCTCATAGTTGGGTGAACTTTCCATAGGGGGTATCTTGTATTTCGCGGCATAAGCTTCTCGATGTATATCCGCTATGCCCTTGGTTCTTGTTGAGAGCTTTTGCTAGAGTGCTGGTAGCTGTCCTTAGACGGAGTTTCGCTACCGGTGATCTGTCTGTTATGAGTTGATTAATTAAATGGCTGTAGGACTTATGGTTTGTCTGGGAATTGGTTATGACTGGGATGGAGATTTCTGCTGCGTCAATATGCACCGGTTCTAATGCAAAGGTACAAAGATCGATGTCCTCTTCGTCGTTTAATTTAAGGATTAGCTCAATGTGGGTGCTCACAAACTTTTTGAATCTGAGCCAGCTTATCTTAGAATTTGTGAGTCTGGATGGGCACTCCAGATCATGAGGGTGTGTTAATAGGGTGAAAAGTACTGGCGAGTGAACGGACGACTTGGTTACTGCGAAGTCAATTGGGTCTGGTAGCTTGCGTGGAACAGTATTCCGATATGTGGGGGTGACCCTATTTTGTTTGTCGGGTTGATGATTGTGTTGTTCTTGTTGATATGGCAATTCCATGTTTCTCCTACGGTGTGGCAACACCAATGATGCTTAGTCGTAATAAAACTTTAGTCTCTACGAAACAACCAAACGTTGTAGTTCTTCTTAAATTCCACATACCAACAGGTTATGGGCACAGTGCGAAAAGAAATAGAAGTGTAAAAAAGTAGAGAAGAAGATTTTCTATACATAACGGACTTTCTTAAAGAAAAAAGAAAAAATGAGTTCCATGTATAACATTGAAAAATTGGATGACTCAAATTATGACACGTGGTGTTTATTGGTGCGTAGTGTATTGGTGCATCAGGATTTGTGGGCTGTTGTTTCGGGCGAATTTAAAAAACCAGAGTCGGACAACGATGGAATATGGAAACGTCAAAACGACAAAGCTATGTCTGTTTTATTTCTGTCAATAAGTGCGCCGCAATTAAATTGCATAAAAAAGTGCGAGACAGCGGGTGCAATATGGTCAGAGCTAGAAAAGCTATATCGTCCAACTGGTCCTGTACGAAAAGTAACTTTGTTTAAACAATTATTAAACAAAAAAATGGCAGAAGGCGAAAATCTGCAGACGCACATTATGGATTTCACAAATGTGGTTGAAAACCTCTCAGAAATCGGAATAACTTTGCCAGAAGAATTTATCGTCGTTATGTTGCTTGCAAGTCTACCCATGTCATTTGTGAACTTTGTTGTGGCCTTGGAAGCTCGCGATGAGTTGCCGAGTCTTGTTGTCTTAAAATGCAAGCTAACAGAGGAAAATGAAAGACGAAAATCCAACGATCAACACGATTGTGTGCAGGCATTTGCGGCATGTTCGGTGGGACAAAGGGGTAAGCGACGCGACAAGCCGGAGGCAGACAGGCGCCGTGATTTCCAATGCTATAAATGTGGCCAACCAGGGCATTTCGCGGCAAAATGTACGGCGAAAGAAGCGAATGAAAATGTAGGCAATATGGGACGCAGTAAAGTTGGCACCAGAGGCGAATACGGAAACAGTAAGAACAAAGATGGACATCGATCTTTTGTTGGTGTCACCACTGACTATCGGATGAATATCGATGATTGGGTAATCGATAGTGGCGCCACATCGCACATGTGTGCGCACCGTGAGTTATTTGATAAATTTGAGCACAATAATGAAGTTATTGAATTGGCAGGCAATCATTCCATGACGTCAGAAGGAAGAGGCACAGTGATAGTGCACAGCAAGTTTGGATACGAAATTGCTCTCAGAGATGTTTTATTTGTACCAGGCCTCCAATGTAACTTTATTTCGGTGGGAAAAGCGGCTAAAAATGGATGTACTGTGATGTTTCAATCAGAAATTGGCAAAATTTATGATGATAAAGGTATGGTTATAATACGGGCCAGAAAGGTCAATGGATTATTTATATGTGAGACCAAAAGGAAAGAGAAAGTATGTGTATCTAAATCATCTGATGATCTTATAAAGTGGCATATGCGATATGGTCATTTAAATATTCAGAGTTTGCGTGAATTGAAAAACAAAGAAATGGTTCGTGGTTTGACATCGAGCATGGTTGGAGAAAATCTAAATTGCATAGATTGCATGAAAAACAAGTGTCATGTAAAGCCATTTGAAAAATCGCAAACTAGAGCTGACGTATTACTGGAGTTAATTCATACCGATGTTTGTGGGCCTATGAACAAGGTATCAAATGGTGGAGCCAAATACTTTCTGACAATGATCGATGATTTGAGCCGGTACATTCATGTCTACCCCATGAAACAGAAGTCAGATGTGCCTAAAATAGTGAAAGAGCACATAAATATGATAGAGCGTCAGAAAGGCGTGAAGGTAAAGTGCATAAGAAGCGATAATGGCAGGGAATATGTCAACATAGAGTTAAATGAGTATCTCAAATCTGCCGGCATTAAAAGACAACTTACAGTACCGTATACTCCGCAGCAAAATGGGGTAGCAGAACGCTGCAATCGAACACTTGTAGAAATGGCAAGAGTAATGCTAAATGGGGCTGGATTAAGTGAAATTTTCTGGGCAGAGGCAATTGTGTGTGCTGCATATTTGAGAAACAGATCGCCAACAAAGGCAGTTGATGGTAAAACACCATTTGAATTATTTACTGGACACAAGCCAGTCATAAAACATTTAAGAGTGTTTGGCTGCGTTGCTGTTGCATTGGAAAAAGGTCCAAAGAAAAAATTCCAGGAGAAGGGAAGAGAGTATATAATGGTTGGATACTCAGAATCTTCAAAAGCGTATCGTTTATACGACAAGAAAACTGGTGACGTTAAAATTAGCAGAGATGTTTATTTCATCGAAAACTGTGTGCCTAGGATCAGCCCGGGAGCTACCGTAATGCTGGATGAACCTGAAAATCTAGTTGCAGATCAAAATTTAGCAATGGAAGAAATTGTCTTTGAGGATACAGAAGAAAATAATTCGATTAATGGCGAGATCTGTGAGAATACAGATAATATCGAAGTCAACAATGAGCAACCAAAAAGGGGTCCAGGTAGACCAAAAATAGTCAGAACGGGCCTACGAGGACGGCCAACTAAAGAATATAATGTTCTGAATGTTATGTTAGCCAATAACATTCAAGTCCAGTGACGGTGCAGCAAGCAATGACGGGCCCACAGGCAGATCAATGGAAATCAGCAGTGCAAGCAGAATATGATGCCTTACTACGAAATGATACATGGGAGCGAGTAACATTACCAGCTAATGTGAAACCCATTGGGTGTAAATGGGTATTTACTTTGAAAGAAAATACGGCCGGAGAAATTGAACGCTACAAGGCGAGATTGGTGGCGAAAGGGTGCAGCCAGAGATACGGCATAGATTATGGAGAAACTTATTCACCAGTGGTGCGCTACGCTACAATACGCATGATTCTTGCGATGGCAGCAGAATATGAACTATACGTTCACCAAATTGATGTGTCAACGGCATATTTGAATGGAGATCTTAGAGAAGACGTCTATATGCGGCAACCAGAGTTTTACGATGACAAGTCCGGCTGTGTACTGAAGCTAAAGAAGTCATTGTACTGCCTAAAACAAGCTGGACGGGTCTGGAATGCAACGCTAGACGGTGTCCTAACAAAGTTAGGATATAAAGCATGTGAAAGCGAGCCATGCTTGTATACAAGGAGTACACCGGATAAAAAGATTGACCTGATCGCTGTATATGTAGATGACTTGCTGCTGGCGTGTTCAGACAAGGGTGAGATGTTAGCTACTAAAAGAGCTATTTCTTCTGAATTTCAGGTTGTCGACAAAGGAGCGGTTAACCATTTCCTGGGTCTCGAAATCCAAAGAGAAGGTGATAAGGGGGCTATACGTATAACTCAAAGGATGCATATCATGGGCTTGAGTGTTTATGTGGGGCGGCTCAACGTTCTCATGGACATCAAAGAAGCAAAAATCAGTGGCTCTCAGCAGTACCGAGGCAGAATATATTGCGCTCTCCGATGCTGCAAAAGAGGCTACATATATAAGGAAATTGATAAGTGAGATGAAAATGTATTTTAAGCTTGATACTATTACGATGCGTGGCGATAATATTGGCGCTTTAAATCTTGTTAAAAATCCTGTTTATCATTCTAGAAGTAAACATATAGATGTTAAGTATCACCATGTAAGAACCTGTTTTGAAAATAATTGCATTAAGTTAGAATACTGTCCATCAACCGAGATGATAGCCGATATCCTCACTAAGAATCTACCCAAAGTAAATCATGTTAAGTGTACTGCGATGCTTGGGTTGAACTAATAATAGAAACCTGAATTGAGGGGGAGTGTTGATATGGCAATTCCATGTTTCACCTACGGTGTGGCAACACCAATGATGCTTAGTCGTAATAAAACTTTAGTCTCTACGAAACAACCAAACGTTGTAGTTCTTCTTAAATTCCACATACCAACAGTTCTGTTGTTTGCCTTTGGGATTTACCAGGCTAGATCCCCAGTAGGAGTGCTTGGGGTTGTAGTCACTTGCATCAATGAAGCGTGCTCCGATTGAATTAAAGAATTCAATAAACTCTTTCTCCGAGATCGAGCAGCTTAGAGGGCAGTAAAGTGGGGCCACAGTTGCACTACGAATCTTTTGTGAAGTGAGTGTAAATGCGGTGCTTTATTAGGATACCAGTTCCGCCGTGAGCGTTTCCATTTGGATGATTTTTTGCGTAGAATGCGTAGTTAGTTATTTGAAAATTGTTTTTATTTGTAAGGTGAGTTTCCGATAACAGCATGATATCAATATCATTTGAGTCCAGAAACATTGAGAATTCCTGTTTGTGCATAGTCGTAGGGTTGACATTATTTACTGTTGTCCATCAGCTTTTGGATAAGCTCGTATTGGTCCCGCATTAGTTCCTGCATATAGTTTTACATTAATGGCCGAACTCTCGGCAGTTGCAGACGGGGTAGTTTGGATGCACTGTGTTTGCTTTTGGGCTCCGTGCATCGGGTTGTAGTCCATTTTTATACGAAGCTGTGGCACATTGTTTCTGTTTATTATATTTGAGACGGACTTAATGTAAAAGCCCTTCTCAGTCAAAGCGTCGGCTATTTCCTGTGTTGGCACCGTTGGCTCAATGCCTTTAAGGACTTTGGCACTTTTCAGCTAGAATGTGTAGACGTTGACATTCGCTGAGCTGAAGTACTTTACGGGTTCGAACTTTTGTTTCTCTTATGTTTTCCCTATTAAGTGGGGTCACGTAAAAGTTGTTTTTTCCAACAATAGAAACTAGCTTTGGCACAATTGAAGTGGAGATTGCGCCGCGGATGTAAAATGAAGACGGTTTAACTCCAGGCTGATTTGCTAATAATTAGTATTTATTTCCTTCCAATGGTTTATGTCGAACAGTATTTTTGTTCATTTTCGGTACACTGCCGCTTTTTTTGTTCTGAGGACTAAGCTTCCGCTTGTTAATATTAATGTATCAGTTTATGCCAGTCTGGAGAGATGAACTCGGACTTGTTTTAACTGTCGAAACAGATTTTGTTGCGGTAGTGCAGACGTTGCAATTGTTGTTGTTGTCGTAATAGCAGTAGCTGCCGTTGTTGCTGTGAGCGACCACACGGTGGAGGTCGGCGTGCTCAGTGACTCAATAACTATTTGTGGTGAGAGCGGACTCGACGGTGAAATGCATTGGGTGCTCCATTGGAAGTTGTTCAGTTCGTTGCTGAAGAAGTTATTCTTGTACCTGCTGCTGGTGAGAGTCCAATAAAGATGGGTCCATGTTGGTGTGTTTACACGCTGGCATTACTTCTTCAAATTTTGAAAGTAAATTTAGTTATTTGCTAAGTAGTGCTTGATGCATTTACAAATAGCAATACACTTGTGATTAGGCGTGTCCATGGAGATTGAGAACCCAATCACTTTGGATTTTTTTGACACTATTTGACCGCTGATACGGAGTAATTCTCGGAGCGGAAATAAAAAAAATTGGATTGAGAGAAAAAAATTGGATTGAGAGACAATTTTTTTTCTTCTTTACTACATAAAGAGAAAAATACTTTGAGGTATTGGAATGCGTTTTGGCATTCAATTGTCCATTCAAAGGGAAGATTTCTTTACACAATCCAGTTATGTGCCGTGAATAGTAATAGTTCCAGAACGCAATAAAACGTCGAGTGCGGTCCGCATCATGTGGGACTGCATAGTTTCGATAACATCATGTTTTGTGTCATGATCCAGAAAAGTCACTTCGTGCATGAAAAATTAAAATTTTTGTGGATGTAATTTTAAGTTGTGTTTCCTTCATATATCAAAAACATCAGTTAAATTTTTTAGCACATGTATTCGGAACAACCAATTCCTATTAAATCATCTATATAAAGGAATGCTTGAGACGGGTAAAATCCAAAGAATGCTCTATTCATCATTCTCTGGAATGAATTTGACGCTATTTTTAAACCAAATTGTAATCGCGTGAAGTGATATCAGCTGTTGCTCGTTTAAAATTATGTTATATCCATTAAACTTGCTTCAAGTTCGATTTGATGGAAATCTGGCATTAAGTCAAGTCATGAAAAATATTTTGTCCGACCTGATTGGTCTAATATATCCTCACTTCGAGGATGTGGAAATTTATCGGACAATAATTTTTTATTAATTTGACGATAGTCAATTACTAACCTCCATTTTTTCTATTCGGAGTCCTGTAATGATTTCTTTGGCACAAGTTGAATTTTCTTAATAAACTCAATGCCTATAATGCCATCACTCGGCGTTGGAAAATTTGATTGTACAATATGAAAATTTTGTGAAATTATGCATTTGTATGTCTATAGCTCTATTGGATTATATTGCGTCTTCTCAATACCTTGAATTTGAATTTTGTGATTCGTTTCGATGTCACAAAAGACATCTGAATCTTTTAATAAAAGTGAAAAAATGCACCTTCTTTATTTTTTTTCATATGGTAACTAATTGTATCAACGTGAGTCCTACTTATTTATCTGTATCTAAGGGGTCCTGTGTGTTTCCCAAAGTACTCTGGGATACAATATTGGTTTTGTCCTCTATTATCGATTCTGTAATTATTGTGATAATTATTTTGATTGTCATTACCCCGCCCAATAACTCTACCACAATATTGTACTAGGACTCGCAGTGATTTCAGTGGTCCAATGAGTATATTTACCCAAGTTTCCACCTTGCAATATTGTAAGAATTCTTTCATTTTGGCATTGCTTTATTATTTCCTGTATATTGAGATGCTGTCTTACCCTTTTGCTGGGCATTCAGAAGCTTGGCTTTATGAAAGAGAGTCCTCGAGTTCTTGGTCAGATGCTTGCCTTTATATTACTACTGTTCATGAATATAAGCCGACGCAACGGCAACTTAGATAATATATGTGCGCATGTGTGTTTATGTGTAGCTTACTTATACAAAATAGTAAAGAGAAATATAACATAATTAGATGAAGATTAAATATATCGATGTCAGTGATGGGATGATGAGCGTCGTGCTGACACTTATGTCGTTTATGCAGATCGCTTCTCAATGTCCCGGCCTGCCCTGAAACACAGTTTCTAAACGAGGCAGAATCGTAATCTTGGTGATCGGTCTGGTTATTTCTCCGGATAAGGTCTTTAGTCTGATCGCTCGAAGTAACTCTTTTCCTGGATAAACTTCCAAAACTCGTGACAAATGCCATGAAGCTGGTGGTGTGTTTGACTGTTTTACAAGAACAACCTTTCCGTCGATTGTAATCAGAACAAAGGACTCTGAAAGGTTCATGCAGCGCATAGTTAGTAGTACAGCGAGAAAGAGATAGAGGTATAAAATTTCTAGTAGGCCTACAAGGAACCGATAGATTTACTTGGCTCAATAGCTCAGGAGAGTTTATATCTCCATTAAGGAACTTGTGCATAAAAATCACTCCAAGCATTATTTTCCGATTAGTAAGAGATGGTAGGTTAACAAGAAGAAGACTGCTAGAGCATGATGGCAGATTACCATTGCGATCCCAGTTCAGACCACGAAGGAGGAGACCATATGCAAGATCCGTATAAGGGTCATAGAAATCCTTTGACCATCTTCAAAGGCGTGACCATAGCTTTACTTACGGCAGTGAAAATATGAGATTTGAAAGTTAATATACAGTCCATAAGGACGCCCAAGTCGTTCATCTCATTAAAACATTTTAGTGGGATATCATTAAGAAAATAAGTTACCAACTGCGGAGTATTTCTGTAAAAAGTCATGACCTTGCATTTGGTTGTATTTAAACTTAACAAATTGTTTTGACACCATGTTGGAGTGGCATTTCTTGTAGCCTGTGAATACCCTTGACTTTGTATAAGTGAATGGTGATGACCTTGGATTTGTTTATATGTGTTTTTGGATTTGAACTTCGCTGACTATATGAACTTGTTTTAAGCAATTGAAATATAACGATTTCCCCTTCCCAAAGGTACGCCTTTTGAATTGAATGAAAATATTGAATGCTCGACTACAAAAATGGGATCATTAACGTACGTTCTTTCAATAGTTAACTTTAGATTATAATGATCCATGGTTAGGTGCAAAGCCAAATTTGCGAAATGAAAAAAAATGTTGTCTCCTTTTTTATACCCTGTACGCAAAGGGTAGAAGGGAAATCGCTGAAATCGCTGAAATCGCTGAAATGTATGTAACAGTCAGAAGGAAGCCTTTTCGATTCATAAAGTATACATATTCTTGATCAGTTTCAATAGCACAGTCGATTGAGACATGTCCGTCCGTCCGTATAAAGATGTAGATGGACTGTTAAGAGTGATTTTTGAGCTTGAGCGTTTTTGAACGTATTTGAGCGTTTTTGACTTCATGAAGTACCTTAACTTGGTACAGGGTATACTTAAAGTCGACAAGAATGACTTGCATGCTTAATTTTTATTCTTTTAATTATATATCTTCTAATTTTGCCTGCCTGATGCACATTTTGGGGCTGCAAGTCAAGTGTGACAAAGGAAAAACATACAGTAGTTGTTATTTTTTCTTTTTTTAAATGTGAAAAAAAATATTTTTACTGTTTAACTTCATTGATATTTTTAAACTAATTTTTTTTTACTTGAACATTTTCATCTTACAAGATCGAAAAGAGAAAAATAATAAATAAATAAACACAGTGCGACGGAGACGAGGAAATTAGGACAATAGTTTACATACAATTGGCTTAGAATAAGTATTAAGCTATACAGTTTTTGATAGGCATCATATGGTTTTAGTAATAACCTAAAAAGTTTGGTTACTAGTTTACAAGCAGTTTTAATACGCATTTTTTTCAATTAAATGAGTTAGTCTGATTTCAGTTATTAGTCATGAGTTAACACCGATTTACTGATTTTTTCACATCTACAGTTAAGAAAATCTAATGGTATCTGTCTTCCTTCGATCGACGAAAGTTCGCTTCTTAGCGCGCTTATTTTAGTAAAAACCTGTTTACTCTCCTGGTCCCGATGGTATACCTGCATACTAAGGTTTTGTGCTTCTGCTTTATGTAAACCAATTCGAAAACTTTTTTATTGTGTGTTAAATCTTCTGTTGGAATATGATTTTAAGAAAGCTGTTGCACAAGATAAAATAGACAGAGTTAATGTAGTACTTATTAGACTTCTTTATTACATAAAGTAAATGATTTTGTCTTCACGACGATATACAGCGAACTAACTATAATTATGTGACAGTGTTGCAAGACAGGGCGAAATACAACAAAGATGCCAGATTGTTAGTTTGACCTAAATATTAGCAGTTAATTTCAAACATCTTCCACTTTAAAATCCATTTGGAAGGAATCTTAAACAATTCGTTTCCATAAAATTGGTAAGAAATCCGAAGCATCTAACTATAGGGGTATTTCTAAATTGTCCGCTGTTCCTAAAGATTTCTAAAAGTAAAACAGAGATTTACAACCACTAACCTTTTACAATTTTAATAATTAAAAACTATCACAACAATGTAAGTGAAAATTTAATAAAGCGTCATTTTAGGAAAATTACTGAAAATATCGTTTAATTCACAATATAATTAAAAGATAGCTAACTTTGCTGTTCAATTTTTACAAAGTAAATGCTTCCATTGCAACACCAATCAACAATGGTTTTTAGTGATTTCGTGTTTAAGTCAAAAAATTTCGGTAGTCATTTCATAAACTCAGGGGAACCATATAAATTAGTACGAGGCCTATATCGAACTAATTTGGAATCGGAAAAATCAACATCCAGTTATAGAGCCTAAAAATGTATTGATTCCGCCATAACATATAAAATATGTATAAACAAAACAATTTGTAAAATCTCTGGATAAAAGAATATTGAAAGAGATTATTTCCCATTTTATCCTGGCGCTGTGGTCACAAATAAAGATTATTAGTTTCAAAAAACTGAGATAGTTTTGAAGTAGTAATTAATGGCTATACTACATACTTTAAAGATAAAAAGTCATGAGTCGCAACCGATCAAACTATCATATGTATACAAATTCACTGTTGTGTTAAATTCGCTCAAATATGAACATATTTTTTGCTCTCTGAGTTTATTCATGATCAATGGGCAATCCGATCATATGGGTGTTCATTCATTCGGCTCAACACAGAATGTTTTCTTGATGTATTTATACGCCCAAATTCTTGCTCAATTTCACTCACTGAACTCAAGTCAAAGTTAAATGAAAATCCGCGTGTGCTGCTGAAACCAATCACTCGACTAGTCAACATGCATGTACGTTTTCTTTTTGTTTTTGATGTTTTTATACCCTGTACTCATAGGGTGAAAGGGTATATTATAGTCGCTAAAATGTTATATATATTCTTGATCAGTATAAATAGCCGACTCGATTGAGATATGTCCGTCTGTCCGTCCGTCCGTATGAACACCTAGATCTCAGAGACTATAAGAGCTAGAGCAACCAAATTTGGTATCAACATCCGTCTGTTGTGTAGACAGGTTAAGTTTGTTTCAATTTTTTGCCACGCCCACTTCCGCTCCCGCAATTTGGGAAAAACCTATAACTAGAGCAATATTAAAGATATCGTATTCTTATTTGGCACGCACATTAATATAGCCAAATTGCACCATCTCTCATTGCCAAGTACACAGCAGTTTTTGTTCTAGAGAATAAAATCAGCAATTGAAGCAGTTGCGGTTTAATGTTAACTATTGTTCGGGTCGCTATTTTCTGTACTCCCGCAAATTATAAAACTTATGAATGCATATAAAGAAATACATTGTACAAATCTATAAAATTTCTCCAAGTATCCCGGGATAGGCGTCGTCTGGATAGCTTGTTTAACGGTATGTCTAGCAAATGTAAGTAGAACGATCGTTGACTTTTAAGGTATTTCGTTGAGAAAAACTATTTGTTGTTTCCACTTTCTGAGTGTACATTTTAATGTCATTTTTTGATATAATGCATTCCAGATATTTGAGTTCTTAATTGCAAAATTAAATTTCTATTCTGTAATACTCTCCTGACGTGACTTAGGTGTTCTGTTTTTTCTCTAAGTGCGTCGTCATTTGCTCTTTGAAACTATTTGTTTCCACTATCTGAGTACACGTTTCAATGCCATTTTTTGATATAATAAATATTCGAGATATTCGAGTTCTTCCTTGTATTCTGTAATACTCTCCTGACGTGACTTAGGTGTTCTGGTTTTTCTCTAAGTGTGTCGTCAATTGCTTTTTGAAATATGCTTTGGACATTTTTCAATCTAAACTAAAACTTAACATATGTAAGCTCCTCGTACTTCGTACGCACAAACGGTGGCGTTTGTATTGTTGTATTAAAACTTCTTAAAAAATTCCACTTTTCAATTGGAGCTTTCTTATGTGGATTCTTTGAGCCATTGTTTTTACCCTGACCGTTATTTTCCGAATGAATTGTTCGATGTTGATCTTGTACCATTTAAAGTGCCATAGGCAGATTCTTTGGTCGGGAGGCAAACACCATGTTTGCTATTGGTCACTTCAGGCCATTAATAAATGTCTGTAAAGCGTTTTCTTTATATTTTTCCTCAAAAAACCTCTTAGGCATTATGTGCTGCTATCCTCCCCGAGAAAATGTGGTAGCGATTCCACAATATTTGGGGGATCTTTCATTGACTTTTGTTGTTTTTGTTCGCTTTTAGGTTTTCTATTTCTGAGGATAACTCCTCTCCTTGCGCTGCCAAAGAACGATCCACTAATTCTTTTATTTGACGCAGATTAATTTTACCACTTTCTCTTCTTCACGGACTTGTGATTAATGCTTAATGATAAAGTTTTCAATCGAGCTTATGAAATAAACTACTGTAGAATAGTTGTTGCAAAAATAAAGAACGGATCCATCCATTCAACCCTAACATATCGTGCTGTTGTTTCCCTTAAACCCTTCTATTAATCACCCAGAAACCAACCGCTTGGCCACGGGAGACGCGGAGAAAGCGATTTATGTTATCAAATGGATTTTATCAATTAATTAAGCTTCGTTGTTCATTATTTATGTTTTAATCTTTTCTTGATTAAGCTGAGTTTTAAAACTAAAAATAAAAAACACGACATGTTTCCGCTATGCGGTGCCGCTCCCCAGGCTCCACACAATTAAAAGAGGAAAAATATATTTAACCAAACCATATATATCGATAAGAGCAGCATTGTTAGAAATAAGAGCACATACTAAATGGATGTCGCTAGTAGTGGTAGGTGAATGAGGGTCTATGGATGGCCAAATAAGAGGATATGTGCATAGGCCACATATATAGGCTGTCGTATGCAAAACGGGAAGAAATAGAAAGAATTTCACCATGCACGGCAACGGGCGGATTTTGCAGTGTGTTGGACTGAGAAAGCCGATTGAAAAACAAAGCGGCTTAAAATTTTGGAGGAAATAGCATAAGCGCATGAAAAATTAATGGCTGCGCTGTAGCATTTCATTATGCATTATGATTGGGTCAAGATGCCTATAAATATGAACTATAAATACGACTGTAATCACAGGAGTATCAATTGTGTGAAGTAAAGTAAATCATACAAAGCGACGTTAACAGAAACCCAGCGATTTCATCCTCATACCAAATTATCTATCAGTCAGTATTTAGTGAGTCATTTTATTTACTCCCTCGAGCCGTACCAGTATCATTGACAAAAACAATTACATTTTAGCCAAGCCATAACAATCACATTATACCCGAATTCAGCTGACCGGTATCTCTATTTTACCAGCACACAGTATAACTTATTGTGACATCTGAAATCTGGTTCTGCCGTCAGTAATTTAACATATGGGGACGCCGGGCTGTCACACTTTTAAATATGATTCCTGTCATATGACTACCACGGTTGGCTCGGATGTAGTCCAATCTGGACTTTTGCCAACATTTGTGGTCTTCACCAAAAGTGTCTTTCAATAAATTGATTGCGCTGTCTTGTTGGAATCACAACTCCTGGACATCGCAATTCAGGAATGAAAAAATTAGTAATCATGGCTCATGTGTTGCGCTCTCGCTTTTAATAATTTGCATCATTATACCCTGTACCCATAGGGTAAAAGGGTATATTAAAGTCGCTAAAATGTATGTAACAGGCAGAAGGAGAATTTTCCGACCCCAATAAGTCGAATTCTTGATCAGTATCAATAGCGAAGCCGATTGAGACATGTCCGTCTGTCCGTCCGTCCGTCCGTATGAACACCGAGATCTCAGAGACTATAAGAGCTAGAGCAACCAAATTTGGTGTCAACATCCGTCTATTGTATAAGCGGGTCAAGTTTGTTTTAAATTTTTGCCACGCCCACTTCCGCCCCCACAATTTAGAAAAAACTACAACTTGAGCTGTAATAAAGATATCGCATTCTTATTTGGCACACTTAATAGTATAGCCAATATGGACCAGCTGACCAAATCGGACAATATTTATCGGAGATATACGTATTTCCGTTTTGTACTGAAACGCCCCATGCAAAATGGGCTGTTAAGTGTGAGCGAGATAGCATGCGTTCGCTGTTGTTGCATGGCAAGCAGTCCAGTGTTGCTGCATGGCAGGCAGTGCATGCTAAGAGAATTTTTTTTGTAAATGATGGCGATTTTGATCGTTTTTGACTTTATGTAGTACTTTTACTTGGTACAGGGTATACTAAATGTCGGCAGGGACGACTTGCTTGCTTCATTTTAACTGCTGTTAAAAACTTCTTTTGTGCTTCTATAATTAACGATCAAGTTATTTTCGATGACTGCCAAATATTATTTGTTCTTAAACATTTAATCAATGCTATTATTAAATTTTATTTTACTAAACAACAAACATAACAGCTTTGTTGTTGTGCGTGCATACTTTGATTTTGTGTTTCTGATCTCTTTTACTTACATTCGCGCTCTCGCGTACTCAGTAGTGTTGTTGCTTGTGCAGTGTTTGCTCTCGCGCTATTACATTGCTCGCGTTCGTGACCGTTACTCTCGCGGTTGTATCAGTTTTTTGTTGTTGTGTGTTTATCTCAACTCTAAATTGTTTCTCTCTTTTTTCAAGTGCTTAATATTGCACCTTTAACCCTTGTGCTACCTTGTGCTTCTTATACGCTTTTTTTTTTGCTTTTTATTGCTATTCGCCCTTTACTTAAAATCTTCTCTTAATAAAAAAAAAAACAATAATAATAATTAATAATGTTGGTCTGCTCATTTAAACAGTGCCCTCATCCCCAAAAGCTCCAAGAAGACTACCTTTTATGCTGGCTGTGTGACAATGTTATGCACGTTAAATGTGCTGGTTATACGGCCAGAGTTAAGGATAACATTGGAAATGGGGGGGGGGCCTGAAATGGAGTTGTGAAGCGTGCCGGGACGTTGAAATGGAAATGCGTATATTTATGGGGCGGACTAGGGAGGGATTCAAAACTTTGTCGGCTGGCTTTCTAAAGCTTCGGGAAGAGTTTTCGACTCTGGAAACTCAGTTTAATAGTTATAAATTATTAAGCAAATCCCCGAAGCGGAAGAAGACCATTCCCCGGCATTTCTCTCCCGATCCACCAGCATCTCTACTTTTAACGGCTCCGTCTTCAGGTAACAACCCAATAACCCCGAATCTCAGCACCTGATATCGTTTAGGAGTCCAGTATTGGCTACAGGTGCGGACACTATTGCCATTTCCCCTGGCAATCCTGTACCGCGAACTGATGTAGTGTCCAAAATTGTTTTTACGACATTGTTTGCGCTTTTCTTTTTGATTGGAATGGCTACTAAATATTTTGTTAGGTCACATATTAATGTGACTATGTATTCATTGCCATGTTCCGATTTTGGTAGTGGACTAATTGTATCCACTATCACTATGTCGAAAGCGTTTACTGGTGTTTCAGTAAAAGTCATAGGAGTTTTTGTATGCGTCGTTGTTTTCGACATCTGGCATTTCTGACAGCTACGTACGTATTCTTTTATACGACGCGTCATATTTTTCTAGTAGTAGTATCTTTTGATTTTTGCTAGCGTTCTTGTTATGCCACTATGGCCTCCTTGTATTGGATCGTTATGATATGTAGACAGTATTTCTTGTATCTCTTTTTCATTTTTTACTTGGGTCACCGGCTGGAGTAGCGCTACTCGTAATGTTTTTAATATTTTATTGCCCATATTTTTAAAAGTATCTATTGAAATTGATTCAAAGACCTTTTAGCTCGGTGCCACTTTGAGTTGTCTAATTTTTAATATACCGGCCTCTTTTTCGAGCCTTTGGAAAAACTGACCTAAGTCGAGAATTCCATTGTTATATAAATAACTCACTTCAATTCTTGCGATAACTTTATTTCCATGTTTAAATAAAGATTTAGATTCTGCTATGCGCGAGATCACTACTTTCCGTACTTTATCATTCGTAATGACTTCATGTACGTTGGGTTTAGATACATTTTGATAACTTTGCCTTGGCAAAAGTTCATTATTTTCAACTGTACAGATTTTTTCTTGTCTACTTTGTCGCCTGGTAGTATCTTTGATGACTTTATTTTGAATGTCTTTAAGTTCTGTTATAGTGATACGCGAAAGTGCATCTGCAACGAAACTATCATTTCCCTTTAGCTATTCTACTGTGAAGTCGTATTCTTCAAGTTCTAGCCGCATGCGAGTTCATTTGGAACTGGGATTAGTCGTAGAGAAAATATTTGTTAATTGTCTGTGATCCGTTTTTATTGCAAAATGTTTCCCATAAATATATGGTTTGAAGTGGGTAATTGCCCAATGAATTGCAGCTAACTCTTGTTCTGTTGTGCTTTTATTACTTTCACCTTTTGTAAATGAACGAGATGCATAAGCTATTGGGAGTTGAATTTCATTATGGTTCTGAGTTAGAACCGCTCCACAAGCTTGTTTACTAGCATCTGTTATAATGCAAAACTCTTTGCGAAAATCGGGATATTGTGTGTTGGTTGCATAAGCTTTTCTTTTAAGTATTGGAATGCGTCTTGGCATTTATTTGTCCATTCAAAAGGAACATTCTTTTTACATAATCTAGTTATGCGCCGTGAATACTCAGTGAAGTTTTTTATAAATCGACGGTAGTAATTGCAAATTTGAATTTCTTCAACGTGGCTATGCGGGCTTCTGTAGTTTTTAATGTAAATTGGTTCACTGTCTTTTACTCTCAATGATTGTTTATAAAAGTTGTTTGTTGTGATTGGTTCGGTTTGTAGTCCGAATACGTCACTATATTTGGTGCATAATTCTGTTAGTTGGTTTTTAAATTGTATTGGAAAATTTTTCTTTAAATGTGACAAAACTTCTTCATTTCTATTATCTTGAGTGTTTTGAACTATATTGTAGTTCGAAAGTGATTCATATTTTATATTATTTATGCTTACTAATAAATCGGAATTGTTTGTATTTAACAATCCGACAAACGTACATTGTGATTTCGTTATTGTATTTGCAATATATGTACATACCTTTTTGGATTTCTTGATTAGGTATATAAACGAAATCATCTTTTGAATCGATTTTTATATTTCTTATAACTCGGATCTTGCTGGTAGGATTAGGGATATTACCAGAACTGTATGTTATTGGAACATAAATTGGATAAGATAGATTTTGAGGTCTAATTATAAACCAGTCTTCAGTTGGTTTGAAGTCTAACTGGCAATTGAATTTTTTTATGAAGTCAATGCCAATAATTCCATCACACGGTATTGCGAAATCGGAATCTACTAAATGAAATTCGTGTGGAATTATATATTTGGTTGTCTGAAGTTCTATTGCTGTGGTGCCTTGGCATTTAATTACTCCTTGGCCTATGCCTTGGATGTTTATAATTTTATTGTGTTTAATGTCATAGTTATCTGAATTCAATTTTAGAAGTGATATCTGCACCAGTATCTATTAAAAATGTAAGCTTTATTTTAGTTAGATGATTAATGAAACAAACAAATGGGTTAAGACTAAAATTGATTGAATGGACTTTGGAATTTACTGTGTGTTGCCTAAAGGGTTCTGAGAGTTTTTCGACGTACTTTGCGCCACTCTCACGTTGTTGTAGTTATAACCTTGGTTGGAGTTACCTCGGCCTCTTCCTCGATTCTGGCCCCGTCTTCCTCCATGGTTATTGTTATTATTGTTGTTATAGTTGCAGTTGAAATTTCTGGCACGATTGTAACCTCGGCCTCCTCTATTATTGTGATTTGCACCTCGTCGATAATACAGGACTGTGTTACTTTGACCTGTTATCTCTGTACAACTGTTTACTGTTTACATTCATGTTTGTGAATGTGCCTGCTTGCATAATAAGTTTCACTTTATCAATGGAACAGTGGAGGATCAGATTGGAAGGCACTCAAGCGGGTACAGAGACAGGCTTGCTAGGCACAGAAATATGCTAGCAAGTTCGCCAAAACTCTCTTATACATGCCGTCTATGAGTCCTGATGTAACATGAGCATTAGGTTTGGTCCCCAGAAATCCTTGCATCTGTTAAGATACCCTATTGTATGGTATGGTTCCTACGCTAATAAATATATACAAAAAAAAACCAATGGAACAATTTTGTTCCATTGCTTTTACAGCTGTTGTAGTGCTGTATTTATTGGCGAGTGTTTGACTTAGACTTTCACTGATATAGGCACCTTCAAGGGCCTTTGTCAGTTTTTCCACTTCTTGAGTGTATTGGTTAGCCGGATGGATTCAGGAATAAATCGCGAACTGATGTCATTTATACCGACTTCAGTAAGGCCTTTGGTTCTGTTAATCATACGCTGCTTTTGTACAAGCTGAACGAAATTGGCCTTCCAAAAGGTCCTATTTAAATCCTCACTGTCTAAGACCATCAAAGTAACTTCGGGGGTACCACAGGGTAGCCGTCTTGGACCATTGCTTTTTACCCTCTTTATTAATGATCTTCCTTCCGTCGTAAATCACTCTCCTGTGCTTATGTACGCTGATGATGTTAAACTTTTCCGTCCAAAGAAAAGAAAAATCCAAGAAAACCTTTTATTTCTTTGCGTTTTGTGGGAATCGAATATTTATGAATGGCTTTGATTTTTCTGGATTTGGTTTCATTCCGTTTTTGGTTATTACATGTCCTAAGAAAGTAGTTTCTTGTCTTAGAAACTCACGTTTATCAGGTTGCAATTTAAGATTGTCTTCTGAAAGTTTTTCGAAAACTAATTGGAGTGAATGTTGATGTTCTTCTAATGATGTTGAAAACACAATTATATCATCGAAACATACCAAACAATGTTTGTTCAGTAATGGTTTCAGTTGTTGGAATCCTTTTGCAAGTTTTATTATAGTAACGTAATTGCATCTGCCTAGTTTTCCTAAGATCCCATCCATATTTGGTATTGAATGTCTGTCACTTATGGTTACTTCATTTAGTTTTCTGTAATCAATGACAATTCTGAACTTTTGATTTTTTGAAGGATCTTGTTTTTTGGAACAATCCATATGGGACTACTAAAAGGCGAATTGCTAGGTCATCTACTACCTTGTTCTAGCATGTCTTGATTTTGGTGATCAACTTCCTCCTTATATGCTTGGGAATAACTGTATGGTTTTATATATATAAATAGGGGAATGGTGTGTGTGGTATTAATAATGTGTTTTTCTCGATTAATGACAGTGAATTGGTCGCTTTGTTGGAGTTGTATGTGTTGATAACGTTCGAATAGATTTTTAAATTTTATTTTTGTCTTCTTCATTTAGATGTTCTAATCGGTAAATATTTGAACTTGCTTGGTTATTTAAATTTTCTGTGATTGGATTATTGATTTGTTTATTTGATTGAGAATTTTGTTGACCTAAAAAGTAATTTTGGTTTGGTTTCGGAATATTGTTATTTTTTTTTGTAGTTTAATGGTCCATTATTAGTTTGGATGAGACATTCAGTGTCAAGAATTTGTAGGTTGAAAATGTTGGATGTCATCATATTGATGGTAGTCCCTGTATCTATTAAACATTTTAGACTTCCACACTTATGTGTAATTACTATGTATTCTTGGTTTCCGAAGCTGGATTCTGAAAATTTTTGGCCTTTTCAAATTTTATTTCATGTACAAATTCAACTGGTTGTGATCTGTATATGTACAATTTGAGTTTTGTGAATAAACCTGGTATTGGTAATCTTGAGAATAATAATCGAGATATGAAGCTGTTTGATTTTGGTAATATTCTTTCTTTAAGTATTCCTCATAATTAACCTCATCTTACTTCTTAAGTTCTTCTATGCTCATTCTGCTCTGTACACTTTCTGTTCTGGTTGTTGTGTTACATTTTGATTCTGTCTGAAACGATTAATGTTTTGGTGAAATTTTGATCTTGGAGTAATATGTGTTGGTCTAGTCAAATTATGTGTGGATTGAATGGGTTAAGGTGAAAATTTTGGTCTTGGGCTGAAAAGTGGTGGTCTAATCAAATAAGGATGAATCGATTGAGATAAAAATTATTTGGGTAAAAAACATTATTATTGGAGTAATTGTTATGTGGATAATATAGTTGGTTATGATTTTGATATGTGACATAAGGTGTATTGTTAGGTTGAAGGAATATGTGATGATTTTGATTGTTGGAGCTAGTAACTTGATGGGGGTTTTGATATGATTTCTGAAATGTAGGTTGTTTATGAATTGTTTTTTGCATATTAATATATCTTCAACCTTTTTCTTGTAAAAAATGTTTTAGTGTTCGCAAATCTAAGGTATTAGTATTTACAATACGTAAATATATTACGACAGGCAATTTTTGGATCACTGTTTCAAGACTTGATTTAATGATTCTGGTGAAAAGAGTTTTTTCAAATGTTTCATTTTCTAAATCTATCTTACTTGTCAGTATCTGTTTCTGTTTATTTTGAGCTGCTCTCGTAGTTCGGTCCAGCTCGTCATATTAATTATCCCAAGGGTCCACAACTCCGCTGATACTGAGATCAATATATCCAAGCATCATATGTTGTTGACGAAGTACAGGGAAAGTATGCAATCAATTCGGCTGATGAAGGTGTGTAATGAATTTAGGGTTACCGTCAAATTTGTAAACATTCCCAAATTGGGTTACAGCTTGCGCTATATTAACGTCGGAAAGTGGTGGATGAACCATTTCGATGATTTATTTAGTACTCAGGTTTTCTTATGTGTTATTTCTTTTTTATTTAATTTTTTAAGTTTCTACTTGTAGCGATTTCGTATTATATTGTGGTAACCGCGTTAGGCTTATAACCTCTATGAATTCTACAGCGTCTCCACTTATCAGGTTTCAATCGATGGCACTATCGATGGTTCAAAATTAACAATGGTCGAATATCGATGGCGCCACTATCGATAGTTCTCTACCACTATCAGGTTTCTTTTATTTGGCTGGCAAAATTTGTTCTACGGTATACACGTCACTGCCTCGAATCATTACGCGAAACTAACCGTCACTTTTGCTGCCCAACAAGGTTTTTTTAGCGGATAGCGAAAAAAATAGATGCAAGAATTAATAAGTGTATTATTGCATCAAGATGCTATCGTTACGTTATCATACCGACTTATTTGTTTGTTTGCTACGAAGAGTCAAACCAATGATACGGGCTTTATAGCAACGCTGAGATGAAAAGGCGAAGTCCAATTTAATTCACGACAACTTGGTTTGTTGAATACCAGCTTAAGACTAAAAATAAATGTAACAAAAAAATATTCAAGAAGTATTCTTCTTTGTTCATTTTTGCTTAGTTAGTTTAGCTTATGTAAAAGTTTACAGGTGCAGTAGCCTGCATATGGTTATGTATTTAACTGTAATACTACACTCATGGGAGCGTTGTACGATGGGGTGCTGATCATGTGATTATGGCATTTGTTTGGGATGGTAGTTATGTAATTATGACACTATATATACGAGTTGTGCCTTTTATATTTCGGGGTTAGGGAACAAAAACAAATTTTAGTCATCTAAAAACACTTAGCTATTTTTCAAAATATTCTCCATGAAGATCTATACACTTTTTCGTATGCGTTTGAAACATTTCTCTTGCCACTCTGAATGAGGTATCTCCAAAACATGCATTCTGAATGTCGCAACCACTTCTTCAGGTGTTGAAAAACGTTGACCTCTCAGTTTGTTTTTATTTACGGCCATAAATATAAGTCATTCGGTGCCAAATCAGGACTATACGGCGGATGTCCCATTAATTCAATGTTTTGGGTGCTCAAAAACGCAGTTGTATGAGCCGATGTGTGAGAGCACGCATTGTCCTGGTAAAGAGTGATCTGTCTTTGGCGGTTGGTTTTCCTAATTTCTTGGAAGACTACTGGCAAACAAATGGTTGTGTACAAGTCAGAATTGACTCTTCCGCTTTGTTCTAGTGGTACGGTTGCGATATGTTCTGTTTTTCCGAGAAAAACAGGCGACCATTTGCTTGAAAGTGATTCGTGCCCAAACAACTTTTGTTGGATTTGGCTGAAGCACATATACAGTCGACTGCTGTTTACTTTCGGGCTCATACGCTAAATCCACGATTCATCACCTGTCGCGATATCATAGACGTGTTACAAAACACCGCGATTGTATTTTTTAAGCATTTACTTCCACCAATCGATATGAGCCTCTTTTTGAGCGATTGAGTAATTGTGTGGGATCCAACGCGAACAAATTTTTTTGAAAGTCAAATGCTTTTGCAATATTGAATGTATGCTGAACCCATTAATGCCTAAGGTTGTTTCAATATCACGTCATCAATGGTTTTCGGAACAACACGTAATTTTTGACGAATTCACGAAACTCGAATTGGAGTGAACTACGACCACGATTAAATTCATCATACCCTCATCATACCCTCGATAAATACTGGTCCTTGATGGAGCTTCATCGCCAAAAATTGAATTAGGTTCATCCATGCACTGTTGTTGAGTTAGTCCACGTCGAAAGTTGTAAAAAATAATCAGACGAAAATGATCACGAATTAATTCCATTTTTGGACCGAGTTGAATCTTTTAAGTTACTGTAAATAACTCAAATAGCTCTCTTATATCAAAACGTTCTGAGTACGTAGAAGCCAAAAAAAGTCAAACTTTGCGATTCAGCTGTCAGTTGCCAGATTGCGATACCAAGATTGCCAAATCCCGAATTATAATGCTTCATTAATGTTATTAAGCGAAGACTGAGACCGGGCTACGATGTGTGGTGGTTAACGGTTTGCAATCCATTTTACCGCATAATTGCAGTCACCATCACCGCATGTGTTATGCCCATACCGGCTCCAGCCAGCACATCCAACCAACGATGCTTAAGTCAGAAACTTTAGTAAGAGCCGTATTTGAGCCGAACATTATCAGAAGGAAGTGGCCAGTGCATGCATCGCTGATGATAAATATATGCAGATCATACAGTTATAGTCAATATTAGCCAATGTTTGTCGTTAACTGCTCCACTTTCAAACTCTTGCTTTTCCGATATGGATATGCCGCTGAGTTGGACTAATTGTAAGTTAAAGTATATGAGTTGGGAGGTCATATCTTGAGCTGTGTTTGAGATTAATTACAGATCCCCTACAAGCAGTGTTGAATGTATTTTGTGGGCTACGATTAAGCAGTGCAAATCAAGGAAGGCCAGAGCCTCAAAAGAAGCTCGAACTCTCGCATTCTTGGTGGTGCTGCCTCATTTTAGAAACCATGTGTTGAAGTCGCCTGTTATATAGGGCTATGTGCCAATGCGTGTAGTGCGCTACAGAAACTTGGAAAGCTTAGGCCAGGTCACAAATAACAACTATATACATATCTACTTAATACGTCTGTTATTGTTGTGGTAGATTCTGTAATGTTGGAAGCTATATGGCAGGTCCTTCGGTATTTGTCACACTTAAGATGTGGGACGTTCGCAATAATTTTGAGTTAATCGACTTTTAGAGTGACGATCCTGCCACAGGGATGTTATGGCTGGATACTGGTAGTACCTGGAACTGGTAGATGAAGAAACGGAAAGAGTGGAGACGCAAACTATTCATCTGATCACCCGCATAAGAATCATCTAGAGCAATAGAAGATCTAGGAACCTGGTTAGACATGCGATTCTGCTTCAAAAAGCCTTAACGCTATAGTAGTTCAGGGGCAGTCAAGTTGGCAAGGTGACTGATCACAATTATACGGAGCACTAGGGGCACCAAAACAGAGCCCCCGCATCCATCCATTATCCATCTGATTTCACCTTACCTTTATATTTTCTTTCCACGTCAAGTACTGCTGCAATACATGCAATCTTCCCCCGTTCTTAGCTATGCGTCATCTACTTATCTTCTCTTGCATTAATAATTTATAATTTATCTTTAATTTAATTCTAAAATGTTATTTTCTGTGTGATTTCTACATATTAATCTTAGAATAGTCAATTCAGACTAATAGGAGTTATCGGAGGCACGTGCAATTCTCTGGATTAGACAGTATGCTTCCGGTCTGGTGTTTAATAAGATTTCTTTTAATTATTTTGTTATTTTAATTTAATTGTAAATAGAATAATTAAGTTATTAAATATTATATTTAAGAAACATTTTTGACAAATCTCCTTGAGCTTTTCTTTGACCGTTACCCTTAGCCTCATTGTCATCATCTGCTGGTGTTAGTGTAAACCAATCATTTTTGACAAATCTCCTTGAGCTTTTCTTTGACCGTTACCCTTAGCCTCATTGTCATCATCTGCTGGTGTTAGTGTAAACCAATCAACATTTGCCACGACAGCAATTCTGTACCATCACATGTCAGCTGCAGTCGCCAAAAATACGTAGCTTATCTCCATCCTTCTCTAGCAACATGTAAACCGCAGCTACAGTGATCGTCAGTGTCATAATACTCACTTTAGGTATTTGACAATTTCCGTTGGTTCAAGTGGAATAAAGCGAAAGCGACTATGTCTGTCTCTTAATAGTCGACGGATGTATGTATGTGAGTGTGCCAGAGTGAGTTAACAAATCAGAGTATATACTTATTAACTAAAATAGAAGATTATTATTATTCAGGAATCATAAATTATGTAACTAAAACAGTCTAAGGTTGTCAATTTCATTGTGGCGAAACCTGTGTAAATGATCTTCGTCACACGTCATGTAGGAATTTGATATTTCTCTTCTTAAGCTGGCGTTGAGCTACCGCGTTTACCAAGCTTCTGGTTATTTGACTCCCCTTGTTTTTTATGCACCGGCCTTCAGGAACTGGCTGTTACTCGTTATCTGAAGGTCCAGACGGAGAAGTGCACAACTTCGTGGCCATGCCGGTACATTCTGGAGGGCTCCCTATTGAGAAATGTCCACAAAATGGCGATATGGTGGTACCTCGAAAGGACTGTTCGCCGCTGGCGAGATATCTTCTAAGGCGAAACGGTTCTGGCTAAGTTCTCGGGATGGTGAAGAGTTAGGCTATCGTGGAGGATATGGCGCGGTAGCGCGTTGGTCCTGGTAGTCTGAGAGGGACGTTAGTGGGTGCACTACGGATGATGTCAGTAGCTTTCTGGGGAATCCTTTCGGAAACCACATGCTAGTTGGCTTCAGGCTCATGTGGGATTCCTGCTTCGCTTCCATCGGTCAGTTGTAGGGTTTTTAGGTCATCTATGCCAGCTGTGCGTCGTCGCCTCCTATGGACTTCTTGTAGGCGAACTATATTCCTGGAAATCTACTTGATTACTTTGTAGGTCCCGTTAAACTTCGGGGCCAATTTAGTTACAAATCCTTCACATGCTATGGACAAGTGCCTTAGTAAGACCTAATCACCTCATCATTCTATTTTCCAGGGAGTTGGGTTTTTCTCTTTCCAGAACGAGAAACGCTGGCGTAAGTCCAGTATCTATAGCTAGTGTGAATTCGGGAAAGACAGCTCATTTCGTTTAGCTTCTCTCCGAGGTACTGAGCAATCATGGTCTTCACTGTACGTGTTGGCTCCCAAGCCGTTCGTGAGCACTCCGAAATTGAAAAATATTTGCTCCAAGCGAATGCGTTGACGCATTGCTCAAATCTTTATTATTCATTATTAAACATTTCATTTTCAAATTCAATTCTAATATTAGTGTTTCTTTGCTAACGTCCGCTCAATCTGCTTGCTAAATTGTCGACGTCGCAGCGGCTGCATCTAAGCCGATGAGATTCTCTCGCAGCCATCTCTCCCAGAAACGGTCTGTAAAGTGGCTGGCAATCCGACACGTTTTCGCCTGTTAAGGTCCAGACAGCTCCATGGAGCTTTACTCGCGCAAACCACTGGAACTGCCCAACAGTTTGGTTCGGAGTCAGCGCCTTCAACTCAGCGTTGTCCAAAGGTACATACTTTAGCGGCCTTCACTTGAGAGTCTGCTCCACATCCGCAAACGAAGCTCACAACACTTCATCTCGTACACCAGCCTTGGGTAGCCCTGGCCACCCTTATGCGACACGCTGGGCTAGCTTTCGCGACTTTTATCACTAAAGCGTGCATGCGATCGATCCAATATTGTTCCCGTAATTCGTTCACTACAATCTCATTATGCAAGTGATGATGTCTCCTGTGGTGGAACTCCGCTGTAAGATATGTCGATGATTTTTAGGATGTCCTACATGGACATCTTCAATTTTGTCAATTCGTCTTTTAACGCGTAAGACTCCTAATGTATCCAAATATGGAGAGCATTTGAACAGCTTACTCTTGCGATTCGTCAAAGACCGTCCTTTGCTTAGGCATCTGATCTCTTCATGAAACTCCTCTTCTGACAGGCACATAAAAATATAGCATCCATTTCCACGTCGCCTCTGCACAGCCCGCAGACGCTTTTACGTGAAAATTAGTTTGGGATTGGAGGTTATGCACGAAAGACTGGAAACCCAACTACGTTTCTCTTCATGGTGCAGCACCTCCACGAATCCAATATAGTACTTCCTTTAAGTCTTAATAGACACCGAATGCTCTGATTCTATAAATTTGGCTAGACGTAGACCAAGCATTAACAAGATTAACAACGCGAACTTCAATTTGGTCAAACATCTCGGTTATATGATATCTCGGTATGAGTCAGGTAACTCAAGTTCATCAAGCTTTTATAACAAGGCTGTTTACCAGCGTTGGGCAGTAGCTAGTCTTCCTTTCCATAATCTGCACCGCGCGTTTGTCATTCTTAGACCGCAACGGCTTCGTTGACGCTTGTACTATCTAATCTAATACTCTCTTCATTGAGCCAAGGCTCTGCATTGCATTCACATAAATGCAATACGTACGGTGACTGAGACTGCCAGCCCAACGCTCGCAAACGTGTTTGTTATGGAAATTTGCTCCACCAGCACAAGTTCATTTCTTCGTGGATTGACTTGTTTTTTTTCTCACTCCTGCTTAAATATAAATTTTCGGGTTAAAATCATCGCGACCGACTCTATAAGTTTTCTGATAGTCCGGTGTTAACTTTATTAATAACATAAATCCAATCCATCGATTTGAATTTGCTCTATTTCTGTTATTTCTGTTTAATTATACTAACGCAAAATCAAAGAATTAAACTTGTTTCTGAACAAAAACAAACCCCCTCTTTCTTTGCTCTAGCGCTTATACTTCTTACCGTTTCAATTCGCTATCGCGCTGTCACACATTGTTACAGCGTGTGCATTCTTTTGTTCGCGCTCGCATCTTTGAACCGCGTACAAGTGACACGTGTAACTGTGTAATTTCTCTTAGATATTTTCAATCTTTCTCTGCAGGTTTGACGCAAGTATCGAATTCACTTTAAAACTGTGTGAGTTTTTTCTTTGGCTTTTTTCTGAGACATTTTTTATTTTTTGTTTCAATTAATATTTGGAATTAATTTATAATGTCTGTCTGCTCTAACAAAAAGTGTTTAAACCGCCCCGCGCCCCATAACGCATTTCTCGCATGTTGGCTGTGTGAAAATGTCATGCACGTTAAGTGTGCTGGCTGCACAGCCAAGGTAAGAGATAGTTTGGAGCAAAAAAGGAGTCTCAAATGGGGATGTGACTCATGCCGAGGAAGAAATTGAGATAAGGGTATTCATGAGGCAGACCAGGGATAGGTTTCAAGAACTCTCATCTAGTTTTCGCAAACTCTATGATGAGTTCAATGCTCTGGAGACGGAATTTAGAAGCTATAAGCTGCTGAACGAGTCTCCAAAGCGGAAGAAAACTAGTGTGCGTAATTTGTCCCCGCATCTGCCGATACCTAACTTAGTCTCGGCCGCGATGTCACATTCACCATCTCAAGACACAACTCCGTTTGACTGCATTTGTAGTAACAGTTTTTGGCCGCATCACATTTTAGCAATAGAATACACGGCCAAAAAGAAAACTCATAGGTCAGTCAGGCTTTCTATCCCTCCCAATTCCTTGCCTTCTGGAACGCCAGCATCTGCTGGTGTCCAAAAAAACTAGTTTCGTCCCTTTTTCTGGCCTATCAGAATGTAAGAGGACTTAAATCTAAGCTTCCTAGACTATATGTAGATAGTTTAGCATTTGACTTTAAAATTTTAGTGTTTACAGAGACATGGCTTAAACCTGATATTAACGATGCATCCGTTCTTTCTTCAAAATTTTCAATTTATAGGTGTGATCGGACTTCTCGTGCAGGCGGAGGAGTTTTGATTGCGGTGGACTCTGCCTTATACTCTGACAATCATACCCTGATAATCAGGAAATTGAGTTTGTCAGTGTCAAGGTTGGACTTAAATCCTTCTCGGTCTACATCACTTGTTCTTATATCCCGCCACAATCCGACATGACGGTGTATATTAAACATTTTGAATATATTCAACATGTGTCATCATTGCTTTCTAATAGGGACATATTAATTGTCTTTGGTGATTTTAATCTACCTGAAATAGCATGGTCCCCTTCTGACGAGTCTGGCCTGCTGCTCCCTTGTACTTCACATTTATTTATTGATGGCCTGTTCGAGTTATCATTAACTCAAATAAATCCAGTGCGTAATAAAAATGGAAGATCTTTGGATCTGATATTCGTGTTGGATTCTACCAACTACGCAGTCACTAGAATTGACCCTCTTGTCTTTCCAGAAGACAACTTTCATCCCACTTTGGAATTAACTGTTGATCTGGCGTTTCGTGCACCAATTGTTAGTGCCTGCCCTGTGCCCAAATCCCGTAACTTTCGTAAAACTAACTTTGTCAAACTAAATAGTCTCATTCTTTCAACAGATTGGTCCTCCTTGTACAGATGTTCAGACATGAATCAAGCTATTTCTTTGTTTTATAATACTCTCGATTCTCTTTTTGAAGTTTGTGTCCCATTGAGGACTCCGGTGTTGTCTCACAGAGCTCCCTGGTTTTCTCGTGAGTTATCCAACTTGAAGAATGTGAAATCGAGATATTATAGAAAGTATAAGAAATCGGGTCGTTCTTCAGACTTTGCTCTATACGCAGTTGCACGTTCTAACTTTATGATGCTTAATGCACAATGCTATAAAAATTACCTTCAGCGTCGTAAATTAGAGTTTTCCCGCGACCCGAAGCGGTTTTATTATTTTGTCAATACTAAACGTAAGACATCTATCCACCCATCTTGTTTATCTTTTGAAAATATCACAGCCGACTCTGATCAAGCAATTGCTGATCTGTTTGCTGATTTTTTCACATCTACTTACTTCTCAGTAGAATATCGAGCAAATCTTCCGTATCATTATCAGTTAAGAAAATCTAATTGTATCTGTATTCCTTCGATCGACGAAAGCTCGCTACATAGCGTGCTTAATTTAGTAAAACTTGTGTACTCTCCTAGTCCTGATGGTATACCTGGATGTGTAATAAGGTTTTGCGCCGCGGCATTATGTAAGCCAATTCAAAAATCCATTTGGAAGGAATCCTATATAATTCCTCTCCATAAAACTGGTAGGAAATCCGATGCATCTAACTATAGGGGTATTTCTAAATTGTCCGCTATTCCTAAAGCTTTTGAAAAGTTAATTACTTCTCAACTGCAACATTTTTGTAGTTCTATAATTTCACAATCGCAGCATGGATTTGTGAAACGTAGATCTACAACCACTAACCTTTTAGAATTTACATCATTGACGATCGAAGGATTTCGGAATGCAAGGCAAACTGATGTCATATATACTGATTTCAGCAAGGCTTTTGATTCTGTTAATCATACGCTACTTCTCCTTAAATTAAATAACATTGGCTTACCTAGCCCTTTAGTTTCCTGGATTCGGGAATATCTGACAGGCAGAACACAGAAGGTTCTTTTCAAGTCTTTATATTCTAGGACCATAAATGTGACTTCGGGAGTGCCCCAGGGCAGTCATCTGGGACCATTGCTTTTTACTCTTTTTATCAATGATCTTCCGTCTGTTATAAATCATTCTCATGTCCTTATGTACGCAGATGATGTTAAGCTTTGTCTTAGTTACGAAGATATTATCTCTCACTGTCGGTTACAATCTGATCTTCAAAATTTTCAGTCGTGGTGTCAAAATAATTTGTTAACTTTAAATCCAACCAAATGGAAGGTCATGACTTTTCACAGAAATACTCCGCGGTTGGTAACTTTTCTTAATGAAAAAACGTTTTCATGAGATGAACGATTTGGGCGTCCTTATGGACTGTAAATTAACCCTTAAATCTCATATCTCCACTACTGTAGGTAAAGCTATGGGTGTTCTTGGGTTTGTTAAACGATGGTCAAAGGAGTTTGATGACCCTTATACAACCAAAATTCTTTTTACCTCATTGGTTCGTCCTATTTTAGAATATGGATCTTGCATATGGTCTCCTCAATATGACTCACACAAATCAAGAATAGAATCTGTCCAAAAACAGTTTCTACTCTTTGCTCTTCGTGGTCTGAACTGGGATCGCAATATCAATCTGCCATCGTACTCTAGTAGACTTCTTCTTGTTAACCTACCATCTCTTACTAATCGTAGAATAATGCTTGGTGTGATTTTTATGCACAAGCTCCTTAATGGTGATATAGACTCTCCTAAGCTATTGAGCCAAGTAAATCTATCGGTTCCTTGTAGGCCTACTATAAATTTTATACCTCTATCTCTTCCCCGCTGTACTACTAACTATGCTCTGCATAAAGCTTTCCAAGTACTTTGTTCTGATTACAATCGACTTTACAATCGACTTTAGTCTCTTCCTACATTAAAAAAATCTATCCTTTTACATTTAGCTCGTAACTAGTTATAGTTTTCGTTTCTTGTCTGTTTTGTGGAATGTCCCCGCGACTCGAGCCGTGCGTCATGTGGCTAGCGCCCTTCTGTCGGTTGGGCGGGAGGTTGTGGGCACTTAGTGCACCCGATGGGATTCGAGAGAAGAAAAAAAAAAAAAAAATTTAGCTGGAGTTCCAAAACATCCGTTACCAAAACCGATCAGCATTCACAATTGTGGTCAGGGCTGTTTTATCACAAGCTGTTATTGATGATGGTCGGCTTCTATTTGCGGTATTATTTTCAATATTTCCATTTCTATTATATTTGTTTATTATTCCTTGAACAGACGATTTAGCCAGATTTAATTGTTTGGTTATTTCACCAAAAGTGTCCCCAGATTTATAATAATCTAAGGGTAATCTTCTAATTTCTTCGCAAATCGGTTAACCAAGTGCCATCTTTGCTAAATGTTGAATAATTTGAAGCAGTAACACATTTTTTACCTTCGGCATTGCATAACTGTTTCCAGATTATGACTAGATAGTGATTATGTTACACTGTTTGCTTCTGTTTCGATCTTCTTTCAATGCTAAGCTAAGCTAACGCACCGTACGTAACGTACAACAAACATTTGTTGTTCTAAAATTAAGAAAATAAAATGATATTGCAAAAAAAATCAGTTTTGCATGTGTTATCTACTTTAGTGTGGAAAATATCGTCCGTTAAACATTGTATATGGGTAAAAGAAACTTCCGTATGAAATAATAGTTGTCGGGGCTTGTAACACATCCTAGCCAAGAAAGAGCAGATTAAGTGTTAGAAAGCAGTATATATTGGCTTATCAACGCACAATATCTTTAATTTATTGCCTGTAAAATACAAGACCTACAACTTTTTGAAGTCTATCTGGATGTACTGCGGAAAAACGCAAAATGAGAGCAACATAGAAAGCGTGCATAGGTATAAGTATACATATTCCTAATATGATAACTAAAATAAAGACTCAGCAGTAAAAATACACCGCCATATAAGTCAAATTATTGAATCGAGTGTATATTAGAGGTCTTTTTCATCGAAACGACTATTGAACCTTCTGTCATTAAAGCCATAGATCAATATAATATTCTTAAGATAGTAGGTTACGACATATGTAGATTAAACTCGTAAATTACTCTTATATAGACTGTCAGAGATTTAACCAACAATAAACATTGAAAAAATTTAAAAATTTTTCGTTCTCAAATAGTATGCCAACCTTGTCTACCCCATATTTGATTGCGCAATAATATACCCGCACGGGCTATTCAGACCTTTGGTTTAGGTGCAGGGAATAGGAATAAATAGATTATTTCAATTCATTGACATACTGTTTATATATTTTTCTATATATCTGATCTAATAAAAATAATATTTTGTTTTTCTTTAATTATATAGTATTCAACAATATAAAAATCCAATTTGTGCTGAATTCACATGCGCTACCATTCTAGCAGAATATCGAAACGATTCCGAATTCATCGAAGATCAATTAAACGAAACGCAAAGTTTTATTAACGTAATTTGGCTGGGTTACAAATTCAAGGAAACCATAAAATGGTTAATTGATGTATATAAAAAGAAATACAGTTGCCTTCAAAAAAGATTTATTGTTTTACACTGGGTACCATCGGAAATAATTGATACTAACATTCAATTTGCAAAAATTACCATGCCACAATGCGAAGACTTTAAATCTTTACAACACGCTAACTGTAAATATGAGTTAACACCAATTTTAAAATTTTACTTTAATAGTTTAAACTCTGACAAGACACTCATACATGCATTGCACCACTTTTATATATCTGATACTGATTTAACAGAGATTCTGAAAGACTTAGACTATCAAAGAAAAGAAAAAACATCTGATGAAGCTGTATATAATGAAGTTGCATGCAATTGGCTGCTTAAAAATGAAGCAGTGCATAGCAAATGGATAACTAAAGAGTTTGTTACATTATACATTGGTGGCATATTTCCGCTAAATAGTACCTATCGAGGACATGAAAGTATTGAAAAAGTTGCGGAACTGGCAGTAACTGCTATAAACAGAAATGAATCTATACTGCCAGGCTATCGCTTGGCCTTATGGATAAATGATGGGGCTTGCAAGTCCGACATGGTATTGAAAGCATTTATACATTACTACAATCAACCAAATGTCCTGGGTGTCCTGGGACCTGCATGTACTGAGACCATAGAGCCAATTGCTGCGATTTCGAAGCATATGAACATGATGGTAATGTCTTACTCAGCAGAGAGTGCTCCTTTTTCCAATCGGGCGGATTATCCCTATTTCTTTCGTACAATTGGCTCAAATTGGTTGTTCATTGATGCATATCTGGGAATAATGAAAGCTTTTGGGTGGAGCCGCGTTGCTACTTTAACCGATCATAAAACTACAGAATATATTTCTTATATGGAAAGCAAGATCAAACATCACAATTTTACTTTGATTTTCAATCGTGAATTGCGCACAATGGCAAACACCTTTGAATTGAGAGAGGTTTGTTGTGAAGTTCGATAACTAAATTAAGAAGAATTTTTAACTATTACTTATTTCAGCACTTACTTCAATTAAAGGAAGCACATGCAAAAGTAATAATTGCAGACATTTATAGTTATAACGCTGCAATTGTCCTATGCGAAGCCAAAAAGTTAGAAGTAAGTATTTTTTCTCAATGCAACTTATATTATTAATAGTAAGTTTTGCAGATGACTCAGAAACATGATTATGTTTGGTTTCTACCATCATGGCTATTAAAGGACTTCACCACATGGCAAAGATTTGTTAATAATAGCTGCAGTGCTAAAGAATTCCGTAATGTAACTTCAGATAGTAACAAACAAAAAAGCATACAATTTATAACTCATTCTTACAGATCATCCAAGGACATTTTAGTATAAGGCACACTCCATTCGGTGATCTTAAAAGTCAGATGCAGGAAAGAAAATCTGTAGAGGCTTGGCTTGATGAATATAAATTATCAAATGCTTTTGTCTCAAATTATGCAGGATATACTTACGATGCTGTATGGGCACTTGCACTAGCTGCACACAAGCTACTTCATAAGGACAAGCATGCAATTAGTGGTTTAAGAACAAGCGTTCTTGCAACGCAGTTTGCCGAATTTATATGGGAAACTGATTTTGATGGGTTATCCGGTAGAGTGAGTTTCAGCCGTGGTGCGTTTGTGGGCACTCGAATTATTGGTCTGGACATTTTGCAGTGGCGGAGTAAAAATTTTGATATAGTTGGCACATTCAAACCTATGATCGAGGGAAGGGGGAAAGAAATGCGTATAGGCAACAGTTGTTTAACGATAAATCATTCAAAAATATTTTGGCAAAATAACTGGATACCAGAAGATGGGACTTACGATTGCAAGTTTTCATTTTTGGCTCGTGCATTGAAAATTAGTTGTTCATTATCTTTTATAGTAATCGCTTTAAGTTCGTGCTTACTTTTCATAACGTTTCTTTCATTATTATCATTTTTCTTTTGGAAAAATCGATTTAACCGAAAGATAAAATATTCTGCACAGATCATGAAAATGTTCGGCATTGACCTGTTATCGCCGACGCACAATAAAAGCAACACTTTAGACAAGTGGGAAATCGCAAAGGAGAATGTAGTAGTCAATCGGAGATTGGGTGAAGGAGCATTCGGAATGGTTTACGGTGGAGAAGCTCAGCTGTCATTAGGATCATGGACTGCAGTTGCTGTAAAAACAATGAAAACCGGTCAGACGACGGAAGATCGGTTAGACTTTTTATCGGAGGCGGAAGCCATGAAGAAATTCGACCATAAAAATATAATTAAACTCTTAGGCGTATGCTTGCAGAGTGAACCAATATTTACTATTATGGAGTTCATGTTGTATGGTGACTTGAAAACATACCTCTTAGCTCGCCGAAATATAGTCAATGAAAAAATTACTGATGAATCTGATATTTCAGCAAAACGACTCACCAAGTATGCTTTGGATATAGCACGGGGTTTGGCATACCTTGCTGAAAAGAAGTACGTTCATCGTGATATCGCATGTAGAAATTGTTTAATTAATGCTCAACGAGTTGTTAAGATTGCAGATTTCGGTATGGCTAGGCCTACATATGAAAGCGATTATTATCGGTTTAATCGTAAAGGTGTTCGAAAACTATTCCCAGTACGTTGGATGCCCCCTGAAACACTCACTTCAGGCTTGTTTACACCAGCTTCTGATGTATGGTCTTTTGGAGTAGTTGTTTTTGAAGTCATATCTTTTGGCTCATATCCGTACCAGGGCTTAACCAATAATCAAGTGCTTGATTATGTAAAAAGTGGAAATACACTGCAGATTCCCATTGGAGTTAAGCCCCAGCTTAAAAGTTTCCTAAAATCCTGCTGGAGTCAAGAGGCTAGCAAACGTCCAACTACAATAGAAATAATTGATTACATTTCAAAATATCCTCGTCTGCTAACTCCATGCTTGGACTTTTCCGGTATTTTTGTACAAATATCCGAAAGTAAAATTGATCAACTCGACTTAATGGAAAATACGCCCAAAGCATCTCCGCTAAAAACAGATTTGTGCTCTCCAAAAAATAATAGCAAAAATTATTTTAAGCAGCACAACTTTATAAGCAAGTTTACACAGATGACCGATACAGATACAATAATAGGCCCTGCAGATTCTACTGCGACAATAACACCGGACGGTTACAGTATAATGTCCCCTTTATTAATGCATCCAGTGCGTAACTGCCCGGAATCACAGTAATTTACATAGTAATGAATTAGTTTTGTAAAAAATGGATTTATTCTGTCACTTAAATATTCTATTCACATCTATATTAAAATATCAAAATAATAAAAATAACTTTGCTTTTTCTTCTTCTATCACTTTGGTTGGTCATTTAGTCGAAGATTGGATGGAGTTTAGCAGTACTTCACGTAGAAAATAAAATGAAAGCTAAGGTGAATTTAGATTGGTAACATCATCGCTCGGACACGAGACACACCAAAAAGACGAGTTTCGTTACAATATAGTTGTTACTTGTTAACTAGTCTAGACTTTGCCACATGGTCTCTAGAATGAGGCAGGACCACCAAAAATGTGAAAGGTCGAGCTTCGTTCGATACTCTGGCCTCCCTTGACTTTGCTCTGCTCAAAATACATTCAACACTGCTTGTAGAGGATCTGTTATTGATCTAATTTTTGTCAGTATCGAGATATTTAGATTCTCATAGTAGTCAATTAGAGAGTTTCATACGGCCAGCGATCATGAGCCGACTATCCTCTAAATCGGAAATAGTACTCCGAGGAAGTCAGCACCTTCATATGCTGCTCATATGAAGTCATATAAAGTAGATTCCATTTCCAAGCAATAATTTTCGATCGCATTGCATTGTGCCCCAAAATACCGCCCTGATACCTACAAACTTGTCAGCAAGACGTTATCAGTTGGATTTTTCTAACCCAGTCTCAGCTGCAAGGCTCTGGGCCTGGATACAGTTCCAAATCGTTCTCTAAACCTTGACATGCACCGTGGTTTTTGTCAAAAATTGTCTCTAATGTCCAAACTTCTTGATGGCAAACTGGTTTTTTCTGGATTTCTATTCATTCGTGATCATTTTTGCAAAGCTGATGCGCTGAGTAAGTTTTTTTCAAAACAAAGTTGCAATTCAAAGTAGTTAAGTTGTGCACATTAAATTCATTAGCATGAATTTTGAAGTTCAAGGTATTTACTTTAAATTCTGATATAATTAACCAACTTATTAAATTGTTCTTGTGAAATTAATTTAATTGATTCAATCTTTTTTCACTGTTTCGTGATCATCTTTTTCATGATTAGATGGAGTTTTAGTTGTGAACCCACAAAATTCCACAACTGTGTTGTATGTCATTGTAATTGTCTGGCTTTTGAGGTAATAAATGTGTTCAGGTAACCTCAATAAAGTGACGAAGTCTTACATTTTCTAAGGACTGCTTTGCACTAAGAAACATCTGTTTGGCATATTGTGCTATTGTTTTCTGCTCTGTTTTCGTAGTTTATTGTGGTGTATGATCATTTATTCTTTTATTAAAACATTCTTTTTATTTGATTTGGGTTTTCGTTTGAATTCGATTCTGGCAGACAATTTTCACAAGTGAATTTTTACAAGCGAATATACATATCATTGATCTTTGGTGCACAGAAAATTGAACCCGTGCAAAAAATTCAAGACATTGAATGATATTGTACATGGAGAAATTTAAAAGAATGGCTACCTCACTGAACTGGATTATTTATCAAAGCGAATTATGTACATATGCAAAAGAATTGTATCTTTTTGACAAAAGGCTACAGATATCTTTTTATCAGACAGCAGTTTACAAACACTCGTACGTACCCCTCAGTCTAATAAATGAATTTGATGAGTCTAAAATTATTTGGAAGAAAAAAAAAACCATGATGAGGAAAAATATTTTAAAGATAAAATTGACCTACTTCGACCCATAAACTTTTCTCACTTCATCGAAGTCGGTCGTGTTTTTTTGCGCTCTCGCTTTTAATAATTTTCATAATTTTACTTCTTTTGAGCTTCTATATTTAACGATCAAATTGCATGAAAAGTATATTCGACGACCGCTAACTTTTATTTATTCTTAAACATTTAATCAAAGCTATCATTAAATTTTATTTTACTAAACAACAAAAATATCAGCTTTGTTGTTGTGTCTGCATACTTTGATTTTGTGTTTCTGATCTCTTTTACTTATATTCGCGCTCTCGCGTACTCAGTAGTGTTGTTGCTTGTTCAGTGTTTGCTCTCGCGCTATTACATTGCTCGCGTTCGTGACCGTTACTCTCGCGGTTGTATCAGTTTTTTGTTGTTGTGTGTTTATCTCAACTCTAAATTGTTTCTCTCTTTTTTCAAGTGCATAATATTGCACCTTTAACCCTTGTGCTACCTTGTGCTTCTTATACGCTTTTTTTTTTGCTTTAAATAATAAAAATTAATAATGTTGGTCTGCTCATTTAAACAGTGCCCTCATCCCCAAAAGCTCCAAGAAGACTATGCTGGCTGTGTGACAATGTTATGCATGTTAAATGTGCTGGTTATACGCCCAGAGTTAAGGATAGCATTGGAAATGTGGGGGCCTGAAATGAAGTTGTGTAGCGTGCCGGGACGTTGAAATGGAAATGCGTATATTTATGAGGTGGACTAGGGAGGGCTTTCTATAGCTTCGGGAAGAGTTTTCGACTCTGGAAACTCAGTTTAATAGTTATAAATTATTTAGCGAATCCCCGAAGCGGAAGAAGACCATTCCTCGGCATTTCTCTCCCGATCCACCAGCATCTCTACTTTTAACGGCTCCGTCTTCAGGTAACAACCCAACCCCGAATTGGCTGCAGGTGCGGACACTATTGCCATTTCCCCTGGCAATCCTGTCCCGCAAACTGATGCGATATCGGGTGTAGTGTCCGATGCGTCCGGGCGAACATCCTCTTCTGGAGATGTTCCCAATAAAATAGTAACAAGGGGGGTTCTCAAGGCGTTATCCGCCGCAGTAGCTCCAGCGCCGAAATCTGTGGCTGCTGCTGCGGTTGGTGCCTCGAGCTCGCTTCTTGTCGGTATTCCACCAAAAAAGAAAGCTTTTGTTTCGAGGCTAGATCCCAACACTGCATCAGATGATGTCATAGCCCACATCCGGGCAAAAATCGTAGAGCCTAACGTTGCGGTGGAAAAGTTTAAATTTTCGTATTCCCGTGACATTTCGTCTTTTAAACTTAGTGTTCCGCCTAATCTTTTTGACAAAATATGTCATAAAGATTTTTGGCCGGAACACTTAATAGTAAAGGAGTATATAGTTAAGAAGAGGAAAAATCGGCCTCCGATTCGCTAGCCTTCCGCACCAGGTAGCACCAATCCCTCCCTACCTTCAGGCGCGTCAGTACCCACTGGCGGGTCAAAAAACTAATTTCGTCCCTTGTTCTGGCCTATCAGAATGTTAGAGGACTAAAATCTAAACTTTCTAAACTCTATGTAGATAGTCTATCCTTTAAATTTCATATTTCGGCTTTTACTGAAGCGTGGCTAAAGCCAGACATATCCGATGCATCCGTTTTTCCCACAATATTTTCTACATATAGATACGATCGAAATTTCAGAAATGGAGGCGGAGTTTTAATTGCTGTGAACTCAGCCCTTCCCTCTGAATTAGTGACCTTCACAGCAACTCTTGACATTGGGGACTTTAATTTGCCTGACATTTCTTGGTATCCATCAGATGAGTTTTCCATCCTGGTGCCTTCCTCCTCACACTGCTATATTGATGGTCTTCTTGAGTTATCCTTAACCCAGGTTAACCCTGTGCATAATAGAAATGGTAGATTACTAGATCTTATATTTATGTTAGATTCTTCCGACTGCTCTGTTTCGAGAATCGGTCCTTTAGTTGTCCCCGAAGACAATTTCCATCCAACTTTCGACTTAACCATAAACCTTCCTTTTCGATTGCCGATTACCAACTCGACATCTCGCACTCGTTGTTTTCGTAAAACTAACTTTTTGAAGCTCAATGAGCTTATTCTTGCTACAGATTAGTATTATCTGTATTCTTGCAGAGATTTAGACGCTGCTATTTCATTTTTCTATAATACTATGTTTTTACTTTTTGATGCTTGTGTCCCACGTGTCACCCATGTGTCAACTGACAAGCCGCCATGGTTTTCACGTGAGTTATCCAATTTAAAGAATGTAAAATCTAGATATTATAAAAAAGAGTTATCCAATTTAAAGAATGTAAAATCTAGATATTATAAAAAGTGTAAAAAATCCGGTCAATTTTTTCTCTTTATGTAGTTGCTCGATCAAATTTTTCAGTGTTTAACACACAATGTTATAAGGATTACTTACGGCGCTGTAAACTTCAGTTTTCCCGTGATCCTAAGCGGTTTTATAACTTTGTCAACGCCAAACGCAAGGCATCAGTGCATCCGTCTTACTTATGTTTTGAAAATAAAAAAGCTAACGATGATCTGGCCATTGCCGATATGTTTTCTGATTTTTTCAATACAACTTATTCCCTCAAGGATTATCACTGTAACTCTTTGTATCTTTATCAGTTGAATAGGTCTAATTGTATCTTTAATCCTGTGATCGATGAAAGTTCGCTCCTAAGCGTGCTTACTTCAATAAAACCTGTGCACTCACCAGGACCAGATGGGATACCTGGTTGTGTACTCAGGTTTTGTGCTGACATTTTGTGTAACCCAATTCTTAAGTTATTTACTTTGTCCGTTACAACTTCTACTTTCCCATCTATTTGGAAGGAATCTTTTTTTATTCCTCTTCATAAAAAAGGTAACAAGTGCGTAGCATCAATTTATAGGGGTACTTCTAAATTGTCCGCTATACCGAAGGCCTTTGAGAAAATTATAACTTCTCAATTGCAACATTTCTGTAGTTTTGTACTTTTATCTAACCAACATGAAATGAAAAGGAATTCAGGAATAAATCGCAAACTGATTTCATTTATACCGACTTCAGTAAGGCCTTTGATTCTGTTAATCATACACTGCTTTTGTACAAGCTGAACGAAATTGGCCTTCCACGCCTTCTGCTCAGCTGGATTCTGCAATATTTGACTGACCGTACACAAAAGGTCCTATTTAAATCCTCACTGTCTAAGACCATCAAAGTAACTTCGGGGGTACCACAGGGTAGCCATCTTGGACCATTGCATTTTACATTTTCGTGTGCTTATGTACGCTGACTAAACTTTACCTTAGTTTCAAGGATTCAGGTTCCCCGCGTCTGCTTCAAGCCGATCTTAATAACCTCCAGACTTGGTGTGAAATTAACTTATTAAACCTAAATATTTCGAAGCGTAATGTCATGTCGTTTTATAGATCTTCCTTTCACCTAGAAACTTATTACCTTAATAATACTCCACTTGAACGTTTAAATGAGATGAGTGATTTGGGTGTACTCATGGACCATAAATTAAGTTTCACTCGTCATATTTCTACCTTAGTCAGCAAAGCCCAGAGTGTTCTTGGTTTCGCCATCGATGATCGAAGGAATTAGACAACTAAAACCCTTTTTATTTCACAGGTCCGTCCTATTCTGGAGTACGGATCATGTGTTTGGTTACCTCAATATGAATCACACCAAATTAGAATTGAATCCGTTCAAAAGCAATTTTTGATTTTTGCTCTTCGTGGTTTAAACTGGGATTGCAATGTTAACTTGCCATCGTATTCTAGTAGACTTCTTTTAATCAATCTTCCTTCGTTACTTAATTACTTCTTAGAGTAATGCTTGGTACTTTGTTTATACACAAGCTTCTTAATGGGCAAATAGACTCTCCTAATTTATTAAAACATGTCAATCTATCTGCACCTTGTAGACTAACTAGAAATGATGTCCCATTAACTTTAACAAGTTGCACTTCAAACTATACTTTACATGAACCTTTCCGTGTCCTTTGTTCCGATTACAATCGTCTTTATCACTTAATCGGATCAGAGTCCTCTATTCCTACTTTAAGAACTTCTATCCTTAGCTATCTAGCGTTAACTTTAAGTATGTATTAATTGTCGTCTGTTGTCCACGCGACTTCGTTTTTGCACGCAAAGAGAGATTTGCGGCTGGCCATTAGGCATAAGGTCTTTCTAAGGCAACAACACATGTCCAAAGCGTGTGAAGAATTTGCAGCTAAATTGGCCCATTAGTTTGACGGGCCCTACATAGTAATCAATGGGAGATAATGACGTACATGCTGCATGGCCTTAAATCCTACAACTGACCGGAATTAACGTTGGAAGCGAAGCAGGAATCCCACATGGCGCTGAAACCAAAAAACCTGTGGTTTCTGAAAAGATTCCCCAGGAAGTTCCGAAACCAATTAACGAACATTCCTGTTCCCCTTTGATGGAGTCTCGTACTAAGAACCAGTCATCATTTCCCGTCACTAGGCGAGATCAAAAACTATCTTTCTTGTTCATTTTAATATTATTTTGCATCTTTAGTTGTAAGTTTCTTCTCGCTTTTTGTAAACCACACTGATAGGGCAAATAGGATTAAAAGGAGTAATGTATAACAAATCAGAAGAAATCAAAAAATCACTCCACCGTTCCAGATCACAGAAATAGTTTCCACATTGAAGAGCTGGTATTAACCTGGGGAGGCGGAAACTGCCGACCCCAGATTGATGACAAATAGCAGATGCAACGGAATTACCGATGATACAGTCCGTCGGGATAATAACTTGACCTATCACTCGATTCCGGATAGCCTTTCCCCCATGGAAACCCAGGTCAGAGTATCAGGACCAACGCGGTACTCTCCCATATCCACCACGATCGTCAAACTCTTTCCCATCCCGAGAACTTTGCCAAAATCGTTTCGCCCTAAGAGATATCTCGCCAGCGGAAAACAGTCGTCCTTTCGGAAGTAACTTCCTCGATGATGAGACATGCCGCCCACCTGAGATCCACATGGGTATGGACGGGCAGCCAGACCATTAAACCCCGTCAGCGGAAGGTACCACCAAGTTTCCCGGACCCATATCCCCATTTTGTGGACAACTCCCAACATGGATTCCTCCAGAATAAACCGGCATAGCATCCAAGTTGTGCACTCCTCCATCTGGACATTCAGATAAAGAGTAGCAGCCAGTTCTTGAAGACTGGCGCATAGAAAACATGAGAAGCCAAGTAACCAGAGGCGGCGGGCAGGCTGTATAGCATGCATATCAACCCTTTACGCCAGGTCACCATCACCTTCATTCGTTTCACCACTTGAAGTAAAGGAGGGATGTGACGAAGCCCATTTACTCAGGTTAGACTCATTTAGTTACATAATTTATTATTCTTGTAGTGTCATTCTTCAAGTATATACTCTAACTTGTTATTTTTTATGTGAGCTAGTTTCCCTACAGAGCAAGTATTCTGCTCATCACTATTAACTCACACTGGCACACTCACATGCATCTGTCAACCACTAAGAAACAGACATACGCAACTGCAGGCAATGTACCAAAACGTCATCGCTTGCGCTTGACTCCGCTTAAACCAACGGAAATTGTTAAATACCCAAAGTGAGTATTATGACACTGACGATCACTGTAGCTGCAACTTACATGTCACCAGGAAGGATGGAGATAAGCTACGTATTTTTGGCAACCGCAGGTGACACGTATCGCGACAGTATTGGCGTCGTAGTCTATTTTGATTGGCTTACACTAACGCCAGCAGAAGATGAGAACGAGGCTAAGGGAAACGATCACAGAAAAGCCCGAGAAGTAACTTGGAAACCTTTTTGATTGTGAAGAGAAGTAGTAGACGTGAACCCAAAACTATTACAAATTGATAACTTGAATATCCTGGACGATTACCCGTAAATCTCAGAGCAAAAAAAACTTTGTGCGTGTGTGAGACTAGAGTGTCGCAGATGAGTCTGGTCCATAGAAATGTGACCCCTTGAGCCATTTGACCCCATAACAGGAGCTATTTTAGAATAACCTAGTGTGTGATAGAATTGTCGTATTGTTCTTCAGGCCGGATAACTGAATATAAAGTTTTCAGACCGTTTTCAGTAAATATTTCTTGTAAAATCCTATGAGACTGTAGATCAAATCTTTCCCCTTTTTCTCCAAACATTTCTTTATAAATCGTTCTGTTTAGGAAAGGCCCTGTTAAGTCTGAGAGTTGTACCCCCGCCGAGAAACTTTCTTACAGATGGTGCCCGAGCAATTACCTGAGAAAATGTTTCTTATATATGAAATAATAGGAACTTGAGGATTTATCCTGCGTGGGATAAAGCCCCACCATAATCTAGATCACTCTAATTTTGAGGGACTAGATTAAGAGGGTTCGACAAACTTCGTTAGCAGTCACTTTATTCAATTTTATTTTTAAAGCATAGATTCTTATGCAAGTTAAAACAAACGAGTTTACAAATTAGCAGGCTGCTTTAAGAAACGTATTATTAGGGACAATCATTTGTGCAAATGCGATTAAAAATTGTGGTTTTAAGATGTAGCTATCGGTGGTAACATTCCCCCCTTCGTGAATTTTTCTCGGTTGTTCACCTTTCTGACATCCGACGTCCAAAACTGCTATTTTAGTAATGGAGCGGACCATCGATCCGTGTGGGGTCTTTACCGTAGCTGTGCGCACCTGGTGGGCGTTTAGAAAACCGCATGCTGCGCCTTTGACCCAACTTTTCCAGAAATTATCGGCGAATAGTTGCGTCTGATGCCATCGTAATCTCAGATCGGAAGTATCCACCGCTATTGGTTTATAGCCACTTGCTGTGCAGAGAAGTAGGTGATTCGGCGTTAGGGCTTCGTCATCTGCTGAATCTAAAGAAACAAAGGTTAGTGGCCTTGAGTTTATTATAAATTCGGCTTCCATTAAGGCGTTTCGGAGGTTTCTTCATTAAAATTATTCGTCGGATAGATAGATTTAGATAGATAGACCGATTTAACGGATCGAACCAAACCATGCGCCTCCCATGTGAGGTGTGGGTGGTGGATTGAAACGCCATTTAATAGCTTTTCAGTGACCTCATATTTTGTCAAAATCGATCTTTATAAGCTCCTCCTTGACAGATTTTGCCGTGGCTTCAAAGTTCGTTCCATTGTCGGAGAAGATTTCTCTTGGAGTCCCACGGAGTGCCATAAGCTTTTTCAGACACATTATGTATGAGCTCACGTCGAGTTTATATGTCACTTCTAAATGAACGGCTCTCACCGTTAGGCAGGTGAAGAGAACATCCCAGCGTTTTTCTTTGCGTCTTACAACGTTGACCAACATAGGACCGAAAAACTCTACTCCTGTATATGTAAAGGCTCGTTCAAAGCCGGTCAATCTCGTTTTTGGAATTGTTGCCATTTGTGGTGGTTGAGGTTGCGCCGTAGAATTTTTACATTTTTGACATGCATTGCGGAATGTTTTATATAACACTCGTAGGCGACTTTACTACTTTTGGGAAGTACTATGGCGACACACCCAGCATTTTAACTATCCACTCTGCCCTTTACACAAATGATGTTCTGGGAATCAATATTTACGTTTAAGCTGATCAACGATGTTTATAGTAGAGTGACTTGTGAGTGCGCTGATATCCGCTGAATATACTTCCGATTGCGATTGTTTATATAGCAATAATTTAGCTGCATGTATGTTTTCCGGAGTCAACGCTTGGGGCAATGGTTTTCCTAAACACTTTGCACGCAACTTTCGTAGAAATAAAATCATTGTAGCTACAGCGCGGTGTAGTCGTCTCCAATCAGAAAAGTAATTCACTGCGAACTCTATGTGCTTGAGTTTAATTATTATGAATACATTTTTTCGGAATTCGATTTGTTCGGCATTGTCGTCGGGTAAAGTAATTTTATCTGACCATTTGTCCTCGGGTTGAACAAGAAAATGAGGTTCTTTAATCCAACGCATTTCATCTGGCTTACTAAAAAATTTTGTTGTGTAATTTTCCTTTGTGCTTATCCAGCGCCATTGTTTAAAGCTGGTTTTATCAATTATTTCGCCAACTTGATGCATAACAGAAATTTTAAATTTTCGTGGGTCCATGTTCAGCCACTGCGAAACTGTTTTAGAGTTGGGCTACTTTACATTTGGCTGCTACCAATGATGTGACGACATTCTGACCTTGTTTAATGCGAAGGTAGGTTACGGCAACGTAGGACTGTTCGCTTGCGTCTACAAATGTGTGAAGATCCACCTGTGTTGCAACGAGCAAGAGAACAGAGTAGTAGCGAGGAAATTTCAGACACTCTTCCATTGTCGCCAAAGTATAAGCAGTGGTTCCGGTAATTCCTCATCCCAAATATTTTGAAGTAATATTTTTGGGCCAACTGTGTGACATGACAGGAGGCCCAAAGGATCAAATATAGACATCAGCACTTGTAAGCCTTCTCGTTTTGTTGGGGTTACTTCATCACTCAGGACCTCCCTTTTAAGTCTCGAGAATCTGAAAATAAACTTAAAAACGTAGCTTGTCGGGTCCCAATACATACCAAGCACCTTTTCGGGCTATCCTACCTCTTTGGGGCATTGAGTCCCACAAGATATTGAAGAACAGTATTTGAGTTGGAGCTCCAGTTCCTTATTGTGAATCCACCTTCTGCATGTATATCTCGCAACTTTTGATGCAACTTTTATAGCTTCTGTGTCGTCTGGGAAACTGTCGATTAGGTCATCTACGTAGTGAGCTTTGGTGATGGACTCAAATGCCATTTGATTTTAATATTTGTATATCTCAACAATTGAAATCGGAAGATACCACACATGTTCGGTCGAATCAGTTATTTCTTCAGGTTTGAGCTCAACTGCATATCCTTTTAAGAGTAGATTGTCAATTTGGGTTTGTATTTTGTGAAATAATTCAGGCTCTCGTTTTATTTTAGCTTATAGACAATCTAGTCGTTTAATGGAAGTGGTATAACTTTCTGGTAAAGAAGCGTACCTGTCTTTCCAAAGCAGGCCAACCTCATAATGGCCATTAACCTTTTTGCATGTGTCTTCCAGTATGCGCTTCGCTTTCCTGTCGTTTTCTGAGTACAGCTTCCTCGGTACAATTGGATCCAGGTTAAAACTTTCTCTTATGGCTTCGTCAATTTCATTCCAATTACAAACGCAATGATGAATGGTGATATGTTTCTTCGATTGAGTTGTTCGTTGAATACCACCGTCCAGTGTGCACTTGGACGATGTGGGTACATTTTGACCTCCTTCGCGAATCTTTCGTGGTATAGCGAGAGACCAATTGTTGGCGCCAATAAGAAGCATTGGGGTGGCGGGAATCCGTGTAAATGGGAATATCGCTTACATAATTGATTGATGTCGACAGTTTGCTTAGATAGTGCATGCTTTCTAACTGAATGAGTATTTTTAAATCATAACTTTTTGATGCCATCTACTTCCTAAATTTATATATCAGTTGTGACGGAATCTTTTTCGGTTTTGGTGGTTTCGCTAGTCCATAAGTGGTTCAGGTGTGTAAATTAAGTACATTAAGGATCTTCAAGATGCTTTCGTCAATTAGTGTCACAGATGGTCCTTCATCCAAAAAGGCAAAAGTGTTGATAATTGTTTTGTTTCCGTGCAGTTTGACAGGTAAAATTCTGAAGAATTGTTCATGGTCGCCGTTTCTTTATGGTGAGCGCTAACGACTTCAGTCCTGGATGTGCCTTTATGAAGGAGAGGATGATGCTTTGATTTGCAATATTCTATGCCGCAATCGCGCTTTGAAAAGCGTTTTCGTCAGTGACTTTTAAGGCATCTGTAGCAAGCCTTAGCATCGGTTATTATTTTCTGCCTGCTGTCGATGGGCAGAAGTTGCACTTTTTCACTTTATGCTGCTTGGTACTTTGTAGAGTTGCACACTACGCACCACAAACTAGGCTTCGCTCTTTGTTGGTCGTCACCTCCTCGCTATGATTTTTCGTTAGATGATTCTTGATTAGCTTGGGTATGTGTGTTAACGCTACTAGATTTTTTTGGCATAGGCATTACTTTTGATTCAGCAAGTTGGAATAACCAATCACTGAATGACCTAATGACCGGTATGGAGTCGTTGCGGGGATGCATAGCCCAGCTTAATTTTTGTTGAGTTGGTAATTTTTCGATCAGTTCTTGCAGAAGCATTGGATTGTTCAATTGTGATGTTAAATTGCACGCGTCCATGGTAGCGCACGCGTTTCGTACAGACATTGCCTAATCGATTATAGACTCCAACCTATCTTTAGGTACACTGATTTTCCTCGATCAAACGGTCGAGTATTTGCCCTGGTCGTCCGAAGAAGTTTTGAGCGTATTGATGACTTCAGGAACCAATGAATGTAGTAACAGCTTATCGTGGACTATTTCATAAGTTTTTACTTTTAGACATTTCTGAAGTCAAAGCATATTTTCCGCGACTGAAAATCCAGACATTTTGTTGCTGTTCTCGTTTATGCTGATAAATATTGGCCAGTCCTTTGGATTTCCGTTGAAAATTTGGAGATCTGGCGATAAAGCTTGCCTTGCGGCTAACTGAGAAGTAGGTACATTTTATTGGAAAGATATTACCTGTGCTCCCTGTTGCTGTGCAAGCAAGATATATTTTTGTTCGATGTACTTCTTTTCTACTTCACGAGATTCTTCCAGCATTGCCAACATCAAATTGTTTGAGCTTGAAGTATAGTTGTTGGCTGGGATTCAAGCTGTTCTAAAACTTTAATGGTATGACGGTGATGGTCTTTGTCCAGAGCTTGTTCATGCAATATTATCAGCTAATTCATTACAGCTATTGCAAGTCCATTCCGTCAGAGCTATAGAGCTGGTAACTTCAACACATGAAAAGTAATAACAGTCGCTGCAATTGTCGCATTGCGCCCAATTCTGGATACCATTGTTATTGTGAAGTCTTTCTGCAGGTGGCACAGACAGTGTCATACCGTTCAATAGGCATGATGATAAATACTTCTTCTAATTATTGAAGTCTATTGCTTCAATGTTTGAAAACGTGTTTATGTAAATTTACTAACGTTTTGCACAATACACTACATGAGGTTTTATTTCACTTATACACACATGGCTTTTAGATTTGTAGTATTTTAGTATGTAGGCTCTTATTTTGATGAATGTCTTCATGTATTTTGAACTTTACACATATGGTGAAATTCATGCACGCTTTGTGTTATTTGTCCGAAAAGCTTTTTAAAGAAATGTTGAGGAAGTAGATTAAGAGGGTTCGAAAAATTTTGTTAGCAGTCACTTTATTCAATTTTATTTTTAAACCATAGATTTTTATGCAAGTTTAAGTTAAACGAGTTTACAAATTAGCGAGCTGCTTTAAAAAACGTTGTAGGATTGGAACACCCTAAAATAGTGGTGTTAAGATTTAGGTATCGGCATCTTGATGTACTTTGTGAGGTTTACGTCTATCATGAAAAATAAACTGGCGAAGTTCTAGTCGGTGATAGAACGGTGCTTGTTCCAGCGGAGTCTGGATAGAGTAAATGGCCGAATCTTTGACAGAAATTTAGTTTAGCAAAGCACATAAAGTATAAAAACAAATTTATATAAATATAACGTAGTCCCGATCGGAATTTCCCCGCAACGTCGTGCAAGTACAGTACTTCAGTCTAGAACCTGCAGTATAACAAGGTTGCATACAGTAAGGAATTGTATAGTACAGTGTCGTGTATATAAAATCGGAAAAGAACACCCAGCATTGGTATTGCTAGCATTGACGCCAATCTATTAATCTTCACCATCGTTTACTTTACAGAGAAATATCCAACCCACTCACATTATTCCCAACCAGCAATTCAGTGGTTATTCCAGAGCTAACACTTGTTTGGCAAAAGACATACGGCGGGGAAAGAATACAAGTATCCTAACATCTGCCAGTTGTCGAAAGTGTCTGTAGGCACACCATGTGCGATTCTGGCCACTTTACAAAACAATGCCCAAACCAGCGAAGACTTTTATAAACACTAAAAGGTGTGTCTATTACCACCAACGACACTTGATAGCGATGCGGTACTATTAGTTCACAAGAAAGCTGGAGAGATGCGTATGTGTATTGATTTCAAGCAACTGAACACTCAATCCATCAGAGACCCATATCCTCTCCCCTGAATCGAAAACATATTGGAGAAACTCCATCACTCAAAATTCATCTCCACGTTGGAGCTCAAAAGTTGGCAAATCCCATTGTCTAAGACCAGTGGCGAATGTACAGATTTTACAGTTCCCGGTTCTGGGCTGTTTCAATGGAAAGTAATGCCCTTTGGACTGTATTCGGCTGCTGCGACATTTCAACGTGCACTGGATAGCGTGATTTCGCCTACCTAGACGATATAATTGTCATAGGCAAAACGCTTGAGGAACATATGACCAATTTGCAAGAAATTTGAGTTCGCTCTTTGGCTTAGTTGTCGCTGCGACTTTGTACAATTAGAGAAAATTTGGCAAGCAAACAGAGCGGAGGTGAGCAAAGAAGCGCTAATATAAGAATTGAATTTGAAAAGAAATGTTAATAATGAAATTAAATATAATAATAATAAAGATTTCAGGAATGCGTCAACACAATCGCTCGGAGTAAATATTTTTTTAATTTTGGAGTCCTCACGAATGGCTAGCGATGCAACATCCTGAAATATTTTCTTGACTCCAGAAGTATTTGCACAGGGTTGAATATTTCTTACGCAACCTGGAATATTTTTCTGGCTCCAGAAATATTTGCACAGAGTTGAATCTTTCTTGCGCATGGGAATCGTGGCTTTGGATTACCTGACTTGTGTCAAATACTACATGGCAGACGTGAATAAAGAACCGACTTGCTGAGAGAGGAAGCGAGAGGGAGATACGAAATTTGGAACACGAGCAAAGTTTGGGTTAATTTAACATACGAAAGACCGAGATGGACGAACAGCGTAACCTGATGCTAAGCACCAAGATTATTTGGTGAGCTCTAAACCGTAGATTGTAACGATGCCTACCAACCAAGGGTCGGATGCTTTCGATATCGCAAAGCGCGATTCTAGACGGAATGTTTGCCACAAGAATGGGAGATTGCACAACGATTGAAACGATTGGTGCTTGATCCGTCAGCATGGGCTGCGCCTGCACCATTTTATTTCTTTTCCGCGCAAAACCCAACGGGTGGACCAGGTGGACTCCCGCCCAACCGACCAAGGGGCGCAAGCCACATAACGCACGGCTCGAGTCGCGGGGACATTCCACAAAACAGACAAGAAACGAAAACAATAACTAGTTACGAGCTAAATGTAAGAGGATAGAGGTTTTTAATGTAGGAAGAGTACAGTCGATTGTAAAGTCGATTGTAATCAGAACAAAGTACTCGGAAAGGTTCATGCAGAGCATAGTTAGTGGTACAGCGGGGAAGAGATAAAGGTATAAAATTTCTAGTAGGCCTACAGGGAACCGATAGATTTACTTGGCTCAATAGCTTAGGAGAGTCTATATCACCATTAAGGAGCTTGTGCATAAAAATCACACCAAGCATTATTCTACGATTAGTAAGAGATGGTAGGTTAACAAGAAGAAGTCTACTAGAGTACGATGGCAGATTGATATTGCGATCCCAGTTCAGACCACGAAGAGCAAAGAGTAGGAACTGTTTTTGGACAGATTCTATTCTTGATTTGTGTGAGTCATATTGAGGAGACCATATGCAAGATCCATATTCTAAAATAGGACGAACCAATGAGGTAAAAAGAATTTTGGTTGTATAAGGGTCATCAAACTCCTTTGACCATCGTTTAATAAACCCAAGAACACCCATAGCTTTACCTACAGTAGTGGAGATATGAGATTTAAAGGTTAATTTACAGTCCATAAGGACGCCCAAGTCGTTCATCTCATTAAAACATTTTAGTGGGATGTCATTAAGAAAATAAATTACCTACCGCGGAGTATTTCTGTGAAAAGTCATGACCTTGCATTTGGTTGGATTTAAACTTAACAAATTATTTTGACACCACGACTGAAAATTTTGAAGATCAGATTATAACCGACAGGGAGAGATAATATCTTTGTAACTAAGGCAAAGTTTAACATCATCTGCGTACATAAGGATACGATAGTGATTAATAATACACGGAATATCATTAATAAAGAGTGTAAAAAGCAATGTTCCCAGATGACTGCCCTGGGGCACTCCTGAAGTCACATTTATGGACCTAGAATATAAAGACTTGAAAAGAACCTTCTGTGTTATGCCTGTCAGATATTCCCGAATCTAGAAAACTAAAGGGCTAGAGAAGCCAATGTTATTTAATTTAAGGAGAAGTAGCGTATGATTGACAGAATCAAAAGCCTTGCTGAATATATATACATATATGACATCAGCTTGTCTGTAATCCTAAATTCTTCAATCATCAATGATGTAAATTCTAATAGATTAGTGGTTGTAGCTCTACGTTTCAGAAATCCATGCTGCGATGGTGAAATTATAGAACTAAAAGAATGTTGCAGTTGAGAAGTAATAAACTTTTCGAAACCTTTAGGAATAGCGGACAATTTAGAAATACCCCTATAGTTAGATGCTTCGGATTTCCTACCAGTTGTGTGGAGAGGAATTATTTTTCAATATTTCCAAATTGATGGAAAAGTTGAAGATTTAACGGACAATAGAAAAAGTTTTTGAATTGGCTTACATAAAGCCGCGGCACAAAACCTTAGTGCACATCCAGGTATACCATCAGGACCAGGAGAATACACAGGTTTTACCAAATTAAGCACGCTATGGAACGAGCTTTCGTCGATAGAAGAAATACAAATACAATTACATTTTCTTAACTAATAATGGATGGATGTCTTACGTTTAGTATTGACAAAATTATAAAACTGCTTCGGATCGCGGGAAAACCCTAATTTACAACGCTGAAGGTAATTTCTATAGCATTGTGCATTAAGCATCATAAAGTTAGAATGAGCAACTGCGTATAGAGCAAAGTTCGAAGAACGACCCGACTTCTTATACTTTCTATAATATCTTGATTTCGCATTCTTCAAGTTGGATAACGCATCAGGTCTGTGAGACAACACCGGGTTCCTCAATGGGACACAAACTTCAAAAAGGGAATCGAGAGTATTATAAAACAAAGAAATAGCAAGATTCATGTCTGAACATCTGTACAAGGAGGACCAATCTGTTGAAAGAATGAGACTATTTAGTTTGACAAAGTTAGTTTTACGGGATTTGGGCACAGGGCAGGCACTAACAATTGGTGCACGAAACGGCAGATCAACAGTTAATTCCAAAGTGGGATGAAAGTTGTCTTCTGGGAAGACAAGAGGGTCAATTCTAGCGACTGCGTAGTTGATAGAATACAACACAAATATCAGATCCGAAGATTTCCCATTTTTACAACGCATTGGATTTATTTGAGTTAATGATAACTCGAACAGGCCATCAATAAGCAAATGTAGAGTACAAGGGAGCAGCAGGCCAGACTCGTCAGAAGGGGACCATGCTATATTAGGTAAATTAAAATCACCAAAGACAATTAACATGTCCCTATTAGAAAGCAATGATGAAAAATGTGGAATATATTCAAATCCGTCATGTCGGATTGTGGCGGGATATAAGAACAATGTAGACCGAGAAGGATTTAAGTCCAACCTTGACACTGACAAACTCAATTTCCTGATTATCAGGTAGATGAATCTGGTCAGAATATAAGGCAGGGTCCACCGAAATCAAAACTCCTCCGCCTACACGAGAAGTCCGATCACACCTATAAATTGTGAATATCAGGTTTAAGCCATGTCTCTGTAAACACTAAAATTTTAAAGTCAAATGCTAAACTATCTACATATAGTCTAGGAAGCTTAGATTTAAGTCCTCTTACATTCTGATAGGCCAGAAAAAAGGACGAAACTAGTTTTTTTGGACACCAGCAGATGCTGGCGTTCCAGAAGGCAAGGAATTGGGAGGGATAGAAAGCCTGACTGACCTATGAGTTTTCTTTTTGGCCGTGTATTCTATTGCTAAAATGTGATGCGGCCAAAAACTGTTACTACAAATGCAGTCAAACGGAGTTGTGTCTTGAGATGGTGAATGTGACATCGCGGCCGAGACTAAGTTAGGTATCGGCAGATGCGGGGACAAATTACGCACACTAGTTTTCTTCCGCTTTGGAGACTCGTTCAGCAGCTTATAGCTTCTAAATTCCGTCTCCAGAGCATTGAACTCATCATAGAGTTTGCGAAAACTAGATGAGAGTTCTTGAAACCTATCCCTGGTCTGCCTCATGAATACCCTTATCTCAATTTCTTCCTCGGCATGAGTCACATCCCCATTTGAGACTCCTTTTTTGCTCCAAACTATCTCTTACCTTGGCTGTGCAGCCAGCACACTTAACGTGCATGACATTTTCACACAGCCAACATGCGAGAAATGCGTTATGGGGCGCGGGGCGGTTTAAACACTTTTTGTTAGAGCAGACAGACATTATAAATTAATTCCAAATATTAATTGAAACAAAAAATAAAAAATGTCTCAGAAAAAAGCCAAAGAAAAAACTCACACAGTTTTAAAGTGAATTCGATACTTGCGTCAAACCTGCAGAGAAAGATTGAAAATATCTAAGAGAAATTACACAGTTACACGTGTCACTTGTACGCGGTTCAAAGATGCGAGCGCGAACAAAAGAATGCACACGCTGTAACAATGTGTGACAGCGCGATAGCGAATTGAAACGGTAAGAAGTATAAGCGCTAGAGCAAAGAAAGAGGGGGTTTGTTTTTGTTCAGAAACAAGTTTAATTCTTTGATTTTGCGTTAGTATAATTAAACAGAAATAACAGAAATAGAGCAAATTCAAATCGATGGATTGGATTTATGTTATTAATAAAGTTAACACCGGACTATCAGAAAACTTATAGAGTCGGTCGCGATGATTTTAACCCGAAAATTTATATTTAAGCAGGAGTGAGAAAAAAAACAAGTCAATCCACGAAGAAATGAACTTGTGCTGGTGGAGCAAATTTCCATAACAAACACGTTTGCGAGCGTTGGGCTGGCAGTCTCAGTCACCGTACGTATTGCATTTATGTGAATGCAATGCAGAGCCTTGGCTCAATGAAGAGAGTATTAGATTAGATAGTACAAGCGTCAACGAAGCCGTTGCGGTCTAAGAATGACAAACGCGCGGTGCAGATTATGGAAAGGAAGACTAGCTACTGCCCAACGCTGGTAAACAGCCTTGTTATAAAAGCTTGATGAACTTGAGTTACCTGACTCATACCGAGATATCATATAACCGAGATGTTTGACCAAATTGAAGTTCGCGTTGTTAATCTTGTTAATGCTTGGTCTACGTCTAGCCAAATTTATAGAATCAGAGCATTCGGTGTCTATTAAGACTTAAAGGAAGTACTATATTGGATTCGTGGAGGTGCTGCACCATGAAGAGAAACGTAGTTGGGTTTCCAGTCTTTCGTGCATAACCTCCAATCCCAAACTAATTTTCACGTAAAAGCGTCTGCGGGCTGTGCAGAGGCGACGTGGAAATGGATGCTATATTTTTATGTGCCTGTCAGAAGAGGAGTTTCATGAAGAGATCAGATGCCTAAGCAAAGGACGGTCTTTGACGAATCGCAAGAGTAAGCTGTTCAAATGCTCTCCATATTTGGATACATTAGGAGTCTTACGCGTTAAAAGACGAATTGACAAAATTGAAGATGTCCATGTAGGACATCCTAAAAATCATCGACATATCTTACAGCGGAGTTCCACCATAGGAGACATCATCACTTGCATAATGAGATTGTAGTGAACGAATTACGGGAACAATATTGGATCGATCGCATGCACGCTTTAGTGATAAAAGTCGCGAAAGCTAGCCCAGCGTGTCGCATAAGGGTGGCCAGGGCTACCCAAGGCTGGTGTACGAGATGAAGTGTTGTGTACGAGATGAAGTGTTGTGAGCTTCGTTTGCGGATGTGGAGCAGACTCTCAAGTGAAGGCCGCTAAAGTATGTACCTTTGGACAACGCTGAGTTGAAGGCGCTGACTCCGAACCAAACTGTTGGGCAGTTCCAGTGGTTTGCGCGAGTAAAGCTCCATGGAGCTGTCTGGACCTTAACAGGCGAAAACGTGTCGGATTGCCAGCCACTTTACAGACCGTTTCTGGGAGAGATGGCTGCGAGAGAATCTCATCGGCTTAGATGCAGCCGCTGCGACGTCGACAATTTAGCAAGCAGATTGAGCGGACGTTAACAAAGAAACACTAATATTAGAATTGAATTTGAAAATGAAATGTTTAATAATGAATAATAAAGATTTGAGCAATGCGTCAACGCATTCGCTTGGAGCAAATATTTTTCAATTTCGGAGTGCTCACGAACGGCTTGGGAGCCAACACGTACAGTGAAGACCATGATTGCTCAGTACCTCGGAGAGAAGCAAAACGAAATGAGCTGTCTTTCCCGAATTCACACTAGCTATAGATACTGGACTTACGCCAGCGTTTCTCGTTCTGGAAAGAGAAAAACCCAACTCCCTGGAAAATAGAATGATGAGGTGATTAGGTCTTACTAAGGCACTTGTCCATAGCATGTGAAGGATTTGTAACTAAATTGGCCCCGAAGTTTAACGGGACCTACAAAGTAATCAAGTAGATTTCCAGGAATATAGTTCGCCTACAAGAAGTCCATAGGAGGCGACGACGCACAGCTGGCATAGATGACCTAAAAACCCTACAACTGACCGATGGAAGCGAAGCAGGAATCCCACATGAGCCTGAAGCCAACTAGCATGTGGTTTCCGAAAGGATTCCCCAGAAAGCTACTGACATCATCCGTAGTGCACCCACTAACGTCCCTCTCAGACTACCAGGACCAACGCGCTACCGCGCCATATCCTCCACGATAGCCTAACTCTTCACCATCCCGAGAACTTAGCCAGAACCGTTTCGCCTTAGAAGATATCTCGCCAGCGGCGAACAGTCCTTTCGAGGTACCACCATATCGCCATTTTGTGGACATTTCTCAATAGGGAGCCCTCCAGAATATACCGGCATGGCCACGAAGTTGTGCACTTCTCCGTCTGGACCTTCAGATAACGAGTAACAGCCAGTTCCTGAAGGCCGGTGCATAAAAAACAAGGGGAGTCAAATAACCAGAAGCTTGGTAAACGCGGTAGCTCAACGCCAGCTTAAGAAGAGAAATATCAAATTCCTACATGACGTGTGACGAAGATCATTTACACAGGTTTCGCCACAATGAAATTGACAACCTTAGACTGTTTTAGTTACATAATTTATGATTCCTGAATAATAATAATCTTCTATTTTAGTTAATAAGTATATACTCTGATTTGTTAACTCACTCTGGCACACTCACATACATACATCCGTCGACTATTAAGAGACAGACATAGTCGCTTTCGCTTTATTCCACTTGAACCAACGGAAATTGTCAAATACCTAAAGTGAGTATTATGACACTGACGATCACTGTAGCTGCGGTTTACATGTTGCTAGAGAAGGATGGAGATAAGCTACGTATTTTTGGCGACTGCAGCTGACATGTGATGGTACAGAATTGCTGTCGTGGCAAATTTTGATTGGTTTACACTAACACCAGCAGATGATGACAATGAGGCTAAGGGTAACGGTCAAAGAAAAGCTCAAGGAGATTTGTCAAAAATGATTGGTTTACACTAACACCAGCAGATGATGACAATGAGGCTAAGGGTAACGGTCAAAGAAAAGCTCAAGGAGATTTGTCAAAAATGTTTCTTAAATATAATATTTAATAACTTAATTATTCTATTTACAATTAAATTAAAATAACAAAATAATTAAAAGAAATCTTATTAAACACCAGACCGGAAGCATACTGTCTAATCCAGAGAATTGCACGTGCCTCCGATAACTCCTATTAGTCTGAATTGACTATTCTAAGATTAATATGTAGAAATCACACAGAAAATAACATTTTAGAATTAAATTAAAGATAAATTATAAATTATTAATGCAAGAGAAGATAAGTAGATGACGCATAGCTAAGAACGGGGGAAGATTGCATGTATTGCAGCAGTACTTGACGTGGAAAGAAAATATAAAGGTAAGGTGAAATCAGATGGATAATGGATGGATGCGGGGGCTCTGTTTTGGTGCCCCTAGTGCTCCGTATAATTGTGATCAGTCACCTTGCCAACTTGACTGCCCCTGAACTACTATAGCGTTAAGGCTTTTTGAAGCAGAATCGCATGTCTAACCAGGTTCCTAGATCTTCTATTGCTCTAGATGATTCTTATGCGGGTGATCAGATGAATAGTTTGCGTCTCCACTCTTTCCGTTTCTTCATCTACCAGTTCCAGGTACTACCAGTATCCAGCCATAACATCCCTGTGGCAGGATCGTCACTCTAAAAGTCGATTAACTCAAAATTATTGCGAACGTCCCACATCTTAAGTGTGACAAATACCGAAGGACCTGCCATATAGCTTCCAACATTACAGAATCTACCACAACAATAACAGACGTATTAAGTAGATATGTATATAGTTGTTATTTGTGACCTGGCCTAAGCTTTCCAAGTTTCTGTAGCGCACTACACGCATTGGCACATAGCCCTATATAACAGGCGACTTCAACACATGGTTTCTAAAATGAGGCAGCACCACCAAGAATGCGAGAGTTCGAGCTTCTTTTGAGGCTCTGGCCTTCCTTGATTTGCACTGCTTAATCGTAGCCCACAAAATACATTCAACACTGCTTGTAGGGGATCTGTAATTAATCTCAAACACAGCTCAAGATATGACCTCCCAACTCATATACTTTAACTTACAATTAGTCCAACTCAGCGGCATATCCATATCGGAAAAGCAAGAGTTTGAAAGTGGAGCAGTTAACGACAAACATTGGCTAATATTGACTATAACTGTATGATCTGCATATATTTATCATCAGCGATGCATGCACTGGCCACTTCCTTCTGATAATGTTCGGCTCAAATACGGCTCTTACTAAAGTTTCTGACTTAAGCATCGTTGGTTGGATGTGCTGGCTGGAGCCGGTATGGGCATAACACATGCGGTGATGGTGACTGCAATTATGCGGTAAAATGGATTGCAAACCGTTAACCACCACACATCGTAGCCCGGTCTCAGTCTTCGCTTAATAACATTAATGAAGCATTATAATTCGGGATTTGGCAATCTTGGTATCGCAATCTGGCAACTGACAGCTGAATCGCAAAGTTTGACTTTTTTTGGCTTCTACGTACTCAGAACGTTTTGATATAAGAGAGCTATTTGAGTTATTTACAGTAACTTAAAAGATTCAACTCGGTCCAAAAATGGAATTAATTCGTGATCATTTTCGTCTGATTATTTTTTACAACTTTCGACGTGGACTAACTCAACAACAGTGCATGGATGAACCTAATTCAATTTTTGGCGATGAAGCTCCATCAAGGACCAGTATTTATCGAGGGTATGATGAGGGTATGATGAATTTAATCGTGGTCGTAGTTCACTCCAATTCGAGTTTCGTGAATTCGTCAAAAATTACGTGTTGTTCCGAAAACCATTGATGACGTGATATTGAAACAACCTTAGGCATTAATGGGTTCAGCATACATTCAATATTGCAAAAGCATTTGACTTTCAAAAAAATTTGTTCGCGTTGGATCCCACACAATTACTCAATCGCTCAAAAAGAGGCTCATATCGATTGGTGGAAGTAAATGCTTAAAAAATACAATCGCGGTGTTTTGTAACACGTCTATGATATCGCGACAGGTGATGAATCGTGGATTTAGCGTATGAGCCCGAAAGTAAACAGCAGTCGACTGTATATGTGCTTCAGCCAAATCCAACAAAAGTTGTTTGGGCACGAATCACTTTCAAGCAAATGGTCGCCTGTTTTTCTCGGAAAAACAGAACATATCGCAACCGTACCACTAGAACAAAGCGGAAGAGTCAATTCTGACTTGTACACAACCATTTGTTTGCCAGTAGTCTTCCAAGAAATTAGGAAAACCAACCGCCAAAGACAGATCACTCTTTACCAGGACAATGCGTGCTCTCACACATCGGCTCATACAACTGCGTTTTTGAGCACCCAAAACATTGAATTAATGGGACATCCGCCGTATAGTCCTGATTTGGCACCGAATGACTTATATTTATGGCCGTAAATAAAAACAAACTGAGAGGTCAACGTTTTTCAACACCTGAAGAAGTGGTTGCGACATTCAGAATGCATGTTTTGGAGATACCTCATTCAGAGTGGCAAGAGAAATGTTTCAAACGCATACGAAAAAGTGTATAGATCTTCATGGAGAATATTTTGAAAAATAGCTAAGTGTTTTTAGATGACTAAAATTTGTTTTTGTTCCCTAACCCCGAAATATAAAAGGCACAACTCGTATATATAGTGTCATAATTACATAACTACCATCCCAAACAAATGCCATAATCACATGATCAGCACCCCATCGTACAACGCTCCCATGAGTGTAGTATTACAGTTAAATACATAACCATATGCAGGCTACTGCACCTGTAAACTTTTACATAAGCTAAACTAACTAAGCAAAAATGAACAAAGAAGAATACTTCTTGAATATTTTTTTGTTACATTTATTTTTAGTCTTAAGCTGGTATTCAACAAACCAAGTTGTCGTGAATTAAATTGGACTTCGCCTTTTCATCTCAGCGTTGCTATAAAGCCCGTATCATTGGTTTGACTCTTCGTAGCAAACAAACAAATAAGTCGGTATGATAACGTAACGATAGCATCTTGATGCAATAATACACTTATTAATTCTTGCATCTATTTTTTTCGCTATCCGCTAAAAAAAACCTTGTTGGGCAGCAAAAGTGACGGTTAGTTTCGCGTAATGATTCGAGGCAGTGACGTGTATACCGTAGAACAAATTTTGCCAGCCAAATAAAAGAAACCTGATAGTGGTAGAGAACTATCGATAGTGGCGCCATCGATATTCGACCATTGTTAATTTTGAACCATCGATAGTGCCATCGATTGAAACCTGATAAGTGGAGACGCTGTAGAATTCATAGAGGTTATAAGCCTAACGCGGTTACCACAATATAATACGAAATCGCTACAAGTAGAAACTTAAAAAATTAAATAAAAAAGAAATAACACATAAGAAAACCTGAGTACTAAATAAATCATCGAAATGGTTCATCCACCACTTTCCGACGTTAATATAGCGCAAGCTGTAACCCAATTTGGGAATGTTTACAAATTTGACGGTAACCCTAAATTCATTACACACCTTCATCAGCCGAATTGATTGCATACTTTCCCTGTACTTCGTCAACAACATATGATGCTTGGATATATTGATCTCAGTATCAGCGGAGTTGTGGACCCTTGGGATAATTAATATGACGAGCTGGACCGAACTACGAGAGCAGCTCAAAATAAACAGAAACAGATACTGACAAGTAAGATAGATTTAGAAAATGAAACATTTGAAAAAACTCTTTTCACCAGAATCATTAAATCAAGTCTTGAAACAGTGATCCAAAAATTGCCTGTCGTAATATATTTACGTATTGTAAATACTAATACCTTAGATTTGCGAACACTAAAACATTTTTTACAAGAAAAAGGTTGAAGATATATTAATATGCAAAAAACAATTCATAAACAACCTACATTTCAGAAATCATATCAAAACCCCCATCAAGTTACTAGCTCCAACAATCAAAATCATCACATATTCCTTCAACCTAACAATACACCTTATGTCACATATCAAAATCATAACCAACTATATTATCCACATAACAATTACTCCAATAATAATGTTTTTTACCCAAATAATTTTTATCTCAATCGATTCATCCTTATTTGATTAGACCACCACTTTTCAGCCCAAGACCAAAATTTTCACCTTAACCCATTCAATCCACACATAATTTGACTAGACCAACACATATTACTCCAAGATCAAAATTTCACCAAAACATTAATCGTTTCAGACAGAATCAAAATGTAACACAACAACCAGAACAGAAAGTGTACAGAGCAGAATGAGCATAGAAGAACTTAAGAAGTAAGATGAGGTTAATTATGAGGAATACTTAAAGAAAGAATATTACCAAAATCAAACAGCTTCATATCTCGATTATTATTCTCAAGATTACCAATACCAGGTTTATTCACAAAACTCAAATTGTACATATACAGATCACAACCAGTTGAATTTGTACATGAAATAAAATTTGAAAAGGCCAAAAATTTTCAGAATCCAGCTTCGGAAACCAAGAATACATAGTAATTACACATAAGTGTGGAAGTCTAAAATGTTTAATAGATACAGGGACTACCATCAATATGATGACATCCAACATTTTCAACCTACAAATTCTTGACACTGAATGTCTCATCCAAACTAATAATGGACCATTAAACTACAAAAAAAAATAACAATATTCCGAAACCAAACCAAAATTACTTTTTAGGTCAACAAAATTCTCAATCAAATAAACAAATCAATAATCCAATCACAGAAAATTTAAATAACCAAGCAAGTTCAAATATTTACCGATTAGAACATCTAAATGAAGAAGACAAAAATAAAATTTAAAAATCTATTCGAACGTTATCAACACATACAACTCCAACAAAGCGACCAATTCACTGTCATTAATCGAGAAAAACACATTATTAATACCACACACACCATTCCCCTATTTATATATATAAAACCATACAGTTATTCCCAAGCATATAAGGAGGAAGTTGATCACCAAAATCAAGACATGCTAGAACAAGGTAGTAGATGACCTAGCAATTCGCCTTTTAGTAGTCCCATATGGATTGTTCCAAAAAACAAGATCCTTCAAAAAATCAAAAGTTCAGAATTGTCATTGATTACAGAAAACTAAATGAAGTAACCATAAGTGACAGACATTCAATACCAAATATGGATGGGATCTTAGGAAAACTAGGCAGATGCAATTACGTTACTATAATAAAACTTGCAAAAGGATTCCAACAACTGAAACCATTACTGAACAAACATTGTTTGGTATGTTTCGATGATATAATTGTGTTTTCAACATCATTAGAAGAACATCAACATTCACTCCAATTAGTTTTCGAAAAACTTTCAGAAGACAATCTTAAATTGCAACCTGATAAACGTGAGTTTCTAAGACAAGAAACTACTTTCTTAGGACATGTAATAACCAAAAACGGAATGAAACCAAATCCAGAAAAATCAAAGCCATTCATAAATATTCGATTCCCACAAAACGCAAAGAAATAAAAGGTTTTCTTGGATTTTTCTTTTCTTTGGACGGAAAAGTTTAACATCATCAGCGTACATAAGCACAGGAGAGTGATTTACGACGGAAGGAAGATCATTAATAAAGAGGGTAAAAAGCAATGGTCCAAGACGGCTACCCTGTGGTACCCCCGAAGTTACTTTGATGGTCTTAGACAGTGAGGATTTAAATAGGACCTTTTGGAAGGCCAATTTCGTTCAGCTTGTACAAAAGCAGCGTATGATTAACAGAACCAAAGGCCTTACTGAAGTCGGTATAAATGACATCAGTTCGCGATTTATTCCTGAATCCATCCGGCTAACCAATACACTCAAGAAGTGGAAAAACTGACAAAGGCCCTTGAAGGTGCCTATATCAGTGAAAGTCTAAGTCAAACACTCGCCAATAAATACAGCACTACAACAGCTGTAAAAGCAATGGAACAAAATTGTTCCATTGGTTTTTTTTTGTATATATTTATTAGCGTAGGAACCATACCATACAATAGGGTATCTTAACAGATGCAAGGATTTCTGGGGACCAAACCTAATGCTCATGTTACATCAGGACTCATAGACGGCATGTATAAGAGAGTTTTGTGCGAACTTGCTAGCATATTTCTGTGCCTAGCAAGCCTGTCTCTGTACCCGCTTGAGTGCCTTCCAATCTGATCCTCCACTGTTCCATTGATAAAGTGAAACTTATTATGCAAGCAGGCACATTCACAAACATGAATGTAAACAGTAAACAGTTGTACAGAGATAACAGGTCAAAGTAACACAGTCCTGTATTATCGACGAGGTGCAAATCACAATAATAGAGGAGGCCGAGGTTACAATCGTGCCAGAAATTTCAACTGCAACTATAACAACAATAATAACAATAACCATGGAGGAAGACGGGGCCAGAATCGAGGAAGAGGCCGAGGTAACTCCAACCAAGGTTATAACTACAACAACGTGAGAGTGGCGCAAAGTACGTCGAAAAACTCTCAGAATCCTTTAGGCAACACACAGTAAATTCCAAAGTCCATTCAATCAATTTTAGTCTTAACCCATTTGTTTGTTTCATTAATCATCTAACTAAAATAAAGCTTACATTTTTAATAGATACTGGTGCAGATATCACTTCTAAAATTGAATTCAGATAACTATGACATTAAACACAATAAAATTATAAACATCCAAGGCATAGGCCAAGGAGTAATTAAATGCCAAGGCACCACAGCAATAGAACTTCAGACAACCAAATATATAATTCCACACGAATTTCATTTAGTAGATTCCGATTTCGCAATACCGTGTGATGGAATTATTGGCATTGACTTCATAAAAAAATTCAATTGCCAGTTAGACTTCAAACCAACTGAAGACTGGTTTATAATTAGACCTCAAAATCTATCTTATCCAATTTATGTTCCAATAACATACAGTTCTGGTAATATCCCTAATCCTACCAGCAAGATCCGAGTTATAAGAAATATAAAAATCGATTCAAAAGATGATTTCGTTTATATACCTAATCAAGAAATCCAAAAAGGTATGTACATATATTGCAAATACAATAACGAAATCACAATGTACGTTTGTCGGATTGTTAAATACAAACAATTCCGATTTATTAGTAAGCATAAATAATATAAAATATGAATCACTTTCGAACTACAATATAGTTCAAAACACTCAAGATAATAGAAATGAAGAAGTTTTGTCACATTTAAAGAAAAATTTTCCAATACAATTTAAAAACCAACTAACAGAATTATGCACCAAATATAGTGACGTATTCGGACTACAAACCGAACCAATCACAACAAACAACTTTTATAAACAATCATTGAGAGTAAAAGACAGTGAACCAATTTACATTAAAAACTACAGAAGCCCGCATAGCCACGTTGAAGAAATTCAAATTTGCAATTACTACCGTCGATTTATAAAAAACTTCACTGAGTATTCACGGCGCATAACTAGATTATGTAAAAAGAATGTTCCTTTTGAATGGACAAATAAATGCCAAGACGCATTCCAATACTTAAAAGAAAAGCTTATGCAACCAACACACAATATCCCGATTTTCGCAAAGAGTTTTGCATTATAACAGATGCTAGTAAACAAGCTTGTGGAGCGGTTCTAACTCAGAACCATAATGAAATTCAACTCCCAATAGCTTATGCATCTCGTTCATTTACAAAAGGTGAAAGTAATAAAAGCACAACAGAACAAGAGTTAGCGGCAATTCATTGGGCAATTACCCACTTCAAACCATATATTTATGGGAAACATTTTGCAATAAAAACGGATCACAGACAATTAACAAATATTTTCTCTACGACTAATCCCAGTTCCAAATGAACTCGCATGCGGCTAGAACTTGAAGAATACGACTTCACAGTAGAATAGCTAAAGGGAAATGATAGTTTCGTTGCAGATGCACTTTCGCGTATCACTATAACAGAACTTAAAGACATTCAAAATAAAGTCATCAAAGATACTACCAGGCGACAAAGTAGACAAGAAAAAATCTGTACAGTTGAAAATAATGAACTTTTGCCAAGGCAAAGTTATCAAAATGTATCTAAACCCAACGTACATGAAGTCATTACGAATGATAAAGTACGGAAAGTAGTGATCTCGCGCATAGCAGAATCTAAATCTTTATTTAAACATGGAAATAAAGTTATCGCAAGAATTGAAGTGAGTTATTTATATAACAATGGAATTCTCGACTTAGGTCAGTTTTTCCAAAGGCTCGAAAAAGAGGCCGGTATATTAAAAATTAGACAACTCAAAGTGGCACCGAGCTAAAAGGTCTTTGAATCAATTTCAATAGATACTTTTAAAAATATGGGCAATAAAATATTAAAAACATTACGAGTAGCGCTACTCCAGCCGGTGACCCAAGTAAAAAATGAAAAAGAGATACAAGAAATACTGTCTACATATCATAACGATCCAATACAAGGAGGCCATAGTGGCATAACAAGAACGCTAGCAAAAATCAAAAGATACTACTACTAGAAAAATATGACGCGTCGTATAAAAGAATACGTACGTAGCTGTCAGAAATGCCAGATGTCGAAAACAACGACGCATACAAAAACTCCTATGACTTTTACTGAAACACCAGTAAACGCTTTCGACATAGTGATAGTGGATACAATTAGTCCACTACCAAAATCGGAACATGGCAATGAATACATAGTCACATTAATATGTGACCTAACAAAATATTTAGTAGCCATTCCAATCAAAAAGAAAAGCGCAAACAATGTCGTAAAAACAATTTTGGACACTACATCAGTTCGCGGTACAGGATTGCCAGGGGAAATGGCAATAGTGTCCGCACCTGTAGCCAATACTGGACTCCTAAACGATATCAGGTGCTGAGATTCGGGGTTATTGGGTTGTTACCTGAAGACGGAGCCGTTAAAAGTAGAGATGCTGGTGGATCGGGAGAGAAATGCCGAGGAATGGTCTTCTTCCGCTTCGGGGATTCGCTTAATAATTTATAACTATTAAACTGAGTTTCCAGAGTCGAAAACTCTTCCCGAAGCTTTAGAAAGCCAGCCGACAAAGTTCTAAATCCCTCAATAGTCCGCCTCATAAATATACGCATTTCCATTTCAACGTCCCGGCACGCTTCACAACTCCATTTCAGGCCCCCCCCCCCATTTCCAATGCTATCCCTAACTCTGGACGTATAACCAGCACATTTAACGTGCATAACATTGTCACACAGCCAGCATAAAAGGTAGTCTTCTTGGAGCTTTTGGGGATGAGGGCACTGTTTAAATGAGCAGACCAACATTATTAATTAGTCGGTTACTACACAAAATTTATTCGAAATTTCGCAGACATAGCAAAACCTATGACAACAGCGCTAAGGAAAGACTGAAAAGACATAGAAAATCCCAAATATGTTGAAGCCTTTGAAAAACTTAAACAACTAATCTCCAATGACCCAATTTTAAAAATACCAGGTTTAAAGAAAAAATTCATTGTAACTACAGATGCAACTAACATAGCTCTTGGAGCTGTACTTTCGCAAGACGGACACCTACTCAGTTACATCAGTAGAACTCTTAATGATCACGAAACTAACTACAGTGTCATTGAGAAAGAACTTCTAGCCATTGTGTGGGGAACAAAAACGTTTCGACATTATTTACTAGGTCGACACTTTGTTATCAATAGTCACCATCAACCTCTATGCTGGTTGTGTAAAGTGAAGAGCCAAATTCAAAATTTTGAAATTAAATACATAAAAGGAAAGGAAAACCATACAGCTGACGCTTTATCATGCGTAAAGATAGAACAAGTTTATTTTATAAAAGAAACCCAACTAAATATTTATCACAGTAAAACCAATAATATATTCAAAACACAAATTATATTTTCAAAAGGTATTCAAACATAAAAAAGAATATTATTTCAAGAAATTAATAATTCTACAAAAACTAGCGTTTTGTTTATAGATTGTGATGCTAATCCGAAACAATTTTATAAATTCGTAAATTCGAAACGGAGCTCGAATACAGTTCCTTCGTCATTCTTCTATAATGATCTCACAGCTGATAATGATTGTGATATATCTGACCATTTGCCGAATTCTTTCAGACAACTTACTCTAATGCATCGCCTCCCTCTGGCCCTTACCCATACCACATACAACATTCAAATCTTATTTTTATGCCAATCATAACTGAAGACTGTATTGGCGAGTCTAGCCTCATTGAAGTCGTCGTTTTCTCCTGGCCCTGACAATGTCCCCAGTTGCATTCTTAAAACATGTGCACTATCATTAACTGAACCTCTGTTAAGGCTTTTTAACTTTTTTATTGAAAATGGTTACTTTCCTTCTGCCTGGAAAAACTCATATATTATCCCCTTGTTTAAGAAGGGCACGAAATCGGATATATCTAATTACAGAGGTATAGCTAAACTCTTGGCTATCCCTAAACTGTTTGAGAAAGTAATAACAAAGACTCTTCAACACCTTTGTAAGTCTATAATTTCACCCCACCAGCATGGTTTTATGAAGGGGCGTTCTTCACTGACCAATCTCCTTGAATTTAGCACTTTTGTCCATGATGGTTTTCGCAACAAGCAACAAACAGATGTTATCTACACCGATTTTAGCAAAGCCTTCGATAGTGTTGATCATACACTTCTAGTATCCAAACTCAGTCTTCTTGGTTTTCCTCCTAACCTTCTATCCTGGTTAGAGTCTTATCTCACCAATAGAACCCAAAGAGTTTTGTTTGGAACCGCTCACTCTAAAACTGTGTTTGTAAATTCTGAGGTCCCCCAAGGTAGTCACCTTGGCCCATTACATTTTTCTCTATTTATAAATGATCTACCTAATGTATTAGTTAACTCGCACGTGTTTATGTTTGCCGACGATGTTAAGCTATGCTTATCATTCAATAATCCTTCTCTTCATTCCCTTCTGCAAACCGATATTAATGCGTTTTGTGATTGGTGTAGGGTTAACCATCTCCGTCTCAATACTATTAAATGTTCGTTTATGACATTCTATCGTCACTCCCCCTTTATTGCCAATTACTTCATGAATTCTGTAGCATTACATAGAGTAACATCTATGGATGATTTAGGCATTATTTTTGATCCAAAGCTAAATTTTATTCTTCACATTTCTTCAGTGGTTAATAAAGCATCATCGTTATTAGGCTTTATAAAACGCTGGGCAAAAGAATTTAATGATCCTTTCACAACAAAAGTTCTATTTACATCCTTGGTACGTCCCATACTAGACTACTGTTCGCCAGTTTGGAACCCTCAGTATGCCATTCACAAACAACGGATTGAGTCAGTTCAAAAACAGTTTCTACTCTTTTCCCTTCCTGGTCTTAACTGGGACCCAAACCAACCACTTCCGCAATATTCTAGTAGGCTTCTTCTTATCAATCTTCCATCCTTAGCAAATCGACGTCTTTTTTGTGGGATTTTATTTATCCATAAGCTTCTAACTGGGGAAATAGACTCTTCCTTCTTATTGGGAAAAATAAATTTGGCTATCCGAATACGTCCTACGAGAAATTTTGTCCCTCTTCAACTAAGAAGTTGTCTTTCTAACTATTCTTTGCATGACCCCTTTCGCATACTATGCAGTAATTTTAATGACCTATCTCATCTAATTTCACCTCACCTCTCATTGTTTTCTCTCCGTTCAGCACTGCTGTCCCAACTTTCCTTTCTTTTTCCTTTGTTTTTTTTTTATATAAAATATGTATCTTTAATTTCTTTTCAAATGTTATATATCATAAGCTTTTCTTAATACAGTCAATTGCATAGATTAGTTAACTTTAATTTACATAAATAAATAAAAATAAAAACTAACTAGCCCAACCAAAATTCTGCAAAGTCGCATCCAGTTAAGGAATATAAATTCCTATGCCGAATTTAAAGAGCTTATTTTTGTAACAACTCATGAAAAACTTTTACACCCCGAAATTCAAAAAACAACTCAATTATTTGGCGAAACCTATTACTTTCCTAACAGCCAATTGCTAACTCAAAATATAATAAACGAATGCCACATCTGCAATCACCCCCAAGCCCGAAAATTGTAGAGATAAATGAGCAACAGATATTTATTCCTCTAAATCATTATATCAGTTCTATAGATATCTATTCAAAATTTGCTATTGTCGAACAAATAAAAATTAAGAATGGATAGAATGCAAGAACGAAAGAAATAGGAAAGCTAATATTACTAAAAGCAGACAGGGATGGCGAAGATGGCTCGATAGCGATAGCAGTCTTCGAACGATCCATAAGACGAAATATGGCACCACTGGAAAAATTCCCGCACACATATTTTTATATGGTGGACAACCAACCTTAAATACCTAAGACAAGAAGGAAAAATAATAAAGAGAATAAACAGTAACCGACAAGAGTACGAAGTCGATACTGGATATCGAGAAGGACCATTACAAAAAGGAAAACTGAAAAATCCGTTTAAAGCTAATCAAAATGTCGAACAAACAGATCCCAACCATTACCGAATTACTAATAGAAACAGAACCACAAACTACTACAAAACACATTTTGAATGAAGCAAGCAATTCCTCCCTGCCGACACTAAATATACCATTAAATATGTACCAAGTAGAGGTACTTCATAAGGTCAAAAAAGCTTAAAGTCGTCATCAATTGGCAAAAAAAAAATGCTCTTAGAATGTACATACTCTTAACAGTTGCACTGGTACGGTACAAAACGGAAATACGTTTATCTCCGATAATTATTGTTTGATTAAGACAAAATTTGGTCTGCTGGTGCATTTTGGTTATATTATTGAGTGAGCCAATAAAAAAGGCAATATCTTTAATAAAATTCTAGTTATACAATTTTTCCAAATTTTGGAACCCGAAGAGGGCGTAGCAAAAATTTGAAACTTGACCTGTCTAGATAATAAGAGGTTGTTGACAGCATATTTGGTTGCTCTAGCTCTTATAGTCTTTAAGATCTCGGTATTCATACGGACGAACGGACATATGAATAGACGGACGGACAGACGAACATGTCCAATTGACTTCGCTATTGATACTGATCAAGAATATATATGTGGGAATCGGTAAAAGTGGCACACGAAGTGGCCATTTATATAATCGAATACTAAGTTAAGTACGGCAACTCGGTATGCTATCAGAATAACCCTGCCAAAATATGAATTTAAATTTAACGAATAAGCGTAAGGGCAGATTGTCTTAAAGTCTTGTCGAGGAATGTTGCTCGGTCGCTAAAGAAAAGTTTAATGAATATCTTTATATAATCACATATTTTTTGGTTAATTATCAATAAATAAACATTACACATTACTGAATAAAGTGCGTTAACACATTATTTATTTGGAAAATCACAACACCATCTATCTGGAAGAACAACATACCTTCCCATCCCACATATATACTTATATACATATACATTATAGCGACTTTAATATATATCCTTGTACCTTATGGGTACAGGGTATAAAAATGTAAAAAGTTTAATCGAATTCAAAATTCACAGGTCCCTGGTATAAAACATTAACTTCATGTTGGACTTTTAGAAGATATTGAAATGGGATGCAACTATCTATACTAGGTCTGCTTAATTCGAAACTACTTAATTATGATAAACTTGAGAGCAGCAATAATCATAATATATTGCTAATAAAAACATCAACTTGGATAAATAACCAAGAAAACACCATTCTCATCATATCACATATACCAATTGCTTTTCCAACCTTTAACACTATAAAAATAATGTCAACTAATTGTCAATTACAACGATTACAATTACAATACGATTATATCAACACAACGTCCTACTTTGATATTAGTAATAAAATCTATAATTTTGAAAATAAACAAGTTAATGTATATCTAAAATTCTTTTACTGGCAAAACCGATCTGAAACTTTGACCGTGTGTCTGCAATAGAACTAATAAATATGTCGAACGAAATTTAATAATACCATAGATTTCAACAGAAACTAAAAAAATTTTAAAAACTCATGGCAATAAAATTATAAAAACCAACAAATGTCACCTTCAAATAAACGATGTAATATTAAGCGAAAATTTAAAACCTGATGTCGACATTAAACCATTATACACACGACTAGAAATAACAAAATTAAAAAGCTACTAACGGAAAATAATACTACAAATACATTTTCTATAATCTTATCACGAGAATTTATAATAAATTTAACAAGAAACAATAATAAGTGGCAATACAAAACTCTATTCGTCTGAGACACCCTGACTGACAGTCTCGCCTCTTAAGGAAAGGGAAAACTAATGCCATAAACACATATCAGCGTCCCAATCCCATGAGTGTAGTATTAACTATACTGCACCTGTAAACTTTTACATAAGCAAAACAGTCAACAAAAATGTAAAAAGAAGAATACTTCATGAATATTTCTTTGTTACATTAAATTTAAGTCTTAAGCTAGTATTCAATAAAGCAAGTTTTCTTGAATTAAATTCGACTTCGACTTTTAATCTAAGAGTTGCTATAAAGCAAGTAGCATTAGTTTGACTCCTGTAGATTTGTAGATTTTCCTCCAGCTTTAGGGCAGAACGTGGAGATGTGTCAAATCTCTCCATACTTGTAGTAAGTTTTGATTTTCGGGACTTTCACATCCTTGCTGCTTTTTAATCCTGCACTCAGTCATCTTGTGGCCTAGCTTACCACAGAAATGGCATGTGATGTATAATGGGATTGGCCATTTAACTATGTTAACGTTTTGCGCTTCTTGTTCGCACACCGGATTGAAAACCCAAACGCTACAGTCGGGAGTCAAAATTAGGTAGCACTGCAAGTGTTACTGAAACAGCAATTTCATCTCGCTCCATTTCACGCTATCTATATCGCTCCATTTCACGCCATCAATATCGAAACCATTTGCTTAGCATGTACAGACAGACTTTCAGTGCTGACCGACCAATTTATGATTTTTATTTCAGAAAACATTGCTCCAGGAGTATCTTCTTCCTATCTACAAAGCTCTCAAAAGAAATAGGTACACCCTCTTTAGTGCCTTCAAATCGAACATTTCAATTTTTAATTATAATACCGATCTTCTGGACGTGTATATTCCGACCTGATCTATCGCTGGTATTATGCAAGTTCATGTTTCGTTCGAAATTTACTGCCGAATCTTCTAATGTTGCCTGTCTGAAGCCCATTTTGGGGCTGGAAGTGGAGAATGACAAAGGAAAAACGTTTTATAAATTTTACTTTTAAACTAAAAAAAATATTTATATGCTTTATTATATTGATCGTCTTAAACCTTTTATTTACATATTTTTTCGAAAAGAATCAGGAAAAATTTAATTTAACTAATTTCTCCACTGCAAAACGCAGTAAGAGATGTGGAGGTTAGGAGGATAGTTTACATACGATTGGCAATTGCAATCCAACACCACTAGTATGTTGTTAGTAAGAACTAGACATCTGCATGAGTTGCCATAAAGTGACATTCGAATGTACAACAGCTAAATTGAGTTGAATGAATATGGGTACAAAGCGGAATGAGTATGAATGAGTGAGTGATTTCGCAAAGCACTGAAGCAATTAGTACGAGTGAGAACAAGCGAAAATGAGACGATAGGCTTCGAATGTATTCGAATGTCAAAACAGTGGTTGTTGTTGTTCTTTTGCTCTGCAGAAAAACGAAATGGAGCACAAAGCAAGGAGTAGAACTTGAATTCTGAAACGCAACAGAGCAAAATTTTTTCGCTTTGGCTATTTTTCTCTCCTTCCATTTCTGTGACGGCTGAACTTCGACACTCCACACAAAATAAATACACGAAATACAATGTATGTTCTGTGATACCCGAGTAATTCGAATATTTTCCGCATGTCTCATTCTCACTCAATTCGCTTTGCATGAGTATCAAAATATACAACTACTCTATACACATTCATTCATTGTGTGCTTCTCACTCACTCAATTCTATTCTATTCGAATGTTCTCAATTGTGCGTATGAAGTGAATGGTGCCATGCAGATGTCTAGTAAGAACCCGGTTAGTAGTTTTCAAGCAGCGTTAATATGCATCGGCTTAGGAGATTTTTCTTAACGTTAAATGTTTTAGAATGGGTGCTAAAAAAGGAGATGACATGTGAATCATATATTTAAAATAGAAATTACTAATAAATGCAAATGCCAAGGCCTTTTTGCGGTACTTTACACCAGTGCAAAGATATTCCTCCAGTTTTTGTAGTCTTAGTAGAGTTGTCGGTCTTCTTCAATCTGGTTGGCCCTCAGTAGATTCAGAATCAATTGTCACTAGTATACTAGTTTAACTAGTCTGCCACACCGCTTCTTCTTTGTGCCGGGTTTTTCCTCTTGGCGAGCCTGGTACTCAGCTATTGTGAGTGGGTGAGATCCATCGTTGGGATACACCGCTAAATCTTCTTGCAGCGTGGCTCCTCAAAGGTGATATGTTGCGCTGGCTGTTCAACCGTATATCATATGCAGCAGGGAACACCAGGATTGTTTGGTTCGCTATGATAGATGTGATGTTTCAACTTTTTGTAACTTGCCAAACCATTTTCAAAAACCGTTTTAGAATTATTGTATTATTTTTAAAATTCAATTATTTTAGTTATATTTAATTGTCACATTCGTTGTCACAGTCGCCATGTAAAATAATAAATATGTAAATAAAACATCCGTGCAATAGATTGTCAGCTATTCCAATAAATCTTTATTTCAAAAGTAAAAGTTCTTAGCCTATGAATTGTATAAATCAGTTCTCTGAAGCCGGAGGTGTTTTCTGTTCTCTCTACTTCAGAACATGATTTCTGTCTAATAAGACAACTTAGAAGATTATTATTTGGCATCGACGTGCTTCTGAATATTTGGCTGCTAACTTATTATCAACAAGTCATTTAAAGTGAAGTTTAAATCAATTCTTGCTAAAGCCTAAATTTTTATCTATTTTTCCTCCACAAGTTCATAAGTCCGTTATGGACTCTCCAACCTTCTTTCTTTTAAATTACGATGGCGTCAATATCATTGTTTTTGTATGAACATCAGACTGTCTAAATCAACAGATACAGTACCTACAGTACCTGTTGCCGTTGCTCTTCGATAACCGCTGCTGCTGCCTAAGCGAAACAAATTTGTCATTTGCTTCCCGCTCTATTCGTCTACAGTACACGCTTCATTAGTGGATTTCACTTAAACTATACTACCGAGCTGCATCACAATGTCTCATGCAGGCATCGTGAATATTGTGCATGTATCATGAAGTCGACAACGCGTTCAGACGTATTTTTTTAAGGTCCGCGATTTAATCAGTGGTCAAATAGTGTCAAAAAAATCCAAAGTGATAGGGCTCTCAGTCGCCAATGAGACGCCTTATCACAAGTATAGTAAATACAACTTGCAATTCGTAGTAAATAATTAAATTTATTTGCTAAATCTAAAAAAGTAGTGCCGGCGTGTAGACACTAACATGGGCCCACCTTCATTAGACTCCGCCAGTAGCAAGACCAGCTACAAGACCAACATCTTCAGCAATAAACCGAGCGTCGGCTCTCTATACAACGCACCGACCACTAGAACAATTAAGCGCGAGTAAATTGCTGACACCATCCATCAGCAACTCGCCATGGAAGACCCAATGCACATCACCGTCAAATCCGTTCTCACCTTAAATAGTAATTGTGTCACTGAGCACGCCGACCTCCACCGTCTGCTCGCTCACAACAACAACGGCAGCTACTGCTGATACGACAACAGCAACAATTTCAACGTCTGCACTAAATTCGATAAGCACCCATCCGGCTACCGCAACTAAATCTGTTTAGACAGTGAAGACGAATCCGAGTTCATTTCTCCAGACTTATATGGCCAGATACATTAACAAGCGTCTGCAGAACAAAAAATGCGGCTGTCGTCTTCTATATGGGCTTAGAGGAGATGTTGCATTTTAACAGTGTCATACTAAAGGCGTGCATATGCATAGGCAAGCAACAGCAGCTGAAGTAGTAACAATCAGTTTTATTCTGTAATTCAGGCTTTTGTTAATATCTTATTAAATTCATATATATTCAACTTAACCAACCACAGTGTGTCCTTCTCACTCGAAACAATAAAAGGGAAAGAAATCCGCGAAAAGTGGCTTGACAGCCATATCTTATAGTATGCCCGTTTCTTCTTTGGGCGAGAATCATAATTGACAAAAATACTAGATTTGATTACTCATAGATACCCTGATTACAGCCCGCGACAGCGGCAATATACCAAAAATGAAGAAGAGAAAACTACTGTTCAACATAAAGCATTGGATTGAAATAGATTCCAATTATTGGCGAATCAGACTGAATCTCAAGAAGGAATAACGCAGATTACATCATCTGGAATTAAGCCGTCACCAATTTACAGATGCGGAGCAAACCCCACATCACTTATGCCAAAGCTAGTAACTATAGTTTCAAAAAAACAACTTTAGCGTGACCCCACCTAATAGGGGAACATAAGAAAACAAAAGTTCAAACCCAAGCTGAAGAGAACTACCGCACTTTTGAAAAATACTTCAGGTCAGCGAATGTCAACTTTTACTTAAAATCTTCTCTTAATAAAAAAAAAAAAAAAAAAAAAAACAATAATAATAATTAATAATGTTGGTCTGCTCATTTAAACAGTGCTCTCATCCCCAAAAGCTCCAAGAAGACTACCTTTTATGCTGGCTGTGTCACAATGTTATGCACGTTAAATGTGCTGGTTATACGGCCAGAGTTAAGGATAGCATTGGAAATGGGGGGGGCCTGAAATGGAGTTGTGAAGCGTGCCGGGACGTTGAAATGGAAATGCGTATATTTATGAGGCGGACTATTGAGGGATTCAAAACTTTGTCGGCTGGCTTTCTAAAGCTTCGGGAAGAGTTTTCGACTCTGGAAACTCAGTTTAATAGTTATAAATTATTAAGCAAATCCCCGAAGCGGAAGAAGACCATTCCCCGGCATTTCTCTCCCGATCCACCAGCATCTCTACTTTTAACGGCTCCGTCTTCAGGTAACAACCCAATAACCCAATAACAATAACAAATTCTCAGCACCTGATATCGTTTAGGAGTCCAGTATTGGCTGCAGGTGTGGACACTATTGCCATTTCCCCTGGCAATCCTGTCCCGCAAACTGATGCGATATCGGGTGTAGTGTCCGATGCGTCCGGGCGAACATCCTCTTCTAGAGATGTTCCCAATAAAATAGTAACAAGGGGGGTTCTCAAGGCGTTATCCGCCGCAGTAGCTCCAGCGCCGAAATCTGTGGCTGCTGCTGCGGTTGGTGCCTCGAGCTCGCTTCTTGTCGGTATTCCACCAAAAAAGAAAGCTTTTGTTTCGAGGCTAGATCCCAACACTGCATCAGATGATGTCATAGCCCACATCCGGGCAAAAATCGTAGAGCCTAACGTTGCGGTGGAAAAGTTTAAATTTTCGTATTCCCGTGACATTTCGTCTTTTAAACTTAGTGTTCCGCCTAATCTTTTTGACAAAATATGTCATAAAGATTTTTGGCCGGAACACTTAGTAGTTAAGGAGTATATAGCAAAAAAGAGGAAAAATCGGCCTCCGATTCGTTTGCCTTCCGCACCAGGTAGCACCAATCTTTCCCTACCTTCAGGCACGTCAGTACCCACTGATGGGTCAAAAAACTAATTTCGTCCCTTGTGCTGGCCTATCAGAATGATGGCAACGTCTTGCAATATCTGTATATTTCATTTTTCTATAATACTATGTTTTTACTTTTTGATGTTTGTGTCCCACGTGTCACCCATGTGTCAACTGACAAGCCGCCTTGGTTTTCACGTGAGTTATCTAATTTAAAGAATGTAAAATCTAGATATTTGTATATTTGTCAACGCCAAACGCAAGGCATCAGTGCATCCTTCTTACTTATGTTTTGAAAATAAAAAAGCTAACGATGATCAGGCCATTGCCGATATGTTTTCTGATTTTTTCAATACAACTTATTCCTCCAAGGAATATCACGCTAACTCTTCGTATCCTTATCAGTTGAATAGGTCTAATTGTATCTTTAATCCTGTGATCGATGAAAGTTCGCTCCTAAGCGTGCTTACTTCAGTAAAACCTGTGCACTCACCAGGACCAGATGGGATACCTGGTTTTGTACTCAGGTTTTGCGCTGATACTTTATGTAACCAAATTCATAAGTTATTTACTTTGTCCGTTAAAACTTCTACTTTCCCATCTATTTGGAAGGAATCTTTTATTATTCCTCTCCATAAAAAGGGTAACAAGTCCGTAGCATCAAATTATAGGGGTATTTCTAAATTGTCCGCTATACCGAAGGCCTTTGAGAAAATTATAACTTCTCAATTACAACATTTCTGTAGTTCTGTACTTTCATCTACCCAACATGGGTTCATGAAACGCAGATCTACTACCACTAACCTGTTAGAGTTTACTTCTTTATCGATCGAAGGATTCAGGAATAAATCGCAAACTGATGTCATTTATACCGACTTCAGTAAGGCCTTTGATTCTGTTAATCATACACTGCTTTTGTACAAGCTGAACGAAATTGGTCTTCCACGCCTTCTGCTCAACTGGATTCTGCAATATTTGACTGACCGTACACAAAAGGTCCTATTTAAATCCTCACTGTCTAAGACCATTAAAGTAACTTCTGGAGTGCCACAGGGTAGCCATCTTGTACCATTGCTTTTTACCCTCTTTATTAATGATCTTCCTTCCGTCGTAATTCACTCTCGTGTGCTTATGTACGCTGATGATGTTAAACTTTTCCTTAGTTTCAAAGATTCAGGTTCCCCGCGTCTGCTTCAAGCCGATCTTAATAACCTCCAGACTTGGTGTGAAATTAACTTATTAAACTTAAATATTTCGAAGTGTAATGTCATGTCGTTTTATAGATCTTCCTTTCACCTAGAAACTTATTACCTTAATAATACTCCACTTGAACGTTTAAATGAGATAAGTGATTTGGGTGTACTCATGGACCATAAATTAAGTTTCACTCGTCATATTTCTACCCTAGTCAGCAATGCCATGAGTGTTCTTGGTTTCGTCAAGCGATGGTCGAAGGAATTCGACGATCCTTACACAACCAAAACCCTTTTTATTTCACTGGTCCGTCCGATTCTGGAGTACGGATCATGCGTTTGGTCACCTCAATATGAATCACACCAAATTAGAATTGAATCCGTTCAAAAGCAATTTTTGATTTTTGCTCTTCGTGGTTTAAACTGGGATTGCAATGTTAACTTGCCATCGTATTCTAGTAGACTTCTTTTAATCAATCTTCCTTCGTTACTTAATTACTTCTTAGAGTAATGCTTGGTACTTTGTTTATACACAAGCTTCTTAATGGGCAAATAGACTCTCCTAATTTATTAAAACATGTCAATCTATCTGCACCTTGTAGACTAACTAGAAATGATGTCCCATTAACTTTAACAAGTTGCACTTCAAACTATACTTTACATGAACCTTTCCGTGTCCTTTGTTCCGATTACAATCGTCTTTATCACTTAATCGGATCAGAGTCCTCTATTCCTACTTTAAGAACTTCTATCCTTAGCTATCTAGCTCGTAGTTAGTTTTAATTAGTTAGCGTTAACTTTAGGTATGTTCTAATTGTCGTCTGTTGTCCACGCAACTTCGTTTTTGCATGCTGTCTGCTAGGGTTCGCGCGTAACAGGCATTGACCTGGTGTCGCATGGGCCACTTGAACTTACTGCGCATAGTACGCGTCAACGTCCAGAGTAAAAAAAAAAAAAAAAAAAAAAAAAAAAAAATAGCTGCAAGTCGTCATGAAAGGCATTGAGCCAATGAAGCCAATACAGGAAGTAGCCGACGCATTGACCGAGAAGGGCTTTGACATTAAGCCCGTCTCAAATGTAATAAACGAAATCAATGTGCCACAGCCTCATATAAAAATAGAGCTACAACCCGATGCACGGAGCCCAAAAGCAAACACAGTGCATCCAAACTACACCGTCTGCAACTGCCGAGAGTTCGGCCATTAATGCAAAACTGTATGCAGGAACTAATGCGGGACCAATACGAGCTCATCCAAAAGCTGATGGACAACAGTAAATAATGTCAACCCTACGACTATGCCTCTGGCTTTCAAATGGAATTTCCAAGCACAAATAGGAACTCTCATTGTTTCTGAACTCAAATGATATTGATGTCATTCTGTTATTGGAAACTCACCTCACAAATAAAAACAATTTTCAAATAACAAACTACGCATTCTACAGAAAAAATCACCCAAATGGAAACGCTCACCGCGGAACTGGTGTCCTAATCAAGAACCGCATCAAACACTCACTTCACAAAAGATTCGTAGAACAATACTTGCAAGCAACTGCATCATCTGTGCAAACGAGTCTCGGTAGTACAACTGTGGCCGCAATTTACTGCCCTCCAAGCTTCTCGATCTCCGAAAAAGAGTTTATTGAATTCTTTAATTCAATCGGAGCACTCCTACTGGGGATCTAGCCTGGTAAATCCCAAATGCAAACAACAGAACAAGACAATCATCAAACCGACAAACAAAATGGGGTAAGGTCCACTGATCCACGGAAGCTAACAGACCTAATTGATTTTGCTGTTAGCAAGAGGATTACGCGTAACTTGATAACTGCAGAGTCACTAGCAGAACTGTCGTCCGATTACTCACCGTATCAACACATCCTCAAGATCTGGAGTGCCTGTCCAAACTAAAAAAAAATAAACTGGCTCATATTTAAGAAGTTTGTGATCACCCACATTTAGCAAAACAATAAATTAAACGACGAAGAAGACGGATTTACCGACGAACCCCACACATACAACATCCACCTTCGCCGATTGCACGACTATCCTCAGCCGATCCAAATGTCTAATCAAAGCTTCTGACCAATTAACAATTCACTAAAGGGATGTTGAACAATGGTTTACAAACTGGCGCATGCGTGTAAATGAAGAAAAATTCAAGTATGTTACTAGGAGTCTACCTCGATAAAAGACTTACCTGGCGGAAGCACATCGAAACCAAAAGAAACAGGTCAAACTTAAAGCTAGACTGGAATATAAAGTTCTCCTCTACAAGGAGTTAAACTGTGGGAAAACGCAAGTAGGAGCAATATCGAAACCATCCAAAGAGCGCAGTCTAATATTCTCAGAGAATCACAGGAGCACTGTGGTACCTACGGAACCAAAATATACAGAAAGACCTAAATATTCCTAGTATAATAACCGAAATAAAGTCACAACTGCTAAAGTGTGCTAAAGTCAACAGGGCCATAGATAAATACATCCCTCAGATGTTACGTGTTAAATTAAGATAAAAATGAAAAATATTTGTTAGTCTTATAATCACTATAAGATCATACAAATAATAAATAAACGTATAAAAAAAATGCACATATTAAATGTGCAGGAATTATTGGTCGTATCCGTGACATTATTCGGAAATAGATTGGACTTAACAGGATGTGAGAAGGTTGTGACACTTTGGAGTTCGAAATAAGAGCATTTATGCGTCAACCGGTACGCTCTTTCATGGCGAAATTTAAAGATTTGGAGGTTAATTTAATCGCATTAAAAGTTTTTAGTTTATCACCAAAGAGGAAAAAATCAAACCACCTATCTATTGCTCTCCATTCATCACCTGTCATCCGTAACATCAGAATTTGCGACACCTTGTACTGTGGATCGAACTTTGGAGATGGATCGTTGCTCCAATGATCTAGAGCGCTATGCTGCTGAAATGGTGGTAGATGTCGATTTGCGAACTGCACTCTTACAGCAATTGCGCCTAGGAGACAAATTTTTGTTTTCCGTTTTGTTTTTTTATTCACGAAGCCTTTCCTGACACCGATATCTTAGTAAGGCAATTTAAATTAAATAAGTCCACTGACATTGCTTCTTTTACGATTTCCGTTCCGAACTCTCTTTTTAATACTATTGTGTCCTCGTCTTTCTGGCCTGAGTACACCGTAGTTCATGAATTTACTATATCAAATATTAGGGCTAGCCGGTCTGTTGCCGAACCAAGTTTTAAAACCTAAAAACTCTATCTCCTAAACTGACTATCTGCTATCAAAAAGAGGTCTGCCTAGCAAACTTCCCTCTCTCTGCATTTTCAGAGAATTGGCTTATACCTAATATTTTATTGTTTATAGAGACGATCGTCTTGAACGTCGATCGTTATTAAGCTTACGATGTTTGTGTGCATCGCCTCCCTCCGGCCCTTTCCCGTATTCAAATCTTATTTTTATGCCAAACATAACTGGATAATGTCTTTTTTCGAGTCTAGATTCATTGAAATCTTCGTTTTCTCCTGGCCCGGACAACGACCCCGGTTGCTTTCTTAAAATATGTGCACTATCATTAAGTGAAACTATTTGGGAAAGTAATAACGAAAGGTGTGGAAGAGTCACCTTTTTAAGTCTGTGAGGAATAACTATTATATGATTTATTATTATCCCTCACAAGTAGGCATGAAAGGGAAATATATTACTTTACCTTAAATTTACATAATTAGATATATAAGTTATCACCAGCCAAGCCATTAGATGTAATATGTAATACCACAAATGGCAAAATGTAAATACGGGCTAGTTTATTCATGAAAGATTTTACATTAGCAGTTGGCATTATTGATAGCAAGTTTTAAGGCGTTGAGTACTTGGATCGTGGAGCCAGCAGCTAAAAATAATAACCAAAAAACCGTAGTCAAAAAAAAAAAGAAATCGCGAATCCACGGAGAACTACGCCACGGAAAACCACTCATCACTCTGCCATTTTGCCAATACATGGGGGAGCTTAATATGTTGCTAATATAAGAAAATTGCCAATACAATGTATTTCATGTAAGTGAGTATTTTATCTTCGATTTTTGCACTTAATTTTGACATTAATAATTCAAATTAGGCGAATTTAAGAGTGTAGTGGTGAGATTAAGTTAAATCAGTTGTGTGAAGGCTTAATTCTCGATGAATGCACAGGAAGTAATTAATGTGATGCAGAAAGCAGTAAGAGGAGCTCTGGCTGTTCAAGCGGAGCAGTTAGAAAGAAAGTGGAGGTGTATAAAACGGTAAAAGTGGTCCCGGTAGTCGAATTTAAGGAGCCACTTGTCTCTTGCAAATTTCAGTGGCAGCCAGACGGAATATGTCGCGTGGGGGTCAGCGACAATATTTCTGTATGATCTGTTCCGTCCATATAATGGTAGCACAGCACATTACCAAGCTGTAGGGATAATCCGAAATAAAAACAAAGGTACAGCAAGTTCGACCATTTCTTCTTACAAAACCGCGTTAAATTTGGATGCCATAATAGCAAGATTAGACTTCACTTACGCGGATAAAACACCTACTCGAGTAATTGAACAAATATTGGGTGTGCTAAGACAGGGAGAACTGTCCCTTCTAGAATACTACGATGAAATCGAAATAACACTGACTCTAGTAACAAATAAAATGATAATGACACACGACGCATCGACAGCTTCCGCTCTTAACGAGCACCACCGAGAGGATGCATTGCATTAATTTGTTTCGGAACTGAGAAAGTCTGTAAAAGCCCATATTTTATCCGCAAGGCCCAAAACTTTGCCAATTGCCCTTGGATTGGCACAAGAGGCTGAAAAACCTTTGCCAGAGCTGCGGAAGATAAAAAGAAAAATGCAAGTTATAATTCTTACGACTATTTGGAAAAATCGCTGAACCATCACGATGGTCGGGAAAATTCGGGTCAAAGCAAAAACCCTCATTACAGGAAAAAAACAAAACTATATCGACAAGGGAAACACAAGTTCCAGACAGATCAATAGTTCGAAATCAAAATTCAAGAACCGAAATCAGACTCAGCCCGTTGAACCAATGGACGTTGGTCCATCTACAATGTGATTTAGGCAAACAACAGTCTACAACAACAAATTTGTGACAAGTTCGACAAAATGTAAACTGTAATAATTCAACTCATAAGTTTTTGTAATTGTTTTATTTTTGTATTTTTAGGTAGTAGAAATAAGTCTGGCCCTTTTGAATAATTCTTTTACAATATTTGATTCGCACTCTTTTTTGAATTCAACCGATTATTCTTATTCTTTGTATTAAGTATATAAGTAAAAAGTATATGTACGCAGAAGACATACATTGCAAGCGTGAATCATTTGAGCATCAAAGTGCATGCTCAGCATTCCCACGCGCTACTATTGGTCTGCACATAGGCGGATCAGATTACGTTATGCGCTGAAATGCTTACGTTAAATTAGGGTGATCCCTTGAATTGTATAATTGTATATAATTCGTGACAAAGTGTCACTAAACTGTACTCTATTTATTGAAGGGTACATTGACTACAAAACCATTATCAGGTTGTGCCAGACGGCAACGAGGATTATAAATCAAAAGCGGAAGATGTTGCCACTTTTCGAAGATGAACAATCCGATGATGAAGCCTGTCATTTTTTAGGACTACGTCCTCCCTGCCAAACATCACAAGGAAGTTGGAGGGGAAACCAATAAAAATTCTCGTATATACTGGGGCATCCAAAAATTATATTCAATCACTGTCCGAATTATAGCACATATTCCCAGTGGAAAGTCCGTTCAAGTTAAACCCATTCGTGGTTCCTCGAATGCATCTCTTCAGTAAAAAATCCTTATTTTCCATTTGGCCCACTTTAACTGACTTCGATGCCATCATAGGGTTAGACTTCCTAATGAAAACAAATGCTACCATAGATTTCACAAAAGGAAAAAGGAATTTATTTTATTGGGGTCAATTTCATTGAGATAAATGAAGAGGATGTTCCTCCCGCTATGAAAACGAAATTTCATAAAATGATTAAGTTAACAGTTTCCTCTTTTGCAGATCCCAAAGTAGCTCTACCATTTAACATAAACACCGTGGCAACCAGTCGAACAGAGAGAGAACCTGTTTTTTTTTAAAAACTATATCCATAGTATGATTCTATATGACTATAAAAGCGGAAATCAAACAACTGTTAAAAGACGGCATTATCCGACCGTCGGATCGCCTTATAATAATCCGATTTCGGTTATAGATAAGAAAGGCGTTGACGAACATGGCAATAGAAAGAATGGAGTGGTCGTTGATTTTCGGAAATTAAATCCAGCAACAGTGTCGGACAAGTATCCAATTCCCTCAATTTCGACAATACTGTCGAACATGGGTAACGCACAGTATTTCTCGACTTTGGACCTGAAATCGGGATTCCATCAGATCGAGCTGGCAGAAAAGGATAGGGAGAAAACCGCCTTCTCTGTCAACAATGGGAAGTACGAATTTTGTCGACTCCCGTTTGGATTAAAAAATGCCTCTAGTATTTTTCAGAGGGCTATCGATGATGTTTTAAGGGAATACATCGGGAAAATATGTCACGTTTATGTGGACGATGTCATATTTGTTATATTTTCAGAAACAAAAGAGGAACACGTAGAATACATTGACTGTATTCTTCAATGGCTTTGTGATGCAGGCATGAGAGTTTCCCAGGAAAAATCGAAGTTCTTTAAAAAAAGTATCGATAACCTCGGGTTTGTTGTCGCTAAGGGAGGTATAAAAACCTCATTAGAAAAGGTTCAGGCTATTCAGTCCATTCCGACCACCAACATCTCTATACGAGATGTCATTTTTAGACATATCTAGCTGTTATAGCTGCTTTATAAAAAACTATGCCGCAATCGCAGGACCGCTAACGGAAATACTTAAGGGAGACAATGGGAAGGTTAGCACCAACCACTCCAGAAAATCGAACTTACAGACTCAAAAATATCTTAACATCTGAAGAAACCCTGATTATATAAAGGCATTCGACCTAACATCAGATGCTTCAGGACACGGGATGGGAGCAGTGTTGTCGCAAGACGGAAGACAATGATTTCAAGAACATTGCGGGACAACGAACCCGATCTAGCGACTTATCAAAGAGAAGTCTGTAACGATCCTTTTTGGTCCTTACTAATGGCAGAGCCGGATTTCAGGAGTCGGGGTGCGACACAACAAACTTATATTGTGCGCTGGTGAAAATAAGGAAGACGATTTCGATTTAGTTTTAATTCTATTGATCTTTTATTGGTATATAATTTCTGGTGGGTGATGGCACCTATGTGATGACGGTTGATGAGTTGTTATGTCGGGCACTGTTGGACACCCGTATGCTGGCTATTCCTCTGGGCAAATAAAGGTGGCTCGTTGTGTGCCCTAGCTGTTGCCGGGAATACGCCAGGTCTTGCCTATCTACCCTCATCCACTGCTACACTCCTAACACTTGCTAGGAATACTCCTAGTCTCTCCCCAATGTGCCAGGAATACTCCGGGTCTTTCCTAACTGTGCTAGGAATACTCCTAGTCATTCCTGCCTGTGCCAGGAATACTCCTGGTCTTTCCTATCTGTGCTAGGAATAACTCCTAGTCTTTATTTTATTGCTTTTACCCACCCTTAATTGCCTTTTAAGGATATGCCAGGATATGGATCCTGTTTGCCAGTCCTCGATGCTTAGCTTGGGTGTGGTTATCTTCGCTTATGGGTTGCTTCACTTGATTGTAAACTTCACTTGTATATTTCTTCGCTGTACTTCACTTAATAGATGTCCTCATGGTCTCAGCCGTGCGTATTTATAGGCATTTTGAACCAATGACGACGCGTGGTGGGATGCTGCACCGCAGCCAGTAAATTTCCATCCACTTGTATCATTCCCTCAGAACTTTCCATCGCTTTCCTCTTTGGGTCGACTTTCTCTGCCGACCCCGCTGCATAGCTTGCCTGCAGCTATGCATGGTGAAATTGCCCTTTTGGTAGCCGCAGCTTTCTAAATCGCTGGGCGCCCAGCCGCTGTCGTCAACGGCCTTTCTTTCACCGACAATATCACTTTCCAGGTCACCCATACATGCATACGCATACTTCGGTATGCATGCCCTTCGGCCTTTCTCTCACTCTCTCGCTGCCACCACCCTTGCTTTTAACAACTAACAATCTCTTAACATTTGCTTATATATATATAATTAAATATCGCCACTATCCCTAAATACAATAAATAAAATAGAATAAAATATTAATAATTCCCTAAATACAATAAATATAATAAAATAGAATAAAATATTAATAATTCCCTACAACTTAATGGTAATAATGATTCAACGATAATATAACACAATATTAATAATAACCAAAATGCATATACAATACTCATACTATGTTCAAGTTGCTCTTCACATTTTGAATTCAACTTATACTCCCGCTGCAACCTGATCGATGCCCAATGCTTCTCAAACCTATCGATGGGCGTTCCCATACGTATTCGATCCACTCTCCCACTCTCCCACTCCCACATTGCACCTATGATTTCGGCTTATCTGGTCTGCCGCTGACTCACGCATACATGCACGCATGCGCTCTCCCACGCTTTCGGCACCTGCCGACGACCACCCACGATGCTCATTTCATCTGGTCGCCCCGCACCCCCCCGCCGATTCTCGCTATGGCCCCCACTTGGCCCCTAGCAACGAGCGCATGCTGCCGACAATGCTTATGAGCTTGATATTTCTGTATGTTCTATTTTGGTGACGTCATTTGAACCGACTCCCCTTCCCAGCGGTCAAGCTTTGTTATTGTTTTGATGTTTTGCTTGTGACCGCTCCATTCGCATATGTTCTTGTATGTATCAAATGAGTTGCGAACATATGTCGATTCCCGCTTGTATATTTGTTATGATCATATGCAGTTCAAATTGATTTGTTTACCATCATATGGTTATGCTGGATTGACGATTTGTTTACCATCATATGATGTTTTCCAGCCTGATGGATGTATGATCAAGTTTGATACCCAACCCCAAATGGTTCGTTTATATGTTTGATTCGAACCCAATCTACGTGTACGGCCCGTTTTGCATATTTATATCTATGTATGGGTACATCTACTTTTGTATATTTGTATCTAAGTATATGTGCATCTACTATTGCCTATTTGTGAGGGACAATTATAGATCATATATAATTATTCCTCACAAGTCTTAGCAATTGTATGGGCTTTAAAAACACTTCGAAATTATCTGTACGGAGTTAGAGACTTAAACATTTATACCGACCATCAACCACTTACCTTCGCAGTGTCCGATCGAAATACAAACGTAAAAATAAAGCGATGGAAATCCTTTATTGACGATCACAACGCCAAACTTATTTATAAACCAGGGAAAAAAACTAAAGTTGCCGACGAGCGTTACAATACATAGCGAAGAATCAATAACCTACACTATTGAATCAACTGACAAGCCGGTCAATTGTTTCAGGAATCAAATTGTCATCGAAGAAGCAGATTTCCCTTCACTAAGAACATTCTTACTTTTTCAATCAAAAACAAGACACATTATCCTGATAAATAGAAGCTCATTAATGCAAACGTTGCAAGACGTGGTAAATGTGGTCGTAGTCAATGCAATACATTGCGAACTTCCAGTGCTTGCCTTCGTTCAGCATAGACTTGTAGAAATGTACCCAACCACAACTTTTACGTACTCGAAGTACCTAGTCAGCGATATTCCTGATCGAACGGAACAAAGGGAAGCATAACAGAGCTTATCAAGCAGCCCAAGAAAACTTAAAGCAGGTGCATCGTGATTATTTTTTTCCAAATATGAATAGATTAGCAACGGAGATTGCTATAAATTGTAAGATTTGTTCAGTAGCAAAATATGATAGACATCCAAAAAAATATTTTTTAGGTACCATACCCATTCCATCTTCTGCAGGGGAAATTTTACTTATTGATGTTTTTTCCTACTTATAAAAATTTTTTTTCGACATGTATTGATAAATTTTCTAAGTTTGCTGTGGTACGGGAGAAATAAAGAAAGAATTGATAAGAAATATTAGGTGGGTAACAGGGTGTGGGTCAAGTCAAATAAGCGTTTAGGGAACAAGCTGTCCCTGTTTTTTGTGGAAGGTACGGTGGAGGTAGACCTGGGAACGTCTGTTCTTATAAAAGGGAGGGTTGTCCATAAAGACAATCTTCGATAAAATATTTTTCTACTGTTCTACGTTAAATACCTTGCACAAAAATTGATTTCACCTACTGCGCTTGCAAAAACCAACTTTATAAGCTCCGTAATTCTCAATCATTTTGATGTTTAGAAATCAAATATAAACATCTCACTAACACAACTTTTTCGATACTTTAGATGTAGCTAGTTTTAAGCTTTTCAAAACAATGTCAGTTTATATTTTCTAAAGAAATATCCTAATCCAAATTTTGATTGTAAGAAAATTAATGTTTATCCTGTTCAACATATAAACATAGTTTTAGATTTATGAACTTGCAGAGTGTGCCACGAAATCGTATGCTGTTACTGTTATGTGGCAGTGAGCACAGCGTTTTGCAGAAGATTATCGAAACCAAATTGCACACAGAACCTCCCATCTGGAACCGGCAAAATTAATCACTCGATTCAGTCATCTTGATGAACACACACAGGCGATTTCCGGTGCTTTCCTGCCAACATTGAATGACGAAATTACCATCAATACCCTGCTTATCAATAGTCATGCCGCCTTAAAGGAAAAACCAATGGTTGTAGCCATTTCCCAAGTCAACATAAGAAGCCATCAGAAGTTACTTAGCCTACCACAACTTCATAAACTAAGCCTGACTAATTTGCAAAACATAAGTCGGCTTCGTTCCAACCTGTTATCTGGTTCCTATCCTCAGTAGTGGTACCACCATGGCCATAATTGCTGCGGTAGTGTCCTCATCCTTTACGAGACTTGTCGCCGCTGGAGAATGAGACATCAAACCCCGCAGACAAATGATCTTCCATCACTTAACCGAGGGAGGAGTTATCACCAGCCAAGCCATTAGATGTAATATGTAATACCACAAATGCCAGCAGCTACTCTCGCAAGCTTGGAATGGTTTTGTATTCTGCGGCGACTCGAAGGAAGCACACCTAACGTGGACAATAATCAGCAACAATAAACTAAGTTTAATATTGTCATAGAGTAAATATAATTAACTTTTATATATATTTTTACATATATTTCGAACATACAAAACACCTACATTAGATACCGAACACGCAAATGATATTTGATATCGCGTTGATATCAAACATACAAACGAACTTATCGGTATGATGCAAACATACAAACTAACCGGTGGCATGACAGCGAGCAGGCAAACGAGCATTTGGTTGGGTGTAGAACCTAGTCATACAGCACAAAAGAACACTTATACTTAACATCATCAGGCTGGAATCACCATATGATCGTGAACAAATAGATTGTATACAAGAAAATATGTGAAAGAAGTGCCCACAAGCAAGCACAGAAATAATAATGCGATCCGGAGCATTTTCCGCGGGCGGTGGCCGTCGCCGTGCAGGTGATGTGCGGAGGCGGAAGACAGGCCCAGGTGGTGTGGGTCGCCCGCGTCCGTTACCGCGGACGGATGATAAGGGGGCAAGCCCGAGTGATGAAGGAGAGGGAAAGAGAAAAAAAATTGAAGTTAGTGAAGAGTCAGAAGTGGAGTTTAGGTTAAGAGTCGGAAGAGGAGGTTAGGTTAAGAGTCGGGAGTGGAGTTGAGATTAACGGTGAAGATTATAGTTTAGCTTAAGGAAAAGTTTTGAAGTCTAGATTAAGAAATTAGGTTAAGATTTCGCCAAGGAAAGATGCCAAAATAGGTCATAAAAGATGCGAGCCAGGCCACAATTGGAAGAAAGAGGAACATCGAGTGGGAGGGGAGGAATTGGTCTCCCGAAGAAAGGGGAGAATGTGAGAAATATTTATTATATGATTTATTATTTCACAAGTAGGCATGAAAAGGAAATATATTACTTTACCTTAAATTTACATAATTAGATATATGTATATATATATATTTTAAACCGAACCCGCAAACGATATTTGATATCGGTATGTTATCAAACATACAAATGAACTTATCGGTATGATGCAAAGATATAAACGAACATATTGGTATGGTACAAACATGTAAACAAACCGGTGGCATAACAGCGCACTGACAAACGAGCATTTGGTTGGATGTCGAACATAGTCATGCATCACAAAAGAACACTTTTACTTAAAATCATCAGGCTGGAATCACCTGTAGTATGTTCACACACATACATAAATATATAATCATTAGCTTGACCTGTAACACTTTGTTTCAGGCATAAGAATAATTATACATAAATATATACTTGTGTGTGAGTGAATGCATGTACATATACATATATGTATTATATATATGTCTTAAGCAACGACTCAAGAAATAAACATCGATTAAAAGCAATGAAGCTAATAAATTGAAATTTATATTATTGAATAAATTTGAGTTTAACTAAGCTTAACTTATAAATACATGTATCATTTTGTCTAATTTCTATTTTTCCATTGCACTTGAGTTCGTAAGTTTTTTTTTGTTTTTGTAATACTCATTTGTGATCTCTTCCCCATAAGAATAAAGCTCGTTCGAATAACCGGTATATGTTTTTCGAATTTTGTTTTCTTTTTGACAAAGCTTGCACTTATTTTGCATCATCAGATTAGCGCCTCCAAATGCAATTTTAGTTATCTCGCTTAATTTGCCATCAACGATCACCAAATTTTTTGTGCATCATTACTAGTAAATATTCTTGACTTTGAAAATTTGTCACAAGTCATAGACAACTCAAGTGACTCAAGTAACTTAACGTAAAGAGCATAACGTAATTCGATCCGATAGCGCGGGGGAATGCTGAGCATGCACTTTGATACTCAAATGGTTCACGCTTGCAATGTATGCCTTTTGCATACATACATGTAAAGATGTATAATAATAAGTTTAATGTTTATTTATCTAAGTTGATCAAATTCAGGGTTCTAGTGCTAAACATAACTTGGTATTCGACTTTTCATTTTCACTTACCTAGACGACTGCGACTTCTTATATGACTTTCTATATCAACCTTCTACTTTCGACTTCCCCTTTCGACTGCCTCATCTCGGCCGCCTTTTTTCATCCTTTGCCCTTCCATCCCTTTCGTGCATTTCGACAACGATTTACCAGTGATGGGAGAGTATGCAGATCCCTAGTGCCACACCACTTCACATACATATATAGTTATTACATATACATTAAATAAATAGAATAAAAATGCCAACCGAATTTTAATAAGAAAGAACCACTCTTTAAGAATAGACCTCTTGTTGGTCAAATATAAATAAAAATTAATAAAATAAAATAAAAGTAATAAAAACACTCAAAATTACAAATGCCAATTTAAATATTATTACATGGCGTCCGTGACAACGGTTTAAATGTGCTGTTGTGTTCAATTGTTCCTGGAGGCACAAAAACCAAACTAAATCTCAAGCAGCACCCAAGTCAAGATCAAGGAAGGAGGACCAACAACAAAACTATTACATGGCCACAAAATAAGTGGAAATAAATGGAAAAACTGAGTGATTAGAGACAGAATTATGGCAAATAGAGGAGGAGTGCAGGAAAAAATAAAGTGGCTATTATTTGCAAACCAGACACCACCCTCCTGGGCAACTGCCCAAAAGTAACAAGAAGAAGGCATCAGGACATCAGCAGCTGCGACAACGAGCGTGAAAGGCAGGCCCCCTTTTACGTCTTCGAGGGAGCATCAGCGAGCCAACCGGCAACGACAGGCTGATCCCAATATAAATTGAGAAAAAAATTATAAATACTAGTTTAAAAAACTAATACACAAATAAGATAAAATTTTATAATGTTGTTAAATTGTAAAAAAAGAAATGTTAAAATATTGTCAAATTGAGCGGAACCTTATCTGCCCAATAGATATAGCCCGTAAAGCTATACGAATCAATGGGTAAAATTTTGTAAGACATCCAAAATTTAACTAGAAAACAAAAAAAAAAAAGAAAAAATCAATCAAAAATCAAATTAAAATCCAATAATTTGTATAAATTCCAAAAAAACTATAAAAAATTCTTTTTATGTGTAACTAAAAGGGTTCTTAAGCCAAGCTAATAATTTAGATAAGATCTAAAAAGAAATATATGAGCACGGGCAATAGTAGTAACAATAAATATATTCAAAAAAATTAATATGATTAGAAAATTAAATTTTCTCTGCATAAACTGATAAATTTGCAATATATTCATTGCAATGAAATTATCATTAAATTTTGGTTTCTTTTCTCTTCAAAATAAAAATTTTTTTACTACTACATGACAAAAAAAAAGAATAATAATATTCAAATTTATTAATTACAATTCCAAAAAAGAAATTTATTTAGTATAACAACACCATTTCCAATTGACCGCACTTGATAAATATTTTGAGTAAATCAATGACAAGCACCCGAGCATAGTCAATGACTTAATTGAGGTTTTTAAGAGTGAACAAAGCCACTCACCTCAACGTTAAATTTAGTGCAAATCACTTTATCATACCTCGATATCAGGAAGGAACTCGCTATAAACACCCCTTGAAAAATCAACAATGGCCGATGCACAATCTGTGACTGACTTCTTAAAGCTCGCATCATCTCTGATACCAGAGTTCGATGGAAAAATTAAGAACCTTCTGAGTTTCCTAGATGCGCTCAACTTGATTGACACGCTGAAAGGCACTAACGAAACAATTGCAGTCCAGATAATAAAAACAAAATTAAAAGGTCATGCTCGAAACCTTATTAGCAACAAACAGACCATTGTTGCGATAATCGCACAATTGCAAAAATCTGTAAAAAGAGAATCAATAGAAATCATTTCTGCCAAACTTATTATTTGCAACAATCAGAACGCTAACAATAACAATAATGTGAGAGTTATGCAAAATAATTCCGAAAACGCTTAAAACCCTTTAAGTACCACCCAATAATAAATAAAATACATTCAATAAATTTTAGTCGCAATGTTTTTGTAAAACTCGTAACCAATGCCATAATTTTAACATTTTTAACTGACACAGGTGCTGATATTTCAATTCTAAAAATTAATTCCGATCAATTTGAGACCATTTCTCAAGATAAAACTATAAATATTTAAGGAATAGGACAGGGAGTAATAAAATGCCAAGGCACTACTATAATAGATCTCCAATTCAAACAATACACAATTCCACACGAATTCAACATAGTAGATACAAACTTTGCAATACCTTGTGGTGGTATTACAGGCATTGATTTGATAAAAAAAAATTCAGTAGTAGGCATACTAGATCAAAATAGAAATAAAAAAGTCTTATCACATTTAAAGAAAAATTTTGCAATACAATTTAAAAATCAATTAACAGAATTGTGCACCAGATATAAGTAGTGATGTATTCGGACTACAGACTGAACCAATCACAACAAATAACTTTTATAAACAAGAATTGAGATTTAAAAACAATGAACCAGTATACATGAAAATTGTAGAAATCATGTACATGAAATTCAAGAACAAGTTAAGAAATTAATCAATGACAAGGTTATGGAACCCTCTGTATCTGAGGGTACGAAAGAAATCCCTTCAAGGATATGAAGAAAAGAAATGGCGATTAGTAATCGACTATCGCCAAATCAATAAAAAGCTCTTGTCTGACAAATTTCTTCTCCCCAGAATTGATGATATTTTAGATCAATTGGGCCGAGCAAAATATTTCTCATGTCTTGACTTAATGTCAGGATTCCATCAAATTGAACTAGAAAAATGTTCAAGAAACATAACGTCCTTTTCAACGAGCAATGGCTCATATCGTTTCACACGATTACCATTTGGACTAAAGATGGCACCAAACTCCTTCCAGAGGATGATGACTATCGCGTTTTCGGGTCTAGAACCCTCACAAGCATTCCTTTATATGGACGAATTAATCGTTGTTGGATATTCAGAAAACAAATAATAAATGAAGCAAGCAAGTTGTCCCTGCCGACATTGAGTATACCCTGTACCAAGTAAAATTACTCCATAAAGTCAAAAACGATCAAAATCGCCATCAATTTACAAAAAAAATTCTCTTAGCAGCGAACGCATGCTATCTCGCTCACATTTAACAGTACAAAATGGAAATACGTATATCTCCGATAATTATTGTCCGATTTCCAAAATTTGGTCAGCTGGTGCATATTGGCTATATTATTAAGTGTCCCAAATGATTAGTGTACAGACAAAGGAATATTACCAGATGACAAGAATTATGACGTCATCATGAATTATTCAGTCCCACATGATGGGGACAGTGCAAGACACTTTATTTCATTTTGCACTTACTATAGACCAAGGGTGGGCACGTAGTGGCTCACTTGGCTCACCGAGCTCTTTCCGTTATTTTTCTGGCAGAGGTCATAAATGTGCGAGTTCGTAGGCTGAGGGACGCACATTCAACTGAGGGACGCACAAGCAGAGAAAAAGCTCGCGATCGCGAGTCCGAGCAGGGGTCATAACATAACAAGATTATGAAAACAGAATGTTTCCTTCTAATGGACAGATGAATGCCAGAAGAAGAACCAACTTTATTACAATATCCAGATTTTGGGAAAGAATTTTGCATAATCACAAAACCACAATGGATTCCAAGTTCCAATAGCATATGCATCAAGAGCATTCACGAAAGGTGAAAGCAATAAGAGCACTACGGAACAAGAATTAGCAGCAATTCACTGGGCAATAGTATATTTTCGGCCATATATCTATGGAAAACTCTTTATAGTAAAAACTGACCACAGACCACTAACATACCTATTTTCAATAGTTAATCCAAGTTCGAAATTAACACGTATGAGACTAGAACTGTAGGAATATGATTTCACAGTGGAATTCTTAAAGGGAAAAGACATCTTTGTGGCAGATGCCCTATCGCGGATATCAATATCCGAACTAAAAGTCATTCAAAATAAAGTCCTGAAAGTCACTACCGGGCAATAAAGTAGACAAAATAATCTCTGGCCAGCGTAGAAAAACGAAACTATGCTTAGGCAAGTTCCTAATAAAGCTTCCAAGCCCAATATACATGAAGTCATTTGCAATGATGATAATAACAAATAATTTGTGTTTATTTAAACATGAAAAGAAACTTATAGCAAGAATTAATGTTGTATCTGTACAACAATGGAAATCTTGATTTAAAACAATTCTTTCAAAGGCTTGAAAAACAAGCCAGTGTAGTGGAGATCACTTAACTCAAATTGGCACCGAGTGAAACTATTTCCATAGAATCTTTTAAAAGAAATGGGCAATAAAAAATTAAAATCATTAAGAGTAGCGCTACTCCAGCCGGTGACCATTATCGAAAAAGATAAAGATAAAGAAGCAATAATGTCCACATATCATGATGATCCTATACAAGGAGGTCATACTGGTATATCAAGAACACTAATCAAAATAAAGAGTCACTATTATTGGAAAAAGATGACTCGTCATGTAAAAGAGTACATACGTAAATGTCCAAAATGCCAGAATTCGAAAACGACAAAACATATCAAGACCCCATTAACTATTACAGAAACCCCCATATATGCTTTTGATAAGGTAATAGTGGACACCATTGGTCCATTACCATGCACAGAAAACGGCAATGAATATGTAGTCACTTTAATATGTCTTCTTACAAAATATTTAGTAGTCATTCCAGTTGCAAATAAAAGCGCAACAACATTCTCAAAAGCTATATTCGAATCTTTTATTCCAAAGTATGGTCCAATGAAGACGTTCATTATGGACATGATAACAGAATACAAAAATTCAATTATAAATGACTTGTGCAAATATTTGAAAATAGACAATGTAACGTCAACAGCACACCACCACCAGACAGTAGGAAGAATAGAAAGAAGTTATAAAACTTTCAACGAGTACATTCGATCCTACGTATCAATTGATAAAACAGATTCGGATGTATGGTTAACATATTTTGTTTACTGTTTTAACACCACACCATCTATGGCACATAATTACTGTCCATATGGACTAGTATACGGCAAAGAATCTAATTTGCCAAAACATTTTAATAGCATAGATACAATAGATCCATATAATATAGACGATTACGCTAAGGAAGTTAAGTTTAGATTAGAAACAGCTTATAAAAGAGCTCGAATATTTTTGGAAAAAAATAAAGCTAAGCAAAAAACATATTATGATAGGAATACTAAAGATTTAAGCATAGAAGTAGGAGACCAAGTGTTATTAAAGAATGAAAAGGTCATAAATTAGAAGATACGTATGTATTTAGGACCTTTTGATTTAACAGAAATAGGAGTTAATGATAACATTTTAATTAGAAATAGTAAGAAGAAAAAAAAAAAAGTTCATAGCGAAAGATTAGAAATATATATAATCTAAACGTTTCATGAAACAGGTTCTGATCAACCTATTAATTAAGTTAAAAAAAAAAGAAAAAAAGAAAATGAAGTAAAATATATGTGTTGCGTCAGATAACAACTCCCCGTATACTTTGTTTCCGTTTTCCCACATTATCAGTAGCGAGCGAAGCGAGTTCCGTGTGCACTGCGTTGTGTCCCAGACTGACTGCGCAGCCTCGCCTGCCTTCACACTGGACCACACTCGATGACAGCCACATGTGTCGTCTCGCTCTATGTCACTGTCTGAGGTTACACAATACTATTGTCACCTGCATGACCAAGCAGCCAGTGCCAAACTTCCATGACTCAGCAGTCAGTGCCAGTCTAGCATGACTCAGCAATCAGTGCCAAACTAACATATCAGTACCCACTGCCAAACATACATGACAGAAGTCACTGTAACGCCAAAGTTATATTCACAATGTTACACATCCAAAATATGGAATGAACCAGAGAGGGACCCCAAATAGAGAGAGTATGGCTATTGCTAGTCCAATTAATTTACCAGTAGCCAGTTATTTAATATTGCTCTATTTATTTCACTACGATAGAATACAATGCGCGCGTACAGAAGCTTGAAATAAAAAGTAAGTGTTGATTAACTTAAGAATACTAAGGCAGCGTCCCATGAACATGGACCAAAATGAACACCAGATGGCTACTGATATTATCGGTGTCGCCACAGTACTCCCCCTCCAATGACACGGTCATGAAGATGCTGGATCAAAACGAACTCGTCGATGTTTCTCATAAGTTCGTTTTTCCGGTAGTTTGGAATACTCAGGTCTTGAATGCCGGTCCTCTCTTGTGACGAAAGCTGGTTTGAGCCTGCTGACAGATACCTCTATTTGTTTGCCATTGATGTTTAGAGTATAAACGCGGTCCGTTTGACCGTTCGAGTGGTTGTTTAACCGCATCAGTACGAATGAAGACATGAGAACACTGATCAATGCCTTTAAGTAGAAACATTTTCTCTTTTATGTGATGAGCTGTTGGTGTAGGGCGAAGTTTTTGCATGTGTTCCCGAAATGAACTTAAAAATGTTGTAGGAGCTGAAGGTTTGTCGATGTCTTCAAAAAATTCATTGGGTAAGCGGATAGGACTCCCGTAAATCATTTCTGCGGCCGACGACATTATGTCCGGTTTGAAACAAGTGCGTAATCCAAGAAGCGCAGTGGGAAGAAGTTGAGTCCAAGGCGTATCACCATTACACATCAATGCTGCTTTTAGAGATCGGTGCCAGCGCTCAATGAGGCCGTTAGATTGTGGATGGTAGGCAGTGGTGTGAACATGCTTGCTGCCGACAAGCTGTGCGAGTTCCTTGAAAACAGCGGATTCGAACTGGGATCCTTGATCCGTTGTTATAGTTTTGGGCGTTCCAAAACGAGCTATCCAAAAAGAATGGAAAACGCTTGCTATAGTCTCTGCAGTCATATCAGATAGTGGTACAGCTTCAGGCCATCGTGAAAAACGATCGATCATAGTGAGGCAGTAGCGAAATCCTTGATAAAGAGGCATCACGATGATGTCTAGATGTACATGGTCAAATCTACCATCGGGTACAGGAATTTTTTCAGGGATGATGTGATTATGCCTGTTGATTTTCGCTCGTTGACAAGGAAGACAGTTTCTGCACCAATCAATAACATTTTTGTTCATCGAGGGCCAGACAAACTTTTGACGGATTTGCTGCAGAGTTGCTCGGCCATTTGGATGTGATAAACTGTGAAAGAAAGTAAAAATTCTGTAACGTAAAGCTTTAGGTACATACGGTCTAATGTATCCGGTTGATACATCACAAAACAATGAGACATTCTCATCAAATTGTACAGTTTGTAGTTTTAACGAAACATTTCCCTTCAGTAATTCGGGTAATTCGCTGTCTAATGCCTGTTTTTCTTAGATTTCCGATAAATTCACTGCAGTGGGCATTTTAATTGCACATAGTCTCGAGAATGCGTCTGCGATGACATTGTCCTCTCCTTTTATGTGTACAATTGATGTAGAGAACTGTGAGATGTAGCTTGGCTGTCGTATTTGCCTGGGAGATGCTTTCTCCGGTTTTTGGTTAAAGGCAAAAATAAGTGATTTATGATCAGTTCTGATGATGAAGATACGTGCTTCGACCAAATGTTTGAAGTATTTTATTGCCTCAAAAACTGCTAAGAGCTCCCTGTCGTAGGTACTGTAGTTTTTTTCGGTGTTGCTGAGCTTCTTGGAGAAAAATCCGAGTGGTTTCCAAATGTCATTGGTTTGTTGCTCTAAAACGGCTCCTATAGCAACATCAGAAGCGTCGCACGTTAGAGCAAGTTTCGAGTCTGGTGATGGAAATGATAGCAATGCTGCATTGCCCACACTATTTTTGCATTCCTCGAAAGCGGCAATGAGTGGCGATGTCCAATCGATCTTCCTTTTGTCATTCTTTTTTACATCCTTAAGTAGCTCGGTCAATGGTGCTTGTATGTGCGATGAATGTGAAAGACAGTTGCGGAAACGTCCCAACTGGTTTATAGTTTCAGGTCTTGTATAGTTGACAATGGCACTGATCCGGTTGGAGGAAGGTCTGATACTAAATGCGTTGATTGTATAACAAAGGAAATTTACTTCTTGTTTTTCAAATTGACATTAACTAAGATTAATACTTAGACCATTCTTTTGAAGAATTTGAAAAACCGAGCGTAAGTGTTGCTCGTGTTCCCCAATCGAATCCGACATGATGAGTATGTCATCGATGTAACAATAGACTAAGTTAATGCCGCGGAAAATATTATCCATGAATCTTTGAAACGTTTGGGTGCCGTTCTTTAACCCAAAAGGCATAAATGAAAATTCAAAAAGGCCGAATGGTGTACAGATGGCTGTTTTTTCAACCTCGTTTTCTGCCATAGGAATTTGATAATAAGCTTTTGCCAATTTTTCGCCAGATAAACGACGAGGGCGATCAGCAATAGGTCTTCCATTTGTTTCTACGAAATGACGCACCTCGTGATGATTGCAAGTTTTGGTGGTCGGTTTGGTGAAGTCGATAAATTCGTGAAGTAATCTCTGTACCTTCGAAGTGCTTTGCACAGTCAAAACTGAATGTTGATTTGACGTAGCTAAATAAGCGGGCGAAATGAGTCCTGTTAACGAATCGATAAGACGTCGATTGGTGAGGTCTATGAGTAACTGATGTTTGGTCAAAAGTCAGCTCCAATAATAGCCATTTGGACATCAGCGACAATAAAAGGCCAGGTGAATTTGCGACGTAGGCCTAGATTTAGTTCTAGTATGTGTTTGCCGTATGTGTTGATGATCGTCTGGTTAGCTGCATGTAGTATAATCACATGGTTTAGTTTTTGATCTAGAAAATGTACGTGGCAAAACGGATACAACGGATTCCGAGTCAATTAGGAACCGGATGTGAGAAACGCGATCGGTGATGTGTAGGCGAGGCTCAACCAAGGATGAATGTTGTAGATCGCCGGTGTTGGTAATGCTGTCGCCGACCAGCGCTACAGACGACAGCCGTTCTAGTTTAAAGGCTGGAACCGGGCACAAGTAGGACGGCATTTTTTTGCTTCATCCAAAAATTTCTGGTGATAAAAACAAAATTTCGATTGTTGTTCATCAGCTTTTTGCGACTGTTAGTTGTTCCATTGAAATCTTCCACGCGATGTGCTACGTGAACGAGAGTGTTTCTGTTTCGCTTCTGATTGGATGTACTTTACATCCATTTGACGGTTATCAAACTTTTGAAATAACAAGCGCAGACTATCAGCAACTACCTTCCTTTAGTGAAACAGCACTGACGGAATTTCCTGAAACCACTTCCATAGGGTATATCGATTTATTTCCCATGGATTCCAACATCTTGTCTGCAACTTTAGCAAGTCTGTCTAAGTCGATTTCCTCCCACATTGTCAACAATGGGCGAATGCTTTCACTAGCTGGATCTGGTGTAAGGCGTCGCATATTGGCAAGGATTTCGGAAGGTTCTAGACCAGCAGTTCCTTCTCCCTGTAGTAAACGACGTAACTTAGATTCCGACGACTCGGCGAATTTTTCAAGCAACCGATTTTTGATTGCTTGATACTTGTTGTCCACTGGTGGTCGCGTGAACAAATCTTCAACAGCGATGATGGTGTCTTCATCCAGGTGGACTGCGATAAGATCAAATTTGTCTGCGTCAGCGTCGATGTTATACAGGCGAAATGAGCGTTCGACCTGGGCGAACCACACATGGGGATTGTTCCGAGTGAACTTTGGCAAACGCACAGAATTACGTTGGCCAGCTGGAACTTCATTTGGAACAGAGTTCATTTCTGTTCGTAGTGATACCAATTGTTGTTGTAGATCTCGAATTTGCTCGTTTAACTCTTCCATGATGAAATAATTTTTTTCTGCTGGAGCTTCTTCTTTTTCAAAGTACAGCCGTCTCTGTGATAGTAGTCGTAAGTCGTAGCGTCGCTTTGGCATAGGCCGCCAAAATGTGTTAACACAGCGCGTCACTGTGTATTGTTTAATTTTTTGGCAATAAGTATTTAGAGTGAATAGCTGGATAGTTTTCAAGATCACGTCGGGGTCACCACTATGGCTATTGCTAGTCCAATTAATTTACTAGTAGCCAGTTATTTAATATTGCTCTATTTATTTCACTACGATAGAATACAATGCGCGCGTACAGAAGCTTGGAATAAAAAGTAAGTGTTGATTAACTTAAGAATACTAAGGCAGCGTCCCATGAACATGGACCAAAATGAACACCAGATGGCTACTGATATTATCGGTGTCGCAACAAGAGAACATAGAGTATCCAAGGGTATATCCCACAATGCAATACTCTATTATTCCATCTCCGACATAAGTATCAATTCGAAAAAAAAAGAAAAGAAACAACAATTTATAACAAAAAAAGAAAACAAAATTAAATATTAAAAAAATGAAGCAAGCAAGTCGTCCCTGCCGACATTGAGTATACCCTGTACCAAGTAAAAGTACTCCATAAAGTCAAAAATGATCAAAATCGCCATCAATTTACAAAAAATTCTCTTAGCATGCAGCAACAGCGAACGCATGCTATCTCGCTCACACTCAGCAGCCCATTTTACATGGGGCGTTTTAGTACAAAATGGAAATACGTATATCTCCGCTAAATTTGGTCAGGTGGTGCATTTTGCCTATATTAATGTACATGCCAATTAAGAATACGATATCTTTGATATTGCTCTAGTTATAGTTTTTTTTAAATTACGGGGGCGGAAGTGGGCGTGGCAAAATTTTGAAACACACTTGACCTATCTACACAATAGACGAATGTTGACACCAAATTTGGTTGCTCTAGCTTTTATAGTCTCTGAGATATAGGTGTTCATACGGACGGACGGACAGACAGACAGACTGACATGTCTCAATCGACTCGGCTATTGATACTGATCACGAATATATATACTTTATGGGGTCGAAAAATTCTCCTTCAAACTAATTTTTTTAAAATTAAAAATGACTGCAGTATATTACGTTATTTCCCTAAAAAGGAAGGTGTAGTAAATGTGAACCACAATATATAGTATATAGACTAAAAGAATAAGCTTGTATCACACAGTGACACTTTGTCAAAGGTTATATACTATTCAAGTGACCACAATAACTCCGCCTATGTGTAGACGGACCAAAATTACAAAAGATAATTTAAATATTATTACTTTACTGAGTCAGAGGAGACTGAACATCGAACTGGAGAAAACCGCAACAACAAAAGACGACCGACAACGCTTCTGAGAGCGTAGACAAGCGGTAGATCAAGAACTAGCTTTGCTTAAAAGAGCACAGCAATGCAATCGGGTCGCTAATAGCCATAAGTCTTGATTGCCTTTCACTTTAAATCCTACATCAAACAATCTTTTAGGTCGTTAGAAATTATTAACATCTGATAGGCTTTTAGTACTAATAATGTTGTTGGAATTTCTTTTCTTAATTTTATTTAATAATATGAATTTTATACTGAATTTTGAGCCAACCACATTATCTAACAATAACCTTTCGATGTCTCTGTCTCACTGCGTTTAGCAGTAGAGAATTTTTTTTGCTCTCTCTGTTTTGCCGCTCACGTAAGATCGAAAATATCCAATGTCATTTTTGCCTTGCAAGCTCAAAATGGGCGCCAGACAGGCAAAGTTAGAAGATTCGGCAGCTAATGTCGTTAATAATATCAAAGTCGTTGATCATGGGGAAAAATTAGATCAGATAGCAATTTTGCTGATCGTAATTCTTCATTCTTCTGGCAATATATTTGGCCATTAAAATTTATTCTATGCACACTTGGAAAATAAAGAAGCAGGGCAGATGGATTAGACAGATCTAGTCCAAGAATAGAAATCTAAAAAAAAATTTTTTCTTCAAAAACTGCAACTATACATGGACATTAGCAATTTCGACACGTCCATTGATTCAACGTACGTTAACAACCCAGATTTTCATAGTCAATCCATCAACATTCTGAGAGTACATCGCGAATTTATTACAGTAACTGATTTTGAATACGAATATGTGAACAACTTTAACAATAACACGAGTCCCCTAGTACATTGGTCAAAAATGAAAAACGAAGCGCCGATAAAAAGGAAAATTTTTTTTATAAATATGTCGTTAATTGGGTGTCATCTCGCGCAGTTTCCATATTATGGTCCAAATCGCGTGCCTTACATTTCCTCGGCCAAGACATTTTTCTTATTACCTTTAGTTTCGCAGTTCAATCCAAAGTCAAAGTAATTTTTCTTTCTCCAATCTGACAGACCAATACATACACACAGTATTGGCACGCATCTGAGCTTAGCACTATGGTAATCTTATTCTATTCCATTGTCAGGCCGAGGCTTCGTAGAACAGACATATCTGTTGGGCTCGCAAGAAAATCACATCTTGAGACAGAAGACATCCGAAGGAAAATGATAAAAAGACATTGCACATGTAACTTTATGCTTCTCTTTTCTTTTAATCGTTAAAATACAGATGGTACAGTTATTACGATTAAATAACGAGTAAATTAAAAAAATAGTGATGCGACACGGCCTTCCTGACCTTCACACGTCCTCGTTTGTTACATAAGCTTAATCTGAAGCTTAATCTGAAAAAATTATGTTTAATGAACAGATTAAATTTTGTCCACAACTCAATTGAAAATTAAGAATTGTTTAACTTTATTCAATTTGGCCGCACCAATGACAGAAGATAGCCTAGAATTCTCCAAGTAGCCTTTGGAAAGAGGATTCCCAAGTTTACATGTAATCTCGTTTCTAAGACACTTAAAAACATGGGCTTTTACCGCAATGATAATCACCAGACATCTAATAAGTCAACACTTTAACTCGGTCAACCCATTTTCGATGTCCGAATTATTAGATTGAAATTCATCAATTATAATTTTCAGTTGGAATCCACCAACTTAACCATGACGTCTCTTTCAGCGTATCTTTTCACATTGGAGTCCACCAATGGTTTTCTGACGCTTCTTTCAACGCCTTCACTCTAGCTGGAATACACCACCCCATTTATGACGTCTCTTTCAACGTCTTCACCTTCATTGGAGTCCACCAATGAATCTTCAACAATTTCAATCTCATCACACGAGTCCAGCTCTTTGGGAATCCCTTCTTCTGGCATACTTCTTAGAGCTTCATGCAAGTACTTGTAAGTTCGCTTATTTAGAGATTTTAAAACATATCGATCTCCTTCTAGTATCTCTGCCACAAGGAAAGGACCTTTGAACTTTTGATCTAATTTTGTTTGATGTCTCTCTTCATTTTTAATCAAAACATAATCGTCAATTTTAAATCTGTTAAATTTAGCTTTGTTCTTGTCGAACCGTTCTTTGTCATAAATCGCATTCCTACTTATATTTTCTGTGGCCATCTTTCTTACAAAACTTACATCAACTTTATTATTTTCTTCTACTATAGGTAACATATTAAAAGGCCTTGCCTCTTTTGCAATAAATAATTCTACAGGACTAGATTTGGTTAAACGAGATTTATAATTAGACCAAATAATTAAGAATTCCCAATTTATGTACCAATAACATACAATGCTGGTAATACTTCAATATTTCTAAAAACAAGAGCCCAAGTTTTTCGTCAAGCCGAGCTTATTTAGAAAGAAGCTAACTTATTGATCCCAAATCAGGAAATTCAACCTGGTATTTTTGTTGCAAATACAATCGCAACATCAAAAAATGCATTCATCGGTTTACTGAACACTACTATGTAAGGAAGTTTTTCGGCCGGGGTACAAATCTCAGTCTTCCCAGGGCCTTTCTTCAACAGAAAAATTTATAAAGAAATACCGGGAACTGAATATTTAATTGAGGAAGGCATAATATAGATATAACGAGTTTATGCCTAATTATAATGATCACACGCACATGGTTAAGGATAATATTAACGAGATAAAAGGGGATAATATCTGCGAAAGTGGGATTGGGAAAGGTATGATAAGGGCAGCGGGGAAGTCTAGAACTGTGCCTTATCGATATACACAAATCCTATGTTACTAACATGTATTCTGTCCTAAGTATATTTCTCAAGTCAAGTAAGGATTCACGCGGACCTTGACTTGACAAACACAACTCAAATTAGGGACTATTGCCCGCGAATCCTTGTCAAGTCAAGTAGGGATTCACCCGGACCTTGACCTAACAAGAATATACTAATTTAAGGACTAAGATCAGAGACTACTGATCCAGGAATCCCTTTTCAAATCAAGTAGGGATTCACCCGAACCTCGATTTAATAAGAAACACCTCGATAGTAAGTCGTTAAACACGGGATCTCATCCCAGTCAACTAGGGTATCACCCGGACATTGGCTGGTGGTGAGTGTCATGTCCCTGACCTAATACATGTAGCGACCTTACGAATTTCTCTTAGAGGATTAGTTAGCGATTCACCCGGACACTCACACTTTAAGAGACATTCGCTGGACACCGACACACTTGATTAAATAGGTTACACTACCATATTTGTGACTGGATTGTTCCCTACACACTTTGACCTGCAATCATATAAAGTCTGGCTTTTAATAATAATGACACTCAATATATCCGAAACAATTTACTTTATTTATTTATCTTTTCGGTAGAGCACTATTATTAGCCTATCACACACACACTGGGTCATTTGTCTAGCTCCTATCTAGGGTCAAAAGGACACGTGGGCTAAGATAACTATGGATGGACTCACCTGCGACACTCCTGTTGCACACACACTTCACGGTTATCCTTTTCTTTTCTACAGGACACTCTTGATTCCTTGACTTCTTTGGTTTTATCACTCGCGATCTCAAAAAAACACGTCTGCTCTCTGCGGTGGTCAATCAGTCTCTCCTTCCGTGGCTTCTGTTTGATAGCTGCCCTTAGCCTCGTTTTTCCTCTGCTGTCGTTGGGCCCAGCCAATCAAAATTTGCCACGCAGTCGCCAAAATATGTTGACTCGCTCCCTCCCTTTCTGGCAGCCTTCTAGTTGCATTAGCGGTCATTGCTAATGTCTCATAAGTCATCTCTCAATATTCGGTAGGTCCCGTTGCGTTTGATCGCCGGCAACAACAGCGTCGACACTTAGTTGCGAACGCTGCTGTCGACGGCGAAGCTAAGCAGCAACACCCGCTCTTTGGCACAGTTACCGTTAGCTTTCGTTGCTCATGTATGTGTCCGTGTGTGTTCAACAGTGGTGCGCAGTAGAGATGCTCTATGGGGAACTGGTTCATGGAAGAAAAAATAAAAAGTCAGAATATATCTTAAGGGATTATTATTATTGATATTGAAATGTGGTGGCCGACATTGTGGCGAATTACAAATTATTATGTTCGTCACAACTAATATTACCCAGATAAAAAATATAAATAATTTGAAATCTGAACAGCTTTCGAACTATGATGTAGTTTCAGCTGCCCGCAATGAAAGTGAAAATATTGTCATGACTCAATTAACAAATACATTTTCCGCCCCAATTCAAATCAAAACAAAGAGAACTTTGCACCAAATATAGTGAAGTTTTCGGACTTGAAACTGAAGCGATCACAACAAAAAATTTTTATAAGCCAAAATTGAGATTAAAAGATATTGAATCTGTCTATATAAAAAATTATCGAAGCCCGCATGTCCAAAAAGAAGAAATAGAAAAACAAGTGGGAAAAAAAATCCTTAACAAAATAGTCGAACCGTTGGTGTCTGAATGTAACAGCCCTCTGCTACTTATGCCAAAGAACTCATTACAAGGCTCCGAAGAGAAAATGTCGAGATTAGTAATTGGCTATCGTCAAATGAATAAAAAATGATTGTCTGACATATTTCCACTCCCAGGATATTTTTCATGTCTTGACTTCATGTAAGGTTTCCATCAGATCGAACTCGAGGAAAGTTCAAAAGATATAACGTCATTGTCAACGAGCAACGGATCATATCGCTTCACGCGATTACCATTTGGTTTAAAAATAGCGCCAAATGCATTCCAGAGAATGATGACTAAAGCATTCTCTGGACTTAACCCTTCTTAAGCACTCCTTTATATGGGTGATTTAATAGCAACTGATGTTTTTGACACATGTAGGAAACACAACTTAAAATTACGTCCACAAAAAGGCAAATTTTTCATGCACGAAGCGACTTTTCTGGGTAATAAATGCAGAGATAAAGGAATTTTGCCAGTTGACACAACATATGATGTTATCAAAAATTATCTAGTCCCACAAGATGCGGACAGCGCTAGACGATTCGTTGCATTCTGCAACTATAACAGCACAGCACGGCACATAACCCGATTATGTAAAATGAATGTTCCTTTTGAATGGACTGTTGAATGCCAAAACGCATTCCAATATCTCAAAAATAATTTAATGCAGCCCACAATATTACAAAATCATAACTTCGACAAAGAATTTTGCATAATAACAGATGCAAGTAAGCAAGTAAGTGTGCAAGTAAGTGTGGAGCGGTTTTAGCTCAAAACCAGAATAGTCTTCAACTTCCAGTAGCATATGCATACTACCAAACATTTTACAATTAAAACAGTTCACAGACCATTGACGTATCTATTTTTAATGATCAACCACAGTTGACGCGCATGCGACTTGAATTAGAAGAATATGACTTCACTGTCGAGTATCTAAAGGGAAATTATAATTTCGTGGCTGATGCCCTATCTAGAATTACAATATCCAAGCTAATAGATTTACAAAATAAAGTTAGGTACTTTAGGAAGACTAAGCTGGGGATGCTGTTTCCATAGCAGATGGTGTTAAGAACTTTATATTAACAAATAAAACTCAAAAAGGAGTGTTTACCCGGAGTTCAAAAAGTCAGTTCATAAGCTGAAACTACTTAAAGGTGTATACCATGTAATTCAGCTAGCCGTTACTAAATCTTTCTAAAATCTTTCTGAGGTTATCAACCATTGCTTCTCTGTTGTGGCCGCATAAGGTCACCTTCGCAGTTGTGTTGGCCACGCACTGCGTGGTGTTCAAAATTCAGCCTCCGGTACAGCATTTCAGCATGGAGGTATTTAATTGCTGGTTTTGATGTGATTAAAGACCCATCAACTTCAATTTTGGCCGATTCAACTACCCTCCTGCTTCTTATTATTCATTGCACTTTATTTGCACGTTTAGGATGTCCTAAACTAAACCAGTAGTACTGTCCAGTTACTACTGCTATGTCGTCAGCAAATCATATTACTCTGGTGTTATTTTGGGTCATACATGCCGTTACATAATATGGGGCGTAAAACTGAGCGTTGTACCGCTTTTTTTTCCCACCAGCTGTGTCGTAAAGCAGCACTCTGTTGCGGAAGTAGCTTCGGACTATGTGGACTGAAATGTGTAGTGCCTCTAGTGAGTGGATTATTATTGGCCAGGACACAGAGTTAAAGACATTTCGCACATCGAACGTCGTCACGATTCAGTAATGTTTTCCGTCACACTTTCAACGTTCGCCTTTTATCGCGCTGGCTGCCAAAGTAGTCACTGCTTTAATGGCATCACTTAAGCTGCGTCTTCTCCTGAATCCGAACTGCCAGTTTTATAGTACGTTCCGCTCATCCAGTTCCATTTCCAACCAATCAGATATGACTCTTTCGGAAAATTTTACTACCACATTTAGCATACACAGTGGTCTGTATGCTGATGGATCATCGACAGCTTTTATCTCACTGGGAATGTGTGTTACTGAATGCAGGCGTTAAATAGCTCGATGAACTGTTCTGAGTATTTCTCCACCGCACATTTGACCACCGCTGCTGGTATGCCGTTTGTATAAATTTTTGCTTAAAGAACTTGGATTGCGATTCGGGGATGGATGGGGATTCGAATAATCTTCCACTTGTTGCGGAGTTATCTATTGGGCCTAGATTTGCTGGCTGGGTATGCATTGGCCTTCTAGATAGTTTCACATGACTAGTTTATAGGCAGCTCCGTTTGAACCCCTTGTTAAAGATCGCCCTGTTGGTGTTATACTCTTCTTGCAGCTGTATGAATGTATTTCTTCGACGTGCGCGCTGGTGCTGACATCTCCCCCGATGGCATTGCTTTCTCGCTTCGGCTATTTCAATGTTCCACCAAAATACAGGCTTGCGTATATTTCCGCCATGGCTTTTGCGTACCATGGATGCGTCACAGGCCTCCTTGAGAATTTTGCAGACATTGTTCGCCTGGTCGTTATATATTCTTGTCTTTATTGGCCTGTCGATGTGCATCGCCAACCATAAAAAGCAGTGCCTCTTGGCTTAGTGCTCCAACTCTCAAATTTGGATTTTCATCATCAATAAAAGATGTGAACTCCTCTATTCCTTTGCTAGAGGCAATGTAGCAACTGTAAATGTACACATCGTTAAACTTCGCCTTGACATATCCTCTCGTTCGCCTGATCTCCTCCAAGTGCACCGGTGGTTGTCTACAGCTTCAGATTGCAGTTTCATAATTGGCGTTTTGTAGCTATGTCTAAGTATTCCCAGTTCCTTAACGGTCTGTGTTAGTAGGTGCTGTGCAGCTTTGCAGGGTTTAAGATTAAGTTGCAAGAATTTAATTTTAGAGATTTTGGGGGATCGCCTTTTTGTAAGCTGGGCTACTACGGGCTCTACTAAGTGTGTTATGTGCTGTGTTGCCTGATCCGTATCTTAGGCATAAGATGCAACAAGGTGTTGACTTAAATGTTTTGGAGGTATGACCGCCTGCTCCACAATTGAAACAAAGCTTAATTCTCTGGACGTTGACGCGTACTATGCGCAGGGCAATAAATGTTCCGCGCGGACCCTAGCAGACAGCATGGAAAAAAGACAACGGACGACAATTAATACAACTCTTAAAGTTAACACTAATTAATTAAAACTAACTACGAGCTAGAAAGCTAAGAATAAAAGTTTCTAACTTAGGAAATTTGAAGTGTAATTTCTAGATAGCTTGTACACAAACAAAGTACCAAGCATTACTCTACGGTTAAGTAACGAAGGAAGATTAATTAGGAGAAGTCTACTAGAATACGATGGCAAGTTGACATTGCAATCCCGGTTTAGACTACGAAGAGCAAAAATCAAAAATTGCCTTTGAACGGATTCAATTCTAATTGTGTGTCATTCCAGAATAAGACGGACCAGTGAAATAAAAAGGGTTTCGGTTGTCTAAGGATCGTCGAATGCCTTCGACCATCGCTTGACAAAGAAAAGAACACTCATGGCATTGCTGACTAAGGTGGAATTAAGACGAGTGAAACTTAATTTGTGGTCCATGACTACACCCAAATCGCTCATCTCATTTTAAACGTGGAGTATTATTAAGGTAATAAGTTACTAGTTGAAAGGAAGATCTATTAAATGACATCACATTACACTTTGAAATATTATTATTAATTTCACACGAACTCTGGAGGTTATTAAGATTAGCTTGAAGCAGACGGGGGAATCTGAATTTTTAAAACTAAGGAAAAGTTTAACATCGTCAGCGTACATAAGCACACGAGAGTGAATTATGACTGAAGGAAGATCATAAATAAAGGGGGTAAAAAGCAATGGTCCAAGATGGCTACTCTGTGGCACCCCCGAGGTTACTTTAATGGTCTTAGGGAACGTAGAAGTTCTAGCGCACAAAGTGAATAACTAAAGATTTGGGTTACACCATGAGGTCCTGGTGAGTACACAGATTTTACTAAAGTATGCACGCTAAGAAGCGAACAATGGGTCCCACGTGACACTAACAAATTCAATGCCAAGAGTTGCTGTAAAGTGAACTATTTCAGAGGGAAGGGTTGACAGCAATTAAAACTCCGCCTGCATTTCTGAATGATCGATCGTATCTATAGGTGAAAAATATTGTGGGGAAAACGGAAGCATCAGATATGTCTGGCTTTAGCCACGTTTCAGTAAAAGCCAGAATATGAAAGTCAAAGGATAGACTGTCTACATAGAGTTTAGAAAGTTTAGATTTTAGTCCTCTAACATACTGATAGGCCAGAACAAGGGACGAAATTAGTTTTTTGACCCGCCAGTGGGTACTGACGTGCCTGAAGGTAAGGAGGGATTGGTGCTACCTGGTGCGGAAGGCAAGCGAATCGGAAACCGATTTTTCCTCTTCTTAGCTATGTTCTCCTTTATTCTAAGAGTTCAGGCCAAAAATTTAACACTAACACAAAGTTTAGTTTAGTTTTCCACCGCGATGTTAGACGCTACGATTTTTCCCCGGATACGGGCCATGACATCATTTGATGTAGTATTGGGATCTAGCCTCGAAACAAGAAGCGAACTCGAAGCACCAACCGCAGCAACAGCCACAGATTTTGGCGCTGGAGCTACTGCGGCGGATAACGCCTTGAGAACTCCTCTTGTCACTATTTTATTGGGAACATATCTAGAAGAGGATGGTCGCCCGGACACTACACCCGCAACATGCGGGACAGGATTGGAATCCCGAAGGATGGTGTTCTTCCCCTTCAAGGATTCGTTAATAATTTATAACTATTTAACTGAGTTTCCTGAGTCGAAAACTCTTACGAAGCTTTAGGAAACCAGCCGACAAAGTTCTAAATCCCTCCCTAGTCCGCCGCATAAATATACGCATCTTCATTTCAACATCCCAACACGCTTTACAACCCCATTTCACACAGCCATCATAAAAGGTAGTCTTCTTGGATCTTTTGGGGATGAGGGCACCGTTTCAATAAGCAGACCAACATTATTCAAATTTATTTTATTTTTTTCATAAACAAGAGACGAAAAAGATTTTAAGTAAAGAGCGAATTGCAATAAAAATCATAAAAAAAGCTTATACAAAACACAAGGTAGCACAAGGGTTAAATATGCAATATTATGCTCTTGAAAAAAGAAGAACGCGAACGCGGTCACGAACGCGAGCAATGCAAAAGCGCAAGAGTAAACACTGCACAAGGAACAACACCACTGGCATGGCAGGTGTTCTTTAATGAGCATGAACGCTGATTGGACGACCATTCTGGTATGCTTCTAATCTTCACAGCGACTTGCTCTGCAATTGCTCTCACCTCAAGCGTTTCACCAATTGCTAGTTGGAATGCTTGCTGCAGTATCGGAGTGTCTTCGTCGTCTGATTTGCTCATTTGAAGCTAGCCAACAATTGGGTGATGAAAGTACTTCCTACAGTTTGCCAACCTAGACGATCTTCTGTCAGATAAGTGGACCAATTGACAAGTTTTCTAACTTTTTGTAGGGAACACGATGGTATCAAGACCTCAAATACGGAGCGAACGAGATTCTATATCACCATTAAGGAGCTCATACATAAATATCACACCAAGTATTATTCTACGTTTATCAATTTACATAAAATTCTCTTAGCATGCAGGAACAGTGAACGCATGCTATCTGAAAAATTAAGAATTATTTAACTTTATTCAATTTGGCCGCACCAATGACAGAAGATAGCCTAGAATTCTCCAAGTAGCCTTTGGATAGAGGATTCCCAAGTTTACATGTAATCTCGTTTCTAAGACACTTAAAAACATGGGCTTTTACCGCAATGATAATCACCAGACATCTAATAAGTCAACACTTTAACTCGGTCAACCCATTTTCGATGTCCGAATTATTAGATTGAAATTCATCAATTATAATTTTCAGTTGGAATCCACCAACTTAACCATGACGTCTCTTTCAGCGTATCTTTTCACATTGGAGTCCACCAATGGTTTTCTGACGCTTCTTTCAACGCCTTCACTCTAGCTGGAATACACCACCCCATTTATGACGTCTCTTTCAACGTCTTCACCTTCATTGGAGTCCACCAATGAATCTTCAACAATTTCAATCTCATCACACGAGTCCAGCTCTTTGGGAATCCCTTCTTCTGGCATACTTCTTAGAGCTTCATGCAAGTACTTGTAAGTTCGCTTATTTAGAGATTTTAAAACATATCGATCTCCTTCTAGTATCTCTGCCACAAGGAAAGGACCTTTGAACTTTTGATCTAATTTTGTTTGATGTCTCTCTTCATTTTTAATCAAAACATAATCGCCAATTTTAAATCTGTTAAATTTAGCTTTGTTCTTGTCGAACCGTTCTTTGTCATAAATCGCATTCCTACTTATATTTTCTGTGGCCATCTTTCTTACAAAACTTACATCAACTTTATTATTTTCTTCTACTATAGGTAACATATTAAAAGGCCTTGCCTCTTTTGCAATAAATAATTCTACAGGACTAGATTTGGTTAAACGAGATTTATAATTAGACCAAATAATTAAGAATTCCCAATTTATGTACCAATAACATACAATGCTGGTAATACTTCAATATTTCTAAAAACAAGAGCCCAAGTTTTTCGTCAAGCCGAGCTTATTTAGAAAGAAGCTAACTTATTGATCCCAAATCAGGAAATTCAACCTGGTATTTTTATTGCAAATACAATCGCAACATCAAAAAATACATTCATCGGTTTACTGAACACTACTAATATTAGCCAGATAATAAATATAAATAATTTGAAATCTGAACAGCTTTCGAACTATGATGTAGTTTCAGCTGCCCGCAATGAAAGTGAAAATATTGTCATGACTCAATTAACAAATACATTTTCCGCCCCAATTCAAATCAAAACCAAGAGAACTTTGCACCAAATATAGTGAAGTTTTCGGACTTGAAGCTGAAGCGATCACAACAAAAAATTTTTATAAGCCAAAATTGAGATTAAAAGATATTGAATCTGTCTATATAAAAAATTATCGAAGCCCGCATGTCCAAAAAGAAGAAATAGAAAAACAAGTGGGAAAAAAAATCCTTAACAAAATAGTCGAACCGTTGGTGTCTGAATGTAACAGCCCTCTGCTACTTATGCCAAAGAACTCATTACATGGCTCCGAAGAGAAAATGTCGAGATTAGTAATTGGCTATCGTCAAATGAATAAAAAATGATTGACATATTTCCACTCCCAGGATATTTTTCATGTCTTGACTTCATGTAAGGTTTCCATCAGATCGAACTCGAGGAAAGTTCAAAAGATATAACGTCATTGTCAACGAGCAACGGATCATATCGCTTCACGCGATTACCATTTGGTTTAAAAATAGCGCCAAATGCATTCCAGAGAATGATGACTAAAGCATTCTCTGGACTTAACCCTTCTTAAGCACTCCTTTATATGGGTGATTTAATAGCAACTGATGTTTTTGACACATGTAGGAAACACAACTTAAAATTACGTCCACAAAAAGGCAAATTTTTCATGCACGAAGCGACTTTTCTGGGTAATAAATGCAGAGATAAAGGAATTTTGCCAGTTGACACAACATATGATGTTATCAAAAATTATCTAGTTCCGCAAGATGCGGACAGCGCTAGACGATTCGTTGCATTCTGCAACTATAACAGCACAGCACGGCACATAACCCGATTATGTAAAATGAATGTTCCTTTTGAATGGACTGTTGAATGCCAAAACGCATTCCAATATCTCAAAAATAATTTAATGCAGCCCACAATATTACAAAATCATAACTTCGACAAAGAATTTTGCATAATAACAGATGCAAGTAAGCAAGTAAGTGTGCAAGTAAGTGTGGAGCGGTTTTAGCTCAAAACCAGAATAGTCTTCAACTTCCAGTAGCATATGCATCGCGATCATTCACTAAAGGTGAAAGCAATATAAGTACTACCAAACATTTTACAATTAAAACAGTTCACAGACCATTGACGTATCTATTTTTAATGATCAACCACAGTTGACGCGCATGCGACTTGAATTAGAAGAATATGACTTCACTGTCGAGTATCTAAAGGGAAATTATAATTTCGTGGCTGATGCCCTATCTAGAATTACAATATCCAAGCTAATAGATTTACAAAATAAAGTTAGGTACTTTAGGAAGACTAAGCTGGGGATGCTGTTTCCATAGCAGATGGTGTTAAGAACTTGATATTAACAAATAAAACTCAAAAAGGAGTGTTTACCCGGAGTTCAAAAAGTCAGTTCATAAGCTGAAACTACTTAAAGGTGTATACCATGTAATTCAGCTAGCCGTTACTAAATCTTTCTAAAATCTTTCTGAGGTTATCAACCATTGCTTCTCTGTTGTGGCCGCATAAGGTCACCTTCGCAGTTGTGTTGGCCACGCACTGCGTGGTGTTCAAAATTCAGCCTCCGGTACAGCATTTCAGCATGGAGGTATTTAATTGCTGGTTTGGATGTGATTAAAGACCCATCAACTTCAATTTTGGCCGATTCAACTACCCTCCTGCTTCTTATTATTCATTGCACTTTATTTGCACGTTTAGGATGTCCTAAACTAAACTAGTAGTACTGTCCAGTTACTACTGCTATGTCGTCAGCAAATCATATTACTCTGGTGTTATTTTGGGTCATACATGCCGTTACATAATATGGGGCGTAAAACTGAGCGTTGTACCGCTTTTTTTTCCCACCAGCTGTGTCGTAAAGCAGCACTCTGTTGCGGAAGTAACTTCGGACTATGTGGACTGAAATGTGTAGTGCCTCTAGTGAGTGGATTATTATTGGCCAGGACACAGAGTTAAAGACATTTCGCACATCGAACGTCGTCACGATTCAGTAATGTTTGCCGTCACACTTTCAACGTTCGCCTTTTATCGCGCTGGCTGCCAAAGTTGTCACTGCTTTAATGGCATCACTTAAGCTGCGTCTTCTCCTGAATCCGAACTGCCAGTTTTATAGTACGTTCCGCTCATCCAGTTCCATTTCCAACCAATCAGATATGACTCTTTCGGAAAATTTTACTACCACATTTAGCATACACAGTGGTCTGTATGCTGATGGATCATCGACAGCTTTTATCTCACTGGGAATGTGTGTTACTGAATGCAGGCGTTAAATAGCTCGATGAACTGTTCTGAGTATTTCTCCACCGCACATTTGACCACCACTGCTGGTATGCCGTTTGTATAAATTTTTGCTTAAAGAACTTGGATTGCGATTCGGGGATGGATGGGGATTCGAATAATCTTCCACTTGTTGCGAAGTTATCTATTGGGCCTAGATTTGCTGGCTGGGTATGCATTGGCCTTCTAGATAGTTTCACATAACTAGTTTATAGGCAGCTCCGTTTGAACCCCTTGTTAAAGATCGCCCTGTTGGTGTTATACTCTTCTTGCAGCTGTATGAATGTATTTCTTCGACGTGCGCGCTGGTGCTGACATCTCCCCCGATGGCATTGCTTTCTCGCTTCGGCTATTTCAATGTTCCACCAAAATACAGGCTTGCGTATATTTCCGCCATGGCTTTTGCGTACCATGGATGCGTCACAGGCCTCCTTGAGAATTTTGCAGACATTGTTCGCCTGGTCGTTATATATTCTTGTCTTTATTGGCCTGTCGATGTGCATCGCCAACCATAAAAAGCAGTGCCTCTTGGCTTAGTGCTCCAACTCTCAAATTTGGATTTTCATCATCAATAAAAGATGTGAACTCCTCTATTCCTTTGCTAGAGGCAATGTAGCAACTGTAAATGTACACATCGTTAAACTTCGCCTTGACATATCCTCTCGTTCGCCTGATCTCCTCCAAGTGCACCGGTGGTTGTCTACAGCTTCAGATTGCAGTTTCATAATTGGCGTTTTGTAGCTATGTCTAAGTATTCCCAGTTCCTTAACGGTCTGTGTTAGTAGGTGCTGTGCAGCTTTGCAGGGTTTAAGATTAAGTTGCAAGAATTTAATTTTAGAGATTTTGGGGGATCGCCTTTTTGTAAGCTGGGCTACTACGGGCTCTACTAAGTGTGTTATGTGCTGTGTTGTCTGATCCGTATCTTAGGCATAGGATGCAACAAGGTGTTGACTTAAATGTTTTGGAGGTATGACCGCCTGCTCCACAATTGAAACAAAGCTTAATTCTCTGGACGTTGACGCGTACTATGCGCAGGGCAATAAATGTTCCGCGCGGACCCTAGCAGACAGCATGGAAAAAAGACAACGGACGACAATTAATACAACACTTAAAGTTAACACTAATTAATTAAAACTAACTACGAGCTAGAAAGCTAAGAATAAAAGTTTCTAACTTAAGAAATTTGAAGTGTAATTTCTAGATAGCTTGTACACAAACAAAGTACCAAGCATTACTCTACGGTTAAGTAACGAAGGAAGATTAATTAGGAGAAGTCTACTAGAATACGATGGCAAGTTGACATTGCAATCCCGGTTTAGACTACGAAGAGCAAAAATCAAAAATTGCCTTTGAACGGATTCAATTCTAATTGTGTGTCATTCCAGAATAAGACGGACCAGTGAAATAAAAAGGGTTTCGGTTGTCTAAGGATCGTCGAATGCCTTCGACCATCGCTTGACAAAGAAAAGAACACTCATGGCATTGCTGACTAAGGTGGAATTAAGACGAGTGAAACTTAATTTGTGGTCCATGACTGTTTAAGATTAAACACTGTATCTGTAGACATAAAATATTTTAAAAACATATACATAAATATTCTGAACTAAGTACGAGATAAAAGTACAGCGCACAAAAATAATAAAGTATTGTTTGAAGATAATGCAGCTCACATGCTGTGAGTATATTTTTATCAGCCGATGCATTTAGCTTAGCATCTAACGGCCAACGCAGGCCTTGATTTAAATAGATTTAACCCCAAGCTATCAGTACGGTGCATGTGTACTGATAGAACTAGACATAAATTCCCACCACCAAATATGTGCCCCATAGACTTTAAGACTTCTTCCAACCAAATAATATTTAAATAAAATGAGTTCACATTTTGAATTCAACAAATGAAGATCGGGTTTTAATTTTTCCTCTCCCCGGAAGCCCTATTCATTTTTGGTCCTTCGAGCCGGATTTCTATTCATTTTTGGTCCTTCGAGAAAAAAGAAACTCTGTTGTTTTCCCCCACCAGTGGTAAGAGACAAAGAGGTGAACCAGCTCCTTAAAGTCTGTGATCTTATGCTACGCAGTAAATGCTAAGACCAGCTAAAGGTAGCAAAATAAAAAACTCCTGTTTTCCCCCACCAGTGGTAAGAAACGGAGTATAATATAAATTTTAAAACAAAAAAAAAAGTGCGTCCGAAGTTAAAAGGCAGTTTGCTGTGGAGCAATTGCAGAACGATCGGGACGAATTTGTGAAAGTGTGGCGTGTTCGAAGCTGATATCGAACTGAAAAAAAAAACGGTTAAAATTCGCGACGGATATAAAAAATCGTGTCAGTGGCTACAAAAATTGAAAGTAGCGAAGCAGAAAGAAGAGACTATAATAGTCAAAGAACAGTTCCAGTGAATGTTCCAGTGACAGTTCCAGTGACAGTTCCAGTGAATGTTGCAGTGAAAGTTCCAGTGAAATTGAAGGAAGCTCAGTGGTAGAAGAAGAACTACCAACAAGACGAGTGGGACGTGAAAAGTCAATACAGCCGACCAACAAACATCGGCAAAGCAACACCAAGAAGGAGGGACGACGCCATCAGCAGCAGCAGCAACAGATAAGATAATATTGTTTAATTTTACGATTTTCTTTTAAATATTATTATTATTTTTATTATTATAATTATTTTAACTATTAGTAATATTTAAGGAAGAAAAAGAAACATGTTATCAGAAAAAACTATTGCGTTGTTAGAGAAGCAGTCCAAGTTGATGGATAGATTGAGGTTTTTAGAGACGCTAGACGCTAGTGGGATAACTAGCGAAGTGTTGAAAGAGTTAGATGGAATAGAAAGTCAGTGGGTAGGGAATCATAATTTGTTGCTTAAAATTGGAGTAATCGATCATGATTACTTTAATAATAAGCGGGTGGAGGATGCCCTAGCCATCACTTCAAAATTAAGAAGTAGAGCCGTTGAAATAGCCAAGGCAGGCACTAGCAAGTCAACTGTCGTTGAAGTAGACGTTAGACCGGGAACTAGTAAAGCAGCCATTGCCAAAGTGGATTCGGCCACGGTAGGTAGGAGTTTCGAGAACGAGTTTGAGGAAAGAGTTCACCAACTTCGGGAATATCTGGAGAAGGTGAATGGAGACATAGGGGAGAGGAAGATAGAAATGTTTAAGATGCATAGAAATAAAATTAATTTTTTGTGGCAGAGGGTACAAAATAAGGTAGAGGAACTGTACCAGAAGTTTGCATCGAATAGCGAATTTGAAGATGCCTTACAGGAGCTAGAGTTCGATATACAGAATACTCTAGGGGCGTTAGAGGAAGGTATTAATAAACCGGTAGGAGTTAAAGTCGAGAATGTTGGCCTTAGAGAGGAACTGCCGGTGTTACCGAAAATTCAGGTACCCACGTTTTTCGGAGAACCGAAAGAGTGGGACATATTTGCGGAGCTATTTTTAGAATTAATTGATCGAAGAGAGGATTTAAGTAATGCTCTGAAGTTTAATTATTTAAAATCCGCGTTACGGGGAGAAGCGAGGAGCATGGTAGCTCATTTATTGTCGGGCTCGGCCGATAATTATAATGCTGCTTGGGATTTGCTAACCAAGCGGTATGAAAATCATCGTAGGATATTTTCCGAGCAATTAAACCGGATAGTTGAATTACCGGTAATCAACATCGAATCCGCAAAACATATAAAGGGAGTGATTGACACGGTAAATGAGTCAATACACTTGATTAAAGTTAAATCTAATTTGTCCGATGAAGTTGACGTGATATTCGCGCAACTTATACTTAGGAAATTGGATAGAGAGGCCCTTCAGCTCTATGAGAGCCATGTAAAAAAGACAAAGCAGATACAATTGCTATCTGATGTCTTGGAATATTTGGAGCAAAGATATTGTTCTCTAAGTTCCATTAAAAAAGAAGAAAGAAAACCGGTGCAAAAAATGGCAAACACGGCGTTTAGAGAAAGCTGTCCGATTTGCAAAGTTGCCGGGCATAGCACATTTCAGTGCTACAAATTCAAAGGCTTGACACCAATAGAAAGGGTCGAAATAGCCAAAAAAGTGCAATTATGCACAAGGTGCTTGAAGCATTCAAGCAATAAAAGATGCACCAATGAAGTTGTTTGTTCATTGTGCAATAGAGGGCACCATACTTTACTCCACTTTAGTGAAAAAAGGGAGAAAGTAAATACATGTGTGACAGCACAGCCTGCACTGTTGGCTACCGCACTAATAAAAGTAAAGGCAGTAAATGGAGGGTATGAGACCCTAAGAGCCTTGATTGATAGTGGGTCACAGAGCACTATCGTGTCTGAGGAAGCAGCTCAGATTTTAAAGTTGCCAAAAATAAAGGCACACACGGAGATAAGCGGAGTTTCGTCAACCAAGACAAGTACATCAAAGTACAAAGTGAAGCTGGCAATGAAAGTGCGGGAACCGTGGAAAAAGCTTCTTTATGTTGAGGCAATTGTACTGCCAAAATTAATGACTGCTCTTCCAGAAAAAGAAGCAAAGGTAGATATGTCAAAATGGCAATCGTACGTGTTAGCCGATCCTAAGTTTTACATGCCTGGTCGGGTAGATCTAATACTGGGAGTAAAAACAAGAGGTTGCATATTGCCAGGAATACCAAAATTAGTAATGTTAATGGTTTTGGCCATGCTAATGCTGCTTTGCCAAGTTTCGAATGGAGCTGTTGTGGAGAAAAATAAGCCAAAGGTCACGATAAAGGAAATGAATACAACAGCCGCATTATATTTAGATCCAATGGGTGAGGTAGAAATAGTGTCTTCCTCATGGGATCTTATTGTATATTATGATATGACGGCGTATTTCGAAATGCTTAATAAGGGTGACAAGTTAACAGTTAAAATGAGGGAGATATGTAAAAAATTATACAGTTTTGAAGACCAGTGCAATCTTGTATTAGACAGTACTGATAAACAGATAAGAGAAATTGAGGATAACAACAAACTGTTTATGTTACAAAGTAAATCGCGAAATAAACGGGCGCCATTTGAATTTGTGGGTTCGCTTTACCATATTTTATTCGGTATAATGGATGCGGATGATAGAGAAACTATGGAAGAAAATATGAGAAATTTGCTAGCAAACCAAGAAAATTTAAAGGAATTGGAGGCAAAGCAAACGTCAGTTGTTGACTCTACGGCAAACATTCTCAAAAGTACTACCGAAGAGATAAATGAAAATTTCCGCAAGATGAATAGAAGAGTTGAAAATATAACAGAGTTAATAAAAGAAAATTACTATGTCTACAAAGAGTCCATTAATTTCTTTATGATAACGAAGCAACTTAGTTCGGTTATTGAGGATTGTGAGAAAATTCAAGCGGGGATAATAAGTCTTTTGATAGATATTAATCATGGAAGACTGAATCCTAATATATTAAAACCGAGTCAACTAAAGGTGGAGATTGCAAATATAAAAGATAAATTGTCCGAATCTTTAGTTCTACCAGGCAAAAGAACAAATACTGAGCTAAAAGATATATATACGTTATTAACAGCAAAAGGGATTTTTGTTGACAGGAAACTAATAATTAACGTAAAAATTCCCTTATTTGGTAGGCATCCATCTCTTCTATATAGAATAATCCCAGTGCCAGTTAGGATTAGTAATGATCAGATGATAATGGTACAGGTAAATAGCGAGTATTTAGTCTATAATTTTGAAATAGACTCCTATCATCTAATGACCGAATCCACTTTAAATAAATGTCAGACGTGGCAAACTAATAAAAGAGTGTGTGAAGGAAGTTGGCCTTGGAGTAGTGCCAATGACAACGCATGTGAAATCACACCATTTAAACAAAATATGAATTCTAACTGTGTCTATAAAACGATAGTTGACTTAAGATCCTATTGGATCGAGCTAGAGAGCAGAAGTAGCTGGTTATTTAAAGTTTCACCCTATTCGAAGGTTAGAGTGCAATGTGGTAGCGTACAACAGGAAGTAATAGATATTCCAGAGCAAGGCATTTTTAGCATCAGGTCAGATTGCACTGCTAGAACAGAAGACAAAATATTAGTCGCTCATCACAGCATCCAGTCAGAGTCTTATCAAGCAATCGCAACATCTCATATAGGGGACATTAGCGAGGCTCCGAAGATAATCTGGGATCCAGTGGGAAATAATTTGTTAAACCACACAGCAGAACTTGAAAGGTTGAAAATTGAATTAAAATCTTTAAAAGAACATCACATTGATTTCTTAGGATTAAATTTCCATCACGTAACTGGTCATGCTTCTTTAATAATATCAATGGTATTAGTTATAATAGTAATAATATATGTTATAAGAAAAATAAATGTAACCAGAAGACTACAAACTATAACCTTTGCTGGCCCTTTGCAGAATGTTTAAGATTAAACACTGTATCTGTAGACATAAAATATTTTAAAAACATATACATAAATATTCTGAACTAAGTACGAGATAAAAGTACAGCGCACAAAAATAATAAAGTATTGTTTGAAGATAATGCAGCTCACATGCTGTGAGTATATTTTTATCAGCCGATGCATTTAGCTTAGCATCTAACGGCCAACGCAGGCCTTGATTTAAATAGATTTAACCCCAAGCTATCAGTACGGTGCATGTGTACTGATAGAACTAGACATAAATTCCCACCACCAAATATGTGCCCCATAGACTTTAAGACTTCTTCCAACCAAATAATATTTAAATAAAATGAGTTCACATTTTGAATTCAACAAATGAAGATCGGGTCTTAATTTTTCCTCTCCCCGGAAGCCCTATTCAATGACTACACCCAAATCGCTCATCTCATTTTAAACGTGGAGTATTATTAAGGTAATAAGTTACTAGTTGAAAGGAAGATCTATTAAATGACATCACATTACACTTTGAAATATTATTATTAATTTCACACGAACTCTGGAGGTTATTAAGATTAGCTTGAAGCAGACGGGGGAATCTGAATTTTTAAAACTAAGGAAAAGTTTAACATCGTCAGCGTACATAAGCACACGAGAGTGAATTATGACTGAAGGAAGATCATAAATAAAGGGGGTAAAAAGCAATGGTCCAAGATGGCTACTCTGTGGCACCCCCGAGGTTACTTTAATGGTCTTAGGGAACGTAGAAGTTCTAGCGCACAAAGTGAATAACTAAAGATTTGGGTTACACCATGAGGTCCTGGTGAGTACACAGATTTTACTAAAGTATGCACGCTAAGAAGCGAACAATGGGTCCCACGTGACACTAACAAATTCAATGCCAAGAGTTGCTGTAAAGTGAACTATTTCAGAGGGAAGGGTTGACAGCAATTAAAACTCCGCCTGCATTTCTGAATGATCGATCGTATCTATAGGTGAAAAATATTGTGGGGAAAACGGAAGCATCAGATATGTCTGGCTTTAGCCACGTTTCAGTAAAAGCCAGAATATGAAAGTCAAAGGATAGACTGTCTACATAGAGTTTAGAAAGTTTAGATTTTAGTCCTCTAACATACTGATAGGCCAGAACAAGGGACGAAATTAGTTTTTTGACCCGCCAGTGGGTACTGACGTGCCTGAAGGTAAGGAGGGATTGGTGCTACCTGGTGCGGAAGGCAAGCGAATCGGAAACCGATTTTTCCTCTTCTTAGCTATGTTCTCCTTTATTCTAAGAGTTCAGGCCAAAAATTTAACACTAACACAAAGTTTAGTTTAGTTTTCCACCGCGATGTTAGACGCTACGATTTTTCCCCGGATACGGGCCATGACATCATTTGATGTAGTATTGGGATCTAGCCTCGAAACAAGAAGCGAACTCGAAGCACCAACCGCAGCAACAGCCACAGACTTTGGCGCTGGAGCTACTGCGGCGGATAACGCCTTGAGAACTCCTCTTGTCACTATTTTATTGGGAACATATCTAGAAGAGGATGGTCGCCCGGACACTACACCCGCAACATGCGGGACAGGATTGGAATCCCGAAGGATGGTGTTCTTCCCCTTCAAGGATTCGTTAATAATTTATAACTATTTAACTGAGTTTCCTGAGTCGAAAACTCTAACGAAGCTTTAGGAAACCAGCCGACAAAGTTCTAAATCCCTCCCTAGTCCGCCGCATAAATATACGCATCTTCATTTCAACATCCCAACACGCTTTACAACCCCATTTCACACAGCCATCATAAAAGGTAGTCTTCTTGGATCTTTTGGGGATGAGGGCACCGTTTCAATAAGCAGACCAACATTATTCAAATTTATTTTATTTTTTTCATAAACAAGAGACGAAAAAGATTTTAAGTAAAGGGCGAATTGCAATAAAAATCATAAAAAAAGCTTATACAAAACACAAGGTAGCACAAGGGTTAAATATGCAATATTATGCTCTTGAAAAAAGAAGAACGCGAACGCGGTCACGAACGCGAGCAATGCAAAAGCGTAAGAGTAAACACTGCATAAGGAACAACACCACTGGCATGGCAGGTGTTCTTTAATGAGCATGAACGCTGATTGGACGACCATTCTGGTATGCTTCTAATCTTCACAGCGACTTGCTCTGCAATTGCTCTCACCTCAAGCGTTTCACCAATTGCTAGTTGGAATGCTTGCTGCAGTATCGGAGTGTCTTCGTCGTCTGATTTGCTCATTTGAAGCTAGCCAACAATTGGGTGATGAAAGTACTTCCTACAGTTTGCCAACCTAGACGATCTTCTGTCAGATAAGTGGACCAATTGACAAGTTTTCTAACTTTTTGTAGGGAACACGATGGTATCAAGACCTCAAATACGGAGCGAACGAGATTCTATATCACCATTAAGGAGCTCATACATAAATATCACACCAAGTATTATTCTACGTTTATCAATTTACATAAAATTCTCTTAGCATGCAGGAACAGTGAACGCATGCTATCTGAAAAATTAAGAATTATTTAACTTTATTCAATTTGGCCGCACCAATGACAGAAGATAGCCTAGAATTCTCCAAGTAGCCTTTGGATAGAGGATTCCCAAGTTTACATGTAATCTCGTTTCTAAGACACTTAAAAACATGGGCTTTTACCGCAATGATAATCACCAGACATCTAATAAGTCAACACTTTAACTCGGTCAACCCATTTTCGATGTCCGAATTATTAGATTGAAATTCATCAATTATAATTTTCAGTTGGAATCCACCAACTTAACCATGACGTCTCTTTCAGCGTATCTTTTCACATTGGAGTCCACCAATGGTTTTCTGACGCTTCTTTCAACGCCTTCACTCTAGCTGGAATACACCACCCCATTTATGACGTCTCTTTCAACGTCTTCACCTTCATTGGAGTCCACCAATGAATCTTCAACAATTTCAATCTCATCACACGAGTCCAGCTCTTTGGGAATCCCTTCTTCTGGCATACTTCTTAGAGCTTCATGCAAGTACTTGTAAGTTCGCTTATTTAGAGATTTTAAAACATATCGATCTCCTTCTAGTATCTCTGCCACAAGGAAAGGACCTTTGAACTTTTGATCTAATTTTGTTTGATGTCTCTCTTCATTTTTAATCAAAACATAATCGTCAATTTTAAATCTGTTAAATTTAGCTTTGTTCTTGTCGAACCGTTCTTTGTCATAAATCGCATTCCTACTTATATTTTCTGTGGCCATCTTTCTTACAAAACTTACATCAACTTTATTATTTTCTTCTACTATAGGTAACATATTAAAAGGCCTTGCCTCTTTTGCAATAAATAATTCTACAGGACTAGATTTGGTTAAACGAGATTTATAATTAGACCAAATAATTAAGAATTCCCAATTTATGTACCAATAACATACAATGCTGGTAATACTTCAATATTTCTAAAGCCGAGCTTATTTAGAAAGAAGCTAACTTATTGATCCCAAATCAGGAAATTCAACCTGGTATTTTTGTTGCAAATACAATCGCAACATCAAAAAATACATTCATCGGTTTACTGAACACTACTAATATTAGCCAGATAATAAATATAAATAATTTGAAATCTGAACAGCTTTCGAACTATGATGTAGTTTCAGCTGCCCGCAATGAAAGTGAAAATATTGTCATGACTCAATTAACAAATACATTTTCCGCCCCAATTCAAATCAAAACCAAGAGAACTTTGCACCAAATATAGTGAAGTTTTCGGACTTGAAGCTGAAGCGATCACAACAAAAAATTTTTATAAGCCAAAATTGAGATTAAAAGATATTGAATCTGTCTATATAAAAAATTATCGAAGCCCGCATGTCCAAAAAGAAGAAATAGAAAAACAAGTGGGAAAAAAAATCCTTAACAAAATAGTCGAACCGTTGGTGTCTGAATGTAACAGCCCTCTGCTACTTATGCCAAAGAACTCATTACATGGCTCCGAAGAGAAAATGTCGAGATTAGTAATTGGCTATCGTCAAATGAATAAAAAATGATTGACATATTTCCACTCCCAGGATATTTTTCATGTCTTGACTTCATGTAAGGTTTCCATCAGATCGAACTCGAGGAACGTTCAAAAGATATAACGTCATTGTCAACGAGCAACGGATCATATCGCTTCACGCGATTACCATTTGGTTTAAAAATAGCGCCAAATGCATTCCAGAGAATGATGACTAAAGCATTCTCTGGACTTAACCCTTCTTAAGCACTCCTTTATATGGGTGATTTAATAGCAACTGATGTTTTTGACACATGTAGGAAACACAACTTAAAATTACGTCCACAAAAAGGCAAATTTTTCATGCACGAAGCGACTTTTCTGGGTAATAAATGCAGAGATACAGGAATTTTGCCAGTTGACACAACATATGATGTTATCAAAAATTATCTAGTTCCGCAAGATGCGGACAGCGCTAGACGATTCGTTGCATTCTGCAACTATAACAGCACAGCACGGCACATAACCCGATTATGTAAAATGAATGTTCCTTTTGAATGGACTGTTGAATGCCAAAACGCATTCCAATATCTCAAAAATAATTTAATGCAGCCCACAATATTACAAAATCATAACTTCGACAAAGAATTTTGCATAATAACAGATGCAAGTAAGCAAGTAAGTGTGCAAGTAAGTGTGGAGCGGTTTTAGCTCAAAACCAGAATAGTCTTCAACTTCCAGTAGCATATGCATCGCGATCATTCACTAAAGGTGAAAGCAATATAAGTACTACCAAACATTTTACAATTAAAACAGTTCACAGACCATTGACGTATCTATTTTTAATGATCAACCACAGTTGACGCGCATGCGACTTGAATTAGAAGAATATGACTTCACTGTCGAGTATCTAAAGGGAAATTATAATTTCGTGGCTGATGCCCTATCTAGAATTACAATATCCAAGCTAATAGATTTACAAAATAAAGTTAGGTACTTTAGGAAGACTAAGCTGGGGATGCTGTTTCCATAGCAGATGGTGTTAAGAACTTGATATTAACAAATAAAACTCAAAAAGGAGTGTTTACCCGGAGTTCAAAAAGTCAGTTCATAAGCTGAAACTACTTAAAGGTGTATACCATGTAATTCAGCTAGCCGTTACTAAATCTTTCTAAAATCTTTCTGAGGTTATCAACCATTGCTTCTCTGTTGTGGCCCACCAGTAATACCCATGATTCGCATAAGGTCACCTTCGCAGTTGTGTTGGCCACGCACTGCGTGGTGTTCAAAATTCAGCCTCCGGTACAGCATTTCAGCATGGAGGTATTTAATTGCTGGTTTGGACCCATCAGACCCATCAACTTCAATTTTGGCCGATTCAACTACCCTCCTGCTTCTTATTATTCATTGCACTTTATTTGCACGTTTAGGATGTCCTAAACTAAACTAGTAGTACTGTCCAGTTACTACTGCTATGTCGTCAGCAAATCATATTACTCTGGTGTTATTTTGGGTCATACATGCCGTTACATAATATGGGGCGTAAAACTGAGCGTTGTACCGCTTTTTTTTCCCACCAGCTGTGTCGTAAAGCAGCACTCTGTTGCGGAAGTAACTTCGGACTATGTGGACTGAAATGTGTAGTGCCTCTAGTGAGTGGATTATTATTGGCCAGGACACAGAGTTAAAGACATTTCGCACATCGAACGTCGTCACGATTCAGTAATGTTTGCCGTCACACTTTCAACGTTCGCCTTTTATCGCGCTGGCTGCCAAAGTAGTCACTGCTTTAATGGCATCACTTAAGCTGCGTCTTCTCCTGAATCCGAACTGCCAGTTTTATAGTACGTTCCGCTCATCCAGTTCCATTTCCAACCAATCAGATATGACTCTTTCGGAAAATTTTACTACCACATTTAGCATACACAGTGGTCTGTATGCTGATGGATCATCGACAGCTTTTATCTCACTGGGAATGTGTGTTACTGAATGCAGGCGTTAAATAGCTCGATGAACTGTTCTGAGTATTTCTCCACCGCACATTTGACCACCACTGCTGGTATGCCGTTTGTATAAATTTTTGCTTAAAGAACTTGGATTGCGATTCGGGGATGGATGGGGATTCGAATAATCTTCCACTTGTTGCGAAGTTATCTATTGGGCCTAGATTTGCTGGCTGGGTATGCATTGGCCTTCTAGATAGTTTCACATGACTAGTTTGTAGGCAGCTCCGTTTGAACCCCTTGTTAAAGATCGCCCTGTTGGTGTTATACTCTTCTTGCAGCTGTATGAATGTATTTCTTCGACGTGCGCGCTGGTGCTGACATCTCCCCCGATGGCATTGCTTTCTCGCTTCGGCTATTTCAATGTTCCACCAAAATACAGGCTTGCGTATATTTCCGCCATGGCTTTTGCGTACCATGGATGCGTCACAGGCCTCCTTGAGAATTTTGCAGACATTGTTCGCCTGGTCGTTATATATTCTTGTCTTTATTGGCCTGTCGATGTGCATCGCCAACCATAAAAAGCAGTGCCTCTTGGCTTAGTGCTCCAACTCTCAAATTTGGATTTTCATCATCAATAAAAGATGTGAACTCCTCTATTCCTTTGCTAGAGGCAATGTAGCAACTGTAAATGTACACATCGTTAAACTTCGCCTTGACATATCCTCTCGTTCGCCTGATCTCCTCCAAGTGCACCGGTGGTTGTCTACAGCTTCAGATTGCAGTTTCATAATTGGCGTTTTGTAGCTATGTCTAAGTATTCCCAGTTCCTTAACGGTCTGTGTTAGTAGGTGCTGTGCAGCTTTGCAGGGTTTAAGATTAAGTTGCAAGAATTTAATTTTAGAGATTTTGGGGGATCGCCTTTTTGTAAGCTGGGCTACTACGGGCTCTACTAAGTGTGTTATGTGCTGTGTTGTCTGATCCGTATCTTAGGCATAGGATGCAACAAGGTGTTGACTTAAATGTTTTGGAGGTATGACCGCCTGCTCCACAATTGAAACAAAGCTTAATTCTCTGGACGTTGACGCGTACTATGCGCAGGGCAATAAATGTTCCGCGCGGACCCTAGCAGACAGCATGGAAAAAAGACAACGGACGACAATTAATACAACACTTAAAGTTAACACTAATTAATTAAAACTAACTACGAGCTAGAAAGCTAAGAATAAAAGTTTCTAACTTAAGAAATTTGAAGTGTAATTTCTAGATAGCTTGTACACAAACAAAGTACCAAGCATTACTCTACGGTTAAGTAACGAAGGAAGATTAATTAGGAGAAGTCTACTAGAATACGATGGCAAGTTGACATTGCAATCCCGGTTTAGACTACGAAGAGCAAAAATCAAAAATTGCCTTTGAACGGATTCAATTCTAATTGTGTGTCATTCCAGAATAAGACGGACCAGTGAAATAAAAAGGGTTTCGGTTGTCTAAGGATCGTCGAATGCCTTCGACCATCGCTTGACAAAGAAAAGAACACTCATGGCATTGCTGACTAAGGTGGAATTAAGACGAGTGAAACTTAATTTGTGGTCCATGACTACACCCAAATCGCTCATCTCATTTTAAACGTGGAGTATTATTAAGGTAATAAGTTACTAGTTGAAAGGAAGATCTATTAAATGACATCACATTACACTTTGAAATATTATTATTAATTTCACACGAACTCTGGAGGTTATTAAGATTAGCTTGAAGCAGACGGGGGAATCTGAATTTTTAAAACTAAGGAAAAGTTTAACATCGTCAGCGTACATAAGCACACGAGAGTGAATTATGACTGAAGGAAGATCATAAATAAAGGGGGTAAAAAGCAATGGTCCAAGATGGCTACTCTGTGGCACCCCCGAGGTTACTTTAATGGTCTTAGGGAACGTAGAAGTTCTAGCGCACAAAGTGAATAACTAAAGATTTGGGTTACACCATGAGGTCCTGGTGAGTACACAGATTTTACTAAAGTATGCACACTAAGAAGCGAACAATGGGTCCCACGTGACACTAACAAATTCAATGCCAAGAGTTGCTGTAAAGTGAACTATTTCAGAGGGAAGGGTTGACAGCAATTAAAACTCCGCCTGCATTTCTGAATGATCGATCGTATCTATAGGTGAAAAATATTGTGGGGAAAACGGAAGCATCAGATATGTCTGGCTTTAGCCACGTTTCAGTAAAAGCCAGAATATGAAAGTCAAAGGATAGACTGTCTACATAGAGTTTAGAAAGTTTAGATTTTAGTCCTCTAACATACTGATAGGCCAGAACAAGGGACGAAATTAGTTTTTTGACCCGCCAGTGGGTACTGACGTGCCTGAAGGTAAGGAGGGATTGGTGCTACCTGGTGCGGAAGGCAAGCGAATCGGAAACCGATTTTTCCTCTTCTTAGCTATGTTCTCCTTTATTCTAAGAGTCCAGGCCAAAAATTTAACACTAACACAAAGTTTAGTTTAGTTTTCCACCGCGATGTTAGACGCTACGATTTTTCCCCGGATACGGGCCATGACATCATTTGATGTAGTATTGGGATCTAGCCTCGAAACAAGAAGCGAACTCGAAGCACCAACCGCAGCAACAGCCACAGATTTTGGCGCTGGAGCTACTGCGGCGGATAACGCCTTGAGAACTCCTCTTGTCACTATTTTATTGGGAACATATCTAGAAGAGGATGGTCGCCCGGACACTACACCCGCAACATGCGGGACAGGATTGGAATCCCGAAGGATGGTGTTCTTCCCCTTCAAGGATTCGTTAATAATTTATAACTATTTAACTGAGTTTCCTGAGTCGAAAACTCTTACGAAGCTTTAGGAAACCAGCCGACAAAGTTCTAAATCCCTCCCTAGTCCGCCGCATAAATATACGCATCTTCATTTCAACATCCCAACACGCTTTACAACCCCATTTCACACAGCCATCATAGAAGGTAGTCTTCTTGGATCTTTTGGGGATGAGGGCACCGTTTCAATAAGCAGACCAACATTATTCAAATTTATTTTATTTTTTTCATAAACAAGAGACGAAAAAGATTTTAAGTAAAGGGCGAATTGCAATAAAAATCATAAAAAAAGCTTATACAAAACACAAGGTAGCACAAGGGTTAAATATGCAATATTATGCTCTTGAAAAAAGAAGAACGCGAACGCGGTCACGAACGCGAGCAATGCAAAAGCGTAAGAGTAAACACTGCATAAGGAACAACACCACTGGCATGGCAGGTGTTCTTTAATAAGCATGAATGCTGATTGGACGACCATTCTGGTATGCTTCTAATCTTCACAGCGACTTGCTCTGCAATTGCTCTCACCTCAAGCGTTTCACCAATTGCTAGTTGGAATGCTTGCTGCAGTATCGGAGTGTCTTCGTCGTCTGGTTTGCTCATTTGAAGCAAAACTTCTCCAACCGCCGTGCGTCTCACTCCGTAGACGCTGCTGCCATGTTCTGTAAGCTGGCGGTCGATTTGACTTAGGCGCAGACCACAGGCCGCTCAATGTGAGGACCGACGCGCAATGGATTTAATGGGTTTATAATTATACTTTTTATTTTAATTATATTCTATGGCTACCGATTGATGTTCCAGATCTGCTGTTTTTTTGCTCCTCTCTTACTATCTCCACTTTGCATCAATAACAATCAGCTGATAGCTATTCATATGATTATTAGCAATGCTTGTTCATCCGCCAGGAAATGAGAAAAAGGGTACGATAGTGAAAGTCCTACTAATCACACAATAGGAGAAAGCGCGGAATAATGAGCTCTCACTCGAGCCTTCGAGCCGCCTACCGTGCCCCACAAGATGCTAGCCAACAATTGGGTGATGAAAGTACTTCCTACAGTTTGCCAACCTAGACGATCTTCTGTCAGATAAGTGGACCAGCCCTTGCGAGCCTCAATTGACAAGTTTTCTACCTTTTTGTAGGGAACACGATGGTATCAAGACATCGAATACGGAGCCACTGCAGAACGCGAACGAGATTCTATATCACCATTAAAGAGCTCGTACATAAATATCACGCCAAGTATTATTCTACGTTTACCAGCACAAGTCTACCAGAGAACGATGGCAAATTGATCCCAGTTTGAACCACGAAGAACAAAGACTAGGAACTCTTTTTTTACAATTTCTATTATGTTTGTCTGACTCATATTATTAAGAAAATCTGTTACTGCCGAGCGTATTTCTGTAAAAAGTCTTGACCTTGAATTTGTTCATAATTAACTTCAGCAAAATTTTGATGATCGGATTGTAACCGACAGAAAGAGATAATGTATATATGTAAGATATAAGAGACGGAAGATCATTAATAAAATTGAGAAAAAGGCAATGGTGCCAGATGACTTCATTTATGGACCTAGATAATAATGACTTGAAAAGAACATTCCGTGTTCTGCCTGTCAGATATTCCCGAATCCAGGATACTAAAGGGCTTGGGAAAGAAATGTTATTCAATTTAAGGAGATTAACAGAATCAAAAGCCTTGCTGAAATCAGTATATATGACATCAGTTTACCTTGCATTCCGAAATCCTAAATCCTTCCAAATGTTGCAGTTGAAAAGTAATTAACTTTTCAAAAGCTTTAGGAATAGCGGACAATTCAGAAATTCCCCTATAGTTAGATGTATCGGATTTCCTACCAGTTTAATTGAGAGGAATTATATAGGATTCCTTCCAAATGAGTGGAAAAGTTGAAGATTTAACGGACAATAAAAACAGTTTTTGTATTGGCTTACATAAAGCCGCGGCACAAAACCTTAGTACACATCCAGGTATACCATCAGGTTTTACTAAATTAAGCACGCAATGGAGCGAGCTTTCGACGATCGAAGGAATACAGATAGAATTAGATTTTCTTAACTGATAATGATACGGAAGATTTGATCGATATTCTACTGAGAAGTAAGTAGATGTGAAAAAATCAGCAAACAGATCAGCAATTGCTTGATCAGAGTCGGCTGTGTTATTTTCGAAAGATAAACAAGATGGGTGGGTAGATGTCTTACGTTTAGTATTGACAAAATTATAAAACTGCTTCGGGTCGCGGGTCGCGAGAAAACTCTAATTTACAACGCTGAAGGTAATTTTTATACCATTGTGCATTAAGCATCATAAAGTTAGAACGAGCAACTGCTTATAGAGCAAAGTCTGAAGAACGAGCCGATTTCTTATACTCTCTATAATATCTCGACTTCACATTCTTCAAGTTGGATAACTCACGAGAAAACCAGGGAGGTCTGTGAGACAACACCGGAGTCCTCAATGGGACACAAACTTCAAAAAGAGAATCGAGAGTATTATAAAACAAAGAAATAGCAAGATTCATGTCTGAACATCTGTTGAAAGAATGAGACTATTTAGTTTGACAAAGTTAGTTTTACGAAAGTTGCGGGATTTGGGCACAGGGCAAGCACTAGCAATCGGTACACGAAACGGCAGATCAACAGATAATTCCAAAGTGGGATGAAAGTTGTCCAACACAAATATCAGATCCAAAGATCTTCCATCTTTATTACACACTGGATTTATTTGAGTTAATGATAAGTGGAACAGGCCATCAATAAATAAATGTAATGTACAAGGGAGCAGCAAGCCAGACACGTCAGAAGGGGACCATGCTGTTTCAGGTAAACTAAAATCACCAAAGACAATTAATATGTCGTTATTAAGAAGCAATAATTAAACATGTTGAATATATTCTAAATGTTTAATATATACCGTCATGTCTGATTGTGGCGGGATATAAGAACAAGTGATGTAGACCGAGAAGGATTTAAGTCCAACCTTAACACTGACAAACTCAATTTCCTGATTATCAGGTAGATGAATCGGGTCAGAATATAAGGCAGAGTCCACCACATTAATAACTTCTCCGCTTACACGGGAAGTCCGATCACACCTATAAATTGAAAATTTTGAAGAAAGAACGGATGCATCGTTAATATCAGGTTTAAGCCATGTCTCTATAAACACTAAAATTTTAAAGTCAAATGCTAAACTATATACATATAGTCTAGGAAGCTTAGATTTAAGTCTTCTTACATTCTGATAGGCCAGAGAAAGGGACGAAACTATTTCTTTTTGACACCAGCAGATGCTGGCGTTCTAGAAGGCAAAGAATTAATAGGGATAGAAAGCCTTACGGATCTTTGAATTTTCTTTTTTTATTCTATTACTGAAATATGATTCGGCAAAAAATAGTTACTTCAAATACTGTCAAAAAATTCGACCGGGACACTTATTTTAAAGGAAGATGTCTCCATTGAATAGCTAAAGTTTTTTTGGAGAGTTGAACTTTAGTCTGGATGTCTTATGAATGATGATTTCAGTTCGGAATGATTATGAAATCAATAATTAGATGATGATTTGGAAAACGCGGCCACGACAAATTTGTGTTTTTAAAAAAAAAATTGAAGAGGCTGAATTCCATTTGCAGGAGTTTGAAATTAGAAAATAAATGCATAGAGTTTCTTAAAGAGCTAATAATCTAACTCCGCGAAAGGTATAATGGTGAGTTTTATCTTGGTAGACATATAATTGTTTTTGTTTTTATTTTACTTTATTTTTCATTCAAAAAAGGCGAAGACCTATTACCATGAGTAAGGACTTCATCAATGTACTAGAATATTTTCGATGTCAAATGATTGAAGACATTAAAATTCAAATTGAGAAAATAAATTTCATAATGTATATTTTAACAGTCTGTTGACTACAAAGATAGGGAAAATGTATCCATATTTATCAACTACCTTTTGAGTACTTGGCACAATACGGGCAATGAAAAGTACTCTGATTGCACTAAAGGTGACAAATTACATGCCATTATAAGGTTTCTTAATAAAATGTTAATATAATTGTTTAAGATAACAAAATCATGTTAATTTTTAATACAAGTATTTTTATAACCTGTACCTGTACCTGTAACCTGTAAAAGGGTATATTAAAGTCGCTGAAATGTAGAATTTTCCGACCCCATAAAGTATATATATTCTTGATCAGTGTCAATAGCCGAGGCGATTGAGACATGTCCGTCTGTCCGTCCGTCCGCCGTCTGTCCGTATGAACACCTAGATCTCAGAGACTATAAGAGCTAGAGCAACCAAATTTGGTGTCAACATCCGTCTATTGTATAAGCAGATCAAGTTTATTTTGAATTTTTGCCACGCACACTTACGCCCCCGTAATTTAGAAATAACTATAACTTGAGCTGTAATAAAGATATCGCATTCTCACGCATCATCACCAGCTGACCAAATTTTGTAAATCGGACAATAATTATCGGAGATATACGTATTTCCGTTTCTTACTGAAACGCCCCATGCAAAATGGGCTGTTAAGTGTGAGCGAGATAGCATGCGTTCGCTGTTGCTGCATGGCATGCAGTACATACTAAGAGAATTTTTTTGTAAATTGATGGCGAGTTTTGACTTTAAGGAGTACTTTTACTTGGTACATGGTATACTCAATGTCGGCAGGGACGACTTGCTTGCTTCATTAATATTAAATTTATTTTCATTTTCATGGTTGGTTGGTCTTGAGTGAGCAATTTTTGATTCAGTGACTCTTGTGGTGTTTGTAACAAGTCTTTGCTGTTGTGTGTTTACTTCAGCTCTAACTTCAATTCTTTCTCCCAAATTAATTCTGTGCGTATAAATGGATTATTAGTAGATCTTATATTCATATTTGACGATTGATCATTGAGTTGTCCCCGAAGATAATTCCCAAAGTTTGGACTTACTCATTCCCCTTCCGTTTTATTATTACTTCAATACCTCATACCCATTGCTTCCGAAAAACAAACATTTTCTAGCTCAATGAGTTTATTTTCGCTCCCACTTCATTTTTCTATAATAGTATGTGTTGGGGCGTTTTCTTAGCCTGAGAACAAATATCTAGGATGGGAGTGTGTGGAAAGACACTGAAAGTTAATTGGATTGAAACAAGCGTACAAGTGGTTGAAGTGAACTCATTTAATTATAGTTGCAGACTGACTTTTTTAGGTAGAAAGCATGGATGCCAAACAGATATATGCTATCGAGCTTTCGTTTACACGAGCTTTTTAAGTATAACAAAACATATGATTAATAATATAAAGTTCATTTGAATAACATTACAATTATATGATTTTAAACTAGGGTATTTAGGAGTTTGACCGAACATCCCGCCCCCCTTGTAAAGACATTTTTCAAGAAATTGGTAAGATAGCCAGTTTATGTATTGGTCGGCAGCAAGTCCCTACTGCTGTCCGTACTCGAGCAACTCGTACTCGGTCATCCTTTCCGTACACAACCGCTTCTATACGACCAAGCTTCCAGGATTGGGGTGGCAGTGGTATTCTTGAATGATAACCATAGTACCAACAGTGATATTTGGTGACGCTGACGTCCATTGAGTCCTATCTCGAAGTTCGTTGATGTATTCTGTTGACAATTGACGCCAAAATTCTTGCTTAACGGCAACGATTTGTTCATATTGACTTAAGTTAGTGATTTTGTTTGAGACCACCGCTCGTTCAGGCAGTGCACGAGGAGCATCTCCGTTCAGCAAGTGTCCCGCAGTTAATGCTCCCAAATCGTTTGGATCGGAGGACAGGGGTGATAACGGACGTGAATTTAATACTACCTATATCTCGATAACTGCAGTAGTCAGCTCTTCAAAGGTAAAACGAGTATTCATCAGTGAGCGCATTAAGAGATCCTTTGCGCTTTTCACGGCAGCTTCCCAAAGTCCACCGAAGTGTGGTGCCCTGGGAGGAATAAAATGAAACGTTATTTCTTCTGAAGCACAATATGATTGAATTTCCTCTCGGTTTTTCGAGTCGAAGATAAAGTTTTTTAGTTCAATTAATTTGTTGGATGCTCCAACAAAATGTGTAGCGTTGTCGCAGTAGATATGGGGCACTGGTTCCCGCCGAGCAATCATCCGTTTTAGAGATTCCAGAAATTTGTTTGTTGACAAGTCCGAGACGACCTCAATATGAACTGCTTTGACAGTCATGCAAATGAATATTGCAATGTATGATCTAATAGGACCCTTGCCTTGGATGCGAAGATATGTATTTACAGGTCCACAAAAATCCACTCCTACATGCCGAAATGGTTTATCTGTAGCTAAGCGTTGAGTTGACAATGAACCCATAAGTTGACGAGTTAGAATAGGCCGATATCTCACACAGTGTACACAGGATCGAACAGTTTTTCGTGCCAATGCTCTGGCGCTTATTATCCAGAATTGAAATCGCAATAGTCCTACCAACGCTTTTGGTCCAGCATGATAACTGTGCAAATGCAGATGTCGAATGTGTATTTGAACGAAGTGCGAGGTTTTCGGTAGTAGAAGAGGATGCTTTTGACGCTCAGGAAGATTTGCACGTTCAAGTCTTCCTCCAACCTTTATGAGCTTAAATCCTGATGAATCATCTAAAAAAGGTGTTAGATATTTTAAACTACTTTGCACTTGCTTCCCACGTTACAATAAGTTAAATTCATTAATAAAATGCCTCTGTTGAATATTCCAAACAATGCAATTAAATGCTTTGTTGATCTCCTCTGGCGATGGCGTTGACATTTCGAAATTGCGATTTCCCTTGCGTGATCTGAAAAATCTGAAACAATACGCGATGACTCTAAGTGTACGATTGTACGAATTAAATTTTTCGATTAATTCCAACAAGTAGTTGTTTTTTCTCCTTTTCTCAGTGTTGACAATATCCATATCTATGTCTATATGGTGTGGTTGGTGAGGCCATTTGTCCTCATGTTCCTGCAAAAATGATGGTCCTGAAAACCAAATCGATTGTCGAAGTTCCTCTGCTGTATATCCTCGTGATACGATGTCAGCAGGATTGCTTTGCGATGGTACATATCTCCAATGGCCATCTGATGTGTTCTTCTGAATGGTCGCTACTCTGTTTTCGACGAATGCCGATAATGTGATAGAATGTTGTTTCAACCAGTGTAATACAATTTGCAAATCCGTCCAAAAATAGGCAATATGTGGTTTATTATTCATAATATTTTTGATTTTCGCGTATAATTTACTGAGTACTTGTGCTCCGTTAAGCTCAAGCTTTGGAAGAGTTTGCCTTTTAACTGGGGCAACCCTTGACTTCGCGGTTAATAGCTGGACTCTGATGTACCCTTTCGAATCAATTGATCTTAGATAAATGTAAGTGCCGTAAGCTCGTATAGACGCATCACAGAATGCGTCTACTTGAAGATTTATATGATTTACCTGCAGACTGTAACGAGGCACAGCAATCGACGTCAATGAGTTGAGCGTGGCTAAAGTTCTTGTCCATGCATCCTTCAGTGATTGTGGTAACGATTCATCCCATGCGAGTTTTAGTAACCAAAGTTCTTGCATTATGATTTTTGATCCGATAGTAGAGGTGCCAGTAATCCTAGTTGGTCGAACAGAGATGATGCAATAGATAAAATGTTTCGTTTTGTAATCACTTCTGTATTTTGCTTTGGTTTAACCATGAATAAAAGTTTGTCGCTGACTTGCTCCCAGTTAAAAGACAGTACACCTTTGATAGCTTCTTCATTTACCACAAACTTTTTGATTGATTTGTCATCCCTGAAGTTCGGATGATTCGAATGCCATTTGGCTAGCGGAAATAATCCTCGACGTAATATTTCCGTGACTTCCGATTTAATACTTTGTAAAGTATCAATGTCGTCTGCTCCACAAATCAAATCGTCAACGTAAAATGAAGATTTGATTATAGGAGCTCCCAACGGAAATTCTCCCGTGTATAGATCTGCCAAATGTTGCAGAGTTCTAATTGCCAGGTACGGTGCGGTTGCTGTTCCGTACGTTAACGTGTTGAGTTTCTATGTTTTAAGTTATTCTGCGGGGGATTCTCTCCAAAATATATATTGATAAATTCGATCGTTCGGATTTACGAGTACTTAGGCAAGATGTACGGGCGTACATCTTAGTCCCATTAGCAGTTATAGCAAACCGCACTAATCTAAATCGTATTAGATGCGTGTATAAGTCATCTTGCAAAGTAGGCCCCACAAACACAAATCGTTTAGTGAATGTTGAGATGACGTTCTGCACGAAGCGTCGAAAACAACCCTTAGTTTGGTTGACTCGCTACTGGGCTTAAGAACACAATGAAGTGGTATATAAAAGTGGGACTCACCTGCTCTTGGATTCGGCACTATTGTCATATGCTTGAGATCTTCATAATCCTTCATGAACTTCACGTATTGATGACGAATATCAGGTTGCCGTTGAAGACGTCTCTCCAGAGCCAAAAATCGACGGCGGGCGATGTCTGCTAAGTTCCCCAGGCAGCTGGGATCCTTATTTAATATTATCCTTATTTTCCTCACATGCACGATGTTTAGGTTGCATTTCCAATGGCGGGCTAGAGTCAATTTTCTCGATGTTCCAAAGTAACTCCAAGTTTTTATCAATAGATTCTTCAATGGTGACAAAGCTTGATGAATAGTCCAAGCGTTGCTTTTTATATCTTCCGGATACGATCCATCCTAATAATGTTTTTTGTAAAATCGGCAGATTTTCTCCAAGTTTTATCTGTCCTACAGAAAGACGTTCAAAAAATGCCTCTGTACCAAGTAGTAAATCAATGCGTCCAGGGCGATCAAAGTTGTCATCTACGAGCTTTGTATTTCTTGGTATGTTCCAACTGGATGTGTCCAGCTCAGCATCCGGCTGATAGGCGATGTGTGACGTGATGCAAAATTGCATTGATGTTTCGAATTGTGACATTCGAGACCTTATAGTTGTCGTTGTGCCATTGTTGACATTGGTTGTAGATTCACCAATACCCATTATCTCGACTTGACGCTTCTCACGACGAAGATGCAGCCGTTGTGCAAATTGATCCGTGGCGCTCTACCTGTTTTGTAGATGCCTGATGAATCCCTTACGAGCACCTTAGCAATGGCTAAAATAATTTGTCCCGGTTGCGGTTCCATGTGTGAATGGGTAGCAGCGGACTGAACATATCTTTCTGGTTGTAATGACGGTGTTTTTGTAGATTGTCTATGCATTTGCTCAATGTGAATCATAGTGTGGTGTGTACGCTTACATATTCGGCATCGATATGGAGAAGAACATCTTCTCATCCGATGACCGGGTTTCAAACAATTAAAACAAAGTTTGTTCTTCTTGACGAATTCGTTCCCTTTTTCGACAGACATGTCCTGAAACGTCGAACAATCGCTTACCTTATGTGTTGAACTGGAACAGAGATTGCATGATATGTTAGAAATTGCGAATACACTTCTTTGATCGATTTTTTCCAAACGACGTTGTTTTAAGACTTCACCCTTATGATGCGATGTGATGTCACCAAATATTGACAGTGCCGTTCCAGAACATCCGAAAACAGTCCCCAACTAGGTAAAGAGCGTAGGTCACGCGCCTTATTCCACTCATTCCTTGTTTGTGTGTCACATCTTTCCATAACAATATAAATCAACATTGATTCAGCTATCTTTATTGGGGATCCAAGCGACAATAATGATCCGTACATTGCTGTCGCTTTATCAAACAAACTCCGCAGTAGGACTCCATCTGGTTTTTCGACTGTTGGCAACTTAAATAAAGCCTCAATTGTGTCGAGAAAAGTGAGTGCTACGTTGTCATAACGTTCATTTAATCTTTGAATAGCCTTCGGATAATTTTGTTGTGCCACTTGAAATGCTTGAACCGCTTCCAATAGAGGAAGTTGACAATCTGGACACTTGACCGTTTGAATCTGTGGATTGTGTCACCTTCACACTTATTTGATTTATACTGCGTGAAATGATTTCACGTTTCCTTTGGTAAAATTTTATAACTACCAGCCGTGAACTTTAATAGTCTTCCAATAGAACACGCTGTTAATTGTGTTGGTACAGTATTTGCGACGAATAGAAGATAAAGTAGATGATGAAAATTTGCGGGACTTCTAACAACGTTATGCAGCTGCAACTGTTCTTGCTTCAGAACCACGAGGTTTTTTCTGCTCACCTACACTTGATGAGTCGAGCTTATTCGGTTTAATATGCCAATAAATAATCATGTAGTATGCCAATGAAGTCTAATGATTATAGGTAACCCAAAAAACTCTTATGATGATATACAAAACATATATGTACATACGTATGCCAATGAAGTCAAAAAATTCCTTTATCGAATGAACTCTTATGATGAAATATAAATGTACATACATACATACATGTGCCAATGAAGTCCAATGATTTTCCTGTATCGTATGAACTCTTATTTATGCGCCAATGAAGTCCAATGATTTTCCTGTATCGTATGAACTCTTTTTTATGTGCCAATGAAGTCCAACGATTTTCCTACATCGTATGAACTCTTCCGATTTTCCAAAACATTTCAAATTTTCACACACATGCCCCACGTTGGGCGCCAAAATGTTCCGGCTAAGAACGTTTTCTTAGCCTGAGAACAAATATCTAGGATGGGCGTGTGTGGAAAGACACTAAAAGTTAATTGGATTGAAACAAGCGTACAAGTGGTTGAAGTGAACTCATTTAATTATAGTTGCAGACTGACTTTTTTAGGTAGAAAGCATGGATGCAAAACAGATATATGCGATCGAGCTTTCGTTTACATGAGCTTTTTAAGTATAACAAAACATATGATCAATAATATAAAGTTCATTTGAATAACATTACAATTATATGATTTTAAACTAGGGTATTTAGGAGTTTGACCGAACAGTATGTGTTTGCTCAATCTATTTAAAGATAGGGTATCATATACTCGTAATGTTATGCAGCTAAACTTTATATTATTGATTATTTGTTAAAGCTCATGCAACGGATAGCTTTACGCACATATTAGTAATTCCAACTATTCTTTAAGTCTGCAATTGTCATTAAATGAGTTTACTCCAACCTTCATGATTCAAATACTTTTCAATGTCCATCCTAGATATTTCTTTTAATAGCAATGTTTTTAGAACTCTGTTAATCGTCTAAGTCTGTTTGGTTCAGCATTTCTTTAAGAACGCACTTTCTGCATTCCACCTTTTTTCGCAAGCCGCGTGATTTGGGCTTCGGAAAGGGGGAAGCTGACGACGTAAAAATTATGGTTCGCCGAAGCAACGTATGCATAGTTGAAATCACGTACTCTTTGGCAGTAAAATTGCTCGATACAATTTTTTAGTGCTCCATGCACGATGTTATAAGAAATTTTCAGTTTTCCCGTGATCCTAAACGTTTTTCTAGCTTTGTCAATGCCAAACGTCAGTGCACTCGTCTTACTTGTGTTTTGAGGATAATAAAGCTACTATAATAAAGATACTTCTTCAACAAGTATCGAGCTAACTCTTTGTATATTTGTCCTGGGATCATAACGGTAATGATTTTTGCTCTTTGTCGTTAAACTGGTGTAACAATGTTAAATTGCTAATAGATTTCTCCTTACTTAATGTAATCCTTGGTATTTTGTTTATTAAAATAGACTCGCTTAAGTTATTATATTAGCTTAAACTATCTGTACCTTATTGACTAACTAGGAAATATGTCCCACTCTAACACGCTTTATGTTTAACAATGCTTTATACAAATTTTTTCTCGTTCTTTGCTTCAAATATTCTTATATTTTCCGCTTGTAGTTAGTTTTAGACGCTCGCACAGTCGCTGATTTCGCTGAAGTTACTTGCAAAAATCTGTAACTTTTGAACCAAACCACACATCGCTTTTAAATTTAAAATATATATTCCTAAAATATATATTCCTATTACTTCGAAGAAGTTTTTAGTGTCAAAGTTAAAGTAGGCGTGGTCAAAAGGCGTATGTTAACGTTCAAACACAAAATTTTATGCTTTCATTCAAAAATATAATAATATATTCATTTTGTATTTTTTTGTCTGAATTTGCTAAGCTTAAAAAAATATATTTTTTTTAGCAACAGTGCCTTAGGAGGGAGTAGATACAAGGTTCAGTTAGCAGGTGAATTACGAAAAACTTATAATTCAAAACTAGTTGTACATATGAAATCATTAATGGAAACATATGTACATACATTTCATTAGCTTCCAAAGTGCAAGTGACAATCTTTATTGTGTTGTAAATTAACTGAAACCCTGTCATGGAGTTGTCGTATTACGAGTTGTTTCTAAAGTGCTATAGTCTACAAATTTTTTGAATAGTGTCGAAAGGATTATTATGTGTCCCAGCTTTGGGAATCATAAATATGCGCTTATTCGACTGTACCGCGAATTAAAAATAAGATGGGATGGGCAATCATGAGTATGACAATAGTTTATTGCTAAACATTCATCATATTCTAAAAAAAAAAAAACTGTTGCTTGCCACAGAAAACATCTTAACTTTCCGAAGCCGAAGAAGTTTAATGAATCGCAAGAAAAGGTTAATTTAACGTTTGTTTTAGCAGTTTTGAAGGCAAGTCCCATTTGATTTAAAAGAATGAAAAGCACCTTACAAACTCGACCAAACTCACAATTCACCTCTACGAAAGATTTAGGATTTACTCGTGGGAGTAAATCTTGCCCAGAGAATTCTAGAAACCCAAAGCGCTGATGAAGCTAGCGAATTGGATTTTCTATCCGCAATCCGGACAAAGCAGTTATAATAAAGCAGAAAAGCCATGAAATGAATCCCACAAAATGTTGTATTCCAAATACGGTGGTCTTTGTCCAACACCAACTCTTCTTAACTATGATCAATTATTTAATAATTAACAAGGCATATGCCAGAAACGCAGGATAGTTTAAGATGAAATTAAAAGAAAAAAACTATTGATGAAATAGTAGATGCGTATATGGGCCATAACTTTGACATGTTCAAATTATCGAAAGGAATGATGCAGATTTCAGGACTGTTTTTTTTTTCTCTGTTTCAAGTGGCCTGTTCCGCGTATACCTAAGCAGACATCATGCAAAAATGAAGTCGCTTGGACAACTAAGACAGCTAAGAATAAAAGTTCTCATCATAGGAATAGAGAACTGTAATCCGATTAAGGCAATTGTAATCGGACAAAGACCGCGGAAAGGTTCATGTAAAGTATAGTTCCAAGTGCAACATGTTAAAGTTAAGGAAACTTAATTTCTAATTAAACTACAAGGTACAGAGAGATTGAGCTGTTTTAGCAAGTTAGGACAGTCTATTTGCCCATTCAATAACTTGTGTACAAAGAAAGTATCAAGCATTACTTCACGGTTAAGTAAAGAAGGAAAATTGATTAGAAGAAGTCTACTAGAATATGATGACAATTTAACATTGCAATCCCAGTTTAAATGTCGAAGAGCAAAAATCAAAAAATGCTTTTAATGGAATCAATTCTAATTTGTTGTGATATTGAAGTAAACAATGAAAAGGTTTTGGTTGTGTAAGGATCGTCAAATTTGCGGTCCATGAGTACATCCAAATCACTCATCTCATTTAAACTAATAAGTTACTAGTTGAGAGGAAGATCTATAAAACGACACGACATTACGCTTTCACATATTGAGGTTTAAAAATTTAATTTCACACCAAGTTTGAAGGTTATTAAGATCAGCTTGAAGCAGACGGGGGGAACTTTAGTCTTTAAACCTAAGGAAAAGTTTAACACCGCCAGCGTACATAAGCACACGAGAGTTAACTATGACTGAAGGAAGAATTTTTTAGAAAAAATTTTATTTTTGTAATTGATTTCTTTTTTTTTTTTTGATAATTTTTGGATGTGTAATGATTCATTTAATGTGTTTTACAAAATTCTACCTATTGGTTCGTATAGTTTTACGGGCTATACATCTATTGGGCAGATAAGATTCCGCTCAATTTTACAATACTTTATCTTAATTATTTATATCTTATTTTTATATTAGTATGTTAGAAAAAAAGATCCTCATTTTCTTTTACCAGCATCAACTGGTTGTCGCCGTTTGTCTTGCTGATGCTCCCTCGATGGCGTAAAAGGCAGACCGCCTTTCACGCTCGTTGTCTCAGCTGCTGATGCAGGGCCTATAGGCTCAGGCGGTACCGGTGCCGGTCATCGCACCAGTTTTATTTTCTTTCTGCACTCCTCCTCTATTTGCCATAATTCTCTCTCTCTACTCACTCAGTTTTCTTCCATTTGTTTCCATTTATTTAGTGGCCACGGATAAGTTTTGTTGGTCCTCCTTCCTTGATCTTGACTTGGGTGCTGCTTGGTGTTTAGTTTGTTTTTTTTTTTTTTATTATTCCTTTTATTTATTGAACAAGTTGTTGGTGCGGTTGAAATTATTGATATTGTTTCCAAATTTCTTCTTCTCTTTGTGCCTCCAGGCACAATTAAACATAACAGCACATTTGAACCGCTGTCACGGTCGCCATGTAATAATTCAATTATAATGTGTTTGTAAGTATTTTATTTTTATTATTTGGGCAGCAGAACAGGTCTGGCCCTTTTCAATAATTGTTTTACAATGATATGGCTGACACTCTTTTAGTTTTCCTTCAACCGATTATTCTTATTCTATGTACTTATTAAGTATATATGTAAGTAAAAAGTATGTCTGTACGCAGAAGGCATACATTGCAAGCGTGAACCACTTGAGCATCAAAATGCATGCTCAGCATTCCCTCGCGACTATTGGTCCAACTACACATAGGCGGATCGTTATTGTGGTCAATTGAATTTTATAATTGTATATAACTTGTGACAAATTGTCGTTGTATGCATTTGCTTATACTCTATATATTATATATTCTATACTCTATATATTGTAGGGTACATTTACTACACCTCCCTTTTTTTTAATAAAGGTGTGTATATAAGAATTATATTAGGGAAATTTTTATGTTTGATTTCAAAATTAAAGTTCTCCTCTCCTTTTCCTTAACAAATTCTGTTATAATTTTTTTTGTTTTTCTTTGATTTTAAAATTAAAGTTTTATTCTCCTTTTTCTTAACCAATTCTGTTATCATTTTTCTTTTATATTCGATTTTGTGTTTTTTTCAATTGTTGTTCCTTTTCTCTTCTCTTTTTAATTTTTCTCTTCGTTCAACAAAAAAAAATATTTTAGATAAACATATTTTTTTATTTTATTTATTATTATTAATTTTTTTCTTTTAGTAGGTTGATCAGACCCTGTTTCATGAAACAGTATGATAACACACAATTATCAATATGAATACATGCACTCTCTAAAGTATGTAACAACTAAACGCATACACACAATGTCTATTTTCACATATTTGCACAAGTCATTTATAATTGAATTTTTGTATTCTGTTCTTATGTCCATAATGAACGTCTTCATTGGACCATACTTTGGAATAAAAGATTCGAATATAGCTTTTGAGAAAGTTGTTGCGCTTTTATGTGCAACTGGAATGGCTATTAAATATTTTGTAAGAAGACATATTAAAGTAACTACATATTCATTGCCGTTTTCTGTGCGTGGTAATGGACCAATGGTGTCCACTATTACCTTATCAAAAGCATATATGGGGGTTTCTGTAATAGTTAATGGGGTCTTGGTATGTTTTGTCGTTTTCGAATTCTGGCATTTTGGACATTTACGTATGTACTCTTTTACATGACGAGTCATCTTTTTCCAATAATAGTGACTCTTTATTTTGATTAGTGTTCTTGATATACCAGTATGACCTCCTTGTATAGGATCATCATGATATGTGGACATTATTGCTTCTTTATCTTTATCTTTTTCGATAATGGTCACCGGCTGGAGTAGCGCTACTCTTAATGATTTTAATTTTTTATTGCCCATTTCTTTTAAAAGATTCTATGGAAATAGTTTCACTCGGTGCCAATTTGAGTTAAGTGATCTCAACTACACTGGCTTGTTTTTCAAGCCTTTGAAAGAATTGATTTAAATCAAGATTTCCATTGTTGTACAGATACAACATTAATTCTTGCTATAAGTTTCTTTTCATGTTTAAATAAACACAAATTATTTGTTATTATCATCATTGCAAATGACTTCATGTATATTGGGCTTAGAAGCTTTATTAGGAACTGCCTAAGCATAGTTTCGTTTTTCTCCGCTGGCCAGAGATTATTTTGTCTACTTTATTGCCCGGTAGTGACTTTCAGGACTTTATTTTGAATGACTTCTAGTTCGGATATTGATATCCGCGATAGGGCATCTGCCACAAAGATGTCTTTCCCCTTAAGGTATTCTACTGTGAAGTCATATTCTTCTAGATCTAGTCTCATTCTAGTTAATTCTAAACTGGGATTTGTCATTGAAAATAAATAAGTGAGTGGTCTGCGATCTGTTTTTATAGTGAAGTGTTGACCATATATGTATGGTCGATAATGTAGCATGGCCCAGTGAATAGCTGCTAACTCTTGTTCTGCTGTTGATTTGTTGCTTTCACCTTTAGTGAATGAGCGTGAAGCATATGCAACTGAGGCTTGTTTATTTCCATATTTTTGTGTTAGTACAGCTCCATACGCGAATTTATTTGCGTCTGTTATTATGCAAAAGTCTTCGCTAAAGTCAGGGTATTTTAGTAATGTTGGTTTTATTAAAGCCTTTCTTAAATATTCAAATGCGTTCTGGCAATCATTAGTCCATTTAAATTTTACAGACTTTTTACATAATCTTGTTATGTGACGCAAAAATTCTGCAGTTTTTGATAATACGTCGGTAATAATTGGAAAAGGCAACGAATCTTCTAACATCATATTTTTTATCATCAGGCAAAATACCTTGATACCTTGACCTCACAAGTATACAATCTAGAAACGTCACTTCGTGACGGGTTTTCTGGGTGTAAGTTTAGGTTGTGTTTCCTACATAAGTCAAAAATATTTGTAAGATATTTGATCATGTGATTTTCGCAACAACAGATGACAATTAAGTAATTCATATACAAGAATGCTTGTGAAGCTTGAAGTCCAGAAAATGCTAGTCATCATGTATTGGAATGAATGCGGAGCTATTTCGAGACCATAAGGTATTCTTGTAAATTGATATGAGCCATTGTTTGTTGAAAAAGACGTAATATTTCCAGACTGTTGTTTTCACACTATTTGATGGAATCCGGATATTAAATCGAGGCATGGAAAATATTTGGCTCTGCCTAGTTGGTCAAGAAGAATATCTTCTATTCTTGGAAGTATAAATAGTTTTTTATTTATTTGGCGGTAATCCACAACTAATCGCCATCTCTTATTTTCGTTTTCTGGGAGACCTTTCGTGGGTACAAGTAGTATTGGACTGTTGTACTCCGAAATTGATGGTTCAACAATTTTAACCCGAATGAGTTTTTCGACCTCTTTATGAATTAAATCTTTATGACCATGCGGTAGTCTATAATTATACCCTGTACCCAAAGGGTAAAAGGGTATATTAAAGTCGTTAAAATGTATGTAACAGGCAGAAGGAGAATTTTCCGACCCCATAAAGTATATATATTCTTGGTCAGTATCAATAGCGAAGTCGATTGAGCCATGTCCGTCTGTCCGTCCGTCCGTATGAACACCTAGATCTCAGAGACTATAAGAGCAAGAGCAACCAAATTTGGTGTCAACATCCGTCTGTTGTGTAGACAGGTTAAGTTTGTTTCAAATTTTTGCCACGCCCACTTCCGCCTCCGCAATTTGGGAAAAACCTATAACTAGGGCAATATTAAACATATCGTATTCTTATTTGGCATGCACATTAATATAGCCAAAATGCACCAGCTGACCGAATTTGACCGAAATCGGACAATAATTATCGGAGATATACGTATTTCCGTTTTGTACTGAAACCCCCCCATGCAAAATGGGCTGTTAAGTGTGAGCGAGATAGCATGCGTTCGCTGTTGCTGCATGCAGTGTTGCTGCATGGCAAGCAGTGCATGCGAAGAGAATTTTTTTTGTAAATTGATAGCGATTTTGATTATTTTTGACTTTATGGGGTACTTTTACTTGGTACAGGGTATACTCAATGTCGGCAGGGACGACTTGCTTGCTTCATTTGTGAGTTGCATTTTTGGTAACACCGTGATTTCAATATCATTTGAAAGATTGAGAGTTCCTGGTTTGTGCTTGATAATGCACTCACTCGCTTTAATTTATTTACATTATTTAATCTGCAGTGAAAATTTCTTTTGTGCTTTTCAAATTAACAATCGAGTTTCCGGAAAAACATATTCGATGACCACTAAATTTTATTTGGTCTAAAACATTGAATCAAAGCTATCATTACATTTTATTTTACTAAACAACAAAATTTATAGCTTTGTTATTATGCCTGCATAATTTAATTTTGAGTTCTTGATTTTTTTTGCTCACATTCGCGCTCTTGCGTAATCAGTAATGTTGTTGATTTATTTTGAATCTTTTTTTCTCTTTAGCAGAACTTTAATAATGGTCATCTCCTCATTGAAACAGTGCCCTGATACACAAAAGCTCCAGGAAAACCAGACTTTATGCTGGCTGTGTGACGACGTTATGTACGTTAAACGCCCGTTCATCAATCTTTCCAAAAACGATGTAGCACAAACGAGTATTTTGTGCAAATGGTGTTCCAGGAAGACCTGCGTACCACGTACTTCTCCCAGCATCAGCTTGTCCTAAATATCACCGCCAAGTAAAATAACAATACCTTGTGGAATATGGTAATTAGGGTCGGCCAGCCGTAAATCCTTAAGATGAGGCCACCTCTCGGCTGATATATGTCTATCTGGCATTTTTTTGCTTACCAACACATTTTTTGCAACACATATGCAAAGACCTTATGTTTTATCTGTGAATCGTATAAAGACCCTATGATCAACTCAACTCCTGTGGACGCTTCTGTTAATTTTGCGTTCGCTATCCATGGATTTTTATATAAACCCTTTTTCGGCATAAACGTAATTGTTGGGCTGCGTTCTCTGAAATAAACGACGCCTGTGATCCTTGATCTAAAAAGGATCGAAATTGCAGAGTCTGTCCTCTTCGACTCAACAAACACTATTGCTGTTGGTAACAAAACCTCTTGTCTTCTAAGAGGTACCGTTTCATGATTTCCATTTATTAACTTTGAAGATACTCCTGGAACACCGGGTCCAAATTTTTGTGGGACCATATGTATAAGTTCTGCCATTATGACCCGTTATCACCCGTTCAATAAATCCAAATTTGGTCAGCAAGCACACTCCAAATTCCAATCGCCAAGATCAATTCTCACAAGAGGCATCAAAAATGTTGAATCATGGCTGCGCCCGATGCGGAGTCCCAAACTGCTCGAATAAATGATGCGGACTTCGGTGTATCCAACCGAGTCGGCTTGAGGTGCCTGACCGAATCGGAGAAAAACGTGTGCAAACAAAATTCGGGAATTCACTTTATGTACTTTATTTAACGTAAAATAATTCAAAAGTCGAAAGAACACAGAAGGTGCATGCGACGCAAAAGGCTGACTCTAACAGACTACAAAATATATCAATAGCGTTGTTACTAAGTTACAATTTTCAAAGTTCAAAATTTTCCATGGAAAGACATAAAGTTTTAATTATTACAGGACTTAAAGCTACATTTTAAATTCGCTTCATAAGCTTAGTTCCATGTTCTCTCTTCGTCTTCTCTTCTCTTTCGCCATAACTGCGTTCTTAACAGTTGTAGCTCGAACAGGGTCTGTACAGTCGGAGTCTATGGAAGATCAACTAGCAGTAACCAAATGTGAATCATCAATTGAACAAAAATGGCAGTCCAACTGCTGAAATATCTTAAATCTGTCGCATCTTCTCTCTCTTCATTTTTGGATTTAAGTCATCTCGTTTTTCTAGAAACCTAGTGTTAATCACGGTATATTTATAAAATAATTCGAATCAATCTATTTCATTTGCGCTATTTGTTTAATTATACAAAAGTAATATCAAAGCATTGAACCTACTGTTTTCGAACAACCACAAACCTCGCATAGTTATTGCTGTTCTTGTTAATCTTTACTCTTGCGTTTGTACTTCTTACCGCACACCGATTGAATATTGTTGTATGTGCACTGGTTGTGACTCTCCCACTCTTCTTTAATTAATTTTTTTTATTCGCTCTTGCATCTTTTTATCGCGCACAAGTTATAAGTGTAGTGCTAATTTCTTTTAGATATTTGCATGCGTTTAAACCAATGCCGAAATAAATTGACCTCTCAGTTTGTGTTTTACTTACGGGAATAAAAAGAAGTCATTTGAATGATTTGATTGTTTCAATCTCACGATGGGTCACATGACGATCTTGCGATATCAGTTCGCGCACAGCATCAATGGTTTTCGGAACAACAGCTGATTTTGAACAACCTTCACGAAATTCGTCTTAGAGTAAACTACGATCACGATTGAATTCACCGTACCGTCGATAAACACTGGTCTTTGATGGAGCTTCATCGCCAAAATTTAATTAGGTTCATTCATGCACTGTTGCTGAGTTATTCCACGTCGAAAGTTGTAAAAAATTGTAGCACTAAAATGTTCACGATTTAATTCCATTTTTGGACCGATATAAATCTTTAAAATTACGATTAGTTTAAACAACACAAATAGTGCTCGTGTATCAAAGCGTTCTGACTACGTATATGCTAAAAAATGTCAAACTTTTGCGATACAGTTGTTATTTGCCAGATTGCAACACCAAATCACGAAATATAAAAGGCACTCCTCGTATATAAAGAGTGCTTTTTCAAAGTAGAGAATTTTAGATTAGCATTTCTTTTCAAGATAGCGACCGATTTAACAGCTGTCAAGTGATTTATTCACCATGAGCAGACTCACGCCAGAACAACGTTTGCAAATTGTGCAATTTTATTTAAAAATAATGGTTTTGTGCGGAACACGTATCGCGCACTACGTCTATTTTATTTGTTTAGCGATGAAGCGCACTTCTGGTTGAATGGCTACGTCAATAAACAAAATTGCCCCATTTGGAGTGAAGCTCAAAACACCGTTACATCCAGAAAAACTGACTGTTTGGTGCGGTTTATGGGCTGGTGGAATCATTGGTCCGTACTTTTTCAAAAACGATGATGGCCAGAACGTTACAGTCAATGGTGATCGATATATAGCCATGATTAGTAACCTTTTCATTCCTGAATTGAACAATCATTGTGTTCATGAGCTATGGCTACAACAAGACGGTTCACATAGCTCGTGCCACAATCAATTTATTGAAAGGCACGTTGTTACTTAACACCGCTAGTCATTGGTTTATGCGGATAAGCCACAAACGCTTGACCATTTGGAAGACAACATTGGCCGTGTTATTGCCGATATACTGCCACAAATGTTGGAAAAAGACATCGAAAATTTGGCGTCCAGATTGGACTACATCCCAGCCAACCGTGGTAGTCATATGCCAGAAATTATATTTAATATATAATAAAAAACACCCGTTATATATCCAAGTCAAGTTAGTAGGGTAGACATCTGCATGAATGCATCCAAAAGTACAAATTAATCATTCATTCTAAAAACGTGTACACTTTTTTTCTGTACAATTTTAAATGAGTGTAAGTGAATACTGTACAAATTTTTCTGATTGACAGCTAGAATTCTCACTCACTTTCATGTTGTACAGTAGTTAATGAGTACACTAAAATTGGTGTACAGTACTTTTACTGTACACTATATTAGTGTACAGTTTACTTACTGTACACTATATTAGTGTACAGTTTACTTACTGTACAGTGAGTTAAGCATAAAAAAATAAATAAAAATAAAGAAAATAAATAAAAAATCAGAATGTCATATGCAAGAAAAAGATAGCCAAAATAACTTTTATTATTACAAATTTATTTCAGAAAATAAGTTATTATATAAAACTTCAACATTTGAGTGCAAGAACATAATCTTATTCAGCTTATCATCTGTGGTTGCGATTTTACAGCGTTTATAATGAATAAGGTTTTTAGCAACAGAGAAATTTTTGTTTTTCCACCAACTTTTTTTTTGCATTTATTACACACCACTATGTCAGGGGTTTCCAAGCCGTTTTCACCCACTATTCGAGAAAAGGTGTCCCAAACTTTACTTCGACCTCTTTTAAGAGATGGCTTAAGTTCATTCGCTAATAATTTTAATTTGATATTGGCGGCGAACTGTTTAAAATGAGTTCCTGCATTTGAACTGTCCAACGATGAGTACTGGTTGAATATTTAATAAATAATATATAATTTAATAATATATAGTTTTTTAGCAAAAACTTACGCTTTCATTCGCATATATTGCGTTTGAGTCATTTTCTTTTTTTTCTGGAGCCATGTCTTGTAATGGTCGTAAGCAATTTTGTAAATAACAGGCTGTTTTTGAATCCCGTGTATAGCGCGAAAATTAAACAAATTCTCGCATGCGATTCCAAAATTCAGCACTGCTTGAAAGCTCGTGCAGTAGGCTGCACAGGGGGCGTAACCCAGCTTAACAATTGTCAAATCCACCCATTGACACTGATCACAGCCAACTTAATCTAGAAAACAAGAAGCTTTTGGATTTTTCAAAGGTATATAAGGGCCTGATTCACCGCATGCGGTCTTTTTACCATCAAATCCAACGAAGAAAAATTATAACCTATACCATACAATTGGCATAGGCCAATATACAATCCAGAGAATCCACCCGTTAACTACCGAGGCTTGGAAAAAATTATTTCAACTTCATCAAATTATTCAGCCCGCAAAAGGTTAGCAGAAGAAAACAAAGGAGTAACTTTGGCGGCGTTGTGCCGGTGTATTAGTTTACGTGTTCGCTGGTTAAGCGACAGTCTTTGCTTTGGGAATCGTCACGGCGGACCCCCCCCCCCAAAAAATAAAAAGAAGAGAATTGTGTGGTCATTTGGCCTTTAAAAAGTGAAATTAGATTAGTGGTGACCAATATAACAAGACTCGGGAAATTCGAAAATTCGCGGTAGTCATTGTCTTTGAACTTGAATTAAATTTTTATAGTTGTGAAATCCATACTTGAGAAAACCGAGCAACTTTGAATGTGCTAATCGTTGCTCAGGTAATGATTTCTTGACTTACATGTAAATATTATTTGCATTGAGTGGAAATTATTAAGCATGCGTTTGTGAGTGACTAATCGGCTGATATAAATTCTTCCGCGCTAATTGTTCAACTTATTAAAACCAAACAAATAAATTTAAAACACCCAAAAGCAAAGAAAATTTTGCAACCAACCACGTAAACCTTAATCATGTAACCAGTACCCTTCTTCGCATCAAATCATCGCTGGAAGGCCTTCCATCGTTGGATACCCAAAAACCATAAAATGCGAGTAAGTCTATCTATTTAAAATATTTTGTTTTCTTTTTTGAAAAAAAAAAAAGACAGAAAGAGAAAAACAAAACAAAAAAATATTACAGCCCAAAGAATCAATACCTTTTAACCTCACCTCGCGTGTGGGCGAATCATATGGATGCAGGCATAAAGTAACAAAAAAAATTTGCACCGTATTGTCAGTACTCATCCGCATGATTCCCCCCACGTTCGTTAACAAGTAAGCCTATATTCTCTCAGCAATGCATGCTTCGTAATATATATCTAAACCGGTGCTTTCCGAACAGCTGATTTCCCAAATCAAGGTCAGCAAATTTGAATTATGAAAATACCTTGTCTTTTTACCGTTAATTACTAGTTTATATTTTTGCGTTACAAAAAACAATACCAAGCAAAAAAAAAAAAACCACACAACTTAAAGCAACAACAATCACCTGTACCCTAACCACGTTCATCGATGATAAACCTATTAGGTTGCTTTTGCTTTAGTACCTTGGATGCCTTAGCGAATATTTCTTGAAATATTTTCTATTAATTTATATCTTTCAAAAACATGATATCCACATTATTATTATAACATGAACGCAATTTTCTCCTTGTAACTATAGAAGTAAGACCATTAAAATTTTGAAAAAAAAGGCAAACCAATAATGAAACAATATATATTATATGAAGTTTAACCCCCCAACAAAACATATCATGTGTAATTAATTTTTTTTCTCCTGATGACGTGGCTTTGTAAAATTTAGGCAAACGATTTTCTTTTGGGGATCTTCGTTGACATCCGATATAGAAGGTCCAATGGCAGGGAGGGTATAGAGCGAGCGGGTTATAAACCATCATTAACCCCGCAGAATTCCATCCGATTAAATAAGAAGCCTTTGATTTAGTATTAATTGTGTCAATTTCAGCTTACTCCGCTATCGTTTGAACGATCTAGTTTTTTTGACATTTCTGGCATTTCGTCCATTAACATTAGTTTCAGTAGAGGGATCCTTAATAAAGTTATGCAGAGGGAGAGTCTAATATCTAGCAGCAAAAAAACCCCACCCCGAAAGAGCTACGGAACCATAGGATCCCCCCTCGCTTCGTATATAGACTCCCACTTGGACAGAAACGCAACAAAGTCGACGGCCTTTGATTTAATTGCTTTTGCGTTGTTGTTATGTCCAAATGGTGCAAGAGCACCCATACCAAGAAATTGTATATTTTGAATCGCTACAGTCTTCGTTGTTCAAAATCTTATACTCATCTGTACAGATGAATGAGAAAACATATTCACTGTTCTAGTAGTGTACAACATGAAAAAAAGTGACATTTACTGTACTCACTTACAAAGAGTACATTTTTTACTGCACTCATTTAAGGTGAGTACAGTAAAAATGTTGAACTCGGTTTTTGTAGCTACTCGAATATACTGCACAGCAAAAAATGAGTACAGTATTTTTAAGAACACTTGACTACTGTACAGTACTATGATGTTAAAAATGAATACATTCATGCAGATCTCTATAGTAGTGATATTATTGTGATGTCAGTAAGAATCTCAATATCTCAAGAGAAATATCGTCAGAGGCAAAAACGAAAAGTACAAAATAACGAGGAATGGAAAAAACAACATCTAAGAAAATTAATTACAAAATTAACGTGGCTCCTATATGGGAGAAACCCTGTAACATGGGATAAAGCCATACAACTGATTTACTGAAGAATAAAAAACGCACACATATTAATACCCTCACTTTGCAATTTTTGATTGTGTCAAATAATAATCAAAAGATCAACCCCCAGAATAAAGTTCTAATAAATTTGTGAGGAGATGAAAACGATGACCAGGGTGACGATGAACGCTACCATCATAAGGGTCATATTATCAGTTTTTTGATGTTGACAATGTATTGAAGGTTCTCGAAGTTCAAACTCGGAAGATATGGCATACTTAAAATTTCGATGTTTGCCGAGCCAGGTTGTCTTCTGACGATGTTCATCGTGTTTTTGTATACGGACCCACTTACGTAGATATCTTCGTCAAACGTCAACGTGCTGCTGTTTCTTCCTATTCAGTGTCTTCGTTTACAATGATGATACCATCGTCAATTACATCCAGCGGCTGTAAATGGCTGGAACGGTTTCCACAATTAGCTGTGCCTCCAAAGTGTAGTTGCTGCACTTAGGTTGTTGAATTTAGTTGTTTGCTAAATGTATAGGTGAGAGTAGCGGTAGAGTTTCTAATAATTAGAATTTTATTACCGCAATCCGCGACGTTGTTATTTCCATTATGTTATACCATTATATTGAACAAGAAACATGGAAATGTTCTTTTAGATACTAAGCTGGGATTAAGATATTTAATAAGAAAGTGATCAAAATTATGATCTAACATGACATTTACATACAAAATTCAATTAAATCTCTTATGCTTAAATCTGCAGAGTGCTCATTTAAAATTTAATTTAGGTCTTTAAAGCCAAGAATTACTGGGTTTATAATTTGAATTTTTGCAAGTGTGATTCTTCCACAGTAACCGCCTCATACAACGGTGTCATCTTGTTACCAAATATCTTTTTTAATTTCATAGGCACTGTTGTGTAAATTTTATTTTATTAGTTAAATGTTTTTCTTGTTTATAAATATGTTTGCCTCTAGAACATAATCTACAACCAACTACAACCAACTACAACTAATCGCAGCCAACCCTTGAATTGGGTAGACTTCGGAGCATGAGAACTCTTGTAAAACACAGTTGTCTCATTATTGCTGACTCTGGTAGGGGTGCTCAATGAATAGATAGCAAATAACGATTATGAGAAGGTTACCTGAGATTACTTATAAACTTTGATGGGTCACAAATGTCAACAGTTGGATGCGTTTTTATATCTAATGTGTTTTGTGTTTCATAATGTAGTGTGTTTGTGTTTTAGTGTGCTTATGTAACGGAAGGCTATTCCAGGTTGATTTCAAATGCCGGAGATGCGGGCGCCAATGGGATGCTCCTATCTGCAGTATCGGTATTCTTTTCTCCGTTGTGTAGAGTCATCTCATGGTGATCTGGTTGCTTTACTGATTACCGGGTCCATCTTCTGTTTATTTCCTGTTTATTACGACCTGGATCCATAACTTGGAGACCTTCTTGGACGATCATGTTCTCATCGCAAACTGCCGATAGTTCCATTGATGACTTGGTTGCAAAAATCCACCGATTCTTGTAATGCATTTCGTACCATATAATCGGTTGAACTCTTTTCTCTAAACAGTTGAAATTCACAGCTACTGTTAGTCGTGAAGGTTGTTTGTTTGTCCAAGCAAATATAGTCCTTCACCTTCTTTTGGTAACATGGTTCCAGGTCTATTGTGGAGAGGCCAATATACTGGTCTCTGTGTCTGTTCATTGCGACTATTGGAATTTGGACGTCCATGATCACAATGCCTTGATGACTGATTGCGGGAATGGGAATCAAATTGTCCAATTCCAGTGATTGCGTGGATACTAGAGGTAAAGTGGTTTTCAAAATCACATGATCTTTTACTACAGTTCCGTCTGCCTTCATATGGCATAATGTCTGTACTTGATCCTGGTAATGCCAACCCAGGTGGAAGATGAGCTTTTAGTTGTGCTTGTGAAGCCGCTTTGGTGAGGGCAGTACTGGGCTAATCTGATTATGGTGTATATCGGTCAACACATGGGTAAATTCTGCCTGTATTCGTTGAAGGTTAGCCGCAATCAAGTATCCTTAATGGGTCATACTAATGTACCATTGGAGTAAATTGTCTGTATCTGCATTTGCATTTGATAGGTCACTTGTCGGTTCATCCAATTGTTTGAGTCGGTTTCAAATTGTTTTCTCATCTTGATAATTGAAGTTTGATTTCTCATTAGTGCTAGGAGATACTTTTCGTTGGTCTTTACCTTTTGGATTTCGTGTGACATTTTTTCAACATACTCTGTGTCCAAAATGCCAAATATGCCCTTGGCAATGGATCCTACTATTACCAAGAACGCTCTCTTGGCACGCCCGATTTGTAGTCGTTTCCTGTCCTGTTGTTGCATCACGAAACATGGCTCTGGAGGTGAGAGTTAACCACATATGGTTCCTATTCGTTTTACACCGTCCACATATGCCTTGATTTCTTCGTACGTATTTAGATCATAATATGCTATGATTGTCCAATCAGCACCGGTGAAATGGGTTGTTATAATGTTTTCATAGCATATACCTAGTTTGTCGTCGAACTGCGTTAAGTTCACTGACCGGGATAAAGCCATTGGCAACATAAGTAGCATTATTAACAGTGGGTACAATGCGTTTTAGATTTGGTTCCCTATAGTTGTTCATGATGGCGGTTGTTTCGACATTGTCCTCTTCTGCTTCTCCTTTCACCTGGTTCTGTCTCTCGGATTAATAGAGAACTCGTTTAAAGGTTCCATTGATAGTTTTTACGTCCATCACTCTCACATAACCATCGAGACCAGGGTATATCTTGATTATGGGTCCAATTGGCCACTGCACGGCCAATTGGCCTTTTGCACGTTATCCTCCCTTAAAATCATCATCATTCTTTCCTTGACATTGTCATATGGTTTCTTCCATTTGGATGAATTCGGGAGTTCCTGCAAGTATTCTTGTGACTATTGTTTCTTTTTCGAACTGACCCGGTATCCGGTTAAACTACCAATGGCTCGCCAATGAGCAAATGACCAAGAGTCAAGGCGGTCAATTTATTTGAATCATTTGAGGTTGGTGTTAACGGTCGTGAATTAAGTGATGACCCACTGCAATCTGTAGAAAGAGTTTTTGTGGTTGATTTGATATAGCCACCCGTAATTTCTTCTTTTTGCTTCTTCCTAATTGCTGCCATGCTAAATACCTTTCTCCGCTTGCATGATTTGTTTTGTTAAAAGGTGCTGGCCAACGTGTCTGAGCTCCGTGTAGAAGTAATGGGCCAAATAGCCATAAATTGTGGGTCTTGAGTTGAGAGACTGATATGCCACGAGACAGCACATCTGCAGCATTGAGCTCTGGGTATGACACTGCATGAATTATTGTCTGACGGTTAGCCATAAAGTTGGCGCAAAGTTCCGAGCGAGGTACCGTTTTCCTTTCTAGTGAGGCTACCTTGATTTTGCACATACCAGTTTTACAAATATTTGGCCATTTTTGTAAGATGCTTGTATTTAAACTGCAGCTCTACATGCTTTTTCTGATGCATCTACAAAGGTGTGCATTTCTCTTTTAAACGGTACCTTGCCTGCAATTACGTTTAATGCCTGCAAATCCTCGCGATACGCTTCCCATTGCTTTTCGAGGTATGCTGGCAAATCTGCGTCCACTTCAATTTTAAATTCGTTTCCCATTTCTTGAGGGACATCTATATTTTTCACTTCTGCAAGTTAATACCGCCCAAGAACAATAGCTTGGATCGTGTTCTCACAAAGCAAGAACGGCGTCGACTGCTTGAATTCAAGTCCTATTGTTGATATAACTGCCGAGGAGTGCACGCGCTTTGGGTGCATCGGCGTTTGGTGAACCGCCAGAACGAGAAACAAATCCGAGCGCTCCTAGTAAACAATTACTGATTGAATTGTCTGGCGCATGAGCATGAGCACTCCCTCAATTAGGCGACGCCAAACCAAAAAGGCGCCCCATCTTCATCGTGCTACCAAGGCTCATCCGCTTTCTAGTAGTGCGAGTCAGCGGATCCAAAGCCCCAGCGCTGTTATTCCTCCTAAAGCTAAGGGCGACCATGGCTACGGCCGATGTGTGCTTGGAAATGGCGGAAACCCGCACCCCAAAGCACCGTATTCCGCTAGATCCTGTCCAGATCCTGCAGTATCTAGGCGCTCCAGAACAAGCCCGCCGCTACCCTTATGTGTCCCCCTGGGATATTGCAAATTGTGACTAGCATGGCCCACAGGGGTATAATATATAAGAGCTAATAAAAAAATCCATCTTCTTGGACCCTAATCTAATTGCTATGGATAATTATGCTTCAATTCAACCTTTTATTTTTATTGCAAATACAATAGCAACACCAGAAAATACATTCATCCGTTTACTAAACACTACTAATATTTGCCAGATAATAAATATAAATAATTCAAAATCTGAACCGCTTTCGCACTATAATATAGTTTTGACTGCTCGGAATGAAAGGGAAAATACTGTCATGGCTAAATTACACAAAATATTCCACATCAATTTAAATCAAAACTAACAGAACTATGCACCAAATGTAGTGACGTTTTAGGAATTGAAGCTGAAGCGATTAGCAGAAATAATTCTTATAAGCAAAAAATTTAAAAAGCCCGCAAGCCAAAAAAAGAAATGGAAAAACAAGTGGGAAAATTGATCCTTAACAAAATAGTAGAACCGTTGTTGTCTGAATGTAACAGCCCTCTGCTACTTATGCCAAATAACTCATTACAAGGCTCCGAAGAGAAAATGTCGAGATTAGTAATTGGCTATCGTCAAATGAATAAAAAAATGATTGTCTGACATATTTCCACTCCCAGGATATTTTTCATGTCTTGACTTCATGTAAGGTTTCCATCAGATCGAACTCGAAGAAAGTTCAAAAGATATAACGTCATTGTGAACGAGCAACGGATCATATCGCTTCACGCGATTACCATTTGGTTTAAAAATAGCGCCAAATGCATTCCAGAGAATGATGACTATAGCATTCTCTCAACTTAACCCTTCTCAAGCATTCCTTTATATGGATGATTTAATAGTAATTGGTTGTTCCGATAAACATATGCTAAAAACCTAACTGATGTTTTTGACACTTGTAGGAGACACAACTTAAAATTACATCCACAAAAATAACTAAAGGTGAATGCGATAAAAGTACAACTAAACAAGAACTAGCAGTTATTCATTGGGCAATTACTCATTTTCGACCATATATTTATGGCAAACATTTGACAATTAAAACAGACCATTGACGTATCTATGTATTTTCAATGATCAACCCCAGTTCAAAATTAACGCGCATGCGACTTGAATTAGAAGAATATGATTTCACTGTCGAGTATCTAAAAGGAAAATACAATTTCGTGGCTAATGCCCTATCTTGGATTACAATATCCGAGCTAAAAGATTTACAAAATAAAATACTGAAATAATAATGAGTTTTTGTCATCAAAAATTATTAGGTACGAAAAGTAGTGGCCTTGCATATAACAAATACATAATGTTACTTGAAACATGGCGACCTGTACACTAATGAAACTCTTGACTTATGTCAGTTCTTTCAAAGGCATGAAATGCAAGCCGGTATACACAAGATAAGCCAAATTAAGTTGGCGCCGTGCGAAAAGGTCTTTGAATTAATTTCAACTGACACTTTGAAAAAAATGGGCAATAAATTATTGAAATCATTAAGAGTAGCGCTACTTTACCCGGCGATCATAATAAATAATAAAAAAGAAAAAGAAGACACTACTATTAAAAAAATATGACGCGTCCAAATGCCAAAAATCAAAAACCACCACACACGCAGAATCTGCTCTAACCATAACTGACACGCCTATCAGTGCCTTTGACAGAGAAATAGGGGATGCTATACATGGGTCTATTACGTAAGTCTGACCGTGATATGTGACCATACAAAATATCTTGTAGCCATTCCTGTTTCAAATACAAACGCTAAAACAATTGCAAAAGCAATTTTTGAATCTTTTATATTAAAGTACGGTCCAATGAATGAATTCGCAATAACACTGATATGTCACCTTACAATATATCTTGTGATGTGATAGAAGTCATAGAACTTTCAATGAATACATCCGTTCATATGAACGGATGACAAAACAGATTGGGATGTATGGCTTCAATAATTTGTATATTGCTTTAACACGACACACTCTATGGCACATAACAATTGTTCCATACGAGCTAGTTTTCGCCAAACAAAGCAACTTGCCAAAATATTTTAATATAATAGTTAAGATAAATTCATTATATAATATAGAAGATTATGCTAAGGAATCAATATTTGGGTTACAGTAAGCTTACTGTTTGTAGGGGGATGGAGAGCCGATCTCGTTCGTCTGGTTCCCAATGGAAATTAAAACGCGCGACTTTTCTTAAAGTAGACGGCCAAGCTTTATTACTTTAATTGCGGGTCACACACGTATATGGGGGGTAAGCGATTGGAAATAAAATAACTGTCCGTAGAAAAATGGCCACAAAATAATATTGTCAGGTTGATCAAATTCCGGAGGTGGAAAAAACGTCTTGTTAAGATGGAGTTTTCCACAAAACTTGCCTATCATTGGCCCAGTGTGACCCTTCCTTCCTTCTCGGATAAATCCCCTCCAGTCCCTGCTGGTCACCCTTTTTGGCGTGAACATACCGCCCCCTTGCAACAATTTGCAATAGCCCAGGTTGACTCAAGGGGATGGGGGGCGGTCGCGCTCTGGATCACCGAGTCCACAGGACCCGGAAAGGATCCAGCCGAACACTGTGCTCTGGGCCGCGGGTGCGCCGCTCTGTCCAGGTACACATCCGGGCTGGATGACCTCAGGATAGAGGTCTGCCCCAAGCACCATGGACACGGAGGCTGGGCGGTAGAACGTAGGGTCCGCCAACACCGTGGCGAATCTTTGTTGCGTCGCCTGAGAGACCTCCCGGATGGGAGTGTGGATCCTCATGTCAGTGACCACCTGGAGCACGACTTCCTTCTGGAACGAAGGCTCGGTGCGCGATTCAATGGTAGCATGGCAGGCTCGGTCCTCCCCCACCCGTGCCACAGCCAAGCCTAACGCTGCGGCAAAGGACGCGTTGATGCGGCTCTCTGAGGCGCATGCGTCTAGGAGAGCACGAGCCTCGAAGGTCCGGAGGCCGTTGCCGATCTTTACCTCGGCCGTGGGCATGACCGTGGTCGCTTTCTGCTGGAACAGCGAGGACAGGGTTGGCGCTCGCGCTGCGCTGCCCGCTGGCTCCCGGCGGTGATGAGCCTCACCATACCGGCGGCAACCTGCCGTGCTTCGGCACAACCCGGCGGAGTGCTCATGTGCCAAACAGTTGGCGCAGTACTTATTAATAAGCACCTCTCGAAGCCGCTTCTCCGCCTGGAGGTTGAGGAACCGACGACATTGACGAAGCGCATGCACCGCAGTGCAAACTCGGCAGCGGTAGGACGCGATACCGCGCTGTCGGTGACGTTCCCCCTGACTCGGCTGAGGGCGTGTTGGAGCCATCTGGGTATGGATCGGATCTAAACGGAGAGGAGAGGCAGAAAAGGAACTAGGATTAACCTAAACTAGTATGACGACAAGTGACACGAGCACGAAGGACGAAGACCAGAAAAACACTGAAGGTAGGCCGTAGCCGGCTCATTGCTGAGGAGGAGCAGTGCCAGTGTCGCTTGCAAGCAGGATAAGCTTCGCGACTGGTCTTTGGATGGAACCGCGTGCAGTTCGCACGTCGACGACTCGAACGAAGGCGTCGGCGCCGGAATGGACCTGCTCCACCCGTCGCAACCACCACTCGGTGGGCGGTAGATTGTCCACTTGTTGCGCTTGTGGAGTTCTTTAAGAAACTGGTCTTTCCATCGTCGGCAGAAGTGGTGGTGAAGTGCCTTCAATCGTTGCCACGGATTGATTAGAGACATCGGTTCCTCACGAATCTGTTGTTCCGCAATAGACACCAGAGGTCCCCCCACTAGGAAGCGCCCTGGAGTTAGGGCCAAAATATCCGCCGGATCCTCAATCATGAGTGAGAGGGGCCGCGAATTCAAACACGTTTCAATCCGGCACAGCAATGTCGAGAGCTCCTCGAAGGTGTATCGCGATGTGGCAGCGGACTTGTAAAAGAGCGCTTTGAAACTCTTCACCCCCGTTTCCCAGAGTCCCCCATGTGTGTCGCGCTAGGCGGAATAAAGTGCCACGACACGATCTGCTGCACAAAGGCACCCAGGATGAAGCGTTTGCGTCGCCTCCAGGAGATCCTTCTTCAGAGCCTTAAATGCTCTAACAAAGGTCTTCCCATTGTCAGAGTAGATGCGTTGTGGGCATTGTCGTCATGCCACGAACCGGGAAAACGCCGCTAAAAACTTCTCCGTCGTCAAATCGGTCCAGGTGGATTGTCTTCGCGCTGAAGCATACGAACACACACACGTATTCCTTGGTTACGAGGCAGGCCCTTCCGGTGTATTTCTTGATCTCGAAGGGCCCGGCGAAGTCAATACCAGTATGGGTGAAGGGTCGCCGAAACGTAAATCGCGCACGGGGTAGTGCGCACATCAACTGCGTTTGCTGACGGCGCTTGTACAGGATGCACACCTTACACCCACGAATGTGGGCCTTGACCGAGTTCTTCACCCTGGGAATCCAATACTTGGCGCGGAGAAACCGGATCATCAGCTGGTTTCCGCCATGCAACGTGATACGGTGTGTGAAGTTGACGAGGAGCCGAGTCAGATGAGCATCGTACGGAAGGAGGATGGGATGACGCTCATCGTAACTCAGGGATCGGATGCCTATAGCCGATCCCAAGCCCGGAGGAATCCATGTTGTTCGAGGAACGGATGGAAGCAGGCGAGTGAGCTTCCAGAGGCAATCGGTCGCTGCTCTGCCAGACATCGGATCTCTGCCGAATCCCAAGAGAATCCCACGTAACGGGCAAGCAGAACGGTCATCATCAAAATCAAGAGAGGTGCGACGATCTATGGCCAGAAAAAATGCTAGCGGTTAATTCGAGCTTGTCAGAATCAACAGGGTATACACCGATGCTCATCACGCAGGGAAGAGAGCCGCGATTACCAGGTGAATGTATGACAAAGTATCGGCTGGATCAGTTGAACCAACACAAACCAAAGAAAGCGGCAAAAGGATTTGCGGACAAACTAGCGCCACGATATGGAGGGTGATTTAATATAATAGGATTCATATCGCCGTATGTAAGAGCTAGTGGTAAATCCAGGACAGCCCACATCAGCAACCTAGTCTCAGGAGAATGGAACAGCGGTTGACCATTTGAACCGCCCGGTCAAACGTGATACCTACATATGGAAGGAGTAAACTATATGGGCTATGCGATGAAATACATAAAAATATATAAGGGCATAAAAGTAAGAACACACATAGATGTATATGTATAAATCAGAAAGTATATACGTGTAAACAAATAAAAAATAAATATACATACAGAAAGAAACAACTGGAATTGCCCACTAAGGCATATGGCATATGGGGTGGAACCCATCAAATATGAGACCGAACCACTCACGTGGTAAAAACCAAAATATAAAAAATAACATTTGGCATGACTCAAAAATATAAATTTAACCTCTTGGCATGAGTCAAATATACAAACGAACATTTGGTATGGTCCAGCATGAGTAAGAGAACCGTTGGTATGAGATCGAACACGACCACACAATTCACAAAAAACACTTATACTCATAAATCGCCAGGCATTGATTACCATAAACGTAAACAAATAAATTGAACACAATGTCATATGTGAAAGCAAAACGGAGTAAAGAAATTATAACATTAACAAAGCTTGAACATGTGAGAGTCTCACCACGCATCTGAGACTACAGGATCATCTAGTGTATGAAGTAAAGCAAAGTATTACAAGTGAAGTTATATCCAAGCAAAGTAAAACCGAATTAATTAGAAGCGACGTCAATATCGGAAACAAGGGCTATATCCTGTCATACCTATGGTGGACAACACAAGTGTTAAGGGAAATAATTAATTAATATAGTGCAACGAACTAGCCAACACATTGACGACACGCATGCTCTTCCCGAAAGCAGCCATCACCGCTACAAATTGTTATCACAATATAACCAAGTCCATAGCATTATAATTGAACAAATCGTGTGTCTTTATTTCACAAGCGCACAATATAAATTTGTTGTGTTGTACTCCGAGTCTCGAAATCCGGCTCTGCCGCAAGTAAGGACCAAAAATGATCGTTACATTGCAAGAAAAAGCTGAGCGGTGCATCCCAGTAGCAACTCTACCAGACACACTAGGTCATTCAGTGATTGGCTATACCAACTAGCTGAAGCCACATTTACAGTAATACTAACGCCACCAAACTCCAACACCGTTAACACGCCCAAGCTAATCAAGAATCTTCATAAGACAAAACACCGCGAGGAGGACAAGCAATAAAGAGCCAAACCTAGCTTGTCGTGTGTAATATGCAGTAGTACACAGCACCAATTAGCTGAATACGAAAAATTCCAGCTTCTCCCCGTCGACAACAGGCAGAAAATAATAAACCATGCTGGGACTTACTACTGATGCCTTTAAAGTCACTGTCGGAAACGCTTCTTCATAACCATAAGCATAAGGAAAACAATGAAGAATTCTTCAGAATTACCCGTCACATTGCACGAAAACTTGGCAACTATCAATATTTTCGGCTTTTCATAAGACGAGTCCTTGATTTGCCAACGACACCATAACCACTTTGTCTACCATGGACTAGCGAAATGAACCCATAGCTTCCAAGGGCACACTAGGGTGGAGTATTCAAAGAGCAACATATAACAATGCACCTCTGCTTATATAATTGGAATGAAATTGACAAGTTATAAATTAAAGTGTTAACATCGATCCAATTTTACCAGCTGCACTCGGAAAACGACAAGGTGGCGTAGAGCATAGTCGAAGACACATGCAAAAAGGTTAACAGACTTCTCGAAATTGGCCTGCTATTGAAAGATAAGAGACGTTTCTTTGCCAGAAAGTTATACCACCGCAATTAAGAAACTTGTCTACAAGCTAAAAAGATAGCACGAAATTTTTCACAAAATACAAAACCGAATTAAAAATTTACTCTTAAAAGGATATGCAGTTGAGCTTTAACCCGAAAAAAACTAATTCGATCAAGCGTGTTTGGTATCTTCCGATTTTTATTGCTTTCAATCCTAACAAGACGAATAAATGAAAATTAGTTTGGTGCACTGCCGCTGAAATCTTACTGAACCCGATTATCATCTTAATCCATTAACCAACGTTCTGATGGCATTTCGAGTTGACCGCATGCAATGACATAAATAAATATTCAAAAATGCGATATGCACGAGTTAGCAGTCTAGAGGCGTGGTGTACGGTTATTGGTGAACCTCTCTGGTTACAATTATTATCTCCAATTGTGGAAAATGCAATTTAAAACCAATCCTCAGTTTAATAAAGTAGATTTTAAATGGGAATATGTTTTATGTTTATTTATTCCAATTAAAAATTTAGGTTCTTTCCGCTTTGAATCTTAAATCTAGAATGTTCCTAACATTCCTAACAAGTTGTTTCGAAGTGTTTTTTGTTTTTCCAAGTTGCTAATCAAGCATCCCTTCGGGATGTGTATGTGGGTAGATGTCTGGGTTGTGCTCTGCCGTTTTTTTGCTCTTATTCCTGGTCAGTAGCCTATGTCCCCGAAATTGCGAGGGGGTTTGAGGGGAGGTGACTTGGTAACCATGCGGGGAATGGTAAATCATAACCAACGGATTCTATGGTTGAAACAGATCGTGAATACTCCAGGGATATTTATACTTTCGACATTAACTACGCTCCCTGCATTGCTCTCTCTTTATGTACGCCATAAAAATTCAGAAAAATAACAATATCAAAATAAGAGAGCATTTGAGTTAATCAGCATAGCTCACCTTAGCAATTGCATCCTTAGTCCGAGATATACACGCAGAAGATGGAATGCTGTTCATCAACATCTTGAGGGGCACTCAACGTCCATAAGAGCTAGGAGTGACCGAAAAACCGCTTGGTATGTCGAACAACGTTTATAAGTTTATTTTCAGATACAACGGAAAGAGAAGTCTTACAAGTGCTGATGTCTAAACTCGATTCTTTGGGTCTGCTGTCATATCACACTGTTGACCTAAAAATGTTACTGGAAATTATTTGGCATGCGGGAATTAGATGGGATGATGAAATTCCGGAATCACTACTCACCCGCTTTGGTGAAAATGGAAAAGTGTCCTACCTCTGAGCGGTGGAACTGAAATTTTCTCGCCACTACCCTGGTCTCTTGCCCGTTCCACATATTTAGACGCAAGCGAAAACGCCTTCAACGGTCAAAGCGCTGACCTTTTCTTCAAACCCCAAATGGATCGATCATCTAAAACGTGAACAACCAAGGAATATTTACGAAGGGGGGAATGTTACCGATACTTAAACCACTATTTTAAATCAACGTCGCATCTGCGCAAATGACTGTCTAACCCTGGCAGAGTAAATGTATATTTTCGATTTTATGTACAACTCAACTGTATAATGGGAAGGATTTGATATTCCAACAAAATGGTAATCATAAGCATTCCGTAAAAAATGTTAAAAGATTGATTTTCTATCCATTCTTTAAGTTGATGTATTGGCCGGCCCAACGTTCTCACCTCAATCCACTTGAAAATTTATGGTCACTTGTAAAGCGACTTTGTCACAATACTACGTGGCTTTGGAGGCGCATTCAATATTCCAATACAAGTTGTTTTGGTTTTTTATTTTCCGTTCACTAATCTTTAACGATTTTCTTTATTTATTTATGCAAAATTCTTAGTAGTTGTACAAGAAGAATAAAATAAAAATCTCGTTTTGATTTCGTCTTTTTTGTGCAACATAAAGTGTAGTACCCCCGTACTCACTTTTGCACGCCACTGTATATGTGAAATATATGATATCCGTCCTGAATGAAACGGTGATCCTATGTGTGTTAATAATGATGCGGTACTCTTCCACCTAAAAATCAATCTAAAAAAAATTGTTTTCTGATATTCGATTTAAGGAAAATAGTAACACGTATTATTTAATGCGATTGTCAACTGACAAATCATATATAAACCACAATTTATATTCGAATTTTAATTTATTTTCTTTTTTGTTTGTGATAGCTAATCAAAGAGTATGTGTAAGCAAATGTTTAAAATTAAAATATTTAGATTTTTACATATTTAAACAAATTGACGGTTTTTTAAAAACTCGAGCATCCCTTGAACATTAGCATTAACATGTGACGGTGGTGTTTGTTGCCCATTTAGTGTGCCAATACTAGGAAGCAAGGACTGTTGCTGACCATTAAACCCTGTTAAAAAAATTATTTTATTTTTAGACAATAGAATAGAATAATATATTACCTTGAACATTCTGTTGTTGTTGAACCAAATGTTGCAAGTACATATCTTGTTGGTTTAAAGAATGTGTTGGTATTTGACCCTGTTGTGGAAAAGATGAATATTGCCTGAACGAAAGTATTGCTGGATCCATTGCAGTCCAATCGTTATTACTATTACCAAATCCTGCTTTTTAAAATAAAAAAAAGAACAAAAAATTATGATTATCACATCGCATCAGAACTTAAGTTTTTTTTTTATATTATATAACTTAAGCAGTATTCAACATAAAAATGTAAACATCAAATTCAATTTCTCGGATTTATAATTTAATTCCAACTGAAGTGTTTAAACTACAGTTTTTCTGGATTATATTAAATTAATGTCCGAACCAAATTCAAAAATATTTAAAAAGTGAAATGTCTATATGAAAATCGGCAGTTTTCATTCCACTGACTAAATTGCAAATTATTTGAATCTCAATAATTTCGCACGGAATCCAAAGTGGGATCAGACTTTGTTTCTGATACCAACAAACGGCCTACTCGGGTTTCAATTTTAAATGCACCCCGAACCAAATAAAGTTTTGATTAGACAATATTAAATTACATACCTACCTTAGAATTGATTTTGCAAAATTTTCAAACTTGTAACAACCATAACTACCATTGTGGAAGACTAATGACTGGTTTTGTGAATTTAGTTTTTCGATATTTGCTGCCCAACTATGCATTATATAAATATCTAAAAGAAATCATGAATAGTCTTTGTATGATAGTCTATGTTCAAGATATTTTTTGACTTTAAAAGGTATATTAATTTTGGTCAGAAGTTTGCAACGCATAGAAGGAAGCATCTCCATCAGCACGATATAGCCTTGTCCGTATGTTCGTCTATCCGTCCGTCTGTTTGGATCAACGCAATCCCCTCGCAGACCCTTGGAACCTTCTTTTTTTCTGCCGGCATTGTGTATCTCGGAATCATCTCGTTCTATATCATATAGCTCCCATAGGAACGATCGGTCAAGAATGTCCCGGCATTTTGTGTGAGTTTTATATACTCCTTAAAACATCCACCAAGTTTTATTAGAATCGCTTGAATATATCATATATTCCCATATGAACAATCGGTTAAAAATATAGCTTTAGATCAATAACTTGGGTGGTCTAAAAGCGATTGTCACGAAATTCGGTATATGCCAATTTGATATAAATAGAAATACATCAAATTTCAGCAGACTCGGTCGACTATATGCTATAGCTGTCATTGGAACAATCTTAAAAAAAAAAGCTTTGTGTGAAAAAAAATTCTTTTTTTTAGATTTGCAAAATTTTATACAAATCAAAAAGACAAGATTGCAGATGTATACGAAACCCATCCCTTTTAGGTTTTTTTCTTACTTCTTTGAAGTGCGAATATGAATTTTCAGTACTATATTGATGACTTGCATTTCCAGTACGTAACTTGAATGAAAAATAAAAATCGTCAGCATCCAGTATTTCAGTAACTTTTCAAACTTAATCCAGGGGAAACGTAATTTATTTATAAACGAAGAAGCAACTGCAGTAATAAATGAAGACAACGACGACAATTGAGAAACTCAAAGAAATTGTTAAAAGACAGTGATAATTATGATAGTTACAAGTTTGAAAATTTAACATAATCAATTATAAGTTATGTTCTTTATGATTTTAATTGGTTCGAGGGCACTTTTTCATTGAAACCCGATTATGCCCTTTATTCGACATGAGAAACGATAACAGGCCTGATTATATTTCTGTTTATTGAAAACATAGAGTACATGAAAGCTTGGAAATGTTGTTTTATGGAATGAATTTATTTTTCAAATTGAAAAGTTTTTATCCATTGGATACATGTGATAAGGCATATGCTGCTATGACATTTAGTAGTACATTTAGGCCCCATTTTCTTATATAAACAGTATAATAGGTTTCTTTATGTATAATAGGTTTCCATTTATTTGAGTTGGTATAACAGAGAAAACAGGAATAGCTTACAATAATACGTAATAATCAAACGGTTGGGTAAGAACATTTAGAAACAGAAAGGAAGGAAAAGAATAAGGAGATTAAAGATAGGTGGTCAATTTATCCTGTGGAACTACTTTGACGTATTGATTCACAGGACTCTCTGGCCGGCTACAGCCCTCCTGAATTGCTCGGCTTTACAAGTGGCCGAAAGTGAGACATCACCTGCGCTGCAAAGCATCCAGCTGATCAGTTTATTTGGTTCATGATCATATTCCTCACGAAGTTATTTCAATCTGGTGGTTATCGCAAATGCCGCCTCCAGATCCCGCCGCTCGTTTATGAAGCTTGGATACTCCGGGGTTTCCAGAATAGGAGTAACTCCTCGATTTCCGTACCTCTTCTTGGCCTCGCGAGCAAGAATGTCGATTGGTACTCGTATCGTATCGGTGCTTCTTCTATTATCGTGCGAAAGCCGCAGCACACACGGAGGGCAAAAAGCCGGTATGCCGATTTCAGGTCCTTTCTATAGGATGCAGGCAGAGGCCCTGCTTGGGGCCTCTAGTGCCCTCGCAGGTCTCCAATTTGATTTTTGTCAATTCTAAAAGCTTGCATCTGCTTATGAGCACTATTTCGGTTTTGTGATTCAGGCCAGCAGAGACCACCCATTGTTTGATTAGGGTAATAGCTAGAGCAGTTTTCTCTTCGGTGTCCTCAAGGTGTTTCGCTACAACCACAAGTGCTACGTCGTCGACAAATCTAATCACAGTGGCCTCAGCTGGGAGTTGCAGCCGAGGAATGCCGAGGAATGGCCCCAGAACTGAACCTTGCGGGACGCCACCTTGTACAGAATAATTCTGAGAACCATCGCTCGTGCTATAACGGAGTATACGGTTCCGAAAGCACTCCTCAATTAACAGGATGGGGCAGGCTGGGACCCTATACCTGAAAAGTAGAATCCTTCTTAGAGTTAAAAGGTTTTTTAACGTCCAAGGTGCTCATTAAGCAGTATTTTTTTTGCCACCTTTCCAACGTTGGCCCTCAGTGGCTTTGATAACGATGTCGACCACTGTGTTAAGCGCGTAAAGAGTCGATTTGGATTTACTGCATGGATTATTGCATGGGCAAAAGATCACCCGCAAGTCTCACTGCTGCCTCGATCCTTGTGCTGAATAGTCTCTCGAAGACTTTTCCGGCGGAGACTAACAGGCGGATTGGCCTGTAGGCTCGTCCGTTTGCTTGTTCGGTTTTGGAATCAACACGAGTTCTTGCACTGTGGCAGATTTTAAGAAAAAAGCGGCAGAAGGTAAAAAAAAAACTGACCAATATGAAATTTTTAATATTTCTTCCAATAAATAAATGTGTCACCTTATTAGAAACGATTTTCTTGTTTTTTTTATACAATTCTAGCTTTTCTGCAACCCATGAAAGTCAGCTGTTGCTGCCACGTGGTTTAAGTAAACAATTATAAAATATGGAAAACGTGTTTCAGGGTGTGTATGTAGATTTTAAAATTAGTAGCCATTTGTTCCTATTTGTGTGTTTTGTCTTTCGTTTTATGTGTTATTGCTGGTGATGTTTCGTAGAAAAATGTAACCTAAACAAAATGTGTTTTTTGGAGTAAAAGTTGTCAGCTTCTCGTTGCTACTAGCAAGTAACAATGCAATTATGTTCATTTGAACGTTCTTAACATAATGTAATTTATCATTTTTGCGCTTTTTTGCGGCTTTTATTTGTCTATGTTGCAGACAACCTATAATTTTGTCATTCGGAGTTGTTGCAAGTTTGGGTTGACGGCGGGCGCAATAATGAAGCAATTTCAAATTGTGTCATCAAAAAACTTCTTCCAAATATTGAGGCTCTTGAAATGGTGGAAATTAGGAGAAAAAAATATCTAACTTTGTATCCGCCATAAACTTCACGCAAAAACCTGTTCCATTTCTTCTCGTGAATTCCCTAACCAACAGCAGTATAACGCCATCCGAATATTAAGCCGGAAGCATGGGTGCGACTTATTTCCATGCTATGATAAAGTTTACAAAGCTAAGCACAAGTTCCATTGCAAAATATGCTAGACCATAGTGCAAAAATTACCAATACAAAATTAATCGTAAGCTAAGGCTTCGATTTATCGATTTGTCATCGCTTATACAAGCAATGATTTCAGGAATATGTCCCGGTTACGCTTGACCAATCGTTATTCGTCACATCGATAATTCCCATAAAATTGTTAGACAGTTTGGGAAGAATCTTATGGATGAATTCTAAAACACAATCGGTGAGATTCTGTAGACCATTAAAAATATAGTTTGTCAAGTTTGTCAGTTTGAAATATGGCGTGAGTCCATTACATTCATGGATACGGTTTCTCGAATTCGTTCTACATTATATCGGATCGGCATAAATAAATGGCAAATAAGAGACCCCAATGGAAAAACGCTAATGAATGCTCGGAAAAAAATCATTCAGGAAAAGTTGTGGCAGCTAATGGGTCTTCATGTAGACCGACCAAAGCAAAATGGTTCAGGTAATACGAACGACGGAAATACAACTAGAAGGGCATTTTCTAATACACATTTACTTTCACCGATTTTGGAAATAAATGAAAATGTACACTTCAATATTTTCGGACACTACTAATTGCCATTTCGTGTGAATACGAAAAAGGTCCAAGCTAGTATCAAGATTTTTTGCAATAAAATTGCACATGCATTTATGGAAAATTATCCGTGGTATCCAATGTCGCCCACGGTTTATAATATATTCTTGCATGGATCCGATATTATTGCAGCTTCTGCAGTTCCAGTTGGATGTTTAGGAGAGAATGCGTCAGAGCCGAAATAAATTTTACAAACGTGATTGAATCTCGCATGCTAGACAAAACAGCCGGGTCAATAACGTGAAAGACCTTTATCACCGTGCAATCAACTCGTCAGATCCATTGCTTTCTTGTCAATTTTTTAATAAAATTTATAAAAACCATAAACAATTCCCGCCAAGTATATTAGCACTTCTTGCTGAACCTAACATGTATTGTTTTGAAGCAGAAGAGTTTTAGCGTAAATAATAAATAATTCAAGTCGATGTGAACCATAGTTTACTTTATGGCGCTATTTTCGTAAAATCTGCCATTGTGCATTGGGTGGGAAAAATGCTTTCGAAGCACTTGTTGAAAGCTTTGGCAAACTTCAGTCGCATTGCCTCGTCCGTTGCGGCAGATTTTGCTGCTACAACCTTCGTGAGAGCCACCTCTTATAGGCCATGCCCCAGGTGTCGTTTTCTGCCGAGTCGCCGTGATGTATGCCCGTTGATAGCAGCGCCTGGCTATCACATATCTTTTTCTGGCGACGGCGATTGTCTCGGTCCACTAATAGACAGATGGCCATGTTTGCTGTTGGGTCTACGGGTAGACATGCTTGCGTCGCAGGCTGCTGATATTGCCTGCATCAGCTGCTCATTTTGTGATTTTTAATTTTTTTCTCAAAAATAAAAATCACGTCACTAAGAATTTCATTGATATTATTTTTAAAATACGACCATATATTTAGTTTCACGAAAAGAGTTTTAGCGAATCAGTAATTAGATCTCAAATCCGTTAATATGAGTTTTAAAGCTGAGAAGCTCTTTCCACACTAGTGTTGCTGGTATTAAGAAAAAAAAAATATTTTTATTTTTTTATTAAGAATAACAGTTATGCCATGAGTTTTTTTTTTATTACGGGTGTTCTCCTTCTGCAATCTGTCCGAGCGTGGACAATCAAAGTATAAAACCCTTCATATATGTCGTAAACACCACTGTAACATGCCACCCTTGCAATTTAATAATGTTAATTTAATCTCTACGCAAAACTTAAATATTTTCGGTATCACCTTCGACTCTGGCTACACTTTTGAAGAACACTGCCTTATTTTAAGAAAACAACTGATATCCAGATATAATATAATTAAGTTTCTCAGCTCTAAGTTCTCTTTCACACACACTAACACGCTGATATGCATAACTGAATTCTTAATTCTTTCTAAAACCGACTATGGCCTCCCTATATATAGGTGGTATGCTAAATCGCACCTAACTAGGATCTCAAAACTCTACCACGCATCGGTCCGCAGGGCCATCAACGCGTTCTCCACATCGCGAATAAAATGTATCCTGGCGGAAGCTGGTCTGCCTAGTATCCAGGAAAGGGCCGTAGCTACCACCTTGCAACGTGTGGCCAAACTTTACCGCACATCGAACCGGCTACTAAAATAACTACAAATGTATTTCTACAATCCGTCGGTGTGGTTGGTATAGTAGGGAGCTCGACTTACCTGCACCCAAATTCATGGGATGTCACACAACCCTGAATAAACACTTCGCTTCACAACTTCACCAAAAATCAAACTAGCAAGGAAGCTTTTTCTTCAACACTTCCACACTCCAAAAGAGAGCTTGGCCAGTAGGACCTGGCTTTATACTGATAACTCAAAGACAAACATTAGTACATCATAGACAGCAACAATTCCATTGTCAACATAAGCTCTATCTTTAGCTATATATTAAATACCGAACAGTCTTTCCTCCATTTTCGCTCTCCAGATGCCCTATTACAACTACCCCACAATTTGTCAAATACGGCAAATATGCAGCCCATATCATCATAAAATAAAAATCTTTTAGGTCCCTAGCCATATAGGGAAAATGAAAACGAAAACGCAGATTGAGCCGCTCGTTTAAAGGGCGCTACACCGTCGATTCTGTTTACACCAACTAGCAGTATAGCCATTAAACGCCTCGTCAAACAAAATGTCAATGAGGTCCGACAAACAACATGGACCCAATTTAACCACCGGTACATGGTGTGCATCCCATCAGGAAACTGAATCGTCCGTCTTACTAATATACCTAGAACTAATCCGGCTTCCAATTGGACATACCCAGTCTATCCACCAGCACTTACTCATCAGAAAACCAAAATTCCCGTGATCATTTTGCGGGCAAAATAATGTAATTGGCTACCTCTTAGACTCTTGCCAACCTTAGGAAAGAATTAGGGTTTCCATTTCTAACGCGCATTTCATTTCTTTTCTACTAAAAACCCCCTCACATAATCGCAGTGTACAAATATATCAAAAAATGTAACTAGAATTCATACCTTTTGTTTAAGTTTAGTAATAATACTTAATCTAACTTTGTAAATAAATACGTCTTGGAATATCAAGATGGTACTAGAATGGGAATTGCAATTTCAAAAGTAGTGCATCCATAATTGACAATAACAAGCTGAGAATGAAATATAAAAGATCTTTTTTAAGGTGAAAAAATAATTTTCATTGTCAACAAAGCAAACGCCCTTTTTTTGGCGCGAATCCCAACGGGTACACTAAGTGCCGACAATCTCACGTCTAACTACCGGAGGGGCGCAAGACGCATAACGCACAGCTCGAGTCGCGGGTAGAGCTTACAAAACAGCCAAGAAAAAAAATAAATAAATGGGATAAACGTTTTTAATGTAGGAAAAGAGAGCTCTGAACTGATAACATGATAAAGGCCATTGTAATCAGAACAAAGAACTCGGAAAGATTCATGTAACGCATAGTTAGCAGTACAGCGGGAAAGAGAAAGAGATATAATAAAAAATTTATAGTAGTTCAATAGTTCAGTAAAAAGTCCACAAACAGATCAGCAATTGCTTGATCAGAGTCGGCTGTTTTATTTGAGTAAATAGATGTCTTACGTTTAGTATTGACAAAATAATAAAACTGATTCGGATCGCGGGAAAACTCTAATTTACAACGCTGAAGGTAATTTTTATAGCATTGTGCATTAAGCATCATAAAGTTAGAACGAGCAACTGCGTATAGAGGAAAGTTCGAAGAACGACCCGATTTCTTATACTTTCTATAATATCTTGAATTAACATTCTTCAAGTTGGATAACTCACGAGAAAACTGTGAGACAACACCGGGGTCCTCAATGGGACACAAACTTCAAAAAGAGAATCGAGAGTATTATAAAACAAAGAAATAGCAAGATTCATGTCTGAACATCTGTACAAGGAGGACCAATCTGTTGAAAGAATGAGACTAGTTAGTTTGACAAAGTTAGTTTTACGAAAGTTACGGGATTTGGGCAGGCACTAACAATTGGTGCACGAAACGGCAGATCAACAATTAATTCCAAAGTGGGATGAAAGTTGTCTTCTGGGAAGACAAGAGAGTCAATTCTAGCGATTGCGTAGTTAATAGAATCCAACAGAAATATCAGATTCAAAGATCTTTCATTTTTATTACGCACTGGATTTATTTGAGTTGATGATAACTCGAACAAGCCATCAGTGAACAAATGTGAAGTACAAGGGAACAGCAGGCCAGACACGTCAGAAGGGGACCTTACTATTTCAGGTAAATTAAAATCACCAAAGACAATTAATAAGTCGATATTAGAAATCAATGATGAAACATATTGAACATATTCTAAATGTTTAATATATACCGTCATGTCGGATTGTGACGGGATATAAGAACAAGTGATGTAGACCGAGAAGGATTTAAGTCCAACCTTAACACTGACAAACTCAATTTCCTGATTATCAGGTAGATGAATCAGGTCAGAATATAAGGCAGAGTCCACCGCAATCAAAACTCCTCCGCCTTCACGAGAAGTTCGATCACACCTATAAATTGAACATTTTGAAGAAAGAACACATGCATCGTTGATTAATGCAAATACAGTCAAACAGATCGACCGGGACACTTATTTTAAAGGTAGATATCTCCCTTGAATAAATGAACTTAAATTATTCCACTATTTTGGAGACTTGAACTTTTGTCTTAATATATGCTAAGTCATCATCCGACGAATGTTCTGGATCAAGTCTAGAAACAAAGATCAGTTTCTTTGGTGGAACTCCAGTCAGAGGCCTATGAGAGCTAGGCCTTAAATCAATGGCGTTTCTAGTTGCCGCAATTGAATCGCCTTGACTGTTTGTTAGTGTGCCTCTAACTGGACGACTATCGGCAATAACAACACTTGATGATTGCCCAGACTTTTCGGAAACTACAGCTAAATTCGTCTACAGGGAGAGACCATTTCCTGGTGAAACGGGAATCGCCTCATCCTTTCGGCCACCATGCGGGATAGGGGTTGTAAACGAAATTAGCTGCGGAGCATTTGTGTTATGAGATGGTGAAAGTGACATCGCAGCCGAGACTAAGTTAGATATCGGCAGATGCGGGGACAAATTACGCACACTAGTTTTCTTCCGCTTTGGAAACTCGTTCAGCACCTTATAGCTACTAAATTCCGACTCCACAGCATTGAACTTATCATAGAGTTTACCAAAACTAGATGATGATCTATCCCTGGTCTGCCTCATGTAAACCATCATATCGATTTCAACTTCTCGGCATGAGTCACATCCTCATTTGAGACCCCCTTTTTGCTTTTCTCTTTTGTTAGAGCAGACAGACATTATAAATTTAATAACATATATATAAAAATATAAATTGAAACAAAAAATAAAAATGTGTCGGAAAAAAGCAAAAAAAAAAATCACTCAGTTTTAAAGCAAAGTCGACACTTGGGTCAAACCTGCAGAGAAAGATTGAAAATATCTAAGAGAAATTACACAGTTACACGAGTACGCGGTACAAAGATGCGAGCGCTAACAAAAGAATGCACATGCAACAACAATGTGTGGGCGAGAGCAAATTGAAACGGTAATAAGTACAAACGCAAGAGCAAAGATCAACAAGAACAGCAACAACTGTGTAGGGTTTGTTGTTGTTCAGAAACAATAAGTTTAATGCTTTGATTTTGCGTTAATATAATTAAACAGAAATAACAGAAATAGCGCAAATTCAAATCGATGGATTGGATTTATGTTATTAATAAAATTAACACTGGACGATCAGAAAAATTATAGAGTCGATCGCGATGATTTTAACCCGAAAATTAATATTTAACCAGGAGCGAAAAGAAAACACGTCAATCCATGAAGAAATGAACTTTATTTTTAATATGTTTCTCTATTTGGTTGGGCATACTACTAATCAAAGCTTGGCAGGTGTCTATCGAAATGTTCTTCCAAGCTTCTTCGACACAGTCCCAAAATTGTCGCTTGTTGCCACATTTTTTCTTTGCCACCAGCTTCTTTTGTTCATTTCACAAGTTCTCGATGTGATTCAGAATCAGGAAACTGACTGGGCCAAGCGAGATTTTTCACTTTATTGACCGGAAACCAATTTTGGACTAAATTTGACGTGTACATGTGGTCATTATAATGTTAATAGACCCATCGTAGGGGCATGATTCCCTCTGCAAATGGTAGCATAGTGTTTTCTAGAATATCCCTATATTCAGCTGCTTTATTAATGCTAGATATTCGGAAAATTGGAAATATTCCACACCAAGAGAAACAACCCCGCATTATAATATTTCCACCCCCATGTTTTACTGTTTTCTCTGAGGAGCGAGGTTTCGTCAATAAACAAGATATTATTCCACTACAGGTCCTGCCCATGTGACGTGAGTTTTAGTATAGTGTTGTAATCAAATTTTTTGTGCGCATCAAAGAAATGTGTTTTGTATAAAATGAACAGATCTCTTCATTAATTTTGCAATATATCGCAAAGATTTGCCCCTGCTTCTACGGATTTTAGCAAGTCTGCGTTCCTCGCTTAAACAATGAATATTTCGACCCATCTGCATAGAATATTTATAGTTTTTCACTGCATTTAACATCTTAAGGAAGAATATTTACTATTTCTCAAAAATAAAAACAATCTTGAATTTTTTAACATTTTTTTCACTTAGAAGCTGTGGAGTGTACCTATTATTTTCAGTAAGCAGAAAATGACACGATTTCACTTTTCTTTTATAACTCTTGAATTACATTATTTTTCTTTTTCAAATAAAGTTATTTTCATAAATAAATGTTCAATATGGAAACGTGCATTTAAATTTGGGTATTTAGGGTAATAGAAAAAATGTAGTGATGAGCTAAAGTTGATGAAGTCGAATTTAAGGGGGTGTATCTATTATTTTCATCATGAGTGTACATAGGTCATGATATTTTTAAAACGTAGGAAACCACTTACTGGGTGATGATTAGTCACTGTTCTTTAAACCTAAGTTTCTATACCTTTGATGTTCATAAGTAGTAAATCATAAGTGTGTTTAAATTACTATCGTTGTCAAACGCTGGAAAAGCACAATTTCTAAAGACAAACAAAAAAAATAGAAAATTCTATATGAAAATACAAACTTGTATAAACCTTATTAAAAACAAAAGAGTAATATAGTTTAAAATCTGAGAGCATAGGAGATACAAATCAGTCAAACGAATTCAACTCTGTTACTGATGCTCATCAAAAATGATTACACTTGTAACATGTAATAAAATGCAGATAAAAGTAAGCTGTGTTATCGCTAAATTTTTGGATGTTACATTTCGAAGAAAACAAAAGTTCGATTAATTGTTTATTGTTTATATAACTATTTGTATTATTATTACCTTTATTATGAGCCACTTGGTGCAATTGATTATCGCTCATTGCTTGTCCTTGATGCATTTGTGCTAGGTGTGGATTCCAATTCGGTACTAATGGTATTTGAAGCTGCTGTCCAATTTGTGTACCATTATTTCCGTTAGCACTAGAAACCATATTAACGAACGGTATTATTTTGCTGGAATGTGCTCTTGGAGACCCGTTAAATCCAATGGCATTGGCATTCATATGATTAAAACCTGGTGGCGGCATTCGAGTACGTTGTACATTGTCCATGAAATTTTGATGGGAAACTTGTTGGGTTTGATGTTGGAGTGTTGAATTGGAGCTTCCACTACTCAAAGACTGTTGTTGTACAACTTCATTCTCCATAAGCTCAGCTAGTCCTTTTTGAGTCTCAATAAAGGGATCAAAGCCTGAAATATGTTAATCTATAATATTAATTGACTAGAATATGAATTTATTATCATACCTAAATCATCATCAACATTAGAGTTTTGTGACATTCGATTTATCTGTGACTGATGTTTTTGCGGTTGGTTTTGAGACTGAAAAATCGGAAAAATTGCATTACCTCTTAAAATCCAGAAAATAATACTGTGATGAAAATTTGGAGTTATTAGTTAGCCAGGCATTATAGTATTTACTCATTTATATAAAATACTAGCTGACCCGGCGAACTTCGTACCGCCTTAGCGTTGCAATCATGCACTACTTTATTTCGTATAGCTGACCTATTCAATTTGAACTGAATCCTCCATATAAAAATGAATACTGGCAATAACCTGTTCGATGATATATTTGACCCTGAATCTGCAAAAATATCTATATATATAAAAGCTCGCAAAATACTGCCACGACAGTTATAGGTAGAAGACGTAAAAAACTTCTTTGCCATAGGTAGTAAAACTAAAAAAATTGTTTACCATTATAATTACTTACTTTGAAAGTAGGCATAAAATTGTCTCGAATAACCTTTGTTGCCCCAAATGATGTCATTTGAAAGCAATTATTGTACTGCTGGATTTGAGTCAAAAAATGATAAGAATCTGGAGCAATTCCAGATACCAATGAACGTAGTGGCTCTGGTGGCGGTACTAATGGCGTCAATTTGACTTGGCCGCTGGCGCAACACAATCCAGGGGCTTCATTTTTTATATTTCCCACAAAAAAAAAAAACTTTTTGTTTTAAAATAATTTCTTGCCGCAATATCCCGCTTTCGACCCATATTTAATTAATTTAATTTCTGTCTAGCTTGTCACTTCAACCGAATTCAACACAATTGTAATTCCTTTCTCAGTCGACCGCATGATTGCTAAACTGTTAATTTTAGTCTAGGTTACACAGAGGCGCATTTAATGCTCATTTTCCTAGGGGTATTTATTAAAATCATCGACATCCCTTTGGAAGCGCCTCTGACCAGAGTCAACAGCAGACGTTACACATGTACCGTAGTAAAAATTTTTGTTTAGTAGTAATCAGAGTTGTTATTTAAGCATGTTTCTATGGTTTGAGTTTTATTTTTTGAGTGAAAGTATAAAAATAAAGAATGACTCAACAATGATTTTTTTTTTTGGAAATATAAAAATTAAAAATGATTTTTATTTGTTTTTATTAAGAATAACACACCATGAGTAAAAAAATAAAAATCAAAAATAAAAGTTATTTATAACAATTATTTTAAAAATCAAAAATAACAATTATTTTGGATTAAATTAATACTACTCATAATTTAATGATTATTATTGATTTTTTAAAATATATGTAACTTATAACTGTTACGGACCCTGTTATCACATTCATATATGTATGATTATACACTCTTTGCCTTGAATAAACACTCTACAGCTTGTTATCGAGTTTTTTAGTATCTGCAAGTTCTTCGTAGTGCAAATCTGTTTTCATATTCATCTTTTTTATTTGTGAAAAGTTGCGTTTAATGTTGCTCATCTTTTCTTGTTAAGTTTCTTCCATTATTTCTTGAGTGTTGATTTCTATTTCTTTATTATATAGAGAAACTTCTGTTTTACCTGTTGTATTATGAGTTATACATAATTGTATACTACGAACTAAATGTAATTATTGGCATCTAAAGTTCTATTGGATGCTTGAAAAATCCTTTCATTTAGTGTTATATGTATTCTTTCCATATCTGCAATTAATGTTTTACTGGTTGTTATTTCAATATGTGTATTAAATATCTTTAACCAATCCTGAAGATTACTGACCAGCCATGGGTCTTGGTCAAGTTTAACAATCTTTGGAGGTCCTATTGAGTCAAAAATATGTCACAAGGCACGTTTTAATTCTATCCATGACCTAACTTTAACAAGTTTTAAGTGTAGGGCTATACATGTTAGATACCAAATTCATGAATATTCTCAACAATCTATAACATGTATTTATCTCTGATGTCACTCAGGTATTTCCTCAAATGATCTGTCTGTTTGTTGGTATTCGTGTTTAGCTCTGTAACAAATGATTAATAATATTTCGAATTTCTGATGCAAATTTAGGGTTAAAATATTTATGTTTAAATGTTAATATCATTTATTTGATTCGATTGTGAATCTGGTCATGATGGATTTTGCTAGCGATCCTGCTAAATTCGCAAAATTATTAATGTTAATAAGATTTTTCACACATTTAAGTAGGGTGAAGTAGTAAGTGAAATAAGAGATCAGAAATTGTATTAAACTTTCTGTAGTTTTTCCACAGAAATATTTTTTCTAAACTCCGTGGCAAAGTCTTTTGTCATAACTCTATACTGTATCTTAAATTATTTCATTTCATGATGTTTCATCATTGCTTTCTACTTGTGACATATTAATTCTCTTTGGTGATTTTAATTTACCTGAAATAGCATGGTCCCCTTATGACGAGTCTGGCATGCTGCTCCCTTGAACTTTACATTTGTTTATTGATGGCCTCTTCGAGTTATCATTACCTCAAATAAATCCAGTGCGTAATAAAAATGGAAGATCTTTGAATCTGATATTTGTGTTGGATTCTACCAACTACGCAGTGGCTAGAATTGACCCTTCTTCCCAGAAGACAACTTTTATCCCACTTTGGAATTAACTGTTGATCTGCCGTTTCGTGCATTGATTGCTAGTGCCTGCGCACAAATCCCGCAACTTTCGTAAAACTAACTTTGTCAAACTAACTAGTCTCATTCTTTCAACAGATTGGTCCTCCTTGTACAGATGTTCAGACATGAATCTTGCTATTTCTTTGTTTTATAATACTCTCGATTCTCTTTTTGAAGTTTGTGTCCCATTGAGGACCCCGGTGTTGTCTCACAGTTTTCTCATGAGTTATCCAACTTGAAGAATGTTAAATCAAGATATTATAGAAAGTATAAGAAATCGAGTCGTTCTTCGAACTTTCCTCTATACGCAGTTGCACGTTCTAACTTTATGATGCTTAATGCACAATGCTATAAAAATTACCTTCAGCGTTGTAAATTAGAGTTTTCCCGCGATCCGAATCAGTTTTATTATTTTGTCAATACTAAACGTAAGACATCTATTTACCCATCTTGTTTATCTTTTGAAAATAACACAGCCGACTCTGATCAAGCAATTGCTGATCTGTTTGCTGATTTTTTCACATCTACTTACTCCTCAGTGGAATATCGATCAAATCTTCCGTATCATTATCAGTTAAGAAAATCTAATTGTATTCCCTCGATCGACGAAAGTTTCCTTCATAGCGGGACTAATGTAGTAAAACCTGTGTACTCTCCTGGCCCCGATGGTACTAAGGTTTTGTGCGGCGGTTTTGTGTAAGCCAATTCAAAAACTTCTTTTATTGTCCGTTAAATCTTCAGCTTTTCCATCCGTTTTGAAGGAATCCTATTTAATTTCTCTCCATAAAACTGGTAGGAAATCCGAAGCATCTAACTATAGGAGTATTTCTAAATTGTCCGCTATTCCTAAAGCTTTTGAAAAGTTAATTACTTCTCAACTGCAACATTTTTGTAGTTCTATAATTTCACCATCGCAGCATGGATTTGTGAAATGTAGATCTACAACTACTAACCATTTAGAATTTACATCATTGATGATCGAAGGATTTCGGAATGCAAGGCAAACTGATGTCATATATACTGATTTCAGCAAGGCTTTTGATTCTGTTAACCACACGCTACTTCTCCTTAAATTAAATAAGTAATAATAATTAATAACTTCCCTAGCCTTTTAGTTTCCTGGATTCGGGAATATCCGACAGGCATAACACAGAAGGTTCTTTTCAAGTCTTTATATTCTAGGTCCATAAATGTGACTTCAGGAGTGCCCCAGGGTAGTCATCTGGGACCATTGCTTTTTACTCTCTTTATCAATGATCTTCCGTCTGTAATAAATCACTCTCATGTCGTTATGTACGCATATGATGTTAAGCTTTGTCTTTGTGACAAAGATATTATCTCTCCCTGTCTCCCTGGTTACAATCTGATCTTCAAAATTTTCAGTCGTGGTGTCAAAATAATTTGTTAAGTTTAAATCCAACCAAATGCAAGGTCATGACTTTTTACAGAAATACTCCGCGGTTGGTAACTTATTTTCTTAATGATATCCCACTAAAACGTTTTAATGAGATGAACGATTTGGGCATCCCAATGGACTGTAAATTAACCTTTAAGTCTCATATCTACACTACCGTAGGTAAAGCTATGGGTGTTCTTGGGTTTGTTAAGTAAAATGGTCAAAGGAGTTTGATAACCCTTATACAACCAAAATTCTTTTTACCTCATTACTTTGTCCTATTTTAGAATGCGGCTCTTGCATATGGTCTCCTCAATATGAGTCACATAAATCAAGAATAGAATCTGTCCAAAAACAGTTCCTACTCTTTGCTCTTCGTGGTCTGAACTGGGATCGCAATATTAATCTACCATCATGCTCTAGCAGTCTTCTTCTTGTTAACCTACCATCTCTTACTAATCGTAGAATAATGCTTGGAGTGATTTTTATGCACAAGCTTCTTAATGGTGATATAGACTCTCCTAAGCTATTGAGCCAAGTAAATCTATCGGTTCCTTGTAGGCCTACTAGAAATTTTATACCTCTATCTCTTCCCCGCTGTACTACTAACTATGCTCTGCATGAACCTTTCCGAGTACTTTGTTCTGATTACAATCGACTTTACTGTGTAATCAGTTCAGAGCTCTCTCTTCCAACATTAAAAACCTCTATCCTCTTACATTTAGCTCGTAACTAGTTATAGTTTTCGTTTCTTGTCTGTTTTGTGGAATGTCCCCGCGACTCGAGCCGTGCGTCATGCGGCTTGCGCCCCTCGGTCGGTTGGGCGGGAAGTTGTGGGCACTTAGTGCACCCGTTGGGATTCGCGCGAAAAAGAAAAGAAAAATGATTTTCGTTTTTTCTGCACTATGGCAAGTGACCATGGTGACTGTATCTAATGCGTTTACGTCTACAATTTTAATGCGAGACATTCATATTTGGTTCTTTCAGATTATGAAGCCAATGCAATGGTTTGTGGTCACTATTTATTTGAAAATGTCGACTGTAGAAATAGGGACGAAAATATTTGGTAGCCTATATAATACAGTTCTTTTTCAATGATCAATAGTTGACTTCATGTGCATTTAAAGTACGACTTGCAATTTTTTGCCAACCTGTTGTTAGTACAATTAGTGCTTTTAACTTATTAGAGGATTCGAAGTGTGCGGTATTGGTTATATTTATGACACTTCCCTTCTTAAATGATGTTTTCATACGTTTTGTTATCTTGGCAAAGTCTTTCATGAATTTCGGAATTTAATGAAAACGTTTTGCTAAGTCTGAGTCAATGAGACAGGTGTAAATTTTGCCCTGAATTTTGATTTTCATAACTATTGTTTGGTCTTTTCGTTCGAGCCTACTTGATGAAAATCCGAATCTTCATTTGAAAACTTTTCGCTGGCATTTTCAATTTGTTTGATTGAATCAAACAGGCTCTGTCGCGAGTTTTGATTTCACTTATAGCATTTTTGAGTCTGTGTGTTATTACCATAACTACTCCGACTTTGTTTGGTTTGTGAGGAATGTGGTTTTCAAAGTTGTGTGTTATTATTATTATTACTGGAATTATTTTATTTGTATTGTAATTACATTGATAATTAGAATTAGTGGGTAAATTTGATGCATTGGAAGCTTGATTTTTAAAAGCCTTTGACTTATAATTCTTTAATTTATACTCAAATTGTCTCTCACTCAATATTGTGCTGCTGTCAACTTTTTATTCTCATTTGTAATTCTTTTAGATAAAAATTATTTTACTGGATATTTTTTTGAGGAAAATTTTTAAAATAACAATTATTTTCGGTTCCTGATTTTTACAGTTCTAAGTAGAACGACCGCTTTGTTTTTTTACTTATCTTTTTTCCGGCGTGTTGTATAAATAATTCTTCAACGAGATATTTATTCCTTTGCAGAGGGTATAATAAACTATTTGAATACAAATTGTTTATAGATTTTCCGTTGATCAGTTAGTACATATTGATTATGTGATAAGTTGCGAAATAAATATACAACACGTCCTAGTTATTCAATTTTGTACCCACCAGAGGGTGCAAGGAAGAAGTTTCAAATAGTTTATTATTGCAAATGGCAAGGCCGAAGATATCTTTTTTAATATTTTTATAAATTACGGGGCGAAAGTGGGTGTGCAATAAAGTTGATTTTCCATACACACACTAGACGAGTCTACGATTTTTTTATAAAATAACTTTAATAAATATGATATAATACAAAACTTGCTTACCATTGTTTCAAACATTCCGATTAACCTTTGCTTTTGAACATTAGATTGATGATTTTCACCAAACAAAGAACTACTTTCCAAAAATGTAGCAACCCGCTGGGGATCGGTTACAGATACATTGTTTGTGTTATTTGAAGGTGCATGGCTATTGAGATACTGATGGTGTGACTGTTGTTGGCTTTTATGAAAGTCAAAAAATTTTGTCATATTCCCTCCAAACATATTGTTGGATATTGAAGCACATTCTCCGGTAGCTTGTTGGTGTTGATTTACCAATTGTTGCTGTAATAGAGCATAAGTCTGGCCTTTATTTATTTCAAGGACGTTACTATCACTAAAATAGCTGGCGATATCTGAAAAATTATAATTAAAAATCAAAATTAAGATGTAAATTTACGTATTAGATTAAGATTAAACGAAAATGTTTGTAAGTCTTTAAACGAGTATATGGAGATATTACAAATAAATAAATAAAACGTATTAATCGGTCCACAACAGATCTGAAATTTACGGCACGTGTCGTGTAAAGGAAAAGATATCTCTATTCCTCTCGATTATAATCACAATGTAAAAAGGGTTCATGCAAAGTATAACTAATGGTCCAGCATGTGAAGGATAAGGGAATGTAAATTCCAATGGGCCTAAAAGGTACAAATGAGTCTCTACTTGGTTTAACAACTGATGCGTTAAAATCACCATTTAGTAACTTGAGCATAAAGAAGACACCAAGCATTATTCTAAGGTTAATAAGAGAAGGCATGGGAATTAAAAGAAGTTTCATAATTTGGTGTGGCTTATATTGAGGTGACCTAGTACAAGATTCATATTGTTCCGAACGGAACAATGAGGTATAAAGAATATTGGTAGTGTAAGGATCATCACATCAAATCCAAGGACACTTATAGCTGTACCGTCTGAAAGTACAATTAGTTTGTCCCCAATTTTTACAACTATTTTTCGTACTATGTAGCCATAGGTTAAAAGGGTGTAATACTAAAGTCGATAAAATGTATATAACAGGCAGAAGGAAGCATTTCCGACCCCATAAAGAATATACATTCTTGATCAGTAGCATAAATGCACCAGCTGACCGAATTTTGTTAAAATCGGACAATAACTTGCGTTTTGAGAATTTTCTGTAAATTGATGGCCACTTTAGAGAGTTTTTGACTTTATAAAGTTCTTTAACTTAAGTACAGGGTATACTCAATGTCGGCAGAGACGACTTGCTTGCTTCATTTCAATTTGACTCTTTTCAGAAAATGGAAGATAGAAATCCTTTTAGTTTTAATAACCCCCATCTTGCGGACGATAAACGTGAATTGGCTGTCGATAAGGATAAGATTAATTCGGAATGAATTCCCCTAACCTGTAGTTTAGAAAACTTCTAAGTGGAATATTCATTCTTCTTTTAATTTTATATTTAGTACATTAACCCGTAGAAACAGGAGTTTTATCGTTCAATCAGGTATTTCAAAAATTGAGAAATTTAACGTATTGACAACGTTGCACCCACTGTTCTTGACACAATTGAATTTATCAAACAACGTCGTTTCATGTTGTCGAAAAGACGTTCTTTGCATTTAAATGCAATCTCTGTTCCATTCTCTGTTCCATTCTCTGTTTCGACGTTTCAGGACATTTATGTCGATCAAAGGAACAAAGTCGATGTTTTATTCCATATCGATGCCAATTATGTAAGCGTACATACCACATTATGATTCACATTGACCAGATGCAGAGGCAGTCTACACAACTAGCGTCAACAGAGTTTCATGTACTACCCTCACCACCCCCATGCACTGCATGGAATGAATCGCCTGAGAAACGACAAGAGGCTTAACAACAGCAGCATCAACGACATACGGCACAGCTTGGACTCGGTCACCGTAGAAAAGAAGATTTAATCCCAAAGCTCTGCTGATGTTTCATAGAGCTGCCTCATGGATAGGATTTCAACGTCTCTTAGGCACAGCGGCAACATATTATGACACGTTGACAGCAAATCCAGTTGAAGATACCAGTTATCTGCCAGCACGTCGGAGACGCAAAAAAACAACGTCAAGAGGCAGACATTGGCAGTAAGCTAAAGTGCACCAAATAAATATGGCCGTGAGCACAGCTTAGGCAATGGACCGAGCTGAAGCGGCACAGCGGCCCAGCTGACGATAGCAAGAGAGAGATGTGCCTTCGGGAGAATATCGAGACGCAAAACTCTTAACTACTAATAACTCAAACCTTCGCTGCCCTTATAGTCCCACCGTTGCCGTGATCGAGTCGCTTGTCAAACCATAGTATGCTACTCCTACCGCACCAGAGGCTCCAATTGATCACTTCGTCGGACCTTCGTCGAATGCATATGTGAGTCACACGTTTCTGAAGAATTTCTTCTTGAAGCACAACGCAGTGGTCGACCTGGAAAAACTAAACGTAAAATTTCGCTGGAGCACCCTGGCACCCTGGCACTCTTCGGTGAGCACGAAACGACCAGCCACCCTTTTTACGAAGACGTCGTCCGGCCTTTCCAGAGTGAAATTCTCAGCATGCAGTCCGACAGGATGATCGAACGATCAAACCATACCTATCTGGCAAAATTAGTTTCTACAACTGGGATCAGCTGCTACCACTAACGTTATGGGCATACAGATCAGTGACGCAGGAGCTTAGTATATTTGCCCGTCATGTTAACCTTGGCACTCGAAGTCCGAGTACCCCGCGCGCTGTGGCACAGGCTTACAATACGCGCTACGATATGCGATCGAATTCACAATTCAATCCTGGCGAAAGTGTATGGCTCTATTCATCATTGTCCCAAACTATAATCCGACTAAATCGGCCCTACTACGGTTGCACGCCGCATTTCTGACTTGGTCTACGAAAATCGAACACACAAAGTAGCTGTCCCACGATATTTGGCTGCAGCCAACTTCACTCTTATTTTTTACTAGATTAAGAAAAGAAGTACTTGTGATGAAATATATGAAGAGAATCCCCCTGAGAAGACCTTAGAACATTCAAGCTCAACACGTTGACGTATGGAACATCAGCCACACTGTACTTGACAATAAGAACTCTCCAACACTTGTCAGATATGGAAAAATCTCAAAGGACATTTTCAATTCAATTGTCAAAAATTCATTTTACGTCGAGGATTTACATTGTGGAGAAGATGACATCGTTACATTATAAACTATTAAAACGGAAGACACTGAGAAATTACATCGAGGATTATGATAAATCAATCAAAGCCTTTGCGGTCAACTAAGAAGCTATCACAAGGGCTCTTGGTGTAAACTGGGACCAAGCCAGTGACAAGCTTTTTTTCATGTTTAAGCCAAAGCAAAATATAGAAGTGATTACAAAACGAACCATCGGATCAAAAATCATAATGCAAGATCCCCAGATCCTGTAGAATGAAACATTACCACAAGGACACATGGGTAAGAGTTAGACATCTGCATGAGTTGCCATAAAGTGACATTCGAATGTACAACAGCTAAATTGAGTTGAGTGAATATGGGTACAAAGCGGAATGAGTATGAATGAGTGAGTGATTTGGCAAAGCACTCGGACGCACAATGTTAAAGCAATGAGAACGAGTGAGAACAAGCGAAAATGAGACGATAGGCTTCGAATGTATTCGAATGTCAAAACGGTTGCTATTGTTCTTTTGCTCTGCAGAAAAACGAAATGGAGCACAAAGCAAGGAGTAGAACTTGAATTCTGAAACGCAACAGAGCAAAAATTTTTCGCTTTGGCTATTTTTCTCTTCTTCCATTTCTGTGCTCCACACAAAATAAATACACGAAATACAATGTATGTTCTGTGATACCCGAGTAATTCGAATGTTTTCAGCATGTCTGATTCTCACTCAATTCGCTTTGCATGAGTGTCAAAATATACCACTACTCTATACACATTCATTCACTGTGTGCTTCTCACTCACTCAATTCTATTCTATTCGAATGTTCTCAATTGTGCGTATGGAGTGAATGGAGCCATGCAGATCTCTAGTAAGAGTCCATAGTACCTGCATCTACACTCATGATGAAAATAATAGATACACCCCCTTAAATTCGACTTCATCAACTTTAGGTCATCACAACATTTTTTTATTTCCCTAAATACCCAAATTTAAATACACGTTTCTTTATTTAACATTTATTTATGAAAATAACTTTATTTGAAAAAGAAAAATAATGTAATTCAAAAGTTACATAAGAAAAGTGAAATCGTGTCATTTTCTGCTTACTGAAAATAATAGGTACACTCCACAGCTTCTAAGTGAAAAAAATGTTAAAAAATTCAAGATTGTTTTTATTATTGAGAAATAGTAAATATTCTTCCTTAAGATGTTAAATGCAGTGAAAAACTATAAATATTCTATGCAGATGGGTCGAAATATTCATTGTTTAAGCGAGGAACGCAGACTTGCTAAAATCCGTAGAAGCAGGGGCAAATCTTTGCGATATATTGCAAAATTAATGAAGAGATCTGTTCATTTTATACAAAACACATTTCTTTGATGCGCACAAAAAATTTGATTACAACACTATACTAAAACTCACGTCACATAGGCAGGACCTGTAGTGGAATAATATCTTGTTTATTGACGAAACCTCGCTCCTCAGAGAAAACAGTAAAACATGGGGGTGGAAATATTATAATGCGGGGTTGTTTCTCTTGGTATGGAATATTTCCAATTTTCCGAATATCTAGCATTAATAAAGCAGCTGAATATAGGGATATTCTAGAAAACACTATGCTACCATTTGCAGAGGGAATCATGCCCCTACGATGGGTCTATTAACATTATAATGACCACATGTACACGTCAAATTTAGTCCAAAATTGGTTTCCGGTCAATAAAGTGAAAAATCTCGCTTGGCCCAGTCAGTTTCCTGATTCTGAATCACATCGAGAACTTGTGAAATGAACAAAAGAAGCTGGTGGCAAAGAAAAAATGTGGCAACAAGCGACAATTTTGGGACTGTGTCGAAGAAGCTTGGAAGAACATTTCGATAGACACCTGCCAAGCTTTGATTAGTAGTATGCCCAACCAAATAGAGAAACATATTAAAAATAAAGTTTATTTCTTCATGGATTGACGTGTTTTCTTTTCGCTCCTGGTTAAATATTAATTTTCGGGTTATAATCATCGCGGTCGACTCTATAATTTTTCTGATCGTCCAGTGTTAATTTTATTAATAACATAAATCCAATCCATCGGTTTGAATTTGCGCTATTTCTGTTATTTCTGTTTAATTATATTAACGCAAAATCAAAGCATTAAACTTATTGTTTCTGAACAACAACAAACCCTACACAGTTGTTGCTGTTCTTGTTGATCTTTGCTCTTGCGTTTGTACTTATTACCGTTTCAATTTGCTCTCGCCCACACATTGTTGTTGCATGTGCATTCTTTTGTTAGCGCTCGCATCTTTGTACCGCGTACTCGTGTAACTGTGTAATTTCTCTTAGATATTTTCAATCTTTCTCTGCAGGTTTGACCCAAGTGTCGACTTTGCTTTAAAACTGAGTGATTTTTTTTTTGCTTTTTTCCGACACATTTTTATTTTTTGTTTCAATTTATATTTTTATATATATGTTATTAAATTTATAATGTCTGTCTGCTCTAACAAAAGAGAAAAGCAAAAAGGGGGTCTCAAATGAGGATGTGACTCATGCCGAGAAGTTGAAATCGATATGATGGTTTACATGAGGCAGACCAGGGATAGATCATCATCTAGTTTTGGTAAACTCTATGATAAGTTCAATGCTGTGGAGTCGGAATTTAGTAGCTATAAGGTGCTGAACGAGTTTCCAAAGCGGAAGAAAACTAGTGTGCGTAATTTGTCCCCGCATCTGCCGATATCTAACTTAGTCTCGGCTGCGATGTCACTTTCACCATCTCATAACACAAATGCTCCGCAGCTAATTTCGTTTACAACCCCTATCCCGCATGGTGGCCGAAAGGATGAGGCGATTCCCGTTTCACCAGGAAATGGTCTCTCCCTGTAGACGAATTTAGCTGTAGTTTCCGAAAAGTCTGGGCAATCATCAAGTGTTGTTATTGCCGATAGTCGTCCAGTTAGAGGCACACTAACAAACAGTCAAGGCGATTCAATTGCGGCAACTAGAAACGCCATTGATTTAAGGCCTAGCTCTCATAGGCCTCTGACTGGAGTTCCACCAAAGAAACTGATCTTTGTTTCTAGACTTGATCCAGAACATTCGTCGGATGATGACTTAGCATATATTAAGACAAAAGTTCAAGTCTCCAAAATAGTGGAATAATTTAAGTTCATTTATTCAAGGGAGATATCTACCTTTAAAATAAGTGTCCCGGTCGATCTGTTTGACTGTATTTGCATTTATCAACGATGCATGTGTTCTTTCTTCAAAATGTTCAATTTATAGGTGTGATCGAACTTCTCGTGAAGGCGGAGGAGTTTTGATTGCGGTGGACTCTGCCTTATATTCTGACCTGATTCATCTACCTGATAATCAGGAAATTGAGTTTGTCAGTGTCAGGGTTGGACTTAAATCTTTCTCGGTCTACATCACTTGTTCTTATATCCCGCCACAATCCGACATGACGGTATATATTAAACATTTAGAATATATTCAACATGTTTCCTCATTACTTTCTAATAGGGACATATTAATTGTCTTTGGTGATTTTAATCTACCTGAAATAGCATGGTCCCCTTCTGACGAGTCTGGTCTGCTGCTCCCTTGTACTTCACATTTATTTATTGATGGCCTGTTCGAGTTATCATTAACTCAAATAAATCCAGTGCGTAATAAAAATGGAAGATCTTTGGATCTAATATTTGTGTTGGATTCTACCAACTACGCAGTCGCTAGAATTGACCCTCTTGTCTTCCCAGAAGACAACTTTCATCCCACTTTGGAATTAACTGTTGATCTGCCGTTTCGTGCACCAATTGTTAGTGCCTGCCCAAATCCCGTAACTTTCGTAAAACTAACTTTGTCAAACTAACTAGTCTCATTCTTTCAACAGATTGGTCCTCCTTGTACAGATGTTCAGACATGAATCTTGCTATTTCTTTGTTTTATAATACTCTCGATTCTCTTTTTGAAGTTTGTGTCCCATTGAGGACCCCGGTGTTGTCTTACAGTTTTCTCGTGAGTTATCCAACTTGAAGAATGTTAATTCAAGATATTATAGAAAGTATAAGAACTTCGAACTTTCCTCTATACGCAGTTGCTCGTTCTAACTTTATGATGCTTAATGCACAATGCTATAAAAATTACCACTTTCAGCGTTGTAAATTAGAGTTTTCCCGCGATCCGAAGCAGTTTTATTATTTTGTCAATACTAAACGTAAGACATCTATTTACCCATCTTGTTTATCTTTTGAAAATAACACAGCCGACTCTGATCAAGCAATTGCTGATCTGTTTGCTGATTTTTTCACATCTACTTACTCCTCAGTGGAATATCGATCAAATCTTCCGTATCATTATCAGTTAAGAAAATCTAATTGTATTCCCTCGATCGACGTAAGTTTCCTTCATAGCGGGACTAATGTAGTAAAACCTGTGTACTCTCCTGGCCCCGATGGTACTAAGGTTTTGTGCGGCGGTTTTGTGTAAGCCAATTCAAAAACTTCTTTTATTGTCCGTTAAATCTTCAGCTTTTCCATCCGTTTTGAAGGAATCCTATTTAATTTCTCTCCATAAAACTGGTAGGAAATCCGAAACATCTAACTATAGGAGTATTTCTAAATTGTCCGCTATTCCTAAAGCTTTTGAAAAGTTAATTACTTCTCAACTGCAACATTTTTGTAGTTCTATAATTTCACCATCGCAGCATGGATTTGTGAAATGTAGATCTACAACTACTAACCATTTAGAATTTACATCATTGATGATCGAAGGATTTCGGAATGCAAGGCAAACTGATGTCATATATACTGATTTCAGCAAGGCTTTTGATTCTGTTAACCACACGCTACTTCTCCTTAAATTAAATAAGTAATAATAATTAATAACTTCCCTAGCCTTTTAGTTTCCTGGATTCGGGAATATCCGACAGGCATAACACAGAAGGTTCTTTTCAAGTCTTTATATTCTAGGTCCATAAATGTGACTTCAGGAGTGCCCCAGGGTAGTCATCTGGGACCATTGCTTTTTACTCTCTTTATCAATGATCTTCCGTCTGTAATAAATCACTCTCATGTCGTTATGTACGCATATGATGTTAAGCTTTGTCTTAGTGACAAAGATATTATCTCTCCCTGTCTCCCTGGTTACAATCTGATCTTCAAAATTTTCAGTCGTGGTATCAAAATAATTTGTTAAGTTTAAATCCAACCAAATGCAAGGTCATGACTTTTTACAGAAATACTCCGCGGTTGGTAACTTATTTTCTTAATGATATCCCACTAAAACGTTTTAATGAGATGAACGATTTGGGCATCCCAATGGACTGTAAATTAACCTTTAAGCCTCATATCTACACTACCGTAAGTAAAGTATGGGTGTTCTTGGGTTTGTTAAATAAAATGGTCAAAGGAGTTTGATGAACCTTATACAACCAAAATTCTTTTTACCTCATTAGTTTGTCCTATTTTAGAATGCGGCTCTTGCATATGGTCTCCTCAATATGAGTCACATAAATCAAGAATAGAATCTATCCAAAAACAGTTCCTACTCTTTGCTCTTCGTGGTCTGAACTGGGATCGCAATATCAATCTACCATCATGCTCTAGCAGTCTTCTTCTTGTTAACCTACCATCTCTTACTAATCGTTGAATAATGCTTGGAGTGATTTTTATGCACAAGCTTCTTAATTGTGATATAGACTCTCCTAAGCTATTGAGCCAAGTAAATCTATCGGTTCCTTGTAGGCCTACTAGAAATTTTATACCTCTATCTCTTCCCCGCTGTACTACTAACTATGGTCTGCATGAACCTTTCCGAGTACTTTGTTCTGATTACAATCGACTTAACTGTGTAATCAGTTCAGAGCTCTCTCTTCCAACATTAAAAACCTCTATCCTCTTACATTTAGCTCGTAACTAGTTATAGTTTTCGTTTCTTGTCTGTTTTGTGGAATGTCCCCGCGACTCGAGCCGTGCGTCATGCGGCTTGCGCCCCTCGGTCGGTTGGGCGGGAGGTTGTGGGCACTTAGTGCACCCGATGGGATTCGCGCGAAAAAAAAAAAAAAACTCGTGAGTCCGTTCCCGTTTACAGCGTTCTTGGATGGTCGTCGGTCGGCCGGTACGCTTGATTTTGCCATAATTGGTGACATTTTTGCAAAAGTTTGCTATGGTGTTTTTATGACGATTCACTCGGGAAGCAATTTCTGCAATTGTTTTTCCACTTTCTTTCATGCCTAGATTCAAGCCACGCTCCTCAGCGCTTAAATGTGTCCCACGTGGCATCCTAAAGGCAATTTAACAACAATATAATAATTTCTAGTTGCCCACTTGTTTTTTGTTTACTTACGTTTTTAATTATAAAAAAAAAATAAAAAGACCTGCCAAACTTTTTTATGTGACCGCAATCGCTGCCAAATACCGACTAATGTCATATTGCACATATACATCTTTCCTATAAAAAGTAATATGCTGCCATACAAAACGGTGATAACGGTACCGCGAACGGTGGCGAAAAAAGAATTTTGCAAGAACATTCTTGCAGTAGGCCCAAATAGAAAAATTGTGCGTTCCAAAAATAATTGTTTGATTAGTTTTAATTAAGATATGAACAAAAAACATTGTGCACATATACTTATTTCCATGAGGTATAAGACGCCTTAAAGGCAAACAATTTGAAACTCGCTACACAAAAAACCCATTAAAGCATGGAGGTGGAAATATAGTGTGGAGTTGTTTCTCCTGGTATGGAATAGGTCAGATTCTCCAAATATTTAGCATTATGAAAGCAGATGAACATAAGGATATTCTAGAAAACACTATGCTACCATATGCATGCCCCTAGGATGGGTCTATCAGCAGGATAATGACCCAAAACACACGTCAAAAAATAGTCAATAAAATGAAAACTCGCTTGGCCCAGTCAGTTTCCTGATCTGAATCCCATCGAGAACTTGTGAAGTGAACTAATGAAGCTGCTGGCAAAGAAAAAATGTGCCAACAAACGACAATTTTGGGACTGTGTCAAAGAAGCTTGGAAGAACATTTCGATAGCTTTAATCAGTCGTTCGCCCAACCAAATGGAGAAAGTTATTAAAAATAAAGATGGATATACTAGATATTAGTATTAAAATACAACTTAGAAAGTTGAAGTGTACCTAGCTTTCAAAAAGTGTCGCGATTTCATTTTTCTTTTGTAACTTTTGTATTACATTATTTTTCTTTTTCAAATGAAAATATTTTCACAAATAAATGTTCAATAAAGCAACGTGCATTTAAATTTTGGTACTTAGGGTAATAGAAAAAATGTTGTGATGAGCTAAAGCGAACTTCAGTGGGTGTATCTATAATTTTTATCATGAGTGTATATATTACCTAAATACCCAACGTAGTAGAGTTAGTTACTATGCCAACTATAATAATGGCCATCAAAGTATTTATAAAAATAATTACAATCTCAATAATAGAGGAAAAGACCAATATTAATAGAGGCAACTTTAATAGACAAAACAGAAGAAAGCACAATGTTCATATATCCCAGAGTAACTCGGGAAACATCCAAAACCCTTTAGATAAAGAGGATTAAATAAAACACAAGTTCATACAATTAATTTCAATCTCAGCATTTTCATATCATTTTGCCATGTGCAAACAAATAAAAAACTCACATTCTTAATGGATACAGGTGCAGATATTTCACTTTTAAAAGAAGATTCAGATGTCTTTAGTGACATCGAAACGGATCATAAAATTCAATTCAAGGCATTGGAGAAGGGGCAATAAAATCCAATGGCTTAGCCTCAATAGAGCTGCAAACAGGCATATATATATATACAATTTTCATCTGGTACAATCAAAATTTTCAATACCAAGTGATGGTATATTAGGCATTGATCTTATTAAGAAATTTAACTGCCAGATTGATTGCAACCCGTTCAAACGTTGGTTTATAATTAGACAAAATAATTTGAAATTTCCAATTTATTTACCAATAACATACAATGCTGGTAATACTTCAATATTCCAACCAGCAAGAACCCAAGTTATTCCTCAAGTCGAGCTTATGTCGAATGAAGATAGCGTATTGATCCAAAATAATATACAATCTATTATAAGCAATGATATTCAAACATATAAATATGTAAATATTCCATATAGTGAAGACTTTGATGTTCTGAGTTGGTGGACAAACAACAATTTCCCCTACTTTTTAAAATTGCTTATAAAGTATTAACCGTTCCAGTGAGCAATGCAGCATCCGACAGAGCCTTCTCGGTTGCTAAGAACCTAATTAATTATAAAAGCTGACAGATGATATGGTGAATAAGTTCTTGCACTGAAATGTTGAAGTCTTATATAATGATTATTTTTTTTATCTAAATTTGTGATAAAGTGAACTATATAGGCTATCTTTTTCTTCCAAATGACATTCTGATTTGTTATACCTCCTGCTTTCATTAAGTTTTGCTTATAGTAAGCAAATAATAACTTACTGTACAGTAAGTGAACACCAATATGGTGTGGAGTAAAACAACTGAGAAATTTTAGTGTACTCATTAACTGCTGTACAACATTAGAGTGAATGAGTAGACTAGCTGTCGATACTGACAATTTGATACAACATTCGCTCATACTCATATAAAACTGTATAGAAAAAATGAGTATTCGTGTTTAGATGAATGATTCAAATGCATTCAAGCATATGTCTAATACATATGTAAATACTTATGGTGCTTTTGGATTGCCGCTAGAAGCTATTAATTTAATCCTACTGGGTGTTTTTTTTTTTTTTTAGAGGTATAGAACTTTAAATTGCAATAAAACAACGATGTATTATTCGATTGATATGATTTTTTTTATTCGAAAGATTTGTGGCGGTATATGTTGTCTTCCAAATGGTCAAGCGTTTGTGGCTTATCCGCATAAACCAATGACTTTACTTAGCCCCACAGAAAATAGTCTAGCGGTGTTAAGTCACAAGATTGTGGATTCACAGATCCAAATCGTGAAATTCAGCTGTCACCAAACGTGTTTTTCAATAAATTGATTGTGGCACGAGCTGTGTGACATGTTGCGCCGTCTTGTTGGCACAGTTCCTGGACATCATGATTATTCAATTCAGGAATGAAAAAGTAATCATTGCTCTATAACGATCACCATTGACTGTAACGTTCTGGCCATCACCGTTTTTGGAAGTACGGACCAATGATTCTACCATTGACGTAGCCATTCAACCAGAAGTGCGCTTCATTGGCGTAATGCGCGGTACGTATTCCGCGCAGAACCATTATTTTCGAAATAAAGTTGCACAATTTGCAACCGTTGTTCGGGCGTGAGTCTACCCATGATGAGTTGCCAAACCAAACTGAAAATAAACTTGACTGCTGTTAAATCGGTCGCCATCTTGAAAAGTAATGCCAACTTAAAGTTCTACACCTCGAAAAAAACACCCTTCAATAGTTTGGCAACGGTAAAAAGAGTTACTCGCAGTGCCAAACATTTAAAGAGATTAATATATTGCTTTGTATTATTTTGTTTTCCTGGTTTAGTAAAACCTATTCTGTTGATGTTTTTTTATACAACGATAACTTATGCGTCTGTTGTAAATTATTATAGTTTAACACAAACACTGTACTTTTATAAAAAATAAGCCAAGTTTGTAATCATATCAACTAAATATTGATATCGTATAAAAAAACTAGTATGCTTTATTTTTGATTATTTTCCAAACATCTATTAAGGAGTACATCAATTACGCAGAAAATATAATTTTAGAAAGGATTAATAATCATTCACTAAATATCAATAGTTTTTTATTTCACATGAAATAAAGTGATCACGGCGCAAAAACTCTGGCACCGATGACAAAAAGAAACGATTATTCAAATGTTGTAGTTATCAAATAAACTGTAAGTCAACAGAAAAAAATTCGGTAAACTTACCCGTATTTGGGCCGTTTAGCTGAGAGATATTATTAACTAAATTAGTTCTTTTTTGCAGCTCGTGCATCCGGATAAATTCTTCTTGTTGTTGCAAAACTTGCTGATGATGTTGTTGCTGTTGTTGCTGTAGATGTTGTTGATGCATCAGTTGTTCTTCAACATGTCTATTATTGCGCATCATAACATTTTTGAAGGCTTCTTCCCACTCTAAATTTAAAATGTATATTATTATATGTATTTGTTAAAGATAAGTGCTTTTTATAAAAGTTATTTGCAAATTAAAATATTATAATATGAACTAGGTATTAAAACTCAGTCTTTTCAGAAATTTTATGCAGTTTGTAGTTATATCTGTATTACTTTTTCCATTTAGCATTAATTTCTATTTTTCATCAAAAATTCTAATTTAATATTTACGCTAGTACTTTATGAGCTACGTTTTACAACGAAAGTTTTGAAACCCTGGCGTGGAAGATTAAAAGGTTTAAATAAAAGGAAAACAATTTTAGCCTAATAATATTATATAATATACATAATCTTATATTAAAGAGCAGGCATATGTATGTTGCTAGTTCCTTGATGGAATTAAATAATTATGATTTGTTATAATCTAAGTAATAATACTAGTTCTTACCGTTTATATTTGAAGCTTTTTGGTATCCGTCAATACCTAAAATATTCAAAGCGAATGCGAATGAAATATGAAAATTTTACAATTATTAATCGTGTACTTATGGTATCTATATTATATTTTATTAGGTATATCAAAACAATATTCCTACAAATAAACTATTTCTTTACAATGCTTAACCAATATTTTGATTATATTTAAATTAATGTATTTATGGTACCCTGTGAGAAACGGTTTCGTCAGCTGCATTTTTTAGGTAACACTCCAAAAAATGGTAATCGTGAAACCGATAAAAAATAGATTGCTTAATTTTCCTAAAAATGTACAAGTCTTTACTTTAACCAATTGGCAGGGAGCAGTCTCGCATTTCCGAATGCTACATTACCCATTACCATTTCTACATAAATGAACTGGGGACACAGTAAGCATTTAAGGATATTAAAGTCGCTAAAATGTAAATAACAGGCAGAAGGTGAATTTCGACCCCAAATTAATCTTGATCAGTATCAATAGCCGAGTAGATTGAGACATATCCGTCTGTCCGCCCGTCCGAATGAACACCTAGATCACAGAGCTTGAGCTAGAGCAACTAACTTTGTTAACATCCCTCTATTGTCTAGGCATGTCAATAGATTCACTTCACAATAGATTCGCAGAACAATGCATCAGAAGCAACCATATTAACTGTACAAATGAGTATCGACAGTACAACTGTGGCCGCACTTTAATGCGCTCTACGCTTCTTGATTTCGAAAAAAGAGAGTTAACTGACTTTTTTATTTCTGACGTTTTATTGCTGCAGGTGACTATAACGCCCAGCACACCCACTTTGAATCTCGCTTGAGAAATCCTAAAAGCAAAGAACTGTACAACACAATCATCAACAGTTCAAATAAAATGGTACATGACTCACCGGTGTGCCCCACATATTAGCCTACAGATCCTTGCAAGTTATCAGACCTAATTGATTTCGCAGCAACCAGGGAATTATACGTAACTTGATAACTGCAGAGTCACTAGCAGAACTGTTTTCATCGACGAAAGTACTGATCGCACTATCTAGTACTTTTCACCGTATTAACACACCTTCGTCTGGAGTACTCATCCAGACCATCAAATATTAAAAAAAAACTGGCTCAGATTTAAAAATTTTGCGAGCACCCACATTGAGTTGATCCCTAAACTGAACGATGTAGAAGACAACGATCTCTGTATCTCTGCATTAGAGTTGGTGCTCATTGACGCAGCAGATATCTTCACCCCACTCATAACCAATTCCCAGGGAAATCACAAATCCAACAGCCCTCTAATTGAACTACTTGTAACAACGTCGACTCAAACGAGAATGAAAAATGTGAAATTTCCGTAGTCATTAAAAACCATCTGAACCCAAGAAAGTCACCAGGCCATGATCAAATAACTCCGAAAATTATCTTAGAACTTGCGAACTGTGCTGTGCGACACGCGATTCCACAAATTTGTAATTTTCCTTAAAGATGGGAAAACTCAATCATAATGATTTCTTAACCAGGAAAAACAAATCAGAGGGTCCAACTGACCCCATTAGTTTACTGCCGTGTCTCTCAAAATTATTTGAAACGGTCCTACAACCTCTGGCAAACAAAAACATAGTCCCATCACATCAGTTCGGATTTCAAGAAATTAACGCCACTATAAAGCATGTCAACCATAGAAATTTAGAATACCGCATAACATTTGAGCAAAAAGAATACTTCTCCGCTATGTCTGGACTATAAAGTTTTCATCAATAACTCGGTCGGTGCTAATACCTACGTAAGAGCGATATTTAAAGTTCAAATTTTAAACGATTTAAAGGGCGTAGTCCCAAAAATTTCCAAACTATCACCGGATCCCCTTGGTACATCTTTAACTAAGCGGTCGTCCATTCATCTAGCAAGTCATCAGGGTCATAAATGTTAGGTTACGTGTTAGATTAAGTTAAAACTAAAAAATTGTTGTTTGTCTTATAATCAGTATAAGAGGTCAAATAAATAAACTTAAAAGTTAAATTAAGTTACTTTTTCTCAAGGCAAAAAGCTCTTGAAGGTTAAGAATGGAAACTATCTTAAAAACGAATCTTACCATTTAGTAGATCCGGCAAATGGGAAGTTATGGCGGAATTTATTTGCGTTGGACGCATTTCTGACTCTATCTTTTTTTTCAACATCAACGATTGTTGGAATGTGGGTGTTGATGAAAAGTAGCTATTTGTGTCTTCCAAAATGCTAAGTTTAGAGACCGCATCTGAAACCATTGTAATGCAGTTGGTTATAATGTTAAAATTGGACAAATTGTGTATACACACTTACCTGATAATTCTTTTGTATTGCCATCGGTTTCAGCGGAATAAGTTCTGTCACCCTGTTTATCAGAAGTTTCTTTATCGGGGAACCTCATCTTTCTATCAACATACAAATCTTCAGACTTTTTGAAGTCGTTTTCAGACTCCATTTCATGGGCAGCAATTGTTGCATGGCACTTAGTTTGATTTTTTAGATAATCGCCAGTTACACTCCTCTCACTGCCACTGCTTTCTGATGCTCTATCTTCGCTTTTATCACTGCTAGAACTGCTTAACGATCTTTTTGCACTAGATTGAGAAACATTTCTTTCTTGAGGTGAAATTCTTTTATCATTGATCTCAGCTTCCTTTTCTGATTTAAGTTTACTTCTTTCCTTTATATGTTGCGGTTCTGTTAATGACGTTCGATTGGGCGAGAATGTCGTTCTCCTGCCGGGATTGTTGTCTCTACTTTGATCCGTAACTAGGATATTTGTGGAACTACCAACGTCAACATTTATTTCTGACACATGTTCCGACATATTTTTATCTCTATTTTGTTTAGCATCTGGTATGAAGTTCTCTTTGTTTGATATATTTGAAGTATTGGAGCCTCCTTGATTTTTATTTTTTACTTTATTTTTTTCGTGACGATTTTTTTCATTTCGACATTTATCTTTCTTATTTTTCCAATTCGAATTCAATTGGGCATTTCCTCCTCCTACCGATTCCTTGACATTAATTGGTGAAACAGATAAGCTGGGCCATGCTTCCTTTTGTTGTGCGTTCGTCGAATTAGAAGCTATATTTGCTGCTGATAATGATGAAGATGTAGTTGATCCTGAAGACTGCGACGATATCATCGGCATTGAGGCTGAAGAATAAAAAAAAATTTTTAATACAACCAAATTTATTTTTAAAAGCTATTTACCATTTGACTTTGTGCCTCCACCTGTTCCAATTGCGGGTCCATTACTCATCGGCCCCAAAGAGGCAATAAGAGTGTCATGTAACCGTTTTTCATATTCCTGATGCTTACCCTGATGCATTTCCTTCAAATATGCAAAGCATTAAGTAATTTTCTTATAAAAATAAAATTTTTAGGAAAGTTTTGAATAAAAAAGATCGAATTCTACAATCTGATATGTTAGACGACCCCATTTAGTAAACTATTTTTTACAACACGCCAATTCTCTTAAATTGTAATGCAAGTTACATATACGATTCGGCAAATTGTAGACTCTACAATATAAAGAATCCAAAAACTAGAAGGATAGGCTATGGGCAAACTGTCTTTTTGAACTATATATAATTTGGCAGAATCATTTGGAAGTATGTACATATACAAGTCATCAAATCTAAAAAAATGGAAGAAATTTTTTTTCATACAAACAAATTTTTTGGTCTGGTTGTTCCTATGCCAACCATAGCATATCGTCGACTGATTCTGTTGAAACTAAATATATATCTCTATGTATATCAAATTTTCAAATACCAAATTTCGTGACAATCGCTTTTAAAACAACCAAGTTATTGATCTAAAACTATATTTTTTTGACCAATTGTTCCTATGGGAACTTTGTATATGATATAGTCAACCGCTTCTGATAAAACTTGGTATATTGAGGATATTTTAAAATTCACATACACCAAATTTAGTGACATTCAATTAACCTTATTATATAAGATCAATAAACCTTATTCTTGACTGATCATTCCTATGGGAGCTATATGATATAGTCATCCGATCGGGATGATTCCGAGATAATGCCTGCAGCAAAAAAAGCCTACATATGTGCAAATGTCAGCTCTGTAGCTCCAAGGGTCTCGGAGGAATTTGCGTTGATCGAGGCAGACGGGCAATGCTATATTAACTATATATTAAGCTCATCATGCTGATCCAGAATATACATACATGCCATTTTTCGATTTTGATTAATATCATAATTAAAAGGTAAATATCTAATTAAATATGATTCACAACATATTAAATATCTAATCTGTCTGCATTAAAAAAAATTGACTGAAAAGCAAAATCACAGATTTTCTCTATAATAGCACTTTGGTGAATTTGCGTGATCAAAAGATGAGTTACTGTACTTTAATAGTCGGAGATGCTTCCTTCTATGCGTTGCAGACTTTTGACTAAAATTAATATACCCTTTTTGCAAAGATATAAAAATTACAGGAAAGGTAAGCCAACAACAAACAAAGATTATAAGTGTAGATCAATTGGTTGGGTTATTATGATAAAACCTTTGGTGTACTTCATTACAATTGTTTGCAAAACGTTTTAAAAAAGAAAATATTTGTATTAAAAGTGCTACAAAAAAAAGGTTTACAAAAGAATATGAAAAGCGAAGTCGAATGTCCGTCAGTCCGTCCGTATGAACAACTGGATCTCAGAGACTATAAGATCTAGAGCAACCAAATTTGGTTTCAACTTCCGTCTATTATCTACGCAGGTCAAATTTTTGCCACGACCACTTTCACCCCCCCAAAAAAAATATATAACTAGAGCTGTATTAAAGATATTGCATTCGTATCTGACGCACTCAAAATGCAACAGCTGACCAAATTTTGTCCAACAATAATTATCGGATATATACGTATTTCCGTTTTGTACTAAAACGCCCCATGCAAAATGGGCTGTTAAGAGTGAGCGAGATAGCATGCGTAAGCTGCATGCTAGGAGAATTTTTTTTTGTAAATTGATTTTATTGATGGTTTTTGTCTTTATAAAGTAATTTTACTTGGTACAGGGTATATTCAATGTCGGTAGGGAGGACTTGCTTGCTTCACGATAACGATTTCGTGGGAGTTTAACTTTATTTAGTACCTCTACTTGGTACAGGGTATACTCAATGACGGCAGAGACAGGGGAAAGCTGATTTCGTTATTACGCTATCCAACACAAGCATTTCAGTAACTGAAATATTGTAAATTATTTTCAAAAAAGGCTTTTTTTTTTTTTGGTAAAAATCAAAGATGTGGAACCAAAAGTTATGACGACAAGACCAATCAATTGTCAAATGAATGTACTAATATTAAAGCTGTGAACATTGGTGTAGCGTTTTCTCACCTCCTTGTCAAATTTTACTTTAAGCCGAAAAATATTGATTTAAAAAGTATAAAGTATGTGGTGTAAAATTTACGTCTTTCTCCATCCATAGAACATAGAAGTACTTTTACAAAACCATTAGCCATAAGCACTCCGAAAGTAGTATGGTTGTGCAACAAGCACACGCGCCACCTCGGTTATGACGAGCGCTGACCAGCAACAACAACAATGTCAACAGCGACATGGTCTGCAGTAGTCACGATCCAATAACCACAACAAAATGAAACCCATCGGAACATTTTGCTGATAACAATAAATAATGACGGTCTGGCTCTGGAATACGAATCTTCAAGCACAGTCACAATTTCTTAGTATTCTTGAATTTAAACAACATCGATATCATGCATTGATTTACTAGTCAGTTTGTAATGTCCCGTTTCTTAGAAGTTTACAGTAAAGGCAAACAAACAGCGCGAATTCCCAGGTGCAAATTTAATTGACTTCGCAATCATGCACAGACGCTAGAAGAGTTTCCAAGTGGTCTTTCAGTATTCCTATAAGTGCCACATATGTAAGTGCCCACACAGACCAGAAAAGGATAACCACCTGAAAATGGTCGTGGAAAACCGGATGCAATCTAATGCCCCAGTTTTTTTTTATATCGAAAGTCTAAAAGATTCATAACGGTCTTTACAGCGGTGCGGCGTATTTTTTTAAAGTATCCCAAGTTCACACTACTGTGCATATAGGCAGTCCCGAATGAACATCAAGAATCAAGAATTAAGAATTTTATGTGATTGTAATTTTAGGTTAATAGACTTAAAGTAGATTGTCTACATGTAATAAATCAATAAATAATTGGAAAAATGCATCCCTGCAATTTTTATCGACTATCAAAGTCAGATGATTAGTGATCTTTTTTCTGTGACAAAATTACTGAAATTTTTATTCACTTTGAGCGCTTGCCAAATTCACACAGTGCAAAAATAAAATATTTCGAAATATGGATTTTGGAGTCCAGGGTATGTAGAATGAATAACAAAAATCATTTTGTGTTAAAAGTTGTTGTGTTGTATATCTATATTGCTTTGTATTGTCCAAAAAGATAGAAAACCAAACCAATTTGGTCATCTTGTGTGGAGTAAAACCTGTATGTATGTGAAAATAAAGAAAACAGTGTGTACTAAATGTTAGTAATCCTGTTTGCGGCTTTTGGCGGCTCTTGCGGTACTTTGGATTTGTATATTCGCTTGAGTTCTGCAAACTGGATACTTGGCATTTGTGAAATTGGAAAAAAAAAGCTTTGAGATTTACATTGCATCGAATCCGAAAAAGTTTACACTAACTTATGATGAAGCCGGGCTCCGACTAAAAAGAAAACTGTAGCAATCAGTAATAAAGCGATACTAAGCTTTTAAATTCTGCGGCGACAATATCAACCAGCAAATCGAATGAAAATGATAAAGCATTTATACTCAAAAATGCTAGCACTTCTGAAGCAAATAGAAAGCTCGATATTGTAGATATTGCAAGATTTACCCGACCCTCAAAAATGGGATTCCAAACAAACAAAAGATCATATTCTTGCAGAAAAGAACGATTTGGACACACACACATATAGTAACAAAGTAACAATTTTAAATAAAAGAAAAGATTGCCCGTTTTAACGGACACAAAATCTTGCAAATTGTGTTCAAATAGTGTTGCAGGCCCAACACAATTTATGGAAACTTATGATACTAATTCTTTTAAGCTAAACCCTCGGAGGAAATTCGGTCAACACTGCGAGAAAAGCTTTTTCTAATACTAAATTATTCGCACAAATTGTAGGACTCGACTTGGAGTCTGCATACTATTTTAATAGCTATTAATTGCGAATTTGCAATCGACTTCTTAAAATTTCAAAATTTCACATATAAAACAATTAGATCATACGAGGGTGCCTTTTATATTTCGTGATTAGAGAACAAAAACAAATTTTAATCATCGAAAATCACTTTATTATTCTTTCAAATATTCTTCATGAAGATCTATACACTTTTGCATGCGTTTGAACCAATTATCGAAGTACTTTTGCCACTCTGAATGAGGTATCTTCAAACCAAGCATTCTCAATGCCGCAATCGCTCTTTCAGGTGTCGCAAATCGTTGACCTATCAGTTTGTTTTTTACGTACGGGAATAAAAAGAAGTCATTCGGTGCCAAGTTAGGACTATACGGCGGATGAGCCATTAATTCGATGTTTTGGGTGCTTAAAAATGCAGTTGTTTAAGCCGATGTGTGAGAGCTCGCATTGTCCTGGTGAAGAGTGATCCGTTTCCGATGGTTGATTTTCCTGATTTATTGGAACACAACTGGCCAACTAATGATTGTGTTCACGAAATTCGTCTTGGAGTGAACTACGACCACGATTGAATTCACCATACCATCGATAATCACTGGTGCTTGATGGAGCTTCATCTTCAAAAATTGAATTAAGTCCATCAATGCACTGTTACTAAATTAATCAGCGTCGAAAGTTGTAAAAAATAATAGCACAAAAATGTCAGATTGCAACACCAGGGTTTTCAAATCCCGAAATATAAAGGGTACCCCTCGTACAGTTATTATTTGTGAATCATGAACTAAAATCGTATGGAGAAGACATAGAATTACCATGAGTAATGCAACCTGTCGTATCAATGATTAACCTAAAATACCACGTTAAAACGTTATCAAAAATCAAATCTATCACAAAACCATAGTGTGTGGAGATCTTAATAGTTGGCATATAAATTGGGGTTCCCAATTTGTTGAATCAATTAACAGTACAATCCAATTACATTATTTTGAACGACGACAGTCGTAGTCATCACAGCACACACAAACAACTTGGACTGACTTTCCATGAACAACACAGATAACACCTCATTCTAAGCGGCTAGTATTAGAAAAGAACTGATAGATAGATATCCAAAGTTTGAACTGGTCATAACGGCATTAAGGGAAATGAAATTGCTGACGAGGCCGCTAAACGTGCCAAGCAAGCGACTTCCATTATGCACTAAATTAAACCACATTCGAAACAGATACAAAATTACTTTCTCAATGAATAAAATATTTTGAAAGTAATAATTTTTAAAATTAAGTTGCATTTACCACCTTATAGTTATAAGATAATAAAAACTGGTTAACAATGTAAGTACATGAAGCAAGCAAATCGTCCCTGCCGACATTGTGTATACCGTGTACCAAGTAAAAGTACTTCATAAAGGCAAGAACGCTCAGAATCGCCATTAATTTACAACAAAATTTTCTTAGCATGCAGCAACAACAAACGCATGCTATCTCGCTAACTCTTAACAGACCATTTTGCACTGGGCGTATCAGTACAAAAAGGAAATACGTATATTTCCGATAATTATTGTCCGATTTCGACAAAATGTGGTAATCTGGTGCATACTTTCTATATTGATAAGTGTGCCAAATAAAAATGAAATATCTTTAATATTGCTCTAGTTATAGTTTTTTTCCCAATTATGCGGGCGGAAGTGGGAGTGGCAAAAATTTGAAACAAACTTGACCTGTCTAGACACTAGACGGATGTTGACATCAAATTTGGTTTCTAGCTCTTATAGTCCCTGATATCTAGGTGTTCATACGAACGGACGGACAGACGGACTAGTCTCAATCGACTTCGCTATTGATACTGATCAAGAATATATGTATAAATATTTTATGGGGTCGGAAAATTCTCCTTCTGCCTGTTACATACATTTTAACGACTTTAATATAACCTTTTACCCTATGGGTACGGTGTATAATAAAATAATCCATAAAGTGTTTTAGCATATTAATAAGAATATTGCATTAATTATTAATCGCATCAGCATTCTGACAGTCAGCCCACCAACTAAAAAAGTCGAACCTAAAAATCTTTAAACGGTATCCACGAACTTCCAATAACAAATATTCCTAACCCCAAATATATTATAATCTCCTCCAAAGACTCTGATAATACTATTTCAGAATATTCCATGCTTCGCAGTCCATAAAGCGCTTTAGCATATTCTCTGGACGTTGACGCGTACTATGCGCAGTACGTTCAAGTGGCCCATAAGACATCAGGACAATACCTGTTACGCGCGAACCCTATTTATTTATATTCACTCATCTCATTTAAACGTGCATGTGGAGCATTATTAAGGTAATAAGTAACTAGTTAATGAGTTAATTTCACATCAAGTCTGGAGTTTATTAAGATCAGCTTGAAGCAGGCGGGGGGGAACCTGAATCTTTGAAACTAAGGAAAAGCCAAACATCGTCAGAGTACATAAGCACACGAGAGTTAATTATGACTGAAGGAAGATCTTTAACAAAGAGGGTAAAAAGCAATGGTCCAAGATGGCTACCCTGTGACACCCCCGAGGTCACTTTGATGGTATTGGACAGTGAGGATTGAAATAGGACCTTTTGTGTACGGTCAGTCAAATATTGCAGAATCCAACTAAGCAGAAGTCGTGGAATGAAAAGCCTTACTGAAGTCAGTATCAATGACGTCAGTTTTCGATGCAGTAGATCTGTAGATGGTAGTAGATCTGCGTTTCATGAACCCATGTTGGGTAGATGAAAGTACAGAACTACAGAAATGTAGTTAACTTAAGAATTGGGTTATAAGAATATTGCCGAATTATCAAATCTAAAAGACGAAAATTTATTAATTTTGGTTCACCTAATCCAAGACGTCAACAAAGTCGGCCGATACTCCCAGGATGGAATGTCAACTTTATCAAGAACTTAATTTGGTTAAGGGCTTTTATGCACCTTACCCAATCATTCATTTCATTTCCGAAAATGAAATCATTAAAAAGCTCTCATCTCAAAAATTTACATCAGTTTACAAATTTACCAATCAAGTTCACTGTGTTGCAAACCCGTCGGATGTAATGCAAACTTTGAGCTTACTTTTGAGCTTTATAATCTCCCATGCAAAATCGACATATGCCGGCATACTGTAAAGGCATCAGAATTTAAGCCGTTGCATGTCAAAAACTCGGGCATACACAAAAACACTGAAAATACGAGCGTGAATAAATATGGATTTTTCAAGTGCAAGTCACAATTGTGGGGTTTGACAACAATAAAAGACAGAGTGGCAGAAACAACAGCGCTGATCCCTAAAGTTCTCTGCTCACCCAACCATAGCCTTAAAACTTTGCTTGGTAAACCACGGAGAACGGAGTAAACCTCAAACACGTTTATTACTCGGTATTTTCAGCCGAAGCAGAAAGTATTCTAAAAGCCAGTTTATACGCAACAGGTAAAAATGGTTAATCTAGAATATGTACCGACAGTCTATCTACCGTTGAAGCTATAAAAAATATTGCCAACGCAAATACAACAATCGTGTAGATACGGGACAATCTAATATACTTAAACTCAACTTATTCTGGGTACCCAGCCACAGAAGTATTATCAGCTGACTGATAATGCAGCAAAAGCTATGGCAAGAAATACCACATACTTGTCTGCCCCTCAGCTGCAAAAGATTTGCGAATAGTGATTGTGAATAGCTCTCAAACAGCAAACTTAAAGAAATTGGAGTTCCCACCACTAACCTCTGATTACACTACATCACTTTCTACTCAAGAAATAGAATTTCCCATCACCACGTTCGAACTCAACATGGCTTTGGCCAAATTAAAAGGCAAAACTCCAGGCATAGATCGCATCTCATACATCATGTTAAAAATCCTACATCCTTTCGTTAAACACCATTTACTCAAAACTATAAACTCAGCCAAATCATTCCGATAAACAAGCCAAACACTGACAAAACATCCCTAACTTTATACCGACCCATATCTCTTAACTCTTGCTTCGCTAAAACCTTGGACAAAATAGTCGCAAATCGACTGTGGTAGTTTGTATCCCATAACAAATCAATCGACAGTCGCCAAACTGCCTTTGAAAAGGGAAATTATATCTCATACAGTCTACTTGTTTTAGACCATCTGTTACCGCCGTCCCTTTCTACAAAAACCACGCCTCTATCATATTCTTAGATTTCTCAAAAGCATTTGATAAAATTGGCATCCACTCAGTCATCCATGAATTTACAAGCTTGGAAAATAAACTTTATGACAAATAGAAAAATTCTTGTTAACGTTAATAGCCACTATTTTTCAATCTTACCCCAATTCAACAGAATTTCACAAGGCTCACCCTTATCGGTCATATTATTTCTTATTGCTTTTAATAAACTCAACGCCATTATTGTTAGACACAAAATGTTCAACTTCTGTACAATTACTCAGGCGTAGTCCTATCACTTTCTAAATGCATGTATGTAAATAACACTCCTGCAAGGTAAAAATTTCCACTTTACTAACACCCATCGAAAATACCGAACGATTGAAAATACTCGGCGTTACCTTTAACAAAAGATTCACTTGAACGCACCACATATCCTCCCTTGTCTTATCCCTTTCAACACGTCTCAACATTTTTAAATGCCTTTCTAACAACAAATAAAACAGCAGTCATCCCGTTACTAAATCCTTAATTGTCTCAACCATAGACTTCAGCCTTTAACTTTACGGCAACTCCCCTACCGGCCAATTAAAACAAATAAAGACCATCTACCACTCAGCTATAAAATCTCCTCTAGGTGCCTTTCGCACCACTCCAATTAATAACCTTCTCTTCGAGGCCAACATGATGTCTCTCGGAAATCTAACCCAATCCCTCAAGTTAAGTCTCCTAATACCCCTTGGTGCGATATATCTACAGCAATTAATACATCGCTTAACCGATTCCCTAAGTCATCCACTCCACCCTCTGTATACACTAAAAAACTCAAAGAATTTAAAAACAACTTCCAATCTCATAGGTGTATTTATACCGACGGTTCAAAAAATGGCTGTGCAACAGCTTATAGCGTTATTATCAACGACCTCCACTTCAATGCCTCCTACCATACTACAGTTCCATATTATCTGCAGAAATAATCCCAATTTATGTATATGGCAACAATAATAGGCCAAAATAACTCCCGACAATCCATTATATACACTTACTTTCAGCATTGAACGCCATTCTGAACTCTCATAACGACTTGTATTATCCAACAGCAATACGACAAATATTGACAAACTACCCAAAACTGAAATAAATGTGAGTTCCTGGACACTGCGGTATTTATGGAAATGAAACTGCGGACCGGACCGCCAAAGAATTGTTCTATCTTCCACTCACCTTTACCGACAATCTAAATATCTCAGACATTATGAAACACATTAAAGATTACTTCGAAGTTAAACATACATATATGATTATGGCGGCCTTCAGTCCGACCTATTAATTCACCGTCGGGTCTTTTCTAAGTTTATAAGATTACGTCTAGGCCACACTAACTTGACCCACAACCATTTATTCAACCGTTCAGCCATAGCGCATATTTGGCATTACTGCCACAATCAACAACTAAGCCTAAGGCACATCCTTTCTGAATGCCCAAATTTGCAACACTCCAGAACTGCCCCATAATATCAATATTTGATCCCAATCCACTCAACAGCCACCTAGTTACAAAATTCCTAAACGATATTCATACCATTAACCTCATCTAACAACATTATATAAAACACAATTTTACTTAAAACATTAGTAATAAAGATAATAATAGCTAGCAAAACAAAATATTATTTGTTAGAATAAAAGTGGGTGATACCCCTAAATTATAATAGCAAAAAAAAATATATATACATATATAAGAAACTAATAATACGATTTGAACATATATATTAATCGTTAACTAGTGTTTAGGTTAAGGCATTGCTGCTATAGCTTAAGTAATGTTCGTTTGTACATTTTACATTGCAACCGAACAGAATATAAATAAATATTTTTTAGGGACTGAGAGAAGGCGACAACTGCATCTCCGTGTGAGTGCAAAGTTAGTCGAGTAACAAAATAATAGGTATCTAAATCAAGAATGGGCACGTAGTAGCAACACTTGGCTTACCAAGCTCTTTCTGTTATTTTTATTTGCATTTATGAACTCGGACTCTATCTTTTTCTCTGCCCAGACTGATGTTTGGTACAAATGTGGTCTGTCTGATTTGCAAAATTTACTTGCATTCATCTTAGTGTGACTGATTAAGTACGCATTTTGATACATATATAACCTATATCTATTAAAGCCAAAAAATATACACCTTTCTTGATCCTCGGCCAGAAAGTAAAATGATCTTTTGATCTGTATCTCTGAAATTATTAATTAATTGAAAAAAAAAGAAGCCTATGTATATAAAATGAAGCAAGCAAGTCGTCCCTGCCGACATTGAGTATACCCTGTACCAATTAAAAGTACTCCATAAAGTTAAAAACGATCAAAGTCGCCATCAATTTGCAACAAAATTCTCTTAGCATGCACTGCATGTCATGCAGCAACAGCGATCGAATGCTATCTCGCTCACTCTTAACAGCCCACTTTGCTGGGGCGTTTCAGTACAAAACGGAAATACGTACATCTCCGATAATTATAGTCCGAATTCGACAAAATTTGGTCAGCTGGTGCATATAGGCTATATTATTAAGTGTGCCAAATAAGAAATCTTTATTACAGCTCAAGTTATAGTTGCGGGATCGGAAATGGTCGTGGCAAACATTTGAAACAAACTTGATTTGCATACACCATAGACGGATGTTGACACCTAATTTGGTTGCTCTAGCTCTTGTAGTCTCCGAGATCTCGGTGTTCATCCAGACGGACAAATCTCAATCGACTCGGCTATTGATGCTGTTACATACATTTTAGCGACTTTAATATACCCTTTACCCTATGGGTACAGGGTATAAAAACCATTTAAATGTTACAAAGCAGCTATAGCAAATAGTCGAACGATTCTACTGAAACTCAATATATATATTTCTATTTATATCAAAATTTTAAATATCAAATTTCGTGACAATCGCTTTTAAAACATCCAAGTTGTTATTGATCTAAAACTATATTTTTTTGACCAATTGTTCCTATGGGATAATATAAGATATAGTCAACCGCTTCTGATAAAACTTGGTGTATGTTGAGGATTTTTTAAAACTCACATACATCAAATTTATTGACATTCAATTAACCTTATTTTATAAGATCAATAAACCTTATTCTTATTCGGGATGATTCCGAGATAATGCCTTCAGCAAAAAAAGCCTATGTGCAAAATGTCAACTCTGTAGCTCTAAGGGTGAGGAGATTGCGTTGATCGAGACAGACGGACAAGGCTATATCAATTCAGCTCATCTCTTAATATAGTCGCAGATGCTTCCTTCTATGCGTTGCAAACTTTTTCAAAATTAATATACCCTTTTTGCAAGGGTATGGAAATGTAGACTGTGCTAACTAGCTTTTAGCTTTACGATGTATCAACAAGCAAAAACTAAACAAAAAAAAACAGGAGTCACTGGTTCAATTTTTTGTACCCAAGATTTCTATGCATTTTTAGATTTAACTAGATCACTTAAAACCCAAAGACGTATGTTATTATTTTGTACCTCCTTGGTGAAACTGGCCTCTGGATCTCCTAGTTCATGTAAATACATGCAGTCGCTTTTGGGGCATTGCTGGTTTTTCATAAAGTGGCTACAATACTTGGTTGTCCCGAGGCTTGTTTTAATAAGCCGCCCATCTATCATAATATTGTTCACACTTTGGATAGCTCTCAAGGCATCTGCGCTATTAACATAAGTGACGTAAGCTGACGCGGATGGACCCTATAATGCAAAAATTAGCAATTAAATCATTGATAAACAAAACGTGTATATCCCTTACCTGTATTCCAGCATAAGTTGTGCTCGGATTAATAACTACTTTATGAATTTTCCCATATTTACCAAAATACTCATGTTTTTTCAAAATCTGAGAAATGAATTGATTTAATTTTAATATATTTAATTTTCACTTTGATTTTAAATAATTGAAAGAACGACTTACATCTGCATCAGCAAGTCGGGGTGGTAAACCAACAACAAATACCAAATTCTTTTGAACTACACGAACATTAGCCAGGTGTTTTCGATTTTCTGTTATCTTTTGCTTCCGTTGTTGATCCCTTTGGCGTTTCTGAGACTTGAAAGCGATCATCTACAAAAAAAACTTTTTTATTATAATTTAGCTTTAAAAACATGTAATTCTAACTGACTTCTTCTTGAGTTAATGGTTTGAAGTCCGCGGGGTTTTCCGGATATTCCTTTCGACACGCTGGACACAACTTATTTTCGTCTGTGCGAATTCTGTGCCAGCAGAATCTACAAATCTGTACAAAAATTGAAAAGCAGTTAATGCCGATCTAAATAATTAAACATTTATTGAGCTCACCTGGTAGCCACAAGTGCATGGAAAGAATGTTAAATCATCTACCTCAAATGGTTCCATACACAATGGACACTCAACAACGTCATCATTACTGTTGCTTGGCATACCGTTCATTTTTTTAATATTTTTGATACCGAATATAATTTATGTAAATATTCGTTTATACAGCTAAATTGCCAATCCTATAAATAAATTTTAATAGAAAAACAAAGGCTGTGGAAAAACATACAAACATTTTTATTTCAATATTTATAATCTTGTATATCAAATAGCAAATAAGACGTAAACTTATACATAGATTAAATTATTTTTGTTGGCCTACTTGTCTTAACGCTTCAATGTATAATGTTCCAAAGGACAACAAAAAAGCACCCTTTATATACATACATGCATATAAAAACATTTAAAAACGACCAAATTGAAATTAACAACCAAAAATTCCATTATTTAGTTAAATAATTGAATTCCATACCGCCGGATCAACATGTTGCTATACACAAACATACAGAAACAAACACCTCCACCGTTTTTCCAGCTGTAGAAAGAAGTCGTTCATACAGAACTGAAGTTACCACAAAACACGAATGCTACAATTGCACTGTTTAAAGCACAACAATATATATTCACTATTGTTTTATTGATGATCTTTTCGAGTTATTCCTAGTTTAAATAAATCCGGTGCGTAACAAAATGAAAGAGCCTGATTCTTTTTGTTGGATTCTACCAACTGTGCTATCTCTAAATTGACCCTCCTTGAATTAACATCAGGAAATTTAATCTGGTATTTTTGTTGTGAACACATTCGCAACACGCCAAAGTACAGCTTTCCGTTTACTCATTGCCTATTAAGAGCAAAATAATAAATATAATTTTTCCTAAAAGCAACGGAAAATACTGTCATGGCTCAGTTAATCAAAATTAACAGAATTGTGCACTAAAACTCGAAGAAAGTTCAACGGATACGAGGGGGCAGGGTGGGTAGTTTAAGTAGTAACGGCCGTTGTGGACAAGCGCATGTACTCGTTGATTAACACAATTTGTTATCAAACACTAGCTTTGAAGAGAAATATCGATAACATAAAGATAGAACGGAGATCGAGGGTCATTCATAAAAAAAGATCAGAAAAAGGCGAATGAGTCGGAAATTCTAAAAAGAAAAGATAAAGAGAAGAGAAATAAACTGAGTGAAGAAAAAGAAGCGTCGCCTACTACACCTTTTACATCGCGGGATCTGGTGTTGCAATTCGGCAACTGACAGCTGTATCCCAAAGTTTGACATCTTTCGGCTTATACGTACTCAGAACGTTTTGGCATACGAGAGCTATTTGCGTTGTTTGCAGTAACACAACTCAAAAGTGGAATGAAATCATGAACAGTTGATTAATTTAGCAACAGTGCATTAATGGACTTAATTCAATTTTTACCACCATCAATTTAGAACAAAATTCTCTTGACATGCACTGCATGCCATGCAGCAACAGCGAACGCATGCTATCTCGCTCACTCTTGCAAGCCCATTTTGCACTGGGCTTTTCAGTACAAAACGGAAATACGGATACGATTTTCGACGATTTGGTCAACTAGTGCATATTGACTATATAATTGAGTGTGCCAAATAAAAATGCGATATCTTTGTAACTACAGCTGTAGTTATAGTTTTTCTCCGAATTGCGGGGGCGACATTAATATACCCTTTTACGCTATGGGTACAGCGACTTTAATATACCCCTTTACGCTATGGGTAAAGCGAGTTTAATATACCCTTTTACGCTACGGGTCCAGGTTATAATGAAGAAAGGAAGTCGTCCCTACCAACGTTGAGTATACCGTGTACTAAGTAAAAGTACTTTATAAAGTCAAAAACTCTCAAAGTCGTCATCAACGCATGCTATCTCGCTCAGCGTTTCAGTACAAATCGGAAATAATTATATCTGGTATATATCGATATAAAACAAAAAAATATTGTCAAATATAATTACTTAAAATGATAATTTCGAAGCTATTAATGCTGTATCTTCATTTTTAATATTTCATAGAAATTTCCTTATCGTATGTGGTGATTTTAATTTACCAGATAGTTCATTGTTGCATTCCAATAAGTCTTCCGTTTTGTTGGCCTCCTCGTCGTATCTTTTTGATTTATTTTATCCAAATTTATCCTGTGCACAATTCAAATAATAGATCACTCGATCTTACAGAAGACAAATTTCCGCCGATTGTTAATGCCTATCCATTGATCTTATCTTATTGATATTATTTTCAACATTGACAGGTCACAACTGTATAATTGCACAGACATGGACTATGCTATTAAGGTATAAAAAGACAAATTGTACTGCTGTTGCTCGCTTTTAATCCGTTGCTTGGCGAAAGTTCGCTTTTCAGAGTCCTTAAGCTGATAAACCTGTATGCTCACCAGGGATTACAACCACTCAGATTTTGCGCCGAATCATAAGTTATTTTCGAAGTCGGTTGAAACTTTATGTTTCCCGCTGATTTTGAAGAAATCATTTATAATTCCTTGTTGGAATACCCCTGTTGTTAATACAAAAATAACATAACACAACCCTAATTGTTTAGTACTATATATGTATGTATGACATGAAGTCACATTTATGCACTTATTTTCTTTTATTGGAAATTTGAAACAGTGTACATGTGGTGTCGTGTTGCGAGCCAATAAATATAAAAAGTTTGAATAAACAAATAATTGAAGTGTCTTTAATTGAAATATTCCAATATTATCTATTATCTCATCAACCCAACACGTAGACCTAGAGCTGCTAACTTATAAAATTTTCAATTTTTGACGATCAAGGGATTTGAAAGTGCAAAGCAAACTGACGTAATTTATACTGATTTCAACAAGGGTTTTGAACAGACTCAAATGCATCAAAGGTTGTTTTTATAGGAAATACCCTCACAACTGGTAGCACACCAACAGCGAACGTATGCTATCTCACTCACTTTTAACAGCCCATGTTGCATTGGGCGTCTCACTACAAGATGGACATAAGTATATCTCCGATATTTATAGCCAGATTTCGACAGCTGGTACATATTGGCTACACTATTATGTGTACCAAATATAAAATTTGATATTTTTATTACAACTCTAGTTAGTTTTTTCTAAATTTGAAACAAACTTGACACGCCTAGACAATTGACCGATGTTGACTTCAAATTTTTTTGCTCTAGATCTTATAATCGTTGAGATCTAGTTGTTCATACGGACGCACAGACAGACGGACATGTCTCAATCGACTCGACTATTGATACTTTATGTGGTTGGAAAAAATTGCCATTTGTTTTGACAAAGGAAATTGATCCCGATTTAATAAATCTCATCATGAAACTGTTACGTTCAGACAGTACTGGACAACTTTAGTTTGACTGGCTCTGTCAAATCCAACTAGGGACTGTGCGCTTAAACTCCAGAAAAGTTTAACAAAGATCTTCATGACGACACAATCCGAAAACTGTTAAAAAGGAGGATGTATGTACATGCTCATATTGCACGAAAGAAGCCTCTCATATCCCCAGGTTTTTAGTGACGAAAGTCAAAATTTTGAATTTTTAAAATCAAAAAGACAGAAACTTTAATGTGTATAAAGAACCAGCTGCACTCGCTACTAAAGTCCCCGGATTTAAATCCTAGAACACTTTTGGGATTTTCTGGAGCGTAGGATTCGCCAACAACCCATTATATCAAAGGAAATGTTGAAAAATGTCATCATAAAGAAGTGGATTCAAATTTTAATTTTTCGAATTTAATTTAATTAAAATAAGTCATGTCAGTGCCGAAACGGTTGGCAGAAACAATTCTATAATTAAAAGAAAAGAAAATACAAGAAAAAAGGTAGAGTCCTTCGAACACATTGCTAGTGCGAGTGGTGCTATTTTTATGTTCGGAGCTGTATGTATGTATGAATGTAAGGTTTTTGGACTGTTTACATACAGTCAGCACAACATTTATTCAGACACCCCTGACTTTCCTCTTCTTTTATCAATTGCACAATTCTAAGTATTTGCAACGGTAATCGGTGTTACTTTTTGCGTATTTTGGTGAAGTTACTGCTCCTCATGCTGTATGATCTGTTTTTCCATAGTTTTGATGTTAGTTTTGCTTCAAGATGGACAAATTGAGTTGGAGTCAAGAATTATTAGATTTGCGAAAAACGATATTAAAATTGCATTTAGAAAATAGCAGTATTCGTGAAATTGAAAGGCTTATTGGCAAAGCGCATTCCATCATGCACAGTGTAAAGTGTAAGTTTTAACTCCTCGGGAAGAGCGAAAAGTCGTGTCTAAAGTTAAAAAAGAAGAACCCCATAGATGGGGTTTGCTAGAGAATATAAGAAAACATAAAAATTCCTCCAAAGAAACACTTAGGACGGCTCTGATGACGGAATTGGAACAACAAATGGATGTCAATTTAACCAAGATGTAATTTGGAAAAAAGTATTCGCCTGATTTTTCGTAGAAACAGAAAAGTGTACAAATAATTTTTGTGCGTAATTAAGTGCCTTTTTTGATTTTATTTAAGTTTTCTCTTATGCCAAAAAAGTTTTTTTTTTGTTTTTATGCTTAAAATTAGTTTTAGTAACATATATCTTCATAATGAAATAAATTTTAGTTTTAGCTTATTATTTTTCAAGTAATTGATAAAAGAAGGGGAAACTTAGGGGTGTCCGAATAAATGTTGTGTTTAAATTTAAGTATGTTTTTGAAGTCAAAAATTTACGTTTTTTTATTTGACAATTGAAAAATTTTTGTTCAACAATAATTTCAAAGCAAATTTCTGTCAAGGAGAAGCAAAAAAAATTTAAGTATGTTTTTGGAGTCAAAAATTTACGTTTTTTTATTTGACAATTGACAAATTTTTGTTCAACAATAATTTCAAAGCAAATTTCTGTCAAGGAGAAGCAAAAGAAAGTGTAAGGATTCTGGAGGACTCAAGGTGACGGATTCAAAGAATGGCTTTAATTAATCTATAAATGCCATAATAAAAAGCGGCTCCTCAGAATTTTCATTTTTTTTTGGTTTTGTCGAAGTAAAAAATAAGGGTAATTTGAGAAGAATGTTCGACTATAAAGTTATAAATAAAGCTACATAGTATGTACATGTACATACGTACTTTGCAACGTTGTTTCCAAGACATGTCTGATTTTTTGCTGGCACTGTACAGTGTACACTGTGTAAGCAGATAATAAATAAATACATATGTACATACATTGTATGTATGTATGTACCCATCTGTACAAACCTACATACATGTACATGTATGTATGTATGTGGATGCAAATATGTATGTATGTATAAGAGAAATTTGTGTAACATTTCAAACATTACAAAACTGTTGATGTACATACTTATGTACCTATGCATGTATGTACATATGTATGTATGTATATGTAAATATTACTTTGCTAATGTAATCGAAAATATTAAATATAATTAACATTAATACATATACAAATATATCAATGGAACATCATATGTCGACATATGTACATATATGTATGTAGGTATGCTTAGTTCATACATACAGTACATCTTATAATATGAACTTATTAATGTGTTTTCATATACATACATATGTATACAAGTTAGCTGCACGTAACACAAACATATGTACGCCTGTGTGTAGAAATCTTTTGTTCGCGACAACAGATTTACCATAACTTATTTATAAATTCACAATTAAATACATACATATATTACATTTTTCAAAAATATGCGGAGAGAAACTTTTTTGAACTTGTTCAACCAATGCTATCTGTTTTAAGGACGGTATCAAATACTTAAAAATCGTTTTCAATAAAACTTCTATTCAGGGCTGAAAATAGACTGAAAGCAAACTAATGGTTGTGAGAGAAGGAGGCACATATTGGACACAACACATTCGATAACGAAACGAAATAAAAGTTGTCTACAAGTGTTTCCATTGGCCAAATAGCCATTTCTCATTGGATAATACATACTGGAATTTAATGTGGCTATGAAACAGCAATGCTTACAATGCAAATTAAATACAGTGCGCATTTAGATGAAACATTTTGGATTTCTTAGTGCACAATAGTAATACACACAAGTAATATTCATTTAATCCAAAAATACTTGATATATTTGGTTTTTAATTAATTTTGAATACCTTTTATATTGATTGTTACTTCTTCCCTCATGTGATAACTGTTTTTCTCAATAAAAAAACACAAAATGAAAACTGAATAAAAACAGAAAAATGAATAAAAACAGATGAACTGATTCTTATTTTTTTTAAAACCATAAAATTAGATATTATTTTATTAGGAATAACAGCAAGGATAAACTCACATATTTGCCAAAATAATGGTAAAGTAAATAAATTGTATGGTAAAAACTAATACATACATACATATATGAAGGGATGTATTCAATAAAAGTTCTATGACTTCTTCCCACTTTTCCAACATATGGTGGTGTCTAATATTGTCTATTTTTAAATATAGTTCCCACATCCGAAATGAACGTCGTCATTCTTAAATATAAAAGATTCAGGCCAGGGCTGCTGTGTCTTGACAATTTTCAGATTTCGGTTATGATATGATATTCTCTATTAACGTATGGCCGAACTCTTGGCAGTTAGTGTTCTGCAAGGGATGTTTCCTTTCGTGATTCTTTTGAAAATCGTAGATTGGTTGCACTGTGTTTGCCTTTGGCCTCCGTACATTGAGTAGGAGCTCCTGGAATATATAAAAGTTGACATTAGATGACTTGAAGTACTTTTCGAGCGAAGTACTAATTCTCACTTGAGTTTGGGATTAAACTTTTGTTTCATTTATATTTCCCCTAATAATTAGGGTCATTTAAGTGTTTTTTTACAACTACAACAATAAGCTTTGGCACAAGTAATGTGGAGTTGTCTCCCTACATGTAAAATGGCGTCGGTTTAACTCCAGATGATCTAGTCTGCGTTACTCCTTTATGATAAACTGGCTGATTTGCCAGTAATTGGAATCTAGCCAAATGCTTCAAATGCATTGTGTTGAACAACAACAATAGTATTAATCATTTTTCGGGTATTGCGGTTTTTTTCTCTGCGGAATTAGTTGTTGTAAGCGAGCAGACAGTGGCGGCCCAAATTACTTCTGGATGTGTGAACGGACTTGGCGGAGAAATGCATTGAGTGCTCCTTGGTAAGTTTTTGTTGGATGATGACAGCTAATTCCTTCTTGTTCTTGTAGTGGTCAGTGATACTACTGAAAAAAGTAATGAAGCAAGAAAGTCGTCCCTGCCGACATTGACTGTATCATGTATATGTACTTTCATAAAATCAAAAACTCTTGAAGTCGCTATCAATCTAATACAAAATTCCCTTAACATGCGGCAACAGCGAACACATGCTATCTCACTCACACGTAACAACCAATGTCGCACTTGGCAATTCACGACAAAGTTTGCATAGGTATAGTTCAACATTTATTGTTCGATTTCGACACAAATTTGGTCAACTGTTGCATGTTGGCTGTGTTACCTTTAACACAGCTCTAACTATTCGTTATTTCTAAAAATAAAATTGATCTGCGTAGACACTAGACGGATGTTGACACCAATCTGGTTAGTATTTATACGGTCGGACAAATGCTAAAATGATGTTGTGAAGTCGCGGCGACTTTGATGGCCAGCTTTCTTAAGCTTTGTTATGAGTTTCCATCTCTGGAAACTTAGAATAATAGTTACATAATATCAATTCTTACTTCCATGAAGTCGGTAGTGTTTTTTTGCGCTCTTGTTATTTAATTTGTTTTATTTATTCTGAAGTTCAATATTTCTTTTGTGCTATTAATATTTACAATCGAGTAACCGGAAAAACATATTCGACGATCACAAAATTTTATGTGTTCTTAAGCATTTAATCAAAGCTATTATTAAATTTTATTTTACTCAAGAACAAAAGTTGCAGCTTTGTTGTTGTGTCTGCATACTTTGATTTTGAGTTTCTGATTTCTTTTGCTTACAATCGCGCTCTTTGGTACATAGTATTGTTGTTGCTTGTGTAGTGTTTGTTTTCCCGCTTTTACGTTACTCACGCGTTCGTATCAGATTTTTGTGTTGGTGTGTGTATTTCTTAACTCTTAATTGTTTCTCTACTTTTTCAAGTGCATCATATTGCATCTTTAACCCTTGTGCTACCTTTTGGTTCGTATACGCTTCTTATTGCATTTCCTTTCAATTTGAACTTTATTTTGAAGGCTTTTTATTAAAAATTTAATAATGGTGGTCTGCTCATTTAAACAGTGCCCTTATTCCCTAAATCTCCAGGAAGACTACATCTTATGCTGTATGTGTGACAACGTTATGCACTTTAAATGTGCTGTTCACACGGCCAGAGTCAAGTATAGCATTCGAAATGAGAGGGTTGGAGTTGTGAAGCGTGCCGGAACGTTGAAATGCAAATGCATCCATTTGGGCGGCAGATTAGGGAGGGATTTAGACCTTTGTCGGTTGGTTTTCTAAAGCTTCGAGAAGAGTTTTCGACTCTGGAAACTCAGTTTAATCGTTATAAATTATTAAACGAATCCCTGAAGCGGAATAAGACCATCCCTCGGCATTTCTCCCCCGATCCAGCATCTCTGGCTTTAACGGTTCCGTCTTCAGATAGCGACCCAATAACCTCGAATTCTCAGCACCTGATATCATTTAAGGGTCCAGTAATGGCTGCCGGTGCGGACACTATTGCCATTTCCTCTGGCAATAGCTCTAGCGCCAAAATCTGTGGCTGCTGCGGTTGGTGCTTCGAGTTCGCTTCTAGTTCGCATTCCACCAAAAACGCAAATCTTTTATTCGAGGCTAGATCCCAATACTACATCAGATGATGTCATAGCCCATATCCGGGCATAAATCGTAGCACCTAAAATAGCGGTGGAAAAGTTGAACTTTTCATATTCCCGTCACATTTCGTCTTCGTCTAAACTTAGTGTTCCGCCTAATCTTTTTCACCAAACATGCCATAAAGATTTCTGGCCTGAACACTTAACAGTAATGGAGTACACAGCTAAGAAGAGGAAAAATCGGTTTCCGATTCGCCTACCCTTTGAATCTGGTAGCACATTTATTACTAATTCTTCCCCACTTTCATGTTCGATTAGAATGTTAGAGACTTGAAATCTAAACTTTCTAAACTATAAGTAAATGGTCTATCCTTTGACTTTCATATTCTTGCTTTTACTGCAACGTGGCTAAAGCCAGACATATCCGATGCATCCGGTTTTCCCACAATATTTTCTACTTACAGGTACGATCGAACATTCAGAAATGGAGACGGAGTTTTATTTGCTGTCAACTCAGCCCTTCCCTCTGAATAAGTTCACTTTACAGCAACTGTTGACATTGAATTTGTTAGTGTCAAAATATGTCTAAAATCGTATTCTGCCTATGCAACTTGCTCATACATTCCACCAATATCTGCAATGGCAGTATATACCAGCCATTTAGAAGCAATTCGCTTTGTATCCTTCCATCTTTCCGATGCAGATTTACTAATCGTTCTTGGGGATTTTAATTTGCCTCACATTTCATGGTTTCCATCAGATGAGTCTTCCATGTTGATTCCTTCCTTCCTCCTCACACTGCTTTATTGATAGTCTTCTTTGCCTCATATTTCATGGTTTCCATCAGATGAGTCTTCCATGTTGTTGCCTTCCTTCCTCCTCACACTGCTTTATTGATGGTCTTCTTGACCCAGGTTAACCCCGTGCAAAATATAATCGGAAGTTTACTAGATCTTATATATATGTTAGATTTTCCCGACTGCATTGTTTCGAGAATTAATCCTCTAGTTGTCCCCGAAGTCAATTTTCATCCAACTTTGGACTTAACCATTGACCTTCCTTTTCGATTGCCGATTGCTGGTACCAACTAGAAGCATCGCACTGGTTGCTTTCGTAAAACTAACTTTTTTTAAGCTGAATGAGCTTGCTACTTCCCGGTACAGATTGATCGTGTAAAGATATGGACGTTGCCATATTATTTTTCAATAATACTATGTTTTTACTTTTTGATGTGACTCATGTGTTGTCTGACAAGCCGATATGGTTTTCACGCAAGTTGCCTTATTTAAAGAATGTGAAATCTAGGTTTTATAAGAAGTATAAGAAATCCGATCGAATGTCGGATTTTTCTCTTTCCGTAGTTGCGGGATCAAATTTTTCAGTGCTTAATACACTATGTTATAAGGATTATTTAAGGCGCTGTAAACATCAATTTTCCCGTGATCCTAAGCGATCCTAACGATACTTATGTTTTGAAAATAAAGCAAACGATGATTAGGTCATTGCTGATATGTTTTCTGATTTTTTCAATACAACTTATTCCTCTAAGGAGTATCAAGCTAATTCTTCGTATCTGTATAAATGGAAATACTCTAATTGTATTTCTGATCCTGTAATCGATGAAAGTTCTCTTCTAAGCTTGCTTACTTTAGTAATACCCGTGTACTCACCAGGACCTGATGGGATACTTGGTTGTATACTTAGGTTTTGCACTGAAACTTTGCGTAACCCAATTAAGTTAATTACTTTGTCCGTTTAAACTTCTACGTTTCCACCTATTTGGAGTTTCGTCATTCCTCTCCACAAAAAGGCTCACAAATCCGTAGCTTCAAATTACAGGGGTATTTCCAAATTGTCTGCTAGGTCATTGAGAAAATTATAGCTTTTCAATAGCAACATTTCTGTAGTTCTGCACATTCATCAATGGGTTTCTGAAACGTAGATCTACTAGAACTAACCTTTTAGAGTTTACTGCTTTATTGATCGATGGATTCAGGAATACATCGCAAACTGATGTCATGTTAATGTTAATTATACACTGCATTCGATCGTACCTAATAGGTCCTATTTAAATCGTTACTGTCTAAGACCATCAAAGTGATTTCGTGGGTGCCACAGGGTAGCCATCTTGGACCATTGCTTTTTACCTCTTTATAAATGATCTTCCTTTAGATATAATTCACTCTTGTGTGCTTATGTACGCTGACGATGTCAGCAAAGCCATGAGTGTTCTTGGTTTCGTCAAGCGATGGTCGAAGGAATTCGACAATCCTTACACTACCAAAACCATTTTTTTTCACACCAAATTATAATTGAATGCGTTTGGGCATGGGTCACTTGAGCGTACTGCGCAGAGTACATGTCAACGTCCAGAGATGATGCGTTATCGGGTGTAGTCTCCGATGTGAATGGGAGGTTATGCTCTCCCTTTGATATTTTCAATAAAATTATTACAAGAAGTGTTCTTAAAGAATTATCCGCACAGCAGCTCCATCATCAAATACTGTGGTTGGTGCGTCGAGTTTGCTTCTTATTGGTATTGCAACGATGATGCAAATGCTTGTTTAGCTCATAACACTACTGTGGTAAGATCAGTATTCTAGCACGACTGTGCTGCAGGTTGATGGATTATTGTATAATTCTTAATTTTAATAAGTGAAACGTTCGTAGTCTAATGATACATGTATGTATATGCCTTCGCTGCTTTGGAGTGAGTGTATACTCACACATTTGGTCACTCATTCTTGGAGTGAGCAAATTGCAAGCTCAGCGTTCTCACGGTGGCTTTGCCTGCTCATATTACTTCTGTATATATGTACATACGTAGTATGAAATGTATGCATGCAAATGTATATATGCGTGTACATGCATTCAATCAAACATAAGTATATATTTATGTATAATTAATATTATGCGTGAAACAAAGTGTTACAGGTCGAGCTAAATGTTTATATATTTATGTGTGCGAATATTTTTCAGAGAATAACGTAATATTATCAATATATTATTACCTTTGTCTTTTTCTTTCTTTTATTATTTTTTTCTCTCTTTTAATATTCTTTTTATATATATATAGGTTATTTATTTTTGTTTTGGAAATATGTATGCCTTTATGTATATTTTTCCTCTGTATGTTTTTTTATTAATTAATTGATTTTTTTTTATTTATTTGATGTTGAAGTTATGGTCATAAAATTTTGAATTTGGATTTTATTTCAAAATTTTTAATCTATCTTTATGCATTTTTTGTTTTTAATTTTTGTTATCTGAAATTTAAACATTGGGTCTATCTTCTATTGAATCTACTGTATACTAAAAATTAGATTCTAATTTATTGCCTGTTTCATTCTTCAATAAAACCTAATCTCCTATATTTAATTCGAAGTTTCTTATGTTCCTATCATATTCTTCCATACCTGTTCTATCATAATCCTATCTCTTTTGTAAGCTTGTTCTAAGCTAAATTTTGTTTCCTTAGCATAATCTTCTATATTATATAATGGATTTATCTTTTCTATTATATAGAAATATTTTGGCAAGTTGCTTTGTTTGATATGGACAATAGTTATGTGCCATAGAGGGTGTAGTGTTGAAACAATATACAAAATATTAAAGCCATACATCCCAATATGTTTTATTGACAGATGTATTCATTGAAAGTCCCACACTTCTTTTAACAGTTTGGTGGTGGTGCGCAGTAGACGTAATGTTTTCTATTCTTAAATATTTTCACAGATCGCTTATTATAGAATTTTTGTATTCAGAAAGTATGTCCCTAATGAACGTCTTCATTGGACCGTACTTTAATATAAAAGAATCATATATTGCTTTAGCAATTGTATAAGCGGTTGTAAGGTCACATATCAGGATTATTGCTTATTCGTTACGATTTTCAGACTTAGGTAATGGACCTCTAGGACCACTATTACTCAAAGGTACTTATAAGCGTGATTGTTATGGTTAGAGGAGTTTCTGTGTGTGTGGTGGTTTTTTATTTTTGGCATTTGGGACATCTATGTATGTATTCTTTTATTTGACGTGTCATATTTTTCCAATAGTAGTTTGTTTTTATTTTTATCAGAGTTTTTGTTATGCCATTGTGACCTCCTTGAATTGGATCATCATGATATTTAGACGAAATTGCTTCTTTTTCTTTTTCAATATTTATTATGGTCACCGGGTTGAGCAGCGCTACTCTTAATGATTTCAATAATTTATTGCCTTTTTCTTAAAAGTTTCAATTGAAGTTAATTGGAAGACCTTTTCCCATGGTGCCAACTTGATTTGGCTTATCTTGTGTATATCGGCTTGCATTTCATGCCTTTGAAAGAACTGACATAAGTCAAGAGTTTCATTAGTGTACAGGTCACCAATATCAATTCTTGCAATAACTTTATTCCCATGTTTCAAGTAATATAATGTATTTGTTATGCCATTCATTATTATTTTCTGCTCTGGATTTATTTTGTCTATATTGTTGCCTGGTAGTGACTTTCAGGATTTTATTTTGTTAATCTATTAGCTCGGATATTGTAATCCTAGATAGGGCAATAGCCACGAAATTGTCTTTTCCCTTTAGATACTCGACAGTGACGTCAAGTCAGTGATCAACTGAGGTTGATCATTGAAAATAGATGCGTCACATGGTCTGTGATCTGTTTTAATTGAAAAATGCTTGCCATAATTGTACGGTCGAAAATGAGTAATTGCCAAATGAATAGCTGCCATTTCTTATTCAGTTGTCATTTGGTTGTTTTTACCTTTAGCCAATGATAGGGTAAAATGGTATATTAAAGTCGCTAAAATGTATGTAACAGGCAGAAGGAGAATTTTTCGACACCATAAAGTATATATATTCTTGATCAGTATTAATAGCCGAGTCGATTGAGACATCCGTCCGCATGAACACATCTAACAATAACCTTCTCTCTATCTCACTGCGTTTAGCAGTAGAAAAATTATTTTTTTTCTTTCTTTTGCTGAAATATTTAATTAAAAAAATATTCTTTTTTTCTTCCAGAATACCAAAATGATTGAAATGATTGAAATAAAAACGACAAAAAGAATTAAAGAACTACCTTACTAAAAGAAGAGCTAATGTGTATTTTTCCTTCGAGTCATTTTTGACTTCAAGGCAAGGTTAGAAGATTCGGCAGCTTATGTCGTTAATGATATCAAAGTCATTGACCATTGGGAAAATTTAGATCAGATATCAATTTCGCTGATCGGAATAAGCATTCTTCTGGCAATATTTTTGGTCATTAAAATTTTTTCTATGCAATCTATCTATTATTGTAATTATCTAAGCAGGGCAGATGGGTTAGACAGATCTAATGCAAGAGTTGAAATATAAAGAATGAAAAAAGGGTCAGAATGCATTGTTCCATAAATTTCTACTCTCTAGAATAGAGGTTATATTAGACCAATTAGGTTGAACAAAATATTTTCATGTCTTGACATGATTCTTGTTGCGATCTCTAAACTGAACGGACGTGAGTGCGGAATATTCCAAGTAATAACCAACGGTAGTTATGAATAACCGAAACAAAACAAAAATTAATTGTGTTTGCGGACCACGCGCTATTAAATTTTGGACGGTCCCGCAAATCACTTCTGATTAGGTTGCCATCACCGAATGATATAATTCCACTGCATACTTCTAGGGTGCAACTAAAAATAAAGACGATACAAAGTGTAGCATTTTTGTGGGCTGTGCCCAGCAAGACTACTGCCACCACTTTCTGCCATTATCAGCAATAACGAGGAACTATGCGGCAGTCAAAAAGCCACCTCAGCATCCTGGCAAACGGACATCTGGAAAACAGTTCCAACACTACGAAAAGGAGCCTCCCCCAATTTCGTACGCAAAAAAAGAGAAGGGTCTCTATCGAGCACCTCGGAGTCGTCTATGTTGGTGCAATCTGCATCCGAAGAAGTCGCGCTAGAACCTGGCGAAATCAGCTTCAAGCGCAAAGCCCAACCCAAAAGTCTGAACTCAAACCCGATCAACAACACCAACAGTTTCGCCCTGCTTGCTGAGAAGAGTGGCAATAACAACCATGGAAACGCTCCTGTGTATAAAAAAGTGGCCAAGAATACGCTAAGAGCAAACGGGTGTCTTGGAACGTCAATGGCCTTTGCAAAAGCTGAGTAGAAATTGACTTATTTGTCAAACTCAATCACACAGATATCATGCTCGTTTTGGGAAACACACCTAACCGATAGATCCATTTTCAAAATCCAGGGATGCGACTTGTTCCAGGCGAATCACCCGAGCGGTAACGCCCGAGAGAGTGCATACATCCTCATAAAATCCTCAATTAAATACAACGAGAATGCTCCGCAAACGACCTGGATATGTTTCCTCATCGCAGGTGACTTCAACGCCAAACTTATTTGGTGGGATCAAGACTTAACAACCCCAAGGGAATTGCCCTTAGAGTCTGCGTCAACACACTGAACCTGAAAGTCGGCTCAACTTGACACCCTACTTACTGGCCAAATTACCCATACAAGCCTTCCGACGTCTTAGATGTCGCCATCATCAGAGGTATAAATCACCGCAGAGTCGTAGTGGCTAATCAACCAGTCCTGATGTCTGACCACAGTGCGATCAAAATCTGTGTAGACGCCCCCACTGAAGTCAAGACACGTTACTCAGAGGAAATTCCAATGTCGAGTTGTTCCAATCCATCCTGGAAGATGCAGCCGACCCATTAGTCTGCTTCAACTCTGGTCACGGCATTGACGAAACGGTCGAGAGATTGACCCTCAACATCTGTGAAGCTGCTACTATGTGCACACCACCGGCACGCCCCAGGCAACCCAGTTGCAACCAGAGGGACAAGTTCGCTTGGTCCATTGAGATCACCGACGCAATAAGGGACAAGCGCAGGCTTCGCAGGGTGTGGAAACTCAGTCGTAAACCCCTAGACAAAAGAGCTCTCAACAGAGCCACCAAGCATTCGAAGACTAGCGTCTTCTTCGAATAAAGAAATGCAGCTACCGTTGAATACCTAGAACTAGCAACCCCGAGAAAAACCTCTGGAAAGCCACGATATACCTCAAAAGTACCAATGGAGCATGGTGCAGATCTACAGATGACATGGCAGAAGAGTTCGCCACTTATGTGGCCAAAACCTTCTCTCCATTCAACATGTGCACCCAAGTCGAGCGAGATGCCACCACGGACTTCCTGGAATCTCTATGTCAAATGGCCCTCCCCATCAGCAGAGTTACTCCGGAGATAGTAAAAACTGAAATCGACAGGCTAAAAAAAAAAAAAACCCAGGATACGACGGCGTTGAAGCGGTCACCTTGAAACTCCTGCCTCTACGAGCAATTCAACATCTTGCGTGCCTATTTAATGGTATATTCGATCTTAGTCATTTGTAACGTAATGATACCAAAACCCGCATCATACGGTCCGTTCAGACTAATAAAGTTCACTGCCATTATTAATAACATTTTAGAGTGCAGCAGCCGGTTTTTTAAGTGAAAAATATTTCACCTTTACCCCTTGTGCAACTTTTTGGTTCGTATACGTTTTCAATGCTTTTTATCTCAATTCGCCCTTCGTTTTATATGCGCAGTACGTTTAAGTGGCCCATGCGACACCAGGACAATGCCTGTTACGCGCGAACCGTAGCAGACAGCATGCAAAAACGAAGTCGCGTGGACAACAGACGACAATTAGAACATACATAAAGTTAAAACTAAAATTAAAACTAAATACGAGCTAGATAGCTAAGGATAGAAGTTTTTGAAGTAGGAATAGAGGACTCTGATCCGATTAAGTGATAAAGGCGATTATAATCGGAACAAAGGACACGGAAAGGTTCATGTAAAGTATAGTTTGAAATGCAACTTGTTAAAGTTAAAGGGACATAATTACTAATTACTAGTTACTCTACAAGCTACAGATAGATTGACCTGTTTTTATAAATTAGGAGACTCTATTTGCCCATTAAGAAGCTTGTGTATAAACAAAGTTCCAAGCATTACTCTACGATTTAGTAAAGAAGGAAGATTGATTAGAAGAAGTCTACTAGAATACGATGGCAAGTTAACATTGCAATCCTAGTTTAAACCACGAAGAGCAAAAATCAAAAATTGCTTTTGAACGGATTCAATTCTAATTTGGTGTGATTTATATTGAGGTGACCAAACGCATGATCCGTACTCCAGAATAAGACGGACAAGTGAAATAAAAAGGGTTTTGGTTGTGTAAGGATCGTCGAATTCCTTCGACCATCGCTTGCCGAAACCAAGAACACTCATAGTTTTGCTGACTAAGGTAGAAATATGACGAGTGAAACTTAATTTAAGGTCCATGAGTACACCCAATTCACTCATCTCATTTAAACGTTCAAGTGGAGTATTATTAAGGTAATAAGTTTCTAGGTGAAAGGAAGATCTACAAATCGACATGACATTACACTTCGAAATATTTAGGTTTAATAAGTTAATTTCACACCAAGTCTGGAGGTTATTAAGATCGGCTTGAAGCAGACTCGGGGAACCTGAATCTTTGAAAATTTCGCTCAGCTTGTACAAAAGCAGTGTATGATTAACAGAATCAAAGGCCTTACTGATCGATCGATAAAGAAGTGAACTCTAACATGTTAGTGGTAGTAGATCTGCGTTTCATGAACCCATGTTGGGTAGATGAAAGTACAGAACTACAGAAATGTTGCAATTGAGAAGTTATAATTTTCTCAAAGGCCTTCGGTATAGCGGACAATTTAGAAACACCCCATAACCCAATTTAGACACATCACATAAAGTGTCAGCGCAAAAACTGAGTACACAACCAGGTATCCCATCTGGTCCTGGTGAGTGCTCAGGTTTTACTGAAGTAAGCACGCTTAGGAGCGAACTTTCATCGATCACAGGATTAAAGATACAATTAGACGAAGAGTTAGCGTGATACTCCTTGGAGGAATAAGTTGTATTGAAAAAATCAGAAAACATATCGGCAATGGTCTGATCATCGTTAGCTTTTTTATTTTCAAAACATAAGTAAGAAGGATGCACTGATGCCTTGCGTTTGGCGTTGACAAAGTTATAAAACCGCTAAGGATCACGGGAAAACTGATGTTTACAGCGCCATAAGTAATCCTTATAACATTGTGTATTAAGCACTGAAAAATTTGATCGAGCAACTATTTCCTCCTGCAATATCTTTAGCGCCAAAATCTGTGGCTGCTGAGGTTGGTGCTTCGAGTTCGCTTCTAGTTCGCATTCCACCAAAAACGCAAATCTTTTATTCGAGGCTAGATCCCAATACTACATCAGATGATGTCATAGCCCATATCCGGGCATAAATCGTAGCGCCTAAAGTAGCGGTGGAAAAGTTGAACTTTTCATATTCCCGTGACATTTCGTCTTTAAACTTAGTGTTCCGCCTAATCTTTTTGACCAAACATGCCATAAAGATTTCTGGCCTGAACACTTAACAGTAATGGAGTACACAGCTAAGAAGAGGAAAAATCGGTTTCCGATTCGCCTACCCTTTGTATCTGGTAGCACATTTATTACTAGTTCTTCCCCACTATCATGTTCGTCAGTACCTACTGGCTGGCCAAAAAACCAATTTCTAAACTTTCTAAACTCTAAGTAAATGGTCTATCCTTTGACTTTCATATTCTTGCTTTTACTGAAACGTGGCTAAAGCCAGACATATCCGATGCATCCGTTTTTCCCACAATATTTTCTACTTACAGATATGATCGAACATTCAGAAATGGAGACGGAGTTTTATCTACTGTCAACTCAGCCCTTCCCTCTGAATAAGTTCACTTTACAGCAACTGTTGACATTGAATTTGTTAGTGTCAAAATATGTCTAAAATCGTATTCTGCCTATGCAACTTGCTCATACATTCCACCAATATCTGCAATGGCAGTATATACCAGCCATTTAGAAGCAATTCGCTTTGTATCCTTCCATCTTTCCGATGCAGATTTACTAATCGTTCTTGGGGATTTTAATTTGCCTCACATTTCATGGTTTCCATCAGATGAGTCTTCCATGTTGATTCCTTCCTTCCTCCTCACACTGCTTTATTGATAGTCTTCTTTGCCTCATATTTCATGGTTTCCATCAGATGAGTCTTCCATGTTGTTGCCTTCCTTCCTCCTCACACTGCTTTATTGATGGTCTTCTTGACCCAGGTTAACCCCGTGCAAAATATAATCGGAAGTTTACTAGATCTTATATATATGTTAGATTTTCCCGACTGCATTGTTTCGAGAATTAATCCTCTAGTTGTCCCCGAAGTCAATTTTCATCCAACTTTGGACTTAACCATTGACCTTCCTTTTCGATTGCCGATTGCTGGTACCAACTAGAAGCATCGCACTGGTTGCTTTCGTAGAACTAATTTTTTCAAAGTGAATGAGCTTATTCTTGCTACAGATTGGTCTTATCTGTACTTCTGTAAAGATAGTCAGTCTGCAATTATAATTAAATGAGTTCACTTGTGTGCCTTTTTTAAACCAACTAACTTTCATTGTCTTTCTACATTCGCCCATCTTAGATATTTGTTTTCAGGATAAGAAAACGCTCTTAGCCCCAACATTTTGGCGCCCAACGTGGGGCTTCAGTGTGAAATTCTGAAAGGTTTTTGGAAAATCGGAAGATTTCGATTTCATTGGCATATAAATAAGAGTTCATACGGCACAGGAAAATCATTGGACTTTATTGGCAGTGTAATATGCACTTTAATTAAATTGTAAAGAAAGGTTTGATTTTAGTGCCAGAGCTTCTGCTCATGTTGGCTGTGCATTTAAATTTGATTTAATTCCTTTCTATTTTGTTCGGCTTAAGTCTTATACATAGTGATCTTATAGCTACATATATATTATGTGTACATATGTGTGCAGAAGGCATGCATATGTTATGTATGTATGGTTTGACCACTTGAGGTTCAAAGTGCACGCTCAGCATTTCCCATACTCAACGATGCTTATGCGTTGGAATGTTTATGTATTTATATGTGGTCTTTTAAAGTATTTTGGGTATTTGTATATTTGTATTTAATATGACAAATTGTTTCAATGTATGTATAAACTGAACGTAATACCCTTAAATTGGTAGGGTGGATATGCCACACCTCCCTTTTTTAAGGAATTACGTAATACATGTAGTCATTTGGAATAAGTGTTAATATAATGTATTTTATAAGTGTACTTAAAATGTATTAAAAATGTGTTCGATTTTTGCAAAATAGTTGTGTTTATTGAGGAATTTCGTTTTTAATATTTGAAGTTACGTTATATATCATTTTCACTTTTTCAGAAGAACTACAATTTTCATCATTATATATATGTATATTTTTTTTCGAAGGGTTATTTTTTCTCTTTTTTTTTTCCTTTCTTACATGAAACGTTTGGTATATATTTATATATTTCTAACCTATCCTTATTTACTTTTTCTTACATATTTTTACTATCTGTAATAAAAATGTTATCATTATCCTCTATTTTCTCTACTGTGTTTGGTCTTAAAAATACTGGGTCTAATTTAAGCCCTGCTTCGTTTCTTATTAGTTTGGTTCAAAATTCTTAGTATTCTTGTCATATAATAATTTCCTATAAGCCTTGGCTTTTTCTAATATAATTCGAACTCTTTTGTATACTATTTCTAATCTAAACTTTATTTCCTTAGAATACTCATCTAAATTGTAAATAAGGATCTATTTTGTCAATTTTTCTAAAATCTATGAACTGTTTTGGTAATCTGCCAAATATGAGTTCATATGGACAATACTCATGGGTTGCTGATGATGTCGTGTTGAAGCAATACGTAAAATATTGAATCCAAACATTCCAATCGGTTTTGTCTGCAGATATATTTGAACGAATGTTTTTATTTAATGTTCGATGACTTCCTTCGAAGATTCTTGATCTTCATGTACTAAACCAGATAATCGTTTATTATCTGGTTTTTATACTCCGTTCCCATGTCCGAAATGAACGTCTTCATTGAACCTTACTTGAGTATGAAGTTTTCAAAGACTTTTGCTTGTGATTGAATTAGCTACTTAATATTTTGTTAGATCATATATTAATGTGACTATGTATTCATTGCCATGTTCCGATTTTGGTAGTGGAACAACTGTATCCACTATCACTATGTCGAAAGCGTTTATTGGTGTTTTTGTAAAAGTCATAGGAGTTTCTGTGTGCGTCGTTGTTTTTGACATCTGGCATTTCTATCTATTGAAACTGATTCGAAGACCTTTTCGCTCGGTGCCACTTTAGTTGTCTGATTTTTAATAAACCGGCCTCTTTTTCGAGCCTTTGGAAGAACTGACCTAAGTCGAGAATTCCATTAGTATATAAATCACTAACTTCAATTCTTGGGACAACTTTATTTTCATGTTTAAATAGGCATTTTATTTTCCGTACTTAATCATTTGTAATGACTTCATGTACGTTGGACTTGAATACATTTTGATGACTTCGCCTTAGCAAAAGTTCATTATTTTCAAATGTACAGATTTATTCTTGTCTACTTTGTCACCTGGTAGTGACGTTTTTTTTTAATGTCTTTGAGTTCTGTTATAGTAATACGCGAAAGTGCGGCTGGAACGAAATTATCATTTCCCTTTAGGTATTCTACTGTGAAATCGTATTTATCAAGTTCTATCCGCATGTGAGTTAATTCGGAACTCGGATTAGTCATAGAAAAAATGGTCTGTGATCCGTTTTTATTGTAAAATATTTCCCATAAATATATATGGTCTGAAGTGGGTAATTGCCCAATGTGCTTTTATTGCTTTCCCCTTTTGTAAATGAACGAGATGCATAAGCTATGGGGAGTGGAATTTCATTATGGTTCTGAGTTAGAACCGCTCCAGCTTGTTTACTAGCATCTGGTATTGTGAAAGTGTCGTAAGCTTTTCTTTTTGGAATGCGTTTTGGCATTTATTTTTCCATTAAAAAGGAACTTTTTTTTTACATATTTTAGTTATGAGCCGTGAATAATCAGCGAAATTTTTTATAAATCCACGGTAGGAGTTGCAAAATGCTCTGTCCGCATCATGAGGAACAGGGTAATTTTTGATGACGTCAATTTTCTTGTCATCCGGCAGTACTCCTTTGTTAGTGTATTTGTGACCTAGGAATGTCAATTCGTGTATGAAAAATGAATATTTTTTACTGGGTGAAACTTTAGGTCCTACATACGTTAAAAACATCAGTTACGTTTTTAATCATGTGTATTTCGGAACATCCTTAAATCCATTAAATTATTAATGTTGATATGGCGATAGTCAATTACTAATCGCCATTTCTTTTCTTCAAAATTATGTAATGCTTTCTTTGGGACTAGCAAGAGTGATGTATTGTAATCGGGTACAAACGGTTATACAATTTTATCATTTATTAATTTTTCTACTTGTTTTCGAATTTCTTCTACGTGGCCATGCGGGCTTTTGTAGTTTTTTATGTAAATTGGTTCATTGTCTTTCAGTCTCAATGCTTGCTTATAAATGTTCTTTGTTGTAATTGGTTCGGTCTGTAGTCCGAATACATCACTATATCTGGTGCATAATTCTGTTAGTTGATTTTTAAATTGTATTGGAAAGTTTTTATTTAAATGTGACAAAACTTCTTCATTTCTATTATATTGAGTGTTTTGAACTATGCACTTTGTAGTTCGAAAATGATTCATATTTGATATTATTTATATTTACTAATAAATCGGAATTGGTTGTATTTAACAATCGGCTTCTTAATCGATTCTGGCCCCGTCTTCCTTTACGGTTATTGTTATTTTTGTTGTTGTTGTGGTTGAAATTTCTGCCACGACTATAACCTCGGCCTCCTCTATTATTGTGATTTACGATAATACAGGACTGTGTTACCTTGACCTGTTATCTCCATAGAACTGTTAACAAATGATTTCATGTCATCATTCATGTTTGTGAACGTGCCTGGTTGCATGATAAGTTTTACCTTATCAATGGAACAATTTTGTGTCATGGCTTTTACAGCTGTTGTAGTGCTGAATTTATTGGCTAGTGCTTGGCTTAAACCTTCACTGATATAGGCACCTTCAAGGGCCTTCGCCAGTTTTTCCACTTCTTGAGTGTATTGGTTAGCCGTTTTATTTCTTTGCTGCAGATTAAGAAGCTTAGTAGATATTACTTCTACTGATTCTCCTTTCACTGCTCTTGATAACTGAGTAATGATTTCAGCTAAGTTTTGTTTTAATAAGGCTTATGGCCGTTAGCTCATGTGCACCGTGTAAAGATTTTCTGGCTTGCCATCAAACTCTGGTATCAGAGATATGGTGACTCTGATAAATTTTTGGAGTTAAAACTTGATGTTCAATTTATTCTTCTCTTCTTTGATTAAATATTAAAGAATATTATACATGCCAATAATCTGATTGCTTTTTGTAATATCGCTGTACTTCTGCCGTTAGCTTCAGACGCTTCCAACCGATTAATTCCCGCGCAGCTATCGATTTCAGTGTTGCTTTTCGCCGTTTCCCGCTTGTAGAGTTGCCACATCTACCCCCTTTCCAGTGACCATATTTTCTTTTTTCCTCTCCTCTCATATGTCCTGACAGCTCTAGTAGGCAGAGGCGGATGGGAAACATCTGATGGCAAGTCTTCCTTAACGACAAATGCAGGTTTTAGGCGGACGGGATACTGAAACACTGCTGCCGTTTATTTTTATGTTGAACACACGGTCTGTTGGTCGTCCTAACACCTCATATGGGCTTGTGTAGGGGGGTTCCAGTGGTTGGCGCACAGCATCGGTTCTCAACATCACGTGGGAACAGTCATGTAAAATCTTTAAGGCGAACATGCTGTCTTTAATGCGATGAGCAGTAGGAGCAGGATGAACCAGTCGCATGTGTTCCCGGAACTTCTCTATGAAAGGTGCTGGATGCATGGGTTTGTCCAAATCTTCATAAAATTCGTTTGGAAGACGGATCGAGTTTCCATAAAGCATCTCTGCTGCCGAAGCATTTATATCTTCCTTAAAACTGGTTCTGAGCCCCAGCATGACTGTCGGAAGCAGATCGATCCAATGAGATTTGGGACTACACATTAGAGCCACTTTAAACGAACGGTGCCAACGTTCAACCATTTGATTGAGGATGATATGCTGTCGTGTGGATGTGTTTTCCGCCAACCAAATTGATAAGCGCGTGGAACAATGCTAATTCAAATTGGGTTCCTTGATCCGTTGTGATGGTTTTTGGACACCCAAAACGGGTCACCCAATGAGACCCAAATGACCGAAGGCATGATTACCAGATCCAAATGTACGTGCTCGAATCGACCATCAGGCATCTCGATTTTCTTAGGCATCAGCACGTTGTGTTTGTGAATTTTGGCTTGTTGGCATGGTAAGCAAGTTCGAACCCATGCGACGACATCTTTCCTGATCGACGGCCAAACATACTTCCTTCGTAGTTGTTGAAGAGTCGCTCGGATACCAGCATGTGACAAGCCATGTATAAATGCGAAGATGGCGTGTCGAAGTGACCGGGGTATATATGGTCTTACTGCTCCCGTTGAGACATCACAATAAACCTTAACATCACCGTCTACTTGGATAGATTTTAACCGAAGCGATGAGCTATTCTGCGGAATCTCACCAAGTTCCCAATCCTCTTTTTGGGCAGATTCAAGTTGATCCAGGGTAATTGCGGTTGGCATCGAAATTGCATTTAGGCGTGACAAGGCGTCAGCTACTAAATTATCAGCGCCTGCAACGTGTAAAATGCTGGTTGTATATTGTGATATGTAATCCAAGTGTCGTAGTTGACGTGGGGATGCTTTTTCTGGCCTTTGAGAGAAAGCATATGTTAAAGGCTTGTGATCCTTTTTGATAACGAAAATGCGTGCCTTTTTGATAACGAAAATGCGCCTCCGGTGCGGGATGGGCCAACCACACAGCTTCCATAACACTTCGATCGCACTGTTCGAAGGCGTTGATAGTTGTCGACGACCACTCAACTTTCCTTTTGTCATTCTTTTTCATCCCACGCGTCAATTCATTAAGTGGTGCTTGGATTTCTGAAGCCCGAGGAATGCAGCGTCGATAGTAATTGATTATGCCCAAGAAACGGCCAAGTTCGCAGATTGTTTCGGGTTGCTTGAAGTTGCGTATAGCGGAAATGCGGTCTTCTGGTGGTCGGATCCCTCGGTTGTTAACGACATAGCTTAAGAATTGCACCTCAGATTTTCCAATCTGACTCTTGTAATTCGGAGGCCATGTTCTTTGAGCTTCTCGAGAACAATTCGAAGATGTTTTTCATGCTCATCCGGGGAGGAAGACATGATTAATATGTCGTCGATATTGCAATAAACAAAATCAATTCCTCTAAATATGCAGTCCATAAACCGTTAAAAAGTTTGGGTGGCGTTTTTCAGTCCGAATGGCATAAATAAAAACTCAATTAACCCAAACGGTGTACAGACGGCGGTCTTTTGTATATCTTCCTCCGCCATGGGAACGATCAGGTACCGTGATCCCATTTAGTTTGCGATAGTCACCGCAAGCGCGCCAGCCTCCAGAACTTTTGGCTACCATATGTAACGGACTGGCCCAAGGGCTTTTTGAAAAACGACATATGCCTTGGTCAATTAAAAAATTGATCTCTTCCTTAGCCACCGCCAATTTGGTTCCACTCAGTCGACGTGGGCGATCACCAATAGGGTTTCCTGAAGTCTCAATGTGATGAACTACAAAAGATGTGTTCCTGTCGTCTTTATGCTTGGTGTGCGCCATTGTCAATTCCATGTACTGTTTTAAAATACCACGGAAATCATGATTTTCGTCTACGGTGGAGACTGAAAAATTAGTCGCAACCAGCGTGCTACAGCGTGTGGACATGTTAGTAGTAGCATCAATCAAACGTTTTGCTTTAAGATCAATAAGGATGTTGAAGTGGGTAAGGAAATCGAATCCCATAATTGCGCTTTGGACATCTGCAACGATGAATGGCCATATAAAGGATCGACGTAGCCCCAAGTCAATCAAGATAAGCGTCCCAAATGTTTGAATTAGCGTCTGGTTTGCTGCAAAGAGTTGAAGGTCGTTGGCTGTTAACTTTGATTTTATAAAAGCGCATGGGATGACTGATACTACAGATCCTGAATCGATGTTGGCTCTTGCGTCTTGAATGTGTAGGCGGTTCTCATGCAATCTGGGTTTATCACTGAACGTTGTAAAATTTGTTAATTTGCTGATAGTCGATTGGTCCCTGCTCGTCAGCTTCGGTTTCAGCCGATTTAGTTTAACAGATGAGATTTTGGACAGCCGGGACTGCATTTTTTAGCCGAGCTGCCAAACTTCTTATGGAAAAAGCAAATCCGTCCATTACTCGTTTCAAAATTGTCCTTATTGCGCTCAGGAGTGCTAGCACGTAAGCGTGGGACTTTTGTTGGGTCCTTAAGACGAGTTACGTCGAGTTGTAATTTACGCACTGCTTCAGTAAGCTCCTGTATTGCAGTTTTCACATTATTATTCTTTGTATGTGTATGCGATAGGGCTTCCACTGAATTGTCATTTAATACTGGGTTATTAGCATGTGTTAGCATATAAATTGAGTTTGCTCGTTCGGCCTCCAACATTTTATCGGCCACTTCGGCCAGACTGCTAAGATCATTTTCTTTCCAAACTGATAACAGCGGTCGTATAGTCGGAGACATTTGGTTCATGAACAAGGTACGGATAATCGAATCATTACCCCGTCCGGGGGCCAAACGCCGCATATGGGTTAAGATGTCACTCGGTTTCATACCCATAGTTTCTCCTCCATGTAGAAGTCGCCGCACTTTGCTCTCGGCGGATTCGGAGTATTTGTTAAGAAGTCGTGTCTTCAACTCACCATAGCGGTTGCTGGATGGTGGCATCGAAACTAGATCCTCAATCTCCAATATGACGTCGCTGTGCAATTGAATTGCTACTATGTAAAACCGATCGATATCGTCAGTCACATTGCTCAGGCGGAAAGAGCGTTCCAATTGGGCAAACCATAACTGAGGGTTGTTTTTGTCGAATTTAGGCACATGAACACGTGACAGATTCGGCTTTGTCAGTGGTTCCAATGGTCCCGTGCCGAGCTGTTGCGCTTGAAAAGCTACCGGTTCCATGGCGATATCGCTGCTGTCATGGAATTCCTCTGCCTCGTCTTTCTTTCCTGACGAACTAAGCGTGTAGTATGGCATCACAAATTCTTAGAATTTTGTTTGTGATTAGCAAATTTGGCTAGTTGATTATTAATTCTTTACAATGAGTTCAGAACTTAGGGGTCACCACTTTGGAGTTAAAACTAGATGTTCAATTTATTCTTCTCTTCTTTGATTAAATATTAAAAAATATTATACATGCCAATAATCTGATTGTTTTTTGTAATATCGCTGTACTTCTGCCGTTAGCTTCAGACGCTTCCAACCGATTAATTCCCGCGCAGCTATCGATTTCATTTTCGCTTTTTTGCCGTTTCCCGCTTGTAGAGTTGCCCTGGAACCGCCAAAAATTCTACTACTGGTTGTGCCATTTCTGTGTTTTTATTTATCTGGTGCGTTATATCGATTAATTCGCTTGTTGTTTCTTTCAGTGTTTCTAAGTATATCACTGTCAGATTCAGCGTCATTCGATTGTATAAATTCGTTTAACCCTTTTAATTGACTGCGATTAAAGTACGCCAATTGGTTTAGACTTCCTGGTACATTTATTTGAATGTGTCGCCTATTAGTGACAGAACTCAATCTCGTGTTTTGAAACCCTTAAACATTTTTCCTTGTGATCACGTGTTAGTCTTTCTTCGTACTTATTTACTTTTTTTTTTTTTTGCGCTTTATTGAATTTGCAATCTGTCCCAGAAGGACAATGAGCAAATGGTTTAAAATATTGACGGTGAGAACTTATTTACTGTGGTTACTTTATTATTTTATTTCCTTAAAACTTTATCTATATGGTGTTAATGCATTAATGCGATTTATCAAATTTATTACGAAACGCGTCTATAAGTCTCGCAATTTCGTTTTTTTCCATTTTATAATGGAAATTTAATTTTGTGAACGAATACCATTGCTCTTTCTGCTTTATCGCAGTGTATCAATGGACTGATATACAGATATGTATATATTCGCTACGCGAATGCAAGAGCCTGATTGAATTAATGCGAAAATCGGGTAAGTTATTATAAGTGCGAGTTATTTTTTCCTCATTCAAGTATTATATTTTATCTAAATTGTTTGCTCTGCTTATATGTATATCTTTTCTTTAGTATGTGCTTAACATAAAGTGTTAGCAAAATTTTAAAAGTAATACTATTGTAATAATTAGTAAGAGGATATACAACGATTTTATGTCGTCTGTGTGATCGACTATCTTGACGTTGTTCACAACGTCGGCAGTATTTTCTTTTGCCTCGCTAAAACATCCCATTATGTAATTAAATTGTGTTCTTTTACTGCAAATTTTTCGTTTTTTTATTTAACCTTTATGAATGAAAAGAAGTTTTTTTTATAAGTAAAAGCATATTAAATATTAGTTTTTCGCAAGTTGCACTTTCGTGCTTCAACTTGCTGGTAGTTCTAATTCTAAGGCACGTTAAGGCTTGCGCATTTCTGCGGCCCCCTTGCGTTTTTTCGCTCTTTGACGAAGTTCAATTTTTATTTCGTTGATACGCTCTGTGTAGCGTTGTCGGTCTTCTGGCGTCTTTGATGTGGCCAGGAAATCTACTTGCAGTAGCTTCTGCTGGAGTAGTTTGCGTACCTGGCCTCGTCGTTTCGTCTGCTTCACTTGCTTTTTTTCAGACGAGCCCTGTAATCAGCTATTGTGAGTGGGCATGGTCCATCGTTTAGAAACACCTCCAGGTGCTCCTAAATGGTAGGTGCATCCCTTTGCTCAAGAGGAGCAGTCTCAGGGTAGTCGTCACTCATCCGTTTATTTTATTTACCTCGTTCGTTATTAGAATTAACCAGACAAATCACTCCACGGACTAAGAACTTCTGGTGACCACCGACAAAGTATGACCCACTATTGGATTCTGACAGGTGAAGCGAACGTATTAGTTCAATTTGTGTGTCCTCGATTGTGATGCTAGGAACTCAAGGCATGTACAATTTTAAGGTTTTATAGAATTTATTTTTCTTTTATTTTTTTTTTTAGCACAATCCTTTTGGCAGTTGTCACGGTCGGTAAAAAAAGGTTTGATTTTAGTGCCAGAGCATCTGCTCATGTTGGTAGTGCATTTGAATCTGATTTTATTCATTTCTATTTTGTTCGGCTTAAGTCGTATACATAGTGATCTTATATCTACATATATATTATGTGTACATATGTGTACAGAAGGCATGCATATGTTATGTATGTATGATTTGACTACTTGAGGTGCAAAGTGCACGCTCAGCATTTCCCATACTCAGCGATCGGCTTGTGGTATTACTTATGCGTTGGAATGTTTATGTATTTCTATGTAATCTTTTAAAGTAGTTTGAGTATTTGTATATTTGTATTTATTATTACAAAGTGTTACAATGTATTAACTGAATGTTATACCATACGTAGATAAGAGTTCATACGATACTGGAAAATTATTGGACTTCATTGTCACATTCGATAAAGGAGTTCTCTGCTCTTCATTGACATATGTATGTATGTATGTATGTATGTAAGGTGGCAAGGTGAAACAGAATGAGTCCGGCAACGAGGTGGCAACGACAGAGGAAGAAGAAGCGGAGTGTCAGTGGGTCGCGCGTCAGAGATAGAGAGACAAAAAGTTGAAAGCAGTCGTCTTTTGTTAAGTTGGAATATTTTTGGTAGAAACCCATATATTTTATATTATATTATAATAAATAAACTCTTACTTGTATTTATACATATATCAACATAAGAGGTTTTTGGATTACCTATATTCACTAAACTTCATTGGCAACTACATGATTATTTATTGGCATATTAAACTGGATAAGCTCGACTCAGCAAGTGCTGGTGAGCAGAAAAAACCTCGGGCATCTGAAGCAAGAATATTTGCAGCTGCAAAGCCTGGTATTAGAAGTGCGGTAATTTCTACATCTAATTTATATTATATTCGTCGCAAATACTGTACCAACACAATTAAACGCGTGGTATATTGGAAGACTATTAAAGTTCACTGCTGTTATTCATGACATTTTAGAGTGCTGTCAGATCAACAGTTGAAGAAAAGTTCTAGTATGTTGAAGGTGACACAATCCACAGATTCACACGGTCTAGTGTCCAGATTGTCTGCCTCAGAACTGCACCTTGAGTTATTGAAGGACTATTTTATACAGTTCGGTCCATCCCATCCATCAAGCCTAACAAGGCTAAAATCAAATTTATTACGAAACGCGTCTATAAGTCTTGCAATTTCGTTTCATTCCATTTTATAATGGAAATTTAATTTTGTAAACGAATACCATTGCTCTTTCTGCTTTATCGCAGTGTATCAATGGACTGATATACAGATATGTATATATTCGCTACGCGAATGCAAGAGCCTGATTGAATTAATGCGAAAATCGGGTAAGTTATTATAAGTGCGAGTTATTTTTTCCTCATTCAAGTATTATATTTTATCTAAATTGTTTGCTCTGCTTATATGTATATCTTTTCTTTAGTATGTGCTTAACATAAAGTGTTAGCAAAATTTTAAAAGTAATACTATTGTAATAATTAGTAAGAGGATATACAACGATTTTATGTCGTCTGTGTGATCGACTATCTTGACGTTGTTCACAACGTCGGCAGTATTTTCTTTTGCCTCGCTAAAACATCCCATTATGTAATTAAATTGTGTTCTTTTACTGCAAATTTTTCGTTTTTTTATTTAACCTTTATGAATGAAAAGAAGTTTTTTTTATAAGTAAAAGCATATTAAATATTAGTTTTTCGCAAGTTGCACTTTCGTGCTTCAACTTGCTGGTAGTTCTAATTCTAAGGCACGTTAAGGCTTGCGCATTTCTGCGGCCCCCTGTCGTTTTTTCGCTCTTTGACGAAGTTCAATTTTTATTTCGTTGATACGCTCTGTGTAGCGTTGTCGGTCTTCTGGCGTCTTTGATGTGGCCAGGAAATCTACTTGCATTAGCTTCCGCTGGAGTAGTTTGCGTACCTGGCCTCGTCGTTTCGTCTGCTTCACTTGTTTTTTTTCTGACGAGCCCTGTAATCAGCTATTGTGAGTGGGCATGGTCCATCGTTTAGAAACACCTCCAGGTACTCCTAAATGGTAGGTGCATCCCTTTGCTCAAGAGGAGCAGTCTCAGGGTAGTCGTCACTCATCCGTTTATTTTATTAACCTCGTTCGTTATTAGAATTAACCAGACAAATCACTCCACGGACTAAGAACTTCTGGTGACCACCGACAAAGTGTCACCCGCTATTGGATTCTGACAGGTGAAGCGAACGTATTAGTTCAATTTGTGTGTCCTCGATTGTGATGCTAGGAACTCAAGGCATGTACAATTTTAAGGTTTTATAGAATTTATTTTTATTTTATTTTTTTTTTTTAGCACAATCCTTTTGGCAGTTGTCACGGTCGGTAAAGAAAGGTTTGATTTTAGTGCCAGAGCATCTGCTCATGTTGGTAGTGCATTTGAATCTGATTTTATTCATTTCTATTTTGTTCGGCTTAAGTCTTATACATAGTGATCTTATATCTACATATATATTATGTGTACATATGTGTACAGAAGGCATGCATATGTTATGTATGTATGATTTGACTACTTGAGGTGCAAAGTGCACGCTCAGCATTTCCCATACTCAGCGATCGGCTTGTGGTATTACTTATGCGTTGGAATGTTTATGTATTTCTATGTAATCTTTTAAAGTAGTTTGAGTATTTGTATATTTGTATTTATTATTACAAAGTGTTACAATGTATTAACTGAATGTTATACCATACGTAGATAAGAGTTCATACGATACTGGAAAATTATTGGACTTCATTGTCACATTCGATAAAGGAGTTCTCTGCTCTTCATTGACATATGTATGTATGTATGTATGTATGTAAGGTGGCAAGGTGAAACAGAATGAGTCCGGCAACGAGGTGGCAACGACAGAGGAAGAAGAAGCGGAGTGTCAGTGGGTCGCGCGTCAGAGACAGAGAGACAAAAAGTTGAAAGCAGTCGTCTTTTTTTAAGTTGGAATATTTTTGGTAGAAACCCATATATTTTATATTATATTATAATAAATAAACTCTTACTTGTATTTATACATATATCAACATAAGAGGTTTTTGGATTACCTATATTCACTAAACTTCATTGGCAACTACATGATTATATATTGGCATATTAAACTGGATAAGCTCGACTCAGCAAGTGCTGGTGAGCAGAAAAAAAATCGGGCATCTGAAGCAAGAATATTTGCAGCTGCAAAGCCTGGTATTAGAAGTGCGGTAATTTCTACATCTAATTTATATTATATTCGTCGCAAATACTGTACCAACACAATTTAACGCGTGGTATATTGGAAGACTATTAAAGTTCACTGCTGTTATTCATGACCTTTTAGAGTGCTGTCAGATCAACAGTTGAAGAAAAGTTCTAGTATGTTGAAGGTGACACAATCCAGAGATTCACACGGTCTAGTGTCCAGATTGTCTGCCTCAGAACTGCACCTTGAGTTATTGAAGGACTATTTTATACAGTTCGGTCCATCCCATCCATCAAGCCTAACAAGGCTAACATCAAATTTATTACGAAACGCGTCTATAAGTCTTGCAATTTCGTTTCATTCCATTTTATAATGGAAATTTAATTTTAAAAACGAATACCATTGCTCTTTCTGCTTTATCGCAGTGTATCAATGGACTGATATACAGATATGTATATATTCGCTACGCGAATGCAAGAGCCTGATTGAATTAATGCGAAAATCGGGTAAGTTATTATAAGTGCGAGTTATTTTTTCCTCATTCAAGTATTATATTTTATCTAAATTGTTTGCTCTGCTTATATGTATATCTTTTCTTTAGTATGTGCTTAACATAAAGTGTTAGCAAAATTTTAAAAGTAATACTATTGTAATAATTAGTAAGAGGATATACAACGATTTTATGTCGTCTGTGTGATCGACTATCTTGACGTTGTTCACAACGTCGGCAGTATTTTCTTTTGCCTCGCTAAAACATCCCATTATGTAATTAAATTGTGTTCTTTTACTGCAAATTTTTCGTTTTTTTATTTAACCTTTATGAATGAAAAGAAGTTTTTTTTATAAGTAAAAGCATATTAAATATTAGTTTTTCGCAAGTTGCATTTTCGTGCTTCAACTTGCTGGTAGTTCTAATTCTAAGGCACGTTAAGGCTTGCGCATTTCTGCGGCCCCCTTGCGTTTTTTCGCTCTTTGACGAAGTTCAATTTTTATTTCGTTGATACGCTCTGTGTAGCGTTGTCGGTCTTCTGGCGTCTTTGATGTGGCCAGGAAATCTACTTGCATTAGCTTCCGCTGGAGTAGTTTGCGTACCTGGCCTCGTCGTTTCGTCTGCTTCACTTGTTTTTTTTCTGACGAGCCCTGTAATCAGCTATTGTGAGTGGGCATGGTCCATCGTTTAGAAACACCTCCAGGTACTCCTAAATGGTAGGTGCATCCCTTTGCTCAAGAGGAGCAGTCTCAGGGTAGTCGTCACTCATCCGTTTATTTTATTAACCTCGTTCGTTATTAGAATTAACCAGACAAATCACTCCACGGACTAAGAACTTCTGGTGACCACCGACAAAGTGTCACCCGCTATTGGATTCTGACAGGTGAAGCGAACGTATTAGTTCAATTTGTGTGTCCTCGATTGTGATGCTAGGAACTCAAGGCATGTACAATTTTAAGGTTTTATAGAATTTATTTTTATTTTATTTTTTTTCGCTCTTTGACGAAGTTCAATTTTTATTTCGTTGATACGCTCTGTGTAGCGTTGTCGGTCTTCTGGCGTCTTTGATGTGGCCAGGAAATCTACTTGCATTAGCTTCCGCTGGAGTAGTTTGCGTACCTGGCCTCGTCGTTTCGTCTGCTTCACTTGTTTTTTTTCTGACGAGCCCTGTAATCAGCTATTGTGAGTGGGCATGGTCCATCGTTTAGAAACACCTCCAGGTACTCCTAAATGGTAGGTGCATCCCTTTGCTCAAGAGGAGCAGTCTCAGGGTAGTCGTCACTCATCCGTTTATTTTATTAACCTCGTTCGTTATTAGAATTAACCAGACAAATCACTCCACGGACTAAGAACTTCTGGTGACCACCGACAAAGTGTCACCCGCTATTGGATTCTGACAGGTGAAGCGAACGTATTAGTTCAATTTGTGTGTCCTCGATTGTGATGCTAGGAACTCAAGGCATGTACAATTTTAAGGTTTTATAGAATTTATTTTTATTTTATTTTTTTTTTTAGCACAATCCTTTTGGCAGTTGTCACGGTCGGTAAAGAAAGGTTTGATTTTAGTGCCAGAGCATCTGCTCATGTTGGTAGTGCATTTGAATCTGATTTTATTCATTTCTATTTTGTTCGGCTTAAGTCTTATACATAGTGATCTTATATCTACATATATATTATGTGTACATATGTGTACAGAAGGCATGCATATGTTATGTATGTATGATTTGACTACTTGAGGTGCAAAGTGCACGCTCAGCATTTCCCATACTCAGCGATCGGCTTGTGGTATTACTTATGCGTTGGAATGTTTATGTATTTCTATGTAATCTTTTAAAGTAGTTTGAGTATTTGTATATTTGTATTTATTATTACAAAGTGTTACAATGTATTAACTGAATGTTATACCATACGTAGATAAGAGTTCATACGATACTGGAAAATTATTGGACTTCATTGTCACATTCGATAAAGGAGTTCTCTGCTCTTCATTGACATATGTATGTATGTATGTATGTATGTAAGGTGGCAAGGTGAAACAGAATGAGTCCGGCAACGAGGTGGCAACGACAGAGGAAGAAGAAGCGGAGTGTCAGTGGGTCGCGCGTCAGAGACAGAGAGACAAAAAGTTGAAAGCAGTCGTCTTTTTTTAAGTTGGAATATTTTTGGTAGAAACCCATATATTTTATATTATATTATAATAAATAAACTCTTACTTGTATTTATACATATATCAACATAAGAGGTTTTTGGATTACCTATATTCACTAAACTTCATTGGCAACTACATGATTATATATTGGCATATTAAACTGGATAAGCTCGACTCAGCAAGTGCTGGTGAGCAGAAAAAACCTCGGGCATCTGAAGCAAGAATATTTGCAGCTGCAAAGCCTGGTATTAGAAGTGCGGTAATTTCTACATCTAATTTATATTATATTCGTCGCAAATACTGTACCAACACAATTAAACGCGTGGTATATTGGAAGACTATTAAAGTTCACTGCTGTTATTCATGACATTTTAGAGTGCTGTCAGATCAACAGTTGAAGAAAAGTTCTAGTATGTTGAAGGTGACACAATCCACAGATTCACACGGTCTAGTGTCCAGATTGTCTGCCTCAGAACTGCACCTTGAGTTATTGAAGGACTATTTTATACAGTTCGGTCCATCCCATCCATCAAGCCTAACAAGGCTAAAATCAAATTTATTACGAAACGCGTCTATAAGTCTTGCAATTTCGTTTCATTCCATTTTATAATGGAAATTTAATTTTGTAAACGAATACCATTGCTCTTTCTGCTTTATCGCAGTGTATCAATGGACTGATATACAGATATGTATATATTCGCTACGCGAATGCAAGAGCCTGATTGAATTAATGCGAAAATCGGGTAAGTTATTATAAGTGCGAGTTATTTTTTCCTCATTCAAGTATTATATTTTATCTAAATTGTTTGCTCTGCTTATATGTATATCTTTTCTTTAGTATGTGCTTAACATAAAGTGTTAGCAAAATTTTAAAAGTAATACTATTGTAATAATTAGTAAGAGGATATACAACGATTTTATGTCGTCTGTGTGATCGACTATCTTGACGTTGTTCACAACGTCGGCAGTATTTTCTTTTGCCTCGCTAAAACATCCCATTATGTAATTAAATTGTGTTCTTTTACTGCAAATTTTTCGTTTTTTTATTTAACCTTTATGAATGAAAAGAAGTTTTTTTTATAAGTAAAAGCATATTAAATATTAGTTTTTCGCAAGTTGCATTTTCGTGCTTCAACTTGCTGGTAGTTCTAATTCTAAGGCACGTTAAGGCTTGCGCATTTCTGCGGCCCCCTTGCGTTTTTTCGCTCTTTGACGAAGTTCAATTTTTATTTCGTTGATACGCTCTGTGTAGCGTTGTCGGTCTTCTGGCGTCTTTGATGTGGCCAGGAAATCTACTTGCATTAGCTTCCGCTGGAGTAGTTTGCGTACCTGGCCTCGTCGTTTCGTCTGCTTCACTTGTTTTTTTTCTGACGAGCCCTGTAATCAGCTATTGTGAGTGGGCATGGTCCATCGTTTAGAAACACCTCCAGGTACTCCTAAATGGTAGGTGCATCCCTTTGCTCAAGAGGAGCAGTCTCAGGGTAGTCGTCACTCATCCGTTTATTTTATTAACCTCGTTCGTTATTAGAATTAACCAGACAAATCACTCCACGGACTAAGAACTTCTGGTGACCACCGACAAAGTGTCACCCGCTATTGGATTCTGACAGGTGAAGCGAACGTATTAGTTCAATTTGTGTGTCCTCGATTGTGATGCTAGGAACTCAAGGCATGTACAATTTTAAGGTTTTATAGAATTTATTTTTATTTTATTTTTTTTTTTTAGCACAATCCTTTTGGCAGTTGTCACGGTCGGTAAAGAAAGGTTTGATTTTAGTGCCAGAGCATCTGCTCATGTTGGTAGTGCATTTGAATCTGATTTTATTCATTTCTATTTTGTTCGGCTTAAGTCTTATACATAGTGATCTTATATCTACATATACATATATTATGTGTACATATGTGTACAGAAGGCATGCATATGTTATGTATGTATGATTTGACTACTTGAGGTGCAAAGTGCACGCTCAGCATTTCCCATACTCAGCGATCGGCTTGTGGTATTACTTATGCGTTGGAATGTTTATGTATTTCTATGTAATCTTTTAAAGTAGTTTGAGTATTTGTATATTTGTATTTATTATTACAAAGTGTTACAATGTATTAACTGAATGTTATACCATACGTAGATAAGAGTTCATACGATACTGGAAAATTATTGGACTTCATTGTCACATTCGATAAAGGAGTTCTCTGCTCTTCATTGACATATGTATGTATGTATGTATGTATGTAAGGTGGCAAGGTGAAACAGAATGAGTCCGGCAACGAGGTGGCAACGACAGAGGAAGAAGAAGCGGAGTGTCAGTGGGTCGCGCGTCAGAGACAGAGAGACAAAAAGTTGAAAGCAGTCGTCTTTTTTTAAGTTGGAATATTTTTGGTAGAAACCCATATATTTTATATTATATTATAATAAATAAACTCTTACTTGTATTTATACATATATCAACATAAGAGGTTTTTGGATTACCTATATTCACTAAACTTCATTGGCAACTACATGATTATATATTGGCATATTAAACTGGATAAGCTCGACTCAGCAAGTGCTGGTGAGCAGAAAAAACCTCGGGCATCTGAAGCAAGAATATTTGCAGCTGCAAAGCCTGGTATTAGAAGTGCGGTAATTTCTACATCTAATTTATATTATATTCGTCGCAAATACTGTACCAACACAATTTAACGCGTGGTATATTGGAAGACTATTAAAGTTCACTGCTGTTATTCATGACATTTTAGAGTGCTGTCAGATCAACAGTTGAAGAAAAGTTCTAGTATGTTGAAGGTGACACAATCCAGAGATTCACACGGTCTAGTGTCCAGATTGTCTGCCTCAGAACTGCACCTTGAGTTATTGAAGGACTATTTTATACAGTTCGGTCCATCCCATCCATCAAGCCTAACAAGGCTAACATCAAATTTATTACGAAACGCGTCTATGAGTCTTGCAATTTCGTTTCATTCCATTTTATAATGGAAATTTAATTTTGTGAACGAATACCATTGCTCTTTCTGCTTTATCGCAGTGTATCAATGGACTGATATACAGATATGTATATATTCGCTACGCGAATGCAAGAGCCTGATTGAATTAATGCGAAAATCGGGTAAGTTATTATAAGTGCGAGTTATTTTTTCCTCATTCAAGTATTATATTTTATCTAAATTGTTTGCTCTGCTTATATGTATATCTTTTCTTTAGTATGTGCTTAACATAAAGTGTTAGCAAAATTTTAAAAGTAATACTATTGTAATAATTAGTAAGAGGATATACAACGATTTTATGTCGTCTGTGTGATCGACTATCTTGACGTTGTTCACAACGTCGGCAGTATTTTCTTTTGCCTCGCTAAAACATCCCATTATGTAATTAAATTGTGTTCTTTTACTGCAAATTTTTCGTTTTTTTATTTAACCTTTATGAATGAAAAGAAGTTTTTTTTATAAGTAAAAGCATATTAAATATTAGTTTTTCGCAAGTTGCATTTTCGTGCTTCAACTTGCTGGTAGTTCTAATTCTAAGGCACGTTAAGGCTTGCGCATTTCTGCGGCCCCCTTGCGTTTTTTCGCTCTTTGACGAAGTTCAATTTTTATTTCGTTGATACGCTCTGTGTAGCGTTGTCGGTCTTCTGGCGTCTTTGATGTGGCCAGGAAATCTACTTGCATTAGCTTCCGCTGGAGTAGTTTGCGTACCTGGCCTCGTCGTTTCGTCTGCTTCACTTGTTTTTTTTCTGACGAGCCCTGTAATCAGCTATTGTGAGTGGGCATGGTCCATCGTTTAGAAACACCTCCAGGTACTCCTAAATGGTAGGTGCATCCCTTTGCTCAAGAGGAGCAGTCTCAGGGTAGTCGTCACTCATCCGTTTATTTTATTAACCTCGTTCGTTATTAGAATTAACCAGACAAATCACTCCACGGACTAAGAACTTCTGGTGACCACCGACAAAGTGTCACCCGCTATTGGATTCTGACAGGTGAAGCGAACGTATTAGTTCAATTTGTGTGTCCTCGATTGTGATGCTAGGAACTCAAGGCATGTACAATTTTAAGGTTTTATAGAATTTATTTTTATTTTATTTTTTTTTTTAGCACAATCCTTTTGGCAGTTGTCACGGTCGGTAAAGAAAGGTTTGATTTTAGTGCCAGAGCATCTGCTCATGTTGGTAGTGCATTTGAATCTGATTTTATTCATTTCTATTTTGTTCGGCTTAAGTCTTATACATAGTGATCTTATATCTACATATATATTATGTGTACATATGTGTACAGAAGGCATGCATATGTTATGTATGTATGATTTGACTACTTGAGGTGCAAAGTGCACGCTCAGCATTTCCCATACTCCGCGATCGGCTTGTGGTATTACTTATGCGTTGGAATGTTTATGTATTTCTATGTAATCTTTTAAAGTAGTTTGAGTATTTGTATATTTGTATTTATTATTACAAAGTGTTACAATGTATTAACTGAATGTTATACCATACGTAGATAAGAGTTCATACGATACTGGAAAATTATTGGACTTCATTGTCACATTCGATAAAGGAGTTCTCTGCTCTTCATTGACATATGTATGTATGTATGTATGTATGTAAGGTGGCAAGGTGAAACAGAATGAGTCCGGCAACGAGGTGGCAACGACAGAGGAAGAAGAAGCGGAGTGTCAGTGGGTCGCGCGTCAGAGACAGAGAGACAAAAAGTTGAAAGCAGTCGTCTTTTTTTAAGTTGGAATATTTTTGGTAGAAACCCATATATTTTATATTATATTATAATAAATAAACTCTTACTTGTATTTATACATATATTAACATAAGAGGTTTTTGGATTACCTATATTCACTAAACTTCATTGGCAACTACATGATTATATATTGGCATATTAAACTGGATAAGCTCGACTCAGCAAGTGCTGGTGAGCAGAAAAAAATCGGGCATCTGAAGCAAGAATATTTGCAGCTGCAAAGCCTGGTATTAGAAGTGCGGTAATTTCTACATCTAATTTATATTATATTCGTCGCAAATACTGTACCAACACAATTAAACGCGTGGTATATTGGAAGACTATTAAAGTTCACTGCTGTTATTCATGACATTTTAGAGTGCTGTCAGATCAACAGTTGAAGAAAAGTTCTAGTATGTTGAAGGTGACACAATCCAGAGATTCACACGGTCTAGTGTCCAGATTGTCTGCCTCAGAACTGCACCTTGAGTTATTGAAGGACTATTTTATACAGTTCGGTCCATCCCATCCATCAAGCCTAACAAGGCTAACATCAAATTTATTACGAAACGCGTCTATGAGTCTTGCAATTTCGTTTCATTCCATTTTATAATGGAAATTTAATTTTAAAAACGAATACCATTGCTCTTTCTGCTTTATCGCAGTGTATCAATGGACTGATATACAGATATGTATATATTCGCTACGCGAATGCAAGAGCCTGATTGAATTAATGCGAAAATCGGGTAAGTTATTATAAGTGCGAGTTATTTTTTCCTCATTCAAGTATTATATTTTATCTAAATTGTTTGCTCTGCTTATATGTATATCTTTTCTTTAGTATGTGCTTAACATAAAGTGTTAGCAAAATTTTAAAAGTAATACTATTGTAATAATTAGTAAGAGGATATACAACGATTTTATGTCGTCTGTGTGATCGACTAACTTGACGTTGTTCACAACGTCGGCAGTATTTTCTTTTGCCTCGCTAAAACATCCCATTATGTAATTAAATTGTGTTCTTTTACTGCAAATTTTTCGTTTTTTTATTTAACCTATATGAATGAAAAGAAGTTTTTTTTATAAGTAAAAGCATATTAAATATTAGTTTTTCGCAAGTTGCACTTTCGTGCTTCAACTTGCTGGTAGTTCTAATTCTAAGGCACGTTAAGGCTTGCGCATTTCTGCGGCCCCCTTGCGTTTTTTCGCTCTTTGACGAAGTTCAATTTTTATTTCGTTGATACGCTCTGTGTAGCGTTGTCGGTCTTCTGGCGTCTTTGATGTGGCCAGGAAATCTACTTGCAGTAGCTTCTGCTGGAGTAGTTTGCGTACCTGGCCTCGTCGTTTCGTCTGCTTCACTTGCTTTTTTTCAGACGAGCCCTGTAATCAGCTATTGTGAGTGGGCATGGTCCATCGTTTAGAAACACCTCCAGGTACTCCTAAATGGTAGGTGCATCCCTTTGCTCAAGAGGAGCAGTCTCAGGGTAGTCGTCACTCATCCGTTTATTTTATTAACCTCGTTCGTTATTAGAATTAACCAGACAAATCACTCCACGGACTAAGAACTTCTGGTGACCACCGACAAAGTATGACCCACTATTGTTCAATTTGTGTGTCCTCGATTGTGATGCTAGGAACTCAAGGCATGTACAATTTTAAGGTTTTATAGAATTTATTTTTCTTTTATTTTTTTTTTAGCACAATCCTTTTGGCAGTTGTCACGGTCGGTAAAGAAAGGTTTGATTTTAGTGCCAGAGCATCTGCTCATGTTGGTAGTGCATTTGAATCTGATTTTATTCATTTCTATTTTGTTCGGCTTAAGTCTTATACATAGTGATCTTATATATTCATATATATTATGTGTACATATGTGTACAGAAGGCATGCATATGTTATGTATGTATGATTTGACTACTTGAGGTGCAAAGTGCACGCTCAGCATTTCCCATACTCAGCGATCGGCTTGTGGTATTACTTATGCGTTGGAATGTTTATGTATTTCTATGTAATCTTTTAAAGTAGTTTGAGTATTTGTATATTTGTATTTATTATTACAAAGTGTTACAATATATTAACTGAATGTTCTACCATACGTAGATAAGAGTTCATACGATACTGGAAAATTATTGGACTTCATTGTCACATTCGATAAAGGAGTTCTCTGCTCTTCATTGACATATGTATGTATGTATGTATGTATGTAAGGTGGCAAGGTGAAACAGAATGAGTCCGGCAACGAGGTGGCAACGACAGAGGAAGAAGAAGCGGAGTGTCAGTGGGTCGCGCGTCAGAGACAGAGAGACAAAAAGTTGAAAGCAGTCGTCTTTTTTTAAGTTGGAATATTTTTGGTAGAAACCCATATATTTTATATTATATTATAATAAATAAACTCTTACTTGTATTTATACATATATCAACATAAGAGGTTTTTGGATTACCTATATTCACTAAACTTCATTGGCAACTACATGATTATATATTGGCATATTAAACTGGATAAGCTCGACTCAGCAAGTGCTGGTGAGCAGAAAAAAAATCGGGCATCTGAAGCAAGAATATTTGCAGCTGCAAAGCCTGGTATTAGAAGTGCGGTAATTTCTACATCTAATTTATATTATATTCGTCGCAAATACTGTACCAACACAATTAAACGCGTGGTATATTGGAAGACTATTAAAGTTCACTGCTGTTATTCATGACATTTTAGAGTGCTGTCGGATCAACAGTTGAAGAAAAGTTCTAGTATGTTGAAGGTGACACAATCCACAGATTCACACGGTCTAGTGTCCAGATTGTCTGCCTCAGAACTGCACCTTGAGTAATTGAAGGACTATTTTATACAGTTCGGTCCATCCCATCCATCAAGCCTAACAAGGCTAAAATCAAATTTATTACGAAACGCGTCTATAAGTCTTGCAATTTCGTTTCATTCCATTTTATAATGGAAATTTAATTTTAAAAACGAATACCATTGCTCTTTCTGCTTTATCGCAGTGTATCAATGGACTGATATACAGATATGTATATATTCGCTACGCGAATGCAAGAGCCTGATTGAATTAATGCGAAAATCGGGTAAGTTATTATAAGTGCGAGTTATTTTTTCCTCATTCAAGTATTATATTTTATCTAAATTGTTTGCTCTGCTTATATGTATATCTTTTCTTTAGTATGTGCTTAACATAAAGTGTTAGCAAAATTTTAAAAGTAATACTATTGTAATAATTAGTAAGAGGATATACAACGATTTTATGTCGTCTGTGTGATCGACTATCTTGACGTTGTTCACAACGTCGGCAGTATTTTCTTTTGCCTCGCTTAAACATCCCATTATGTAATTAAATTGTGTTCTTTTACTGCAAATTTTTCGTTTTTTTATTTAACCTTTATGAATGAAAAGAAGTTTTTTTTATAAGTAAAAGCATATTAAATATTAGTTTTTCGCAAGTTGCACTTTCGTGCTTCAACTTGCTGGTAGTTCTAATTCTAAGGCACGTTAAGGCTTGCGCATTTCTGCGGCCCCCTTGCGTTTTTTCGCTATTTGACGAAGTTCAATTTTTATTTCGTTGATACGCTCTGTGTAGCGTTGTCGGTCTTCTGGCGTCTTTGATGTGGCCAGGAAATCTACTTGCAGTAGCTTCCGCTGGAGTAGTTTGCGTACCTGGCCTCGTCGTTTCGTCTGCTTCACTTGCTTTTTTTCAGACGAGCCCTGTAATCAGCTATTGTGAGTGGGCATGGTCCATCGTTTAGAAACACCTCCAGGTACTCCTAAATGGTAGGTGCATCCCTTTGCTCAAGAGGAGCAGTCTCAGGGTAGTCGTCACTCATCCGTTTATTTTATTAACCTCGTTCGTTATTAGAATTAACCAGACAAATCACTCCACGGACTAAGAACTTCTGGTGACCACCGACAAAGTATGACCCGCTATTGGATTCTGACAGGTGAAGCGAACGTATTAGTTCAATTTGTGTGTCCTCGATTGTGATGCTAGGAACTCAAGGCATGTACAATTTTAAGGTTTTATAGAATTTATTTTTCTTTTATTTTTTTTTTTAGCACAATCCTTTTGGCAGTTGTCACGGTCGGTAAAGAAAGGTTTGATTTTAGTGCCAGAGCATCTGCTCATGTTGGTAGTGCATTTGAATCTGATTTTATTCATTTCTATTTTGTTCGGCTTAAGTCTTATACATAGTGATCTTATATCTACATATATATTATGTGTACATATGTGTACAGAAGGCATGCATATGTTATGTATGTATGATTTGACTACTTGAGGTGCAAAGTGCACGCTCAGCATTTCCCATACTCAGCGATCGGCTTGTGGTATTACTTATGCGTTGGAATGTTTATGTATTTCTATGTAATCTTTTAAAGTAGTTTGAGTATTTGTATATTTGTATTTATTATTACAAAGTGTTACAATGTATTAACTGAATGTTATACCATACGTAGATAAGAGTTCATACGATACTGGAAAATTATTGGACTTCATTGTCACATTCGATAAAGGAGTTCTCTGCTCTTCATTGACATATGTATGTATGTATGTATGTAAGGTGGCAAGGTGAAACAGAATGAGTCCGGCAACGAGGTGGCAACGACAGAGGAAGAAGAAGCGGAGTGTCAGTGGGTCGCGCGTCAGAGACAGAGAGACAAAAAGTTGAAAGCAGTCGTCTTTTGTTAAGTTGGAATATTTTTGGTAGAAACCCATATATTTTATATTATATTATAATAAATAAACTCTTACATGTATTTATACATATATCAACATAAGAGGTTTTTGGATTACCTATATTCACTAAACTTCATTGGCAACTACATGATTATTTATTGGCATATTAAACTGGATAAGCTCGACTCAGCAAGTGCTGGTGAGCAGAAAAAACCTCGGGCATCTGAAGCAAGAATATTTGCAGCTGCAAAGCCTGGTATTAGAAGTGCGGTAATTTCTACATCTAATTTATATTATATTCGTCGCAAATACTGTACCAACACAATTAAACGCGTGGTATATTGGAAGACTATTAAAGTTCACTGCTGTTATTCATGACATTTTAGAGTGCTGTCAGATCAACTGTTGAAGAAAAGTTCTAGTATGTTGAAGGTGACACAATCCACAGATTCACACGGTCTAGTGTCCAGATTGTCTGCCTCAGAACTGCACCTTGAGTTATTGAAGGACTATTTTATACAGTTCGGTCCATCCCATCCATCAAGCCTAACAAGGCTAAAATCAAATTTATTACGAAACGCGTCTATAAGTCTTGCAATTTCGTTTCATTCCATTTTATAATGGAAATTTAATTTTGTAAACGAATACCATTGCTCTTTCTGCTTTATCGCAGTGTATCAATGGACTGATATACAGATATGTATATATTCGCTACGCGAATGCAAGAGCCTGATTGAATTAATGCGAAAATCGGGTAAGTTATTATAAGTGCGAGTTATTTTTTCCTCATTCAAGTATTATATTTTATCTAAATTGTTTGCTCTGCTTATATGTATATCTTTTCTTTAGTATGTGCTTAACATAAAGTGTTAGCAAAATTTTAAAACTAATACTATTGTAATAATTAGTAAGTGGATCCACAACGATTTTATGTCGTCTGTGTGATCGACTATCTTGACGTTGTTCACAACGTCGGCAGTATTTTCTTTTGCCTCGCTAAAACATCCCATTATGTAATTAAATTGTGTTCTTTTACTGCAAATTTTTAACCTTTATGAATGAAAAGAAGTTTTTTTTATAAGTAAAAGCATATTAAATATTAGTTTTTCGCAAGTTGCACTTTCGTGCTTCAACTTGCTGGTAGTTCTAATTCTAAGGCACGTTAAGGCTTGCGCATTTCTGCGGCCCCCTTGCGTTTTTTCGCTCTTTGACGAAGTTCAATTTTTATTTCGTTGATACGCTCTGTGTAGCGTTGTCGGTCTTCTGGCGTCTTTGATGTGGCCAGGAAATCTACTTGCAGTAGCTTCCGCTGGAGTAGTTTGCGTACCTGGCCTCGTCGTTTCGTCTGCTTCACTTGCTTTTTTTCAGACGAGCCCTGTAATCAGCTATTGTGAGTGGGCATGGTCCATCGTTTAGAAACACCTCCAGGTACTCCTAAATGGTAGGTGCATCCCTTTGCTCAAGAGGAGCAGTCTCAGGGTAGTCGTCACTCATCCGTTTATTTTATTAACCTCGTTCGTTATTAGAATTAACCAGACAAATCACTCCACGGACTAAGAACTTCTGGTGACCACCGACAAAGTATGACCCGCTATTGGATTCTGACAGGTGAAGCGAACGTATTAGTTCAATTTGTGTGTCCTCGATTGTGATGCTAGGAACTCAAGGCATGTACAATTTTAAGGTTTTATAGAATTTATTTTTCTTTTATTTTTTTTTTTAGCTCAATCCTTTTGGCAGTTGTCACGGTCGGTAAAGAAAGGTTTGATTTTAGTGCCAGAGCATCTGCTCATGTTGGTAGTGCATTTGAATCTGATTTTATTCATTTCTATTTTGTTCGGCTTAAGTCTTATACATAGTGATCTTATATCTACATATATATTATGTGTACATATGTGTACAGAAGGCATGCATATGTTATGTATGTATGATTTGACTACTTGAGGTGCAAAGTGCACGCTCAGCATTTCACATACTCAGCGATCGGCTTGTGGTATTACTTATGCGTTGGAATGTTTATGTATTTCTATGTAATCTTTTAAAGTAGTTTGAGTATTTGTATATTTGTATTTATTATTACAAAGTGTTACAATGTATTAACTGAATGTTATACCATACGTAGATAAGAGTTCATACGATACTGGAATATTATTGGACTTCATTGTCACATTCGATAAAGGAGTTCTCTGCGCTTCATTGACATATGTATATATGTATGTATGTATGTAAGGTGGCAAGGTGAAACAGAATGAGTCCGGCAACGAGGTGGCAACGACAGAGGAAGAAGAAGCGGAGTGTCAGTGGGTCGCGCATCAGAGACAGAGAGACAAAAAGTTGAAAGCAGTCGTCTTTTTTTAAGTTGGAATATTTTTGGTAGAAACCCATATATTTTATATTATATTATAATAAATAAACTCTTACTTGTATTTATACATATATCAACATAAGAGGTTTTTGGATTACCTATATTCACTAAACTTCATTGGCAACTACATGATTATATATTGGCATATTAAACTGGATAAGCTCGACTCAGCAAGTGCTGGTGAGCAGAAAAAAAATCGGGCATCTGAAGCAAGAATATTTGCAGCTGCAAAGCCTGGTATTAGAAGTGCGGTAATTTCTACATCTAATTTATATTATATTCGTCGCAAATACTGTACCAACACAATTTAACGCGTGGTATATTGGAAGACTATTAAAGTTCACTGCTGTTATTCATGACATTTTAGAGTGCTGTCAGATCAACAGTTGAAGAAAAGTTCTAGTATGTTGAAGGTGACACAATCCAGAGATTCACACGGTCTAGTGTCCAGATTGTCTGCCTCAGAACTGCACCTTGAGTTATTGAAGGACTATTTTATACAGTTCGGTCCATCCCATCCATCAAGCCTAACAAGGCTAACATCAAATTTATTACGAAACGCGTCTATAAGTCTTGCAATTTCGTTTCATTCCATTTTATAATGGAAATTTAATTTTAAAAACGAATACCATTGCTCTTTCTGCTTTATCGCAGTGTATCAATGGACTGATATACAGATATGTATATATTCGCTACGCGAATGCAAGAGCCTGATTGAATTAATGCGAAAATCGGGTAAGTTATTATAAGTGCGAGTTATTTTTTCCTCATTCAAGTATTATATTTTATCTAAATTGTTTGCTCTGCTTATATGTATATCTTTTCTTTAGTATGTGCTTAACATAAAGTGTTAGCAAAATTTTAAAAGTAATACTATTGTAATAATTAGTAAGAGGATATACAACGATTTTATGTCGTCTGTGTGATCGACTATCTTGACGTTGTTCACAACGTCGGCAGTATTTTCTTTTGCCTCGCTAAAACATCCCATTATGTAATTAAATTGTGTTCTTTTACTGCAAATTTTTCGTTTTTTTATTTAACCTTTATGAATGAAAAGAAGTTTTTTTTATAAGTAAAAGCATATTAAATATTAGTTTTTCGCAAGTTGCACTTTCGTGCTTCAACTTGCTGGTAGTTCTAATTCTAAGGCACGTTAAGGCTTGCGCATTTCTGCGGCCCCCTTGCGTTTTTTCGCTCTTTGACGAAGTTCAATTTTTATTTCGTTGATACGCTCTGTGTAGCGTTGTCGGTCTTCTGGCGTCTTTGATGTGGCCAGGAAATCTACTTGCAGTAGCTTCTGCTGGAGTAGTTTGCGTACCTGGCCTCGTCGTTTCGTCTGCTTCACTTGCTTTTTTTCAGACGAGCCCTGTAATCAGCTATTGTGAGTGGGCATGGTCCATCGTTTAGAAACACCTCCAGGTACTCCTAAATGGTAGGTGCATCCCTTTGCTCAAGAGGAGCAGTCTCAGGGTAGTCGTCACTCATCCGTTTATTTTATTAACCTCGTTCGTTATTAGAATTAACCAGACAAATCACTCCACGGACTAAGAACTTCTGGTGACCACCGACAAAGTATGACCCACTATTGTTCAATTTGTGTGTCCTCGATTGTGATGCTAGGAACTCAAGGCATGTACAATTTTAAGGTTTTATAGAATTTATTTTTCTTTTATTTTTTTTTTAGCACAATCCTTTTGGCAGTTGTCACGGTCGGTAAAGAAAGGTTTGATTTTAGTGCCAGAGCATCTGCTCATGTTGGTAGTGCATTTGAATCTGATTTTATTCATTTCTATTTTGTTCGGCTTAAGTCTTATACATAGTGATCTTATATCTACATATATATTATGTGTACATATGTGTACAGAAGGCATGCATATGTTATGTATGTATGATTTGACTACTTGAGGTGCAAAGTGCACGCTCAGCATTTCCCATACTCAGCGATCGGCTTGTGGTATTACTTATGCGTTGGAATGTTTATGTATTTCTATGTAATCTTTTAAAGTAGTTTGAGTATTTGTATATTTGTATTTATTATTACAAAGTGTTACAATGTATTAACTGAATGTTATACCATACGTAGATAAGAGTTCATACGATACTGGAAAATTATTGGACTTCATTGTCACATTCGATAAAGGAGTTCTCTGCTCTTCATTGACATATGTATGTATGTATGTATGTATGTAAGGTGGCAAGGTGAAACAGAATGAGTCCGGCAACGAGGTGGCAACGACAGAGGAAGAAGAAGCGGAGTGTCAGTGGGTCGCGCGTCAGAGACAGAGAGACAAAAAGTTGAAAGCAGTCGTCTTTTTTTAAGTTGGAATATTTTTGGTAGAAACCCATATATTTTATATTATATTATAATAAATAAACTCTTACTTGTATTTATACATATATCAACATAAGAGGTTTTTGGATTACCTATATTCACTAAACTTCATTGGCAACTACATGATTATATATTGGCATATTAAACTGGATAAGCTCGACTCAGCAAGTGCTGGTGAGCAGAAAAAACCTCGGGCATCTGAAGCAAGAATATTTGCAGCTGCAAAGCCTGGTATTAGAAGTGCGGTAATTTCTACATCTAATTTATATTATATTCGTCGCAAATACTGTACCAACACAATTTAACGCGTGGTATATTGGAAGACTATTAAAGTTCACTGCTGTTATTCATGACATTTTAGAGTGCTGCCAGATCAACAGTTGAAGAAAAGTTCTAGTATGTTGAAGGTGACACAATCCACAGATTCACACGGTCTAGTGTCCAGATTGTCTGCCTCAGAACTGCACTTTGAGTTATTGAAGGACTATTTTATACAGTTCGGTCCATCCCATCCATCAAGCCTAACAAGGCTAAAATTGCCAGTCTTTGGTGGGATTCGCTAGGAATACAGGAGTTTAATCACATCGTTCAATCAAATAGTCGCTAATTTGTTAAATTGCCCAAATTTGTCCTGCATTAGAAGCGCTTCATGCATATCAAGTGACGAAACAAAATTATCCGTAAGCTGTTCCCGACACAATTGAAGCTTCATTTAAGTTGCCATCAAAACTAGAAGAATATCTACTGCGGAGTTAATTTGATAAAGCAACAGCAATGTATGGAGTAATGTCGCTAGTATCCCCACTTAAGATTGCTGAATCAATGATAATTTACATTGTTATGGAAAAGTGTGACATACAAACATTACTTGGTTGGGGACTGTTTCGGATGTTCTGGAACGACACTGTGAATATTAGGAGGCCAGTAACAACATATCGCATCAGATGTGTGAAGTTATCAAACAACGTCGTTTCGACAAAATCGATCAAAGAAATTCAAATTTTCGTAATATCGCTGTACTTCTGGCGTTAGCTTCAGACGCTTCCAACCGATTAATTCCCGCGTAGCTATCGATTTCATTGTTGCTTTTTTGCCGTTTCCCGCTTGTAGAGTTGCCCTGGAACCGCCACAAATTCTACTACTGGTTGTGCCATTTCTGTGTTTTTATTTAACTGGTGCGTTATATCGATTAATTCGCTTGTTGTTTCTTTCAGTGTTTCTAAGTATATCACTGTCAGATTCAGCGTCATTCGATTGTATAAATTCGTTTAACCCTTTTAATTGACTGCGATTAAAGTACGCCAATTGGTTTAGACTTCCTGGTACATTTATTTGAATGTGTCGCCTATTAGTGACAGAACTCAATCTCGTGTTTTGAAACCCTTAAACATTTTTCCATGTGATCACGTGTTAGTATTTCTTCGTACTTATTTACTTTTTTTTTTTTGCTCTTTATTGAATTTGCAATCTGTCCCAGAAGGACAATGAGCAAATGGTCTATAAGTCTCGCAATTTCGTTTCATTCCATTTTATAATGGAAATTTAATTTTGTAAACGAATACCATTGCTCTTTCTGCTTTATCGCAGTGTATCAATGGACTGTTATACAGATATGTATATATTCGCTACGCGAATGCAAGAGTTATTATAAGTGCGAGTTATTTTTTCCTCATTCAAGTATTATATTTTATCTAAATTGTTTGCTCTGCTTATATGTATACATGATTATTTATTGGCATATTAAACTGGATAAGCTCGACTCAGCAAGTGCTGGTGAGCAGAAAAAACCTCGGGCATCTGAAGCAAGAATATTTGCAGCTGCAAAGCCTGGTATTAGAAGTGCGGTAATTTCTACATCTAATTTATATTATATTCGTCGCAAATACTATACCAACACAATTAAACGCGTGGTATATTGGAAGACTATTAAAGTTCACTGCTGTTATTCATGACATTTTAGAGTGCTGCCAGATCAACAGTTGAAGAAAAGTTCTAGTATGTTGAAGGTGACACAATCCACAGATTCACACGGTCAAGTGTCCAGATTGTCTGCCTCAGAACTGCACCTTGAGTTATTGGAGGACTATTTTATACAGTTCGGTCCATCCCATCCATCAAGCCTAACAAGGCTAAAATCAAATTTATTACGAAACGCGTCTATAAGTCTTGCAATTTCGTTTCATTCCATTTTATAATGGAAATTTAATTTTGTAAACGAATACCATTGCTCTTTCTGCTTTATCGCAGTGTATCAATGGACTGATATACAGATATGTATATATTCGCTACGCGAATGCAAGAGCCTGATTGAATTAATGCGAAAATCGGGTAAGTTATTATAAGTGCGAGTTATTTTTTCCTCATTCAAGTATTATATTTTATCTAAATTGTTTGCTCTGCTTATATGTATATCTTTTCTTTAGTATGTGCTTAACATAAAGTGTTAGCAAAAATTTTAAAACTAATACTATTGTAATAATTAGTAAGAGGATCCACAACGATTTTATGTCGTCTGTGTGATCGACTATCTTGACGTTGTTCACAACGTCGGCAGTATTTTCTTTTGCCTCGCTAAAACATCCCATTATGTAATTAAATTGTGTTCTTTTACTGCAAATTTTTAACCTTTATGAATGAAAAGAAGTTTTTTTTATAAGTAAAAGCATATTAAATATTAGTTTTTCGCAAGTTGCACTTTCGTGCTTCAACTTGCTGGTAGTTCTAATTCTAAGGCACGTTAAGGCTTGCGCATTTCTGCGGCCCCCTTGCGTTTTTTCGCTCTTTGACGAAGTTCAATTTTTATTTCGTTGATACGCTCTGTGTAGCGTTGTCGGTCTTCTGGCGTCTTTGATGTGGCCAGGAAATCTATTGGATTCTGACAGGTGAAGCGAACGTATTAGTTCAATTTGTGTGTCCTCGATTGTGATGCTAGGAACTCAAGGCATGTACAATTTTAAGGTTTTATAGAATTTATTTTTCTTTTATTTTTTTTTTTAGCTCAATCCTTTTGGCAGTTGTCACGGTCGGTAAAGAAAGGTTTGATTTTAGTGCCAGAGCATCTGCTCATGTTGGTAGTGCATTTGAATCTGATTTTATTCATTTCTATTTTGTTCGGCTTAAGTCTTATACATAGTGATCTTATATCTACATATATATTATGTGTACATATGTGTACAGAAGGCATGCATATGTTATGTATGTATGATTTGACCACTTGAGGTGCAAAGTGCACGCTCAGCATTTCCCATACTCAGCGATCGGCTTGTGGTATTACTTATGCGTTGGAATGTTTATGTATTTCTATGTAATCTTTTAAAGTAGTTTGAGTATTTGTATATTTGTATTTATTATTACAAAGTGTTACAATGTATTAACTGAATGTTATACCATACGTAGATAAGAGTTCATACGATACTGGAATATTATTGGACTTCATTGTCACATTCGATAAAGGAGTTCTCTGCTCTTCATTGACATATGTATGTATGTATGTATGTATGTAAGGTGGCAAGGTGAAACAGAATGAGTCCGGCAACGAGGTGGCAACGACAGAGGAAGAAGAAGCGGAGTGTCAGTGGGTCGCGCGTCAGAGACAGAGAGACAAAAAGTTGAAAGCAGTCGTCTTTTTTTAAGTTGGAATATTTTTGGTAGAAACCCATATATTTTATATTATATTATAATAAATAAACTCTTACTTGTATTTATACATATATCAACATAAGAGGTTTTTGGATTACCTATATTCACTAAACTTCATTGGCAACTACATGATTATATATTGGCATATTAAACTGGATAAGCTCGACTCAGCAAGTGCTGGTGAGCAGAAAAAAAATCGGGCATCTGAAGCAAGAATATTTGCAGCTGCAAAGCCTGGTATTAGAAGTGCGGTAATTTCTACATCTAATTTATATTATATTCGTCGCAAATACTGTACCAACACAATTAAACGCGTGGTATATTGGAAGACTATTAAAGTTCACTGCTGTTATTCATGACATTTTAGAGTGCTGCCAGATCAACAGTTGAAGAAAAGTTCTAGTATGTTGAAGGTGACACAATCCACAGATTCACACGGTCAAGTGTCCAGATTGTCTGCCTCAGAACTGCACCTTGAGTTATTGGAGGACTATTTTATACAGTTCGGTCCATCCCATCCATCAAGCCTAACAAGGCTAAAATTGCCAGTCTTTGGTGGGATTTGCTAGGAATACAGGAATTTAATCACATCGTTCAATCAAATAGTCGCTAATTTGTTAAGTTGCCCAAATTTGTGCTGCATTAGAAGCGCTTCATGCATATCAAGTGACGAAACAAAATTATCCGTAAGCTGTTCTCGACACAATTGAAGCTTCATTTAAGTTGCCATCAAAACTAGAAGAATTTCTACTGCGGAGTTAATTTGATAAAGCAACAGCAATGTATGGAGTAATGTCGCTAGTATCCCCACTTAAGATTGCTGAATCAATGATAATTTACATTGTTATGGAAAAGTGTGAAATACAAACATTACTTGGTTGGGGACTGTTTCGGATGTTCTGGAACGACACTGTGAATATTTGGAGGCCAGTAACATCATATCGCATCAGATGTGTGAAGTTATCAAACAACGTCGTTTCGACAAAATCGATCAAAGAAATTCAAATTTACTAACATTTCATGCAATCTCTGTTCCAGTTCAACACATAAGCTAAACGAAGACCTCAAGAAGAACAAACTTTGTTTTAATTGTTTGAAACCTGGCCATCGGATAACAAGATGTTTTTTTTCATATCGATGCCAAATATGTAAACGTACACACCACACTATTATTCACATTGAGCAAATGCATAGACAACCTACAAAAACACCGTCATTACAAGCAGAAATATATTTTCAGTCAAACAAATTATTCTAGCTAACGCCAAGGTACTTGTAAGGGATTCAGCAGGCAGCTACAGAACAGGTAGAGTGCTGCTGGATACATGTTAACAAGTTAATTTCATCACGGATCAATTTCCATAACTCGAGATAAGAGGTATTGGTGAATCTGCAACCAATGTCAACATTGGCACAACGACAACTAAGTATAAGGTCTCGAATATCACATTTCGAAACATCGTTGCAATTTTACATCACTTGGCACACCGCCTATCATTCGGATGCTGAGCTGGATACATCCAGTTGGCACACCAAAAATTACAAAGCTCGCAGATGACATCTTGAATCGCTCTGGACGCATTAATTTACTACTTTGTAGAGAGTCATTTTTTGAATATCTAGCTGTAGAACAGATAAAACTTGGAGAAAATCTGCCAGTTCTACAAAAAACATTATTAGGATGGAACGTATTTTGGAGATATAAAAAGCAACAGATGAATAATTCATCAAGCTTTGTCACCATTGAAGAATCTATAAAATCTATAAAATAAAAACTTGGAGTTGCTTTGGAATATCGATAAAATTGACTCTAGCCCCTCATTGGAGTTGCAACCTGAACATGAGCATGTGAGGAGAACTACATAAACACAACAACTCAAATGGTAAGATTATTGTAACTCTACCCTTCAAAAAGGATCCTAGCTGCCTGGGAAACGCAGCAGACATCGGCCGTCGTCGATTTCTGGCTCTGGAAAGACGTCTTCAACGCAACCTGATATTCTTCATCAATACGTTAAGTTCAAGAAGGAGTATGAAGTTCTCATGCATATGACAGAAGTGCCGAGTCCAAGAGTACGTGAGTCTCACTTTTATATACCACATCATTGTGCTCTCAAGCCCAGTAGCGAGTCAACCAAACTAAGTGTCGTTTTCGACGCTTTGTGCAGAACGTCATCTCAACATTCATTAAACGATTTGTTGTTTGTGGGGCCTAATTTTCAAGATGACCTATACACGCTTTTGAAGAAGAATCCAATCCCAAATTAAATTTTCACAGATTCACTACACTAATTTATCACAATTACATTTTTCCCATTGTATCAACGTAAGCTTTATCTCAGTACAAGAAATTCATTTGGAAACACGAACCAGAGAAGACATTGGTTTCATTTTCGGAATCAGTAATCTGATAAATCAATCAAAGAGTTTGTGATCAAAGAAGATGCTGTCACAGGTGCACTGGGTTTAAACTGGAACCAAGTCAGCGACTTGCTTTTATTCATGTTTAAACCAAAGCAAAATACAAAAGTGATTACAAAACGATTCGACTGACACCTCTTACTATCGGACCAAAAATCATAATGCAAGAAATTTGGCTACTAAATCCGCATGGGATGAATAGTTGCTACAATCATTGAAGGATGTATGGACAAGAATTTTAGCCACGCTCAACTCATTGACGTCTAGTTTTGTGTGCAGGCAAATCATCTAAATCTTCAAGTACACGTCTATTCGAGCTTACGGCACTTGCATTTATCTCAGATCGATCAATTCGAAAGGGTACATCAGAGTCCAGCTATTGACTGCGAAGTCAAGGGTTGCCCCAGTTAGAAAGCAAACTCTTCCAAAACTTGAGCTTAACGTAGCCCAAGTACTAAGTAAATTATACGCGAAAATTAAAAATATAATGAATAATAAAGCACACGCTGTTTATTTTTGGACGGATTCGCAAATTGTATTATACTGGCTAAAGCAACATTCTATCACATTATCGGCATTCGTCGGAAATACAGTAGCGACCATTCAGAAGAATACGTCAGATGGCTACTGGAGATATGTACCAATGCGTACACTTAGAGTCATTGCGAATTGTTTCAGATTTTTTAGATCACTCAAGGGAAATCACAATTTCGAGATGTCAACGCCATCGCCAGAGGAGATGAACGAAGCATTAAACTACATTATTTGGAATATTCAACAGAAGCATTTTATTAATGAATTTAACCTGTTGCAAAGTGGGAAGCAAGTGCAAAGCAGTTTAAAATATCTAATACCTTTTTTAGGTGATTCTGCACTGCTTGAATCGTGCGATCCTGTGTACACTGTGTGAGATATCGGCCTATTCTAACTCGTCAACTTATGAGTTCATTGCCAACTTAAGGCTTAGCTACAGATAAATTATTTCGGCAGGTGGGAGTGGCAAAGGTTCTATCAGGTCATGCATTGCAATATTTATTTGCATGAGTGTTAAGGCAGTTCATATTGAGATCGTCTCGGATCTTTCGACAAATAAACTTCTGGAATCTTTAAAACGGATGATTGCTCGGCGGGGATCAGTTTCCCCCCACATTTTGTCTGTGCAAATTAGTTTACTTTATCAACTCGAAAAATCAAGATGCAATTCAATCAGATTGTACTTTAAAAGAAATAACTTTTCATTTTATTCTTCCCAGGGTACCACACTTCAGTAGATTTTGGGAAGCTGCCATGAAGAAGGCATGCAAAGGGTCTCTTAATGTGCTCACTAATGAAAACTTATTTTACCTTTGAAGACCTGACTACTAGTGTTATCCAGATAAAAGCAGTATTAAATTTACGTCCTTTATTACCCCTATCCTCGGATCCAAATGATTTGGGAGCATTAACTGCGGGACGCTTGCTGAACGGAGATGCTCCTCGTGCACTGCCTGAAGGAATGCGAGTTTCAAACAAAATCACTAATTTAACTCACTATGAAGAAATCGTTGCTGTTAAGCAAGAATTTTGGCGTCGATGGTCGATAGAATATATCAATGAAGTTCGAGCTAGGAGTAAATAACATCACCGTCACCAAATCTCACAGTTGGAACTATGGTCATCATTCAAAAGGACAATATGCCATCCCAATCCTGGAATCTTGGTCGTATAGAAACGGTTGCGTACGGAAAGGATGAGCGCGTACGAGTTGCTCGAAAACGGACAGCAGTAAGGATTTGCTGCCGACCATAAACTGGCTATCTTACCAAATATGTTTTTTTAAGGGGCGCGGGATGTTCTGTGAAATTCCTAAATACCCTAGTTTAAAATAGTATAATTGTAATGTTATTCAATTGAACTTTATATTATTGTCATATGTTTGTTATACTTAAAAAGCCCATGTAAACGATAGCTCGATGAGTTTTCTAATTTAAAGAAAGTAAAATCTAGATATTATAAGAAGCATAACAAATCCGGTCGACTGACGGGTTTTTCTTTTTAAGTAGTAACTCGATCAAATTTTTTTAGCGCTGTAAACGGCAGTTTTCCCGTGATCCTAGGCGATTTTATAATTTCGTTAATGCTAAACGTAAAGCAGCAGCACTCCCATCTTACTTATGTTTCGAAAATAATAAAGCTAACGATGATCAGGCCATTGCCGATTTGTTTTCTGATTTTTTCAATACAACTTATACATCCAATGAGTATCAAGCTGACTCTTCGTATCCTTATCAGTTGAACAGGTCCAATTGTATCTTTGATCCTCTGATCGATGAAAGTTAGCTTCTTATTGTGCTGATTACAGTAAAACCTGTGTATTCACCAGGACCTGGTGGGATATCTGGTTGTGTACTCAGGTTTTGCGTAACTTTGTGTAACCCAATTCTTAAGTTATTTACTTTGTCCGTTAAAACTTCTACTTTCCCACCTATTTGGAAGGAATCTTTTATTATTCCTCTCCATACAATTGGATTTCACAGTATTTGGCTGACCATACACAAAAGGTAATATTTAAATTCTCACTATCTAAGCCCATCAAAGTTGCAGTGCCACAGGGTGGCCATCTTGGACCATTGCCCTTCCCTCTCTTTATTGCTGACCTTCCTTCAGTTGTAATTCATTCTCGTGTGTTTATGTATAGTGACGATGTTAACCTTAGTTTCAAAGACTAAAGTTCCCCCCGTCCGCTTCAAGCTGATGTTAATAACCTTCAGACTTGGTGTGAAATTAACTTATTAAACCTCAATATATCAACTTGTAATGCCACGTTGTGTTATAGATCTTCCTTTCAACTAATAACTTATTGCCTTAATAACACTCCACTAGAACGTTTAAATGAGATTAGTGATTTAGAAGTACTCATGGACCACAAATTAAGTTTCACTCGTTATATTTCCACCTTAGTCAGCAAAGCCATGAGTGTTCTTGGTTTCGTCAAACGATGGTCGAAGGAATTCGACGATCCTTACACTACCGAAACCCTTTTTATTTCACTGGTCCGTCTTATTCTGGAGTACGGATCTTGTGTTTGATTACCTCAATATGAATCACACCAAATTAAATTTGAATGCGTTCGAAACCAATTTTTGCTCTTCGTGGCTTAAACCGGGATTGCAATGTCAACTTGCCATTGTATCTAGTTGACTTCTTCTAATCAATCTTCCTTCATTGGTACTTTGTTTATAACCAAGCTTTGGAATCCGCAGACAGACTCTCCTAATTTACTAAAAGCGGTGAATATGTATGTACCTTGTAGACTAACTAGAAATTATTTGCCTTTAACTTTAACACGTTGCACATGAATCTTTCCGTATTCTTAGCTATCTAGCACATAGTTAGTTTTAAAGTTATTATTTCAGTTGTAATACATTGTCCACGCGACTTCGTGTTTGCACGCTATCTGCTAGGGTTTGCGCGTTACAGGCATTGTCTTGGTGTCGCATGGGCCACTTGAATGTACTGCGCATAGTGTGCGTCAACGTCCAGAGTAAAAAAGAAATACTATAAGCGCAAAGATTGTTAAATTTATTTATGGATTTTTGTGGAGGAGTTTTGTGGTCCATTCTTTCAGTTATAGAATACGGTGTAGGCTTCCAGTGAAAAATTATGTGACACTATTTTGCTTTAACGACTTGAATTAGTGGTAGATTCATTTCTTAATGTCTTTAAAAGTTTCATGGGTATGCGCAGATTCACAGAAGGGATCTACAATGACAACGTTACCGCTTTCGGTGTTCATCCCATCCAGATCCTCCTATTTCTCAGTAGTCAATTGTTATTGATTAGCGTACGAACAATACCATACAATATGTTATCTTAACAGACGAAAGTATTTCTTGTGACCCAACCTAACGCTCATGTTACATTAGGACTTATGTACGGTAGGTATAGGAGAGTTCATGGATGTCCACGTGTTTTATCGAATATCTCTCTTCGTACTGACGGCGTCAAGGCCTGGCCGGGAGTAAGCAACTTGCAAGATTATGTCTGTGCCTAGCCAGCCTGTCACTATACCTACAATCTGTTCCTCCACTGTGTGAAGTTTAGGTTCCGACCAAAGTACGATGCCGGGAAGAGACTTTTATTTTTGCTCAACTGCCCAGCGTGCCAAACTCTATCAAATGACTGCTGAATATCAATGAAGATTGCATTGCAGTATTCCTTGCCATCAAACGCCAGTAGGATGTGTTTCGATTATATGTGAACTTGCTTTACTGCACCAAGTCTCTTCCTAAATCCGATCTGGTGGTCCGGCAAGATTTGGCATTCATTAATAAGACCGCTTAGTCGAGTGGCAATAAGTCTCTCCCATACCTTAGATAAGGAAGGCAGGGGACTTATCGGACGGTACGACTCAAGATCGTCTTCTGGTTTTGCCGGTTTTCGAATCATTAAGATTGCTGCCATCTTCCACTGTTTGGGAACGAACATGTATCCTAAGCATCACGTTATATATTATTGCCACGAAAGTAATCCCCCGCTTAGGCACTGCTTACAAAGTAAAGTTGAACACTCTGTCAATACCAGAAGCCTTCCTTCTCTTCAAGTATTTGATATCTTCCGCAATCTCCTCGACCTAGACCCGGCTAGCCTAATGGGTAAAGACATTTGTAGAGGCATAGTCAGACTCTCACTAGTCTCCCTGCACTGGTCATCCGTGGCGAATTGGGTGAACCTGGCTTCCAAATGACGTGCAAAAGAATTGGCCTGCTCTTCCTCATTTTTAGCAAGCTCACCCCTAGGACACCGAACAGGAACATGCCTAAACGGTTTAGAGCCTTAGTGTCCTTCCATAACGAATATCCCGCATCCAGTGTATAATCCATAGACGCCAGCTTCTGCTCAAAGAAATTGCTTCGAATTTCCCTTAAGATAAGCAGCCCGGTTCCATATGATTCTATCCCATGGGTCTTGGGATCGGATTGCTCGACTTCGGAGTCTTCTTTTCCGTGCTAAAAGTTCTCTGGGCTCTTTTGTTAATACACAATACCATAGGTGGTGCCTCTATAACTCTCTGTAGGCGTCGAGGTGACAAATGCCATAGGAATACTCTCAGTGAAGTTCTCCAAATGTTGCCAGCCGGAAACAATGTTGACAACTAAGGCCAAATGATCAGAATCCAGATCCCAGCTATGAGTTATCGATGCTCAAGAGTCTGGAGTCTGCATGACTGCGCACATATGGGTACCTTGTCAGTGACTCAGTGGCAAGAATCCTAGGGCCAGTTATAGAAATGGTTTCCGCTAGTTCCTGCCCCCTAGGAGAGTTATAAGAATCTCCCCAGAGCCAGTGCCGGGAATTCCTGTCACCACCAACCAAATAACTTTCGCCACAAGCCCAGAGTGCATTGATGAAGTGTCTTTCCTCGATCCTGAATCTGAGCGGACAGTGAATGGCACTAAATTCTACACCTCCAAAACCAGTGGAAGCTTTAACCGATAACATTTGTATGCTACGTGTCTCAACAACTCTTTATGGAATGTGCCGATGAGAGGACCTCACAAATACTGTTGCTCCTCCAAAGTGATGGTTTGAAAGCTGGATAGAAGGTGTATCCATAAAATTTTACTGCATCCCCTCTTTTAATTCTGATTTCCGTTAGTAGAAGAATATCATCGCAGTTTGTGCGCAAGAAGCTCTATTACTTGGGCTCTGCCTGAAATGCCATTAACATTCCAGATACGAATCCTGCGAAGCTAAAACATTTCTTTGAGTCTGGAGATTAAGTCTACCTTTGGCCCATTAACTGTTTTGTCCAACTCAAAGACTATTCTTTCAAGCTTTTCAATGCGTTGGTTAGCTTGCCGGTTGTTCTCCTATTGCTTTTGCTGTTGTTGCTGCAGTTGCTGTTGCTGTTGCCATTGCTGAAACTGCTGCTGTTCCTGCTGTAACAGAGTCTGAACATCATGTGTATTTTGTCGTTGGCAATGCAACCCCCGCTGCTAAGACATTTGATGCGCTTGTTGAGAGATTGTGGGGGGATGGAGATATCAGATGCCAATCTATTAAGATTCCCAAATGCAATTAAAGACGCACTACTTTTCGATTTGTCATTCAGGCCAAGCTTTATTTTCTTGAATGGCGGGTCACACACGGGTAAGCGGAAGATATTTTCCGATCTGGCTTAAAAAACTTTGGTTTCGGGTTTAAATAAAGCCGGTGGGTTTAAATATGGCGTTTTCCAAGAAACTTTCCTATCATTGCCGCAGTGTGCCCGTTCGGCGATCCTTGGAAAGTGCCCCCTCTCGACCGTGATTGTCACTCTTTGTCGCACCCCTTGTAACAATTTGCAATAGCCCATGTGGACTTAAGGGGATGGGGTGGCCGGGTTCTTGATCGCCTAGAGGCCACAATAATCGAACTATGATGCCTTTCTTTGCAGATGTGGGAGTTATGCACACTAGGAGATTCGCGCAATTGAATGCCTCGCTAGCAGCAGTTGAGGCACAGCTTTTGTTGCTTGATTGCAACCATTCTACTTTGCACTGGCATCTCAGTGAACTGCGGACAGAAGCGTAACGGGCTCTTCTCTGTGCCACAAAACTTGCAGGCGACCTGATTGACGGTGACCCTGGTGTTCAGCACTCGGAATCTCCTCGGAGGCACTGATGTACGGTTGACAGCGGGACTTGGCGTCCGACCTAACGCCTCTAGAAATCGATACCGATCGATCCAAAAATTATGGATTGTTCCCATAATGCGATGGTAGCATTGGGCCGTTTTTATGTACAGAGGGCCACGAATAGAACGTCCCCATTTTCGGTGCTGACACCTGAGCGTGTGACCGTGGTGAAACACCCTTGGATGGTGGTTTGCAGCTCCTTCAAGGCCGTTTCATGTACAACCGATGGGATGTTGAACAGAATCTTCGTCTGGCTGGCAACCAGCTGCGTGAAAGCCCTCATTTGTCAGAGGGGAGCTGGATACAATAGCCTTGGCCTCTCCTCGCCTTTCGGACACCGAAGGATTGGAGCTGCTCGATACGTTCGCCAAGACAAGTGCCACACCGCACGTTCGCCATATATACGTACTTGTATTTGGATTTCACCGTTGCCAAATCGACCAGACTCTCTTCGAGCCCATGAGCAGTAAGGGCTCTCGTACATGCCGTGTAACAACGGAACGTCTCCTTCGATCGATCTCATGGTGTTGACCTCGAACACGGTCAGACTATTGCATGCTGCGATGAAATGGGTCACGGACATGTTCTCAGCGTTGAGACGTCGCTGGGACTCGGACCTGGTAAGGTTTTTAGCGGAGAGAGCAGACACAACGAAGTACAGTTGAGCAGGAGCTAGAGCTGGAGAGCGCGGATGATGGACTGCAACTCGAGGCGGGTACTCGTCGTGCTGTACCCCCAGAAGGCCCAGGCGATGACGGTGTACGGAGAGACTGGTCTGACAACGCTTGACTTGCTCAGTATTGCGCGGGACCTTGGACTTAGTTGGTGGTGTGGATGGCGATATGGATGGGATTTGTGGTTACCTTTAGCAGGATCAGTGGACATATTCGAAATCAGTTAACTAAGCTGCGAAGGATATTGATTTGTTCGAGAAAAAAAATACTGCTAAGACCGGATCAGACCTGGAACGTCTTTTTTGAAATTTTCAAAAATAAAACCCAGAATTTGGATCGGATTCTAGGTCCGGAAAAAGGCACGATCAGTTTTTTCCAAAATATTATTAATTTTCTTTCGCTCTCACGCACTCGAAAAAATCACCGAAATTTATAATTTGGTCAGAAAGAATTTTCTAAATATGAATATAGGAAGAAATAAGAAAGAAATAGGAAGAAATTCAATAATTTGTTGTTGGAGTAGCACAATATCGTGACTGGGATCAAGTCACACCGTGAGAGTCACGCGACAGCACTGACGAACGAACAGCTGTGCTGACACTTGATGTGTGCTTTGTGTGTTGCTTGTTCTTTTGAATAAATTAAGAATGCAACTGGATAGTGCGATGTGCGGAAAATTTGTAATTTGTGCGGGAAATTACGTATTCTTATGTAAGAACATTGTACATGCAAATGTATTCAATCGCGAGATCAGATGTATGTATATATAAACGCACATAGGTTATATTTATGTACATGCGTATATACAGGAAGGAAAAGCACACAATTATGTTGCTGCACCAAAGAATTCAAGCAGGTGAGCTTAGCCATACGCAATTTACAAGAAATTTAATTACTTGAGTTTTTTTTTTTTGGTTTTCTTGCACTGGGGCCCGCGTATACCGAGTGGAACGATATTCGGCAATTAAATGCAATTAAAGACGCACGACTTTTCGATTTGTCATTCTGGGCAAACTTTATTTTTTTGAATAGCGGGTCACACACGGGGTAAGCGGTAGATACTTTTCGAACTCGGATTAAAAATTTCGGTTTCGGGTTGAAATAATTTTCGGCGATTCTTGGATAATCCCCCATCTTGACCCTGCTGGTCACCCTTTCTGGCGTGAACATTGAGTATAAAGACGACGCTGAGCCGGACCATCATTGTAAGGGGTAACCCTACGATTGATTTTTGTCATTGCGGTATATGAAACCCCTGCATTATTACTAGAAACTTCAGTTGACTGAAACTGAGCCTCTTGCATCACCTCTCGCTGCTGCTAAGGTAGTAGTTACTGTTTGCATATTATTGTCCAGGACAGCTGCTCAAATTATAAATAAAATGATGTTTAATGTTGTGTTATAAATATTCATAAGTATTCAAGCCGAACACACCTATCGGTTAACATATTGCGAGCCGGTGATAAGTAAACAACGACAGTAGTTTTCACAATCGACAACAATTAGCTACCGGTGGAATTACTCCAAGTTCTGGAAAAAGCTTTAGTATTTTGAATTACAGCCCTATCAGGAACTTCGGTTTTAACTTAAATTTGATCAAATTAAGCAAAGTACATCTCATTTCGTATATTTCGGCACTTAATTCATAAGTTAGTTGGGATAGTGTGTAACGATCCTTTTTGGTTCTTACTAATGGCAGAGCCGGATTTCAGGAGTCGGGGTACGACACAACAAATTTATATTGTGCGCTGGTGAAAATAAGGAAAACAATTCTGATTTAGTTTTAATTCTACTAATCTCTTTATTGATTCTTGCTAGGACTACTCCTAGTCTCTCTCCAATGTGCCAGGAATATTCCAGGTCTTTCCTAACTGTGCTAGGAATACTCCTAGTCTTCCCTGCCTGTGCCAGGAATACTCCTGGTCTTTCCTATCTGTGCTAGGAATACTCCTAGTCTTCCCTATCTGCGCTAGGAATAACTCCTAGTCTTTACTTTGATTGCTTTTATCCACTCTTAATTGCCCTTTAAGGATATGCCAGGATATGGATCCTGTTTGCCGGTCCTTGTTGCTTAGCTTGGGTGGGGTTATCTTCACTTGTATGTTGCTTCACTTGGTCGTAAACTTCGCTTATATATTTCTTCGCTGTACTTCACTTAATAGATGTCCTCATGGTCTCAGCCGTGCGTATTTATAGGCATCTTGAACCAATGAGGACGCGTGGTGGGATGCTGCACCGGAGCCAGTAAATTTCCATCCACTTATACCATTCCCTCAGAACTTTCCATCGCTTTCCTCTTTGGGTCGACTTTCTCTGCCGACCCCGCAGCATAGCTTGCCTGCAGCTACGCATGGTGAAATTGCCCTTTTGGTAGCAGCAGCTTTCTAAATCGCTGGGCGCCCAGCCGCTGTCGTCAACGGCCTTTCTTTCACCCACAATATCACTTTCCAGGTCACCCATACATGCATACGCATACTTCGGTATGCATGCCCTTCGGCCTTTATGTCACTCTCTCGCTGCCACCACCCTTGCTCTTAACAACTAACAATCTCTTAACCTCTGCTTATATATATATATATATATAATTAAATCTCGCCAATATACCTAAATACAATAAATATAATAAAAATAGAATAAAACATTAATAATTCCCTAAATACAATAAATATAATAAAATATTAATAATTCCCTATATACAGTAAATAGAATAACATATTAATAATTCCCTATAACATAATGATAATAATGATTCAACGCTATATAATACAATATTAATAATAATCAAAATGCATATACAATACTCATACTGCATTCAAGTTGCCCTTCCACATTTTGAATTCAACTTATACTCCCGCTGCAATCTGATCGATGCCCAATGCTTCTCAAACCTATCGATGGGCGTTCCCATACGTATTCGCCCCACTCTCCCACTCTCGCATTGCACCTATGATCTCGGCTCATCTGGTCTGCCGCTGACTCACGCATACATGCACGCATGCGCTCTCCCACGCTTTCGGCACCTGCCGACGACCACCCACGATGCTCATTTCATCTGGTCGCCCCGCACCCCCCCCGCCGATTCTCGCAATGGCCCCCACTTGGCCCCTAGCAACAAGCGCATGCTGCCGACAATGCTTACGAGCTTGATATTTTGGTACGTTCTATTTTGGTGACGTCACTTGAACTTCCCAGCGGTCAAGCTTTGTTATTGTTTTGATGCTTTGCTTGTGACCGCTCCATTCGCATATGTTCTTGTATGTATCAAATGAGTTGCGAACATATGTCGATTCCCGCTTGCATATTTGTTATGATCATATGCAGTTCAAATTGATTTGTTTACGATCATATGGTTAGGCTGGATTCTCGATTTGTTTACCATCATATGGTGTTTTCCAGCCTGATGGATGTATGATCAAGTTTGATACCCAACCCCAAATGTTCGTTTGCATCATACCATTAGGTTCGTTTATATGTTTGATTCGAACCCAATCTATGTGTGCGACCCGTTTTGCATATTTATCTATGTATGGGTACATCTACCTTTGTATACTTGTATCTAGAAATATGAGCATCTACTGTTGCATATTTGTGAGGGACAATTATTGATCATATATAATTATTCCTCACATTCCCCCCTTTCTTCGGGAGACCCATTCCTCCCTTTCCCTTTGTATTCCCACCTTCCATTTTTTTTGTGTTTTATTTATGTTATTTTTCAGTGGTTTTTTTTTTTTTTTTTTTTTTTGGCCTGGCTCGCATCTTTTGTTTTGGCCTTATAGGGCATCTTTTAGCTTGGCGATTCATCGAGGCTTCTTTTCTTACTTGTTGGCTGACATGAGCATCTTTTCGTTTCACACGTATTCATATCTTATTTTGATATGAATGGCTCATTCAGCATCTTTTATTCATTACTTAACCTATTATTAATCTCTAAATCTAACCTAATCTTCATTACTATCTCTTAACCTAAATCTACCCTAATCTTCATTGATATCTCTTACCCTAAATCTAACCTAATCTTCATTGATATCTCTTATCCTAACTCTAACCTAATCTTTATTGCAACGTCTCGCGCACCACCCGCGCTCTTCCCCTCACCATCCTCACCCTGAACCTAACCCGCCCCACCCACACCACTTGGGCCTGTCGCCCGCTGCCGCCCATTATCTGCACGGCCATGGCCACCTCTCGTGGCCACTGTTCCAGCTCGACCGCCTGCCACCGGTCCCTCCCAACTGGTGCTGAGACCTGCCGGCGGAGCACCGGCCTGGCCGGCTCAGGACGCGCCTCCGGCGCAGAGACTTGCCGGGCCAGCAGTGGCCTCCGCGGGTCTCTCGGGTGTTGTTGTTGTTGATGTGGTTTCGGCTGTTGTTGTGGTGGTGATGGTGGAGGTGTTTGTTGTTGTGGTGGTGATGGTGGTTGTTGTGGTTGTTGTGTTGGTTGTGGTGATGGTTGTGGAGGGTGGATTGGTGTTGTCCACTCTTCCACTGTAGTGGTCCGGTGAACCCACCAATCGCCATTCTGGACCGACTCCGTCCACTGATTCCGCAGGGGCGGATCAGGGACGTATTCAGCCCTCACCTCCTCTTGAAGCTCCTCCTCCCTCTCCACCTCTTCTTCGTTGTCGGACCCCTCCTCGGGCCGACAAAACTCCTCCCAAAAGTTTGGGTTTACTTCCTTTGGAGTCGGTGGCTCCATCCGCCCCTCTTCCATTTCGGGCTCCACCCGCCCCTCTTCCATTTCGGGCTCTACCCGCCCCTCTTCGATTTCCTCCCCCTGCCCGGGCATCGCCTCCATCCGGCGCAGGTCGTCCCCGATATCTGCGAACACCCCCGCCAGACTATCCGCCCCGATGCCCTCGTCCTCCTCTACCTCTTCCGGGCCATCTCTCTCCTCTTCTTCCTCCTCCTGTACTTCGTCTTCCACGTCCTCTTCCTCTTCCTCGTCGGAGGAGATGACGATGACCGGCCCCAATACCACCGGCTCATCGACATCGGACTCCTCCTCCGACACGTATGGCGATGCCAATAATTGCATTACCTCATCATTCATGTTACGTCGTCCGCTCATGTTCGCTGTTTTCTTTAAAGTGATTTTCAGTTCACTTGCTCTGTTGCCGCGGAGCCAATTCTGATGCTGGCGCTGCGGATGAGCCACCTCGGCTCTTACCCGGCCTCTCTCTCACACATACACTGTGTGTGTGAATCCTCTCCTGAATTCGCCGCGTGCGAGATTATGTTGATGGTGGCTCTCCTCTTATATTTTTGGTTATTAAAAGAAAACTGTTGACCAATCGGATCTATTTGCTATGTGCAATTTCATTTGTGCATTAACTGCCTAATTGCCTATTGTCTACAGTTTTGCAGCCATCGCCAATAGTATTCTTGCACAGTTTTGCAGCTTTTTATTTTCCTCCTTTTTTTTTTTTTTTGAATGCGGTCTGTGTGTCCGACCTTTATTGAGTTGAATGTTGTTGTTCATATGGTTTGACCTCCCATATGTTAGTATTCCATTCGGCCGGCCGGTCCAAATGGTCAACTGCAATATGCTTGGTTTTTACCATATGAGCACTTGTGTCTCAATCTTTTCCAATATCTATTGACTGGGCCTTCAAGTCGCTGATGTGGGTCGTTCTTGTTTTCCCGTTTGTCTCATTCGCCACCTTGCAAATTACTGGCGATATGAAACTCATTACTTTATATGGCCCGCCATATCGTGGTGCTAGTTTGGCTGCAAATCCTTCTGCCGCATTTGACAGGTAATGTTCTTTTACCCATACTGTGTCTCCAATTCGAGGTCTCCATTGTCGCCGCCTCATATTATAGTGTCGGGCTTGATCCTGTGCCGCCCTTTCTAAGTTTCGGCGAACCAACACCCCGATTTCTGTAATCACACGTTTTGACGTATTTAGGCATCGTTTTGGTTCCCCTGATCCAGTTGTCACTTGATCGAACAATGCTCCAGGCAATCGCGGCTCCCTTCCTTGTGTGATGAGCATCGGCGTATATCCAGTTGACTCCGACACGCTCGAGTTAACCGCTAACATTAATTCCGGCCACATCTCGTCCCATCTCCTCTGGTTATCTCCTGCAAACTGCGCGATCATTGTCTTGACCGTTCTATTTGCTCGGTTCGTGGGATTTTCTTGTGGCGTATATGGAGCCGTCAGTTGGTGCGTGCATCCCCATTCCTGTAGCATTTTCTCAAATATTTTGCTCGTGAACTGTACCCCATTGTCTGTCACTACTACTTTTGGGACGCCGAATCTACTTAATATGCGTTCCCTAAATGCCTTCACTAAGTTTTCGACTGTAGCTTTCCTCATTGGTATCAGTTCTGTCCATTTTGAGAATCTATCTATGACCACCAACAACACCGAATTTCCATGTGTTGACCTTGGCAGTGGTCCCACAAAGTCCGCACATACTGTCTCCCACGGCCCCTCCGGTACTTGTGTCAGCATCTTGCCTGCTGCTTGCTGTTGATTTGGTTTGTATTTCTGACATGTTTCGCATCGACTAACATACGCTCGTATGTCTCGCTGCATTCCTGGCCAGAAATACTTTGCTGCTACCCTTGCTATTGTTCTTCGGTTTCCCGTGTGACCCGCCGTTGGAGTGTTGTGGTTTTCACTCATTACGCACTTCCTCATTGCCTTTGGTACGCATAATTTCCAGGAGATCACCTCTTCTTGCCCGGCCCTGTGTGGTATGTTTCGGTAAAGTTGGCCCTTTTCTAGGACGTAGTCTGGGTATTTTTGTGGGTTCTCCTTTAATTTTTTTTTCATATCCTGTACCCATCCACATCCTATACTTGCTTGTTGCAAGCCATCCTTAACCGCTCTGCATGTTTCTAACGGATGCCTTGATAACGCGTCTGCTACTACATTCAATTTGCCCTTGCGGTATGCGATTTCGAAATCATATTGTTGTAGCTCTAACGCCCATCTCGCAATGCGTCCTGTTGGGCTCTCAATGCTGTTCAACCATCTTAATGCCATGTGACCCGTGATTACTTTAAAATGGTAACCTTCCAGGTATGGTTTCAGCTTTCTTACAGCCCACACAATCGCCAAGCATTCTTTTTCAGTTACTGAGTAATTCTGCTCTGCTGGGTTTAGCGTTCTGCTGGCGTATGAGATGACTCTTTCACCATCTTCTGTGTTCTGCGTTAATATTGCACCCACGCCATAGTTGCTTGCGTCCGTTTGCAGCACGAACATTTTTGAGAAATCTGGGCATGCCAGCACTGGGTCCGCCATCAACTTTCCTTTCACCATATCGAATGCTGCTTGATGTTTTCCTTCCCATTCCCACTTTGTCTTCTTTTTCAGCAGCGCATGGTTGCACCATTGTTGCAAATCCTGGCACAAATCTTCTATACCATGATGCTACTCCCAGATATTGCCGCAGTTCTTTTGTGTTTTTCGGTGGTTTCAATTCCGCGATGGCTGCTACTTTGTCTGGATCTGTACCAATTCCTTGGTCGGTCACCCGGTGCCCCAGGAATCGCAACTCCTTTCTGAAGAACTGGCATTTTTCCGCATTTATCCTTAGATTTGCCACTTTCAGCCTGTGGAAAAACTCTTTCAAATGCATCTTGTGATCTTTCATAGTTCGGCTAACCACAATGATATCGTCCTGATATGCGAATGCATTAGGCATCATTTCGGGTCCTATTACCATATCCAACGCCCGCTGAAAAGTTGCTGATGCAGAATGCAAACCGAACGGCATTACTTTCCACTGGTACAGCCCTTTCCCTGGCACCGTAAATGCTGTCATTTTCTTGCTGTTCTCCTCCAGAGGTATTTGCCAATATCCATCTTTTAGATCTAAACTGCTTATGAATTTTGCTTCTCGCAGTTGATCTAGTATGTAGTCGATCCTTGGCATTGGGTATGCGTCTTTTATCGACTTTGCATTTATTTGTCTGAAATCAACGCAAAGCCTCCATTTCCCCGTTTGCTTCTTTTTCACCATTACTATTGGTGAACTGTACGGGCTACTTGAGCGTTCTATGTACCCCATTGCCATGAGTTCGTCCACCTTCTCCTTTATTATTTCCTGTATTTTTGGGTTCTTCGGATAATATCTTTGTTTTATGGGTTTGTCATCACACATGGTAATTGTATGGAGACCAACTTTAGACGTTCCGGATATCTTGGCCAATTCTGCCAATTCTGCTTGCATGAAATCTTCTGCTTCTGGTACATCTGTTACTCCAATGGACGAAATTCTTTCAGCTAATTTTCCATTTATTCTGCTTCTGGGTGGAATTTTTATGTTGAGCCCTGCACATGCTATTGTTGCTCCCATTTCTTTAATAAAATTCCACCCCAACACCACTGCGTCGATTCCATCTGGTAGCACTAGGAATGGCATCATCACCTCCTTGTCTCCAAATTGTATTTTGGCTACCCATTGCCACTTTATGTCTTTTGTTGACCCATCTGCCAATTGCACCTGTTTTCGTGCTTTTGTGAGCTGTGCCTCTACTCCTAGTCTTTCTACCAGATCCTGGCTTACAAAACTGCTTGTGGCGCCTGAATCTATCGTTGCCTTTCTTTGTGTACCTTGCATTCTGATTTCCGCCGATAGCTGATGCTCCTCCTCCCATAACTTTCCGATTAATTTCTGGGAGCTGTTGGCGCCGGTCCCTGCTCGCCCCTTGTAGGCTGGAACCGGTTTGCGTTTCCCGCCGCCATGCAGCAATTCATCGATCTCACGCCTATTTTCCCACACATCCAGCAGAACACTAACCTCCTGTTCCTGCATTCTCGCGCCCAATGTCCTGCAGCTCCACACCTACGGCACGCCTGTGTTGGATTTTCCACCCAACCATTTGAGCCATTGTTTATGCTCCTTCTTTGTGCTGGTATTGGTGGCTCCTCGTCCAGGCATCGTCTGCACATTGTGTTGTTCCTATCTTGCTGCATACCACCCCTTCTTGGTGCCTGCATCATTGTGTGCATTCTTGGCATTGTTGACTCCTGTCTAAACTGCTTTCGCTCCATCTCCAGCATCTCGAACTCGTCCGCCAGCATCATTAGGTCCTCCAATGTCTTAATGTCGTGCGGCCGAATGTAAACTTTCAAATCAGGTATGCAATTTTCCATTATTATTTCCAACTGTTCGAACTCTTGGCATTTCAGCGGTCTCATCATGGTCTGCATCTCGACCATAAAATCTTTAAAGGACTCGTTCCATCTTTGTTTTCTGGCTTTCACCTGGTCGGCCAGTTTGTTGAAATATCCTCTTGGTAGAAAATATTTCTTGAATGCCTCGGTGAATTCCCTCCATGATCCCCAATGCCGGTTATTTGCCACGTACCATTTCAAGGCTTTGTCTTTCAATAGTTCCGGCATTGCCCTCGGGATCATATTTATTTCCAGCCCATACATGTCGACTGACCATTCCACTTGCTCCAAAAACTGTAACGGCTTTGTGCATCCGTCAAATCTGAAAGTCCATTCCCTTACTTGCTTCGCGACCATTGGGTAATCATTTTTCTGTCCATTGCTACTGGCTCTGGCTTCTTGGGCATTTCTCTTGCTGGTTCCTGGACCTTCATATATCGTCTGCTGTTGGCGTTGTGGGCCATCCAATGCACCCACACTTCCCCATCTGGGCGGTGCTAGTGCTGGTATTGCCAGTTTCGCTATATCCCCTACTGGCATGGCTTTTGCTGCCTTGGTGTATTTTGCTGCCAGTGAACTGATCCATGCCTGCCACTCTTGGTCCTCCTCATGTTCCTTGACCCATTCTCCGAACTGTTTTCTCATGTCCTCTACAGTTCCTGATATCGTGATTCCGCACGTTTTTATGAGCTCCTCCTTCTTCATATAATATATCCATGACTTTGTCATTTTGTATATATATGTTTTCCTTTTTTTTTTTCAAGAGAAAGAAAATTTTAACCAAAATTTGTTATCCTTTTTCACCAGTTAAGCACGTTGGGCGCCAGTTGTAACGATCCTTTTTGGTCCTTACTAATGGCAGAGCCGGATTTCAGGAGTCGGGGTACGACACAACAAATTTATATTGTGCGCTGGTGAAAATAAGGAAAACAATTCTGATTTAGTTTTAATTCTACTAATCTCTTTATTGATATATAATTTTTGGTGGGTGATGGCAGCTGTGTGAAGATGATGATTGGCTGATGAGTTGTTGTGTCGGGCACTGTTGGGCACCCGTTTGCTGGATATTCCTTTGGGCAACTAAAGTTGGCTTGTTGTGTGCCCTAGCTATTGCCAGGAATACTCCAGGTCTTGCCTGTCTATCCTCATACACTGCTATTATCCTAATTCTTGCTAGGACTACTCCTAGTCTCTCCCCAATGTGCCAGGAATACTCCGGGTCTTTCCTAACTGTGCTAGGAATACTCCTAGTCATCCCTATCTGTGCTAGGAATACTCCTAGTCTTCCCTATCTGCGCTAGGAATAACTCCTAGTCTTTACTTTGATTGCTTTTATCCACTCTTAATTGCCCTTTAAGGATATGCCAGGATATGGATCCTGTTTGCCGGTCCTTGTTGCTTAGCTTGGGTGGGGTTATCTTCACTTGTATGTTGCTTCACTTGGTCGTAAACTTCGCTTATATATTTCTTCGCTGTACTTCACTTAATAGATGTCCTCATGGTCTCAGCCGTGCGTATTTATAGGCATCTTGAACCAATGAGGACGCGTGGTGGGATGCTGCACCGGAGCCAGTAAATTTCCATCCACTTATACCATTCCCTCAGAACTTTCCATCGCTTTCCTCTTTGGGTCGACTTTCTCTGCCGGCCCCGCAACATAGCTTGCCTGCAGCTATGCATGGTGAAATTGCCCTTTTGGTAGCCGCAGCTTTCTAAATCGCTGGGCGCCCAGCCGCTGTCGTCAACGGCCTTTCTTTCACCCACAATATCACTTTCCAGGTCACCCATACATGCATACGCATACTTCGGTATGCATGCCCTTCGGCCTTTATGTCACTCTCTCGCTGACACCACCCTTGCTCTTAACAACTAACAATCTCTTAACCTCTGCTTATATATATATATATATATATATAATTAAATCTCGCCAATATACCTAAATACAATAAATATAATAAAAATAGAATAAAACATTAATAATTCCCTAAATACAATAAATATAATAAAATATTAATAATTCCCTATATACAGTAAATAGAATAACATATTAATAATTCCCTATAACATAATGATAATAATGATTCAACGCTATATAATACAATATTAATAATAATCAAAAGGCATATATAATACTCATACTGCATTCAAGTTGCCCTTCCACATTTTGAATTCAACTTATACTCCCGCTGCAATCTGATCGATGCCCAATGCTTCTCAAACCTATCGATGGGCGTTCCCATACGTATTCGCCCCACTCTTCCACTATCGCATTGCACCTATGATCTCGGCTCATCTGGTCTGCCGCTGACTCACGCATACATGCACGCATGCGCTCTCCCACGCTTTCGGCACCTGCCGACGACCACCCACGATGCTCATTTCATCTGGTCGCCCCGCACCCCCCCGCCGATTCTCGCTATGGCCCCCACTTGGCCCCTAGCAACAAGCGCATGCTGCCGACAATGCTTACGAGCTTGATATTTTGGTACGTTCTATTTTGGTGACGTCACTTGAACTTCCCAGCGGTCAAGCTTTGTTATTGTTTTGATGCTTTGCTTGTGACAGCTCCATTCGCATATGTTCTTGTATGTATCAAATGAGTTGCGAACATATGTCGATTCCCGCTTGCATATTTGTTATGATCATATGCAGTTCAAATTGATTTGTTTACGATCATATGGTTAGGCTGGATTCTCGATTTGTTTACCATCATATGGTGTTTTCCAGCCTGATGGATGTATGATCAAGTTTGATACCCAACCCCAAATGTTCGTTTGCATCATACCATTAGGTTCGTTTATATGTTTGATTCGAACCCAATCTATGTGTGCGACCCGTTTTGCATATTTATCTAAGTATGGGTACATCTACCTTTGTATACTTGTATCTAGAAATATGAGCATCTACTGTTGCATATTTGTGAGGGACAATTATTGATCATATATAATTATTCCTCACAAGTGAATTGAGAGACTGAATCTTATATTCGCTGTTTGCAGTCAATCGTATGTATTGGCAGGGACTTAAAAGAAAAGTGTCTAATCGCTTGATGTACCTTCAATAATAATGTGAAGTGAAATGCAATTAGGCATATTATAGGTCACCGACTGATAATTCAACAATTTTATTAGCTTATTTGACAGTCTAGTTAAAATGAAAATGAAGGCCGATTACTTAGTAAATTGTTAGGCTGATAAAGCATAGGAAATCACTAAACATTAACCATTGACTGACTGCAATTATCCGAAAACGATGGATAATTCACAGCTGTGTACGATAAGGAATGTTATTCTTCGACGCAGTTATTGCAAATTCCCAGGATGACGAAGCCTTTTACATCAGGTCTAAGATCAATTATTGATATAGTTTTAGCAATAATGGTATATAAAATGCAGTCATCATCACCTGTCTATTTTGTCTAAGGTTGACCATGCTACCTAGTCTCGTTTTGAAAATCAAATAAACTTTGAAAAAATACTATGTCACCCAACTCACTCAACGGTATTAATATAAGATTGTAGAGAATGTTGATTGTTAATAACTAAAGTTTCGTTTTATTAAGACATGTAAATTGTCTGACTTCTCTTTCTCCACTGAATTCAATGTTTCTGAGCTAAGCTTGAAGTACAAGCTCGCAGAGCTTTTAATATGTTGTGAGGAATAATTATTATATGATTTATTATTATCCCTCAGAAATAAGCATGAAAGGGAAATATATTACTTTACCTTAAATTTACATAATTAGATATATATATGTATATATACTTCAAACATACAGAACAGCTACATAATAGTTCAGATAGCGAACATGCAAACGATATTTGATATCGGTATGATATCAAACATACAAACGAAGTTATCTTTATGATCCAAACGTATAAGCGAACATATTCGTATGGTGCAAACATACAAACGAACATATTCGTATGGTGCAAACATACAAACGACCCGGTGGCATGACAGCGAACAAGCAAAAGAGCATTTGGTTGGGTGTCGAACCTGGTCATGCAGCACACAAGAACACATATACTTAAAATCATTAGGCTGGAATCAACTTATGGTCGTAAACAAATCGCCGAGCGAGAATCACCATATGATCGTTAAGAAATCACCAAGCTGGAATAACCATATGGTCGTAAACAAATAGATTGTATACAAGAACATATGTAAAAGAAGCAAACAGCACTGGGGGAATCTGTTCGGATGAGCATAACCGAAATTCGTCGGCAGCATGCAATTGTTGCTAGGGCGAGTGTTGCGAGTGAGGGCCTTAGCGATAATCGGCGGGGAGGTGAAGGGCGACCAGATGACGCGATCGTCGTGGGTGGTCGTCAACAGAAGCCGAGAGCGTAAGAGAGTGCACGCGTGCATGTATGCGTTAGCTAGCGGCAAGCCAGATAAGCCGAAAAGATAGGTGCATTGTCGTGAGTGGGAGAGCGTGGCGAATATGCTAGGGCACGCCCAATGCTTTGAGAAGCGTTAGGAGTTAATCAGTTGGCGGCGGGAATATAAATTAAATTCAAACAGAGGCAATTTATATATATATACGCGGTGAATTGTTGTTATAATATACATTTATTATTATATATTTTTATTATATATCTAGTTATTATTGCTATGCTTATTATTATTATATTAATATTACATTTAGGTGGGGTGGGTTATTTATTAAGATAGGGTTTATTAGTGGAAATTATTGTGATAATTAATTATATTTAGTAGCTTATCTATTATTAGGTAATTGTGAAGTATAGAGATTAGGAGCTATTGTTAGCAATTAAGAACATGGGTAGTGGCAGGCAGAGAACAAGCGAAAGGCTGAAGAGCATGCAAACCAATGTCTTGGAAAGTGATCTTGTGGGAGAAAAAAAGGCCATTGACGACAGCGGCTGAGCGCACAGCAATATAGAAAGCTGCAGAGCTGAAAACGGCAATTTCACCATGCAGAGAAAGTCGTCACAAAGAAGAAAGAGATGGAAAGTTTTGGAGAAATGGCACAAGTGCGTGGAAAAGTACTGGCTGCGTCGCAGCATCTCACCACCCATCGTGATTGGGTCGAGATGCCTATAAATACGCACGGCTGAGACCATAAGGGTATCTAGTAAGCGAAGTACAGCGAAGTATTATACAAGTGAAGGTGAATAGCAGCAGAGGTTATATGTATATGCAAAACCTGGAGCATTCCAGGCAACAGTTAGCGCTCAGAGTTGTTGTTTAAGCTTGTTTCTATGGTTTGAGTTTTATTTTTTGAGTGAAAGTATAAAAATCAAGAATGACTCAACAATGATTTTTATTTTTGGAAAAAAAAATAAAAATCACAAAATGATTTTTTCTTTTTTTTGGGAAATATAAAAATTAAAAATGATTTTTATTTTTTTTTATTAAGAATATTATGCCATGAGTAAAAAAATAAAAATCAAAAATAAAAGTTATTTTTAACAATTATTTTAAAAATCAAAAATAACAATTATTTTGGATTAAATGAATACTACTCATAATTTAATGATTACTATTGATTTTTTTGAATATAACTTATAACTGTTACGGACCCTGCTATAAATACGCACGGCTGAGACCACAGGATCAGCTGGTATGATACAAGTGAAGTTTATATCCAAGCGAAGCAGTATACTAGTGAAGATATCTATATCTAAGTAAAGGAACATCACATTGGCAAGGAACGGCAAGCAGGATCCATATCCTGGCATATCCTTGTGAGACAACTAAAATGTGTTTGAAGCAATACAAAACAAGAGTAGGAGTTATGCCCAGCACAGATAAGGAAGACTAGGAGTATTCCTAGCACAGTTAGGAAAGACCGGACACAGTGGGGAGAGACTAGGAGTAGTCCTAGCAAGTATTAGAAGAGTATCAGTGTGTGAGATTAAATAGGCAAGTCCTGGTGTATTCCCGGCAACAGTTAGGGCTCGCAACAAGCCGTCTTTTATTAGCCCACAAGAATATACAGCATACGGCTTTCCAAGCGTGCCCGACATAGCCAATCAAATGCCCATCATCATCATACATCTGCCATCACCCTAATGAAATTGCAATACCAATAAACTGAGTCATTAAAATTACAATCCAGCAAAACTCGTTTTCTTTTATTTTCACCAGCGCATAATATAAATTTGTTTTGTCGTACCCCGTCTCCTGAAATCCGGCTCTACCAATAGGATCGTTGCAATGTGTAAATGTAATTATATATATTAATTTAATAACTTCTTATTTACTTATTTTTTTCTATTTTCGCTTTGGTATTAGTATTTTCTTTTGACTTGGGCTTTATATGTTTTGTTTGATATGTTTTTATATGATACCATATAGTTTCCAGCTTGATTGTCGTTGCTGATTTCTTTATAGATTGGATTTCATTTTCCGACTCTATTGTTCTTTACGTTTGTATATATTTTCAAAGTTTGTGTCGCCGGTATTATTTTGTTTCGAATATTAAATTTTTTGTAATATCTTTATTCCATATAATGTTGTTAAATAAATCGATTGGTCTAATATCTGTGATTGAACAAATCATTGTAACAAATGATTGTTTTGTAAACGTTTTCTTGACTTGTTTTGTTGTTATTTGGATCAGCGTGCCATATTCTTATGTGTTCGTTTAATGTAAGATACAGCTTTTCGACGTCTGAGTTGCCGGTTTTCTTATAGGAAGTTGTAAATCATTATCATTGAAGAAATTGCTTACGTTTTTGGTTTACCCAACTAATGAAATCATAATTTAATGGCTTTTAGCAATGACCTTTCTCTGATATGTTGAGCTGATGCGTATTTAGATAGCTTATCAATATTTGTAAGGTAAATTATTTTTTGCTTAGGGTACCATATATCTATGTGAATTATGTCATTTCTCTTTTCGGGCGTTTCTGCTATATTTATATAGTATTGTACAGGTTGTCTATCGTATTTTGCTGAATTACATTTGTTACAATTATTAACGTAAGTTTGTATAGTTTTTTGCATGTTAGGATAATTTGTCTTATAGATGTAAACATTTCATTGATTCCTCTATGGTTACTTTTTAAGAATTCTTTTTCGATTATTTTCAAAATGTTTTCTCTATCGGTAACATCCTCTAATAATGTACATGTTTTCAACAATTTTAAATTTCTGTTACTTGACAGAAACTGCCTATACAGTTCCTGAAATTTTATATATAGATCTAAACTTTCACAAAAAATTGCAGCGAGACCTCTTTTCGGTAGTTTATTCCTCATGAAGTGTAGCATGGTCTCTTGATTGCCATTTGTGTTATAGATATGCCTTATCTTTTCTTTTTACAAAATTTTGGTTGTGCATAATTTAAAATTTGCTGATTGAATGATTTCGTTTTTGAACACATTTAGGCATTTTCCTGTTATACTTATCAAATTTCAGTCCGATTGTGCGCTGGATCGTCAGAGCTGTTAGTAAACATTTGTAATAAGTTTGATCCTCTAAACTTTCCATTTTCGGTGTTATGGCCTGCAAACTGCTATCAATTTCTAGCATACAGATATCTACATTGTCCATGTCGAGATCTGTCTGGTAGTTATCCTTGTTCTCTTCTATTTGTGGATTAGTTATTCTGCTACGTAAATCTGGCAAGGCGTTTTCTTTGCCTTTTATAAAGGTTATGTCGAAATCGAATTCATTTAGTTGCACTTTCCAGCGTTGTAATATTAAGTTGGGCTATTTCAGATTATTTAGTCAGACCAGAGGCTTGTGATCAGTTTTTCTGAAAAACTTTCTTCCGTAAACATAATATTTAAAGTGTTTCGTTGGCCAATAGATAGCCAAATGTTCTTTTTCTATTGTGCTATAGTCAAGCTCATGGCTTTTTAACGAGCACAGCACCCAGAGCAAAATTGCTTGCGTCTGTAACGATGGTAAATTGCTTATAGTAGTCAGGATAGACGACTATAGTGTCACTTGTAATTAGAATTTTGAGTTTATGTCAAGCTTCTCTGTATCGTTTATATTTATTTTAGAAGTCTTAATATATTTTATTATTATTTTATAAGGCTTGCAAAATATTGTACTCAAGTGATCGTCGTGTTCTTCTATATTTTTAGAATGTCGTCTGAATAGGGCTTCCGGGGAGAAGATAAATTATAACCCGATCTTCATTTGTTGAATTCAAAATGTGAACTGATTTTATTTAAATAATAAATAAATAAATAAATAATGGTTGAAGAAAGTCTTAAAGTCTATGGGGCACATATTTGGTGGTGGGATTTTATGTCTAGTTCTATCAGCATACATGCACCGTACTGATAGTTTGGGGTTAAATCTATTTAAATCAAACCCTGCGTTGGCCGTTAGATGCTTAGCTAAATGCATCGGCTGATAAAAATATACTCACAGCATGTGAGCTACATTACATTCAACAATACGTTATTATTTTTGTGCGCTGTACTTTTATCTCGTACTTAGTTCAGAATATTTATGTATATGTTTTTGAACTATTTTTTTGTGTACAAATACAGTGTTTAATCTTAAACACGTCCATGTATACTATGCAGAATTGCCCTATTATGGGCTTAGAATGTTGTTTACTTTGGAAAGTGGAGGAAGCGTTTCGAAACCCGAATGGCATACGTAGGAATTCATAGTGACCATCGCTAATTAAAAATGCTGTTTTATGTACGCCATTTAAATCAATTTCAATTTGATAGAAACCTTTTGAAAGGTCAAGAGTACAAAAAAGAAGAACTAGTACTTCCTCCTAATTTATCAAAAATTTAATCTATGTTTGGGATCGGAAATCGATCTTCGATTGTTTCTCCATTTAGCTTTGTTGTTTATTAGATTGATCCATTTTCTTTTGGACTACCCAATGGGGAACTGTTGTATGGGCGTTTTTGAATGTCAAACGACGTTAAGCTGTAGCATTTCTTTTACTTGCCAATTAACTTCATCTTTATGTAATTCGGAATACTTGTATGATTTTGAATAAATTGGAACATAGTTTTTTGTATTTATTCTGTGTCTTACTTCGCCTATGAAGCTAAGGTTTTGTCCTTCTTTATAAAAAATATCTTGGAATTTTTCTATGAGATTGCTGTTAATTGTTTAGGTGTAGAGTTGATACAATTCGTCTCAATTACATTTTTTACATCGCGATTTGGGGTTTTTTTGGTATATGAAGGTGTAAGTACACTTCTTTAAGCTTAATTTTTTTATTTGAATAATCAATGACTGCTTTAAGATCTTGAAGTATATTGCAACCTATAAATGACGCTGAATTCTGACCCAGTGTCGATTATGAATGAAGGGGTTGTCATTTGAGTTTTAATTTATATATAGGATAATTGTTTGACTCTTCTATCAGAAAATTTATGTTGGATTGGTTGACATCCATTGGTTCTAAAGAGCGTTGGCTTTGTTTAGAGGCTCATGGATTTCTACTTCGCGCAGAGGTGTTAACCAAATTATAATTTGACTGGTGTTAACACCCTGACTGTTGGTATGCAAGCCGTCCGTAAATAATCTTTAGGAATCTTTTACAAACTACATTCGCGCGGGTCGTACTTCATACGGACCGCAACATACCCCACCCCGTAACTCATTAGCATCCTGGCGTCGTGCGTTACTTTTAAAGTCCAATCTGGCCAACTTTACAGCATGAATTTCGTTTGATTTTATCATTCACGATGATCACTACGTCGTCTACTTTAATCCACTTTTGCAGCTGTTGAAACCATTTCGTACGCCTTGTGATCGTAGGTAGATATTCTCGTAGCCATCTGTTCCAGAAACTGTCTGCAAACTGGCTTGTAATCCGATACGTTTTCACTCGCGCAAGCCACTAGAACTGCGCAACTGGAAGTGGTTTGGAGTCAACGCCAACGTTAGCGGTCTTGACTTGAGAATATGCTTCACATCCGCAAACGCAGCTCGCAACACTTCCTCTTGTACACCAGCTTTGGGTAAAATTTCTGAAAGTGTAGATTTAGTTGAACGTACCAATCGCTCCCACACGCCTCTCAAAATGGGCGCGCCAGGAGGGTTAAATTTGAATTCGAACGTTGGGATTGGTTTTCCACGGCTGAGGTGGATATTCGTTCAATATGTTCCTTCAAGACTCGGCTAGCTCCTCGAAAATTGGTACCGTTGTCGGACAACGTACGACGTGGTACTATTCTTCTAGCTACAAATGCTTTGAGCACATAGAGAAATGAGTCCCTTGATAAGGACGCTGCAATCTAAAACTGCACAGCACGCGTTGTAAGGCATGTGAATAACACGCCCCATCTCTTCTCTTGCCTGCGGCCCACTACAATGTATAATGGGCCAAAAGAGTACACTCCAGTGAAGGTAAATGTTGATGTGTTTGGCGACAATCTCTCCCTGGGTAAGTCCTCCATCATGGATGGAGCTCGGGCCACCCTTATGCGACACACTGTTCAACTTTTCTCACTAAAGCGCGCATGCCATCCATCAAATATTGTTGTCGTAATTCGTTCACGACAATTTCATTATGCAAGTGATTATATCCCCTGTAGTGGAACACGGCGTTAAGATATGTCACCCGATTTTGTTTAGGTAGAATTATGGGTCTTTTTGTTCCCACATTGACATCTTCAATTTTGTTAATTCGTTGTTTAACGAGTAGCACTTCTAATGTATCCAAATACGGATAGCATTGATTTAGGCATCTGATCTCTTCAAGAAGCTCCTCTTCCTGGCAGGTACGTAGAAATATAGCATCCATTTCCACGTCGAGTGTCAGTCGGAAAATACTGCTGAGCTGAATCCGTATGATACTTTACATACATAAGCTATCCGCGACGCGCCTCTGCACAACCCGCAGTCGCTCCAACGTGCCAATTAGTTCGGGATTGGAGGTAATGCACGCAAGACTGGAATCCCAACTACGTTTCTTTTCTTGGTGCAGCACCTCCACGTTGTCTGTGCACAAGATCTTCTCGTCTTTTGGCCAATCCATCTCGCCCATGCAATAGAATCTGGGGTCAATAAACCGTCGTATTCCATTGGTCATTTCCGGGGTTTTAGACCACTTTGTGCCATTGTTTGCCATGTTTTGATCGAAGAGCTACAAATCGATGATATTTGTGTACGTCTGACCGGCCTCTTTGAGGCCACCAGTAAACAGCGCACATCACCATCTAGCTCTGGTCACCAGAATACAAGCGCTTCATATGTGCTCATGGTGGCGTCTACGAATGTATGTAATTGCACCCAGTTGGTATATTTCGCACTGTCGTTGCTAACTGAATCATCTCGTCCTCGTTGTCGACTGATTCTAGCCAATTGTCAACGAACGTATTTCTACACATTGCCACAGCCTTTGGAGACTCCTTTGTAAATTGTCTTGCATTTCGGTCTTTTACGTAGTTAACCATTGCTGGTGAACATGATGCTCTAAAAGTCATAACCTACATCACGTAAATTTCTGCTACTTTAGAAGAATCTCCATTGGGCCATAGAAACTTCTGGGGTAATCTGATCCTCTGTACGTTGAAATACTCCATTGTGTCAGCACTTAATCTAAATAATTATAAAAAAAGATATTAAACGGTTTAAATTGATTCAAAGTATATAGGGATCGCAGGACTGTGCGCCAGCTTATATAAAACTCGATGCTCTAAGCATGTGAGACGGGACTGTTCTTTTGGTACTCTACATTATTTCAGAATAGTCATATGTGCTTTGAAAGTACTTATCAGAACTTCATTTAGTGATGTGTGGTTGATCGCTCTTCTGGTTTTAAAATGGCCAATTTAGAACATAGAGCGTACAACTATGCAAGAATATATATTTTATTTAATTATTGTTTTCCTAATAATAATAATTTATATCACCTTTGAGTTTTACATGCACTCTTTTCACACTTAAACACGACTAACTTTTGATATGAAACTATTTCCTTCTAGTTCAACCACGTGTTTAATCTTGGTAGGGGTTATGCACCAACCATGAGGTTTTTGATTTCCTTATTACATTATACACTACAACAAATGTATACATATGCGTCTGCTTTACTCCGCTGTCGCTTCAAAAGAAACCAGAGCAAATTTACGCAATAGGAATGAACTAACACCTAGCTGGCGCCGAATTGAAGTAAACAGGACTATTCTCATTTTTCTCTCTTCACTTTACCATGATGTTCTTTTGAGAGAGCAAGATCGAGACCTCGCTAAAGGGAGAAGTGTGTCACATAAAAACTTTACCCCAATAAGGCTAATAACTAGAAGAATGGGCTAACTTCGGCCGTGCCGAAGTTCGTATACCCTTGCAAACTGTCTTTTTGATTTATATATAATTTGCCCGAATCATAAGGAAGTATATAAAACCCATCAAATATAAATCTGATGTCCGTGTCATAAAAAAAAAAATTAAAACAAATTTTTTCCCCAATTGTTCCTATGACAGCTATAGCATATAGTCGACCGATTCTACTAAACCTTGAAAGATATATTTCTTTTTATATAAAATTGTCAATTAATAAATTTCGTGACGATTGCTTCAAAAACACCGAAGTTATTGATCAAAAACTATATTTTTGACTGATCGTTCCTATGGGAGCTATATGATATAGTCGACCGATTCTGATGAAATTTGGTATATGTATGTGTTGAGGATTATATAAAACTCGTAAACACAAAATTTAGTGACATTCGATTAAGAAACAACTGAGTTATTGATGTTAAACCTTATTCCTGACCGATCGTTCCTATGGGAACTATATGATATAGTCATCCGATCGGGATGATTCCGAGATATACAATGCCTGCAGCAAAAAGAAACCTAGGTGCAAGATTTCAGCTCTGTAGCTTCAAGGATCTCGGAGGAGATTGCGTTGATCTAGACAGACGGACAGTCGGACAGACGGACAGACGGACGGACGGACAGACGGACAAGGCTATATCAACTCAGCTCATCGTGCTGATCAAGAATATATATACTTTATATAGTCGGAGATGCTTCCTTCTATGCGTTGCAAACTTCTGACCAAAATTAATATACACTTTTGCAAGTGTATAAAAATTACCTTTCTAAAAAAGTATACAATAAAATTTTCGCGCAGTAGGTTACTACACCACAGATAATTTCATTCGACATGACATTAACTGAAAAAAATCGCGACTGTCATTATCTAAATGCTTTGTATGTTCTTGAGGAGATCGACTCCAATAATGACCGAACTAATTGCAGAATTCATAGTGGGACTGATTTCCTTAAGAACCTTTGCTTTAATGAAAACTAGATCAAGCTTAAGATTCAATTTCTTGCTGCCATTACTTTGTGAAAAGTTACGGGCATAATAGTTACTTTATAACCTGCTCTAAATTGAATATTTCGCCTACGCAAGTTGAATATCCGTGCGTTATTAGCATGAGCCTTAGCTATTTTTGCTTTTGCCTCAGATCGGGCTAACTGTAGCGTGTTATGATAACTGATCTTGCTGTCATCATCGATTACTTTTAATCTCCTCAGAAGGTCATAGTCTTTCCCATTTAATAACATATTTTGTCCAAAAGTTAAGAAGTACGGTGAAAATCCTGGAGTAGAATGAATATTAGAGCGTAGCGCCCAGTTTATCTCATTAAGTAGACCAATGTTCCCAATTTTGGATCTTAGGTAGTAAATGTACCCTACAATATATAGAGTATAAGCTAAATTTATATAGTGACACTTTGACACCAGTTATATATAATTCAAGTGACCACAATAACTAAGGTAAACATTGAAGTGCATAACGTAATCCGATCCTCCTATGTGCAGACGGACCAATAGTCGCGCGTGGGAATGCTGAGCATGCATTTTGATGCTCAAGTGGTTCACGCTTGCAATGTATGCCTTCTGCGTATATACATACATGTTAATTATATACTTAACACATAGAATAAGAATAATGGGTTGAAGGCAAACTTAAAGAGTCGCAACCAATTTATTTTAAAAGAATTATTCATAAGCGCCAGACCTTTTCTGGTGCCCATAATACAGAAATGAAACAATTACAAAAGACTTATGAATTAAATTATTAAACCGTCCCAATAGATCGATATAAAGTTTTTGAAAGGGACGCTCAGATTGCATGGGCTTCGCCATAAAAAGTCTAAGAACAACGTTCGCACTTTTTGTCTGCTTGCAAACTTTACATTGAGAAACATATTCTTTAATCTGTACCATTATTTACGGGCAAAATAGGTAACGTTTGAATTTTTTAATAGTTTTTCCCGTACCACAATGAGCGGCGTTTGTTAAGTCGTGGGCATAAGCTAATACATCTTTTACTAACCCTGGTGGAACCCATAATTTCCAAGATTGCAGAAGATGGCTCCGTTTTTTTAAGAATATAACCATCGGTCACCCTAATATCTGGTAATCTATCTTGATCCTTCTTAATCTGATCGATAGGGTCTAAATACTCTAGCTTTGAAATTCTTTAGAACGTAGGTCAATTAGAAACACTATCCACAAACTCATCAATAGTTGGTTCATCTTGCCTGGACAAAGTGTCTGTAACTACATTAAGTGAACCTTTACGATGTTCTATCTTAAATACGTAGCCTTGTAGCCTAAATCTTTCTGGCGCATAAACCTTTGTAATGAAGCATGGTCAGTTACCATGAGAAAATCTTGTCCTTCAATGTAGGCCCTAAATTTCTTGATTCCTTTAATGACTGCTAAGCAGTCAAGTTCAGTAACGGAGTAATTCCTTTGAGCTTTAGAAAGCGTCATAGTCATGTATACTACCTTTTTGTGCCAATACGCAATCAAGAGCATACGAACTGGCGTCGCACATTGGAATAAATTGCTTAAAAAATTTTGGGGCTATCAATATAGGCGCGGAAGTTAACCGTCTTCACCCCCTTCTTCGAACGTTTGTAAAGCGGTTTGATTCCACTCAACACCTTTAACTTTCCGTAAAAGTTCTGTTAATGGGCAGCTTATACTAGCATATTTCTCGACAAACCGTCTGTACCAACCAGGTGGCTTTATGAAAATAAAAAGCAATCTCTTTCAAAAGCGGTAAGTGGGAATCAAAATCATCAGAGAGAACGAGTAACTCGTCTAAATAAACAAAAACTCGGGTACGTAAATGCGGTGGTATTACTTGATCCATTATACGACACAACGTTTGCGCAGAATTGCACAACCTGAATGGCATTACTTTGTATTAATACGTCTAATGGTATTTGCCAAAACGCATGTTTAAGATCTAACCCAGTTATGTAACGTACGGGTGGTAACCGACTTAGTATACCATCTACTTGAGGAATCGGGTACGCATCTTTTCGAGTGCACTTCTTCACCTCTCAAGAATCCAAACACAAACGAACTTTGTCACCTTTTGATGCTAATACAGAGTTACTACTCCAAGGAGTATTCCCCGCTTCAATTGTGTCCATTTTAAACATTTTATCGACCTCGGCAAGTATAACCTTCTATACAGCGGGTGATACTGACAAACGCCTTTGCTTGACGGGCTTGGCATCTCTTACGTTGATTGAATACGATACGAGGCTAGTTGTACCTAGATCAGAGCGTTAATATGACGGAAAAAAACGGGTTACTTCATGTAGACGCAATTTCTGTTCCTCCGGTAAGACGTGGTGTTTCGGCGCATCATCCTCATTCCCTGAGGTATCACCATCCACTACTGCCACAGAAGGACCTGCAACGAATTTGTCAACTAATCCGAAATTTCTTGAAAAATCGATACCTAAGTTGTAAGGAAATTTTTCGGCCGGGGTACAGAACAATTCATAAAGAAATACTGGGACCGGAATATTCGATTGAGGAAGGCATAATATGGATATAATGATTTTATGCCTAATTATAATGATCACGCACACATGGTTAAAGACAATATTAGCGACATATAGGGCAGGATATATTCAAAAGTGGGATTGGGAAGGGCAGGATAAGGCCAGCAGGGGATTCTGAAACTGAGCCTTATCGACATACACAAATCCTAGGCTACTACTATGTATTACGTCCCAAGTATGTTTATCAAGTCAAGTAGGGATTCACCCGGACCTTGACTTAACAAACACACCTCAATTCAGGGACTATTGCCACACGAATCCTTATCAAGTCAAGTAGGGATTCACCGGGACCTTGACTTAACAAGAATTTACTAAGACCAGAGACTACTGACCTAGGAAATTCTCTCCAAATCAAGTAGGGATTCACCCGGACCTCGATTTAATTAGAAATACCTCGATAGTAAGTCGTTAAACACGAAATCTCATCCCAGTCAACTAGGGTATCACCCGGACGTTGGCTAGTGGTGAGTGTCATGTCTATGACCTAATACATATAGCGACCTTACGAATTTCTCTTAGAGGATGAGTTAGGGATTCGCCCGGACACTCATACTTTAAGAGACATTCGCTGGACACAGACACACTTGGTTAAACAGGTTACACTGCCATATTTGTTACTTGGATGTTCCCTAAACAACTTTGACCTCCAGTCATATAAGATCTGGCTATTAATAATGACACTCAATATATCCGAAACAATTTACTTTATTCATTTATATTTTCGGTAGAGCACTATCATTAGCCTATCACACACACACTTGGTCATTCATATAGCTCCTATCTGGGGTCAAAAGGACATATGGCCTCAATTAACAACTACAGGCAGACTCACCTGCGACACTTCTGTTGTACACACGCACTTTTGATCCTTCCTTACTCCTGTAGGATATTTTTCTGATGACTTGGCTTAGCTTTTATGTTTCACTTGCGATCAAAATAACACGTCCGATCTTCGCGGTGGTCAATCAGTTTCTTTCCTCGGCTTCTGTTTGATCGCTGCCCTTAACCTCGTTTTTCCTCTGCTGCCGTTGGGCTCAGCCAATCAAAATTTGCCACGCAGTCGCCAAAATATGTTGACTCACTCCCTCCCTTTCTGGCAGCCTCCTAGTTGCATTAGCAGTCATCGCTAATGTCTCATAAGTCAGCTCTCAATATTCGGCAAGTCCCGTTGCATTAGATCGCCGTCAACAACAGCGTCGACACTTGGGTGCGAATGTTGCTGTCGACGGCGAAGCTAAGCAGCAACACCCGCTCTTTGGCACAATTAGCGTTAGCTTTCGTTGCTTATGTATGCTGCCGACGTCAAAGCTAAGCAGCAACGTCAGCTCTTTGACACAATTACCGTTAGCTTTCGTTGTTTATGTATGTGTGCGTGTGTGCTCAACAGTGGTGCGCAGTAGAGATGCTCTATGGGGAACTGGTTCATAGAAGAAATAACAAGTCAGAATATATATTAAGGAATTATTATTATTAATATTGAAATGTGGTGGCCGACTTTGTGGCGAATTACAACTTATTGGGTTCGTCACACCCCCCTCTACTTCGGGGTGCGAACGACGAAAAACTTTCTTACAGATGGCGCCCGAGCAATCGGGTCCTTGTTTGAAAATTTGATTTGAAAATTTTTCTTAGCTCAAAATATTTTTGTTTCACCTACGTGGAGTAAAGTCCCACCATAAAATTGATCACGTTCAGATGGTGCCAGTGCGTATGTTGTGTGCTTTCCTTCTACCAAATTTAAGAAAAAAGATAAATACGTATATATATATAAAAGTCCTGCCAACGATCCCGTCAAGGATAGAACCACCTACAGAATCATCGACAGAGCTAATCACCACAGCAGAGTCTCGATAGAGTAAACGGTAGAATCTTCGACAGAAATTTAGGTTAATAAAGTCAACGATAGAACCAGCTACACAACCATCGACAGAGCTAATCACCCCAGCAGAGTCTCGGTAGAGTAAACGGTAGAATCCTCGACAGATATTTTAGCGAAACTCGAAAGTATCACCCGAAATATACCTGGAAAACATTTAAATTATAAAAACAAGTTATACACACATATCATAATACTGAGTGGAATTTTCCGTCGGTGTAGTTCGTGTACAGTACTTCATCCCAGCGTCTGTCGTATAGCGAGATCCCACTCCAAATTCGATTGCGGGTACAGTTGCCGGCAATGAAGTACAGACCCGTGTACATAGTTCAAAAAGAAAAATATACAGCGATAGTGCTGCTAGCAATGACGCCAACGGTACTATCAGAAGAACGGTAGAGCATAGTAGTGCTAGCTTTTTCTGACACACTGGCCCGCAGCTTATGTCAAAATTGGTCACGTGTTCGATTACTATTGGTCGACGAACTTAGATTCATTCTTAACGCAGTCGCAGTCACCGAGAAGTAATGACGGTGATACTAAGAAAAAGAACCACGAACTAACGCAGCAGATAGTCCACCGGCGGCAGAGCAAGGCCGGCTCATTACGAATAAAAGTTGGAATTCAGCAGTAAAGGGAAATCAATCAAGTGTGAGCCACTAAGCAGTGAACATCGCGCAGGAAAACAACAGGGAACATCGCCCAGGATACCAACAGTGAATCAGGATTCGACAATCAAGTCTGAGCAACCAAGCAGTGAACATCGCGCAGGATAACAACAGTGAACATCGCGCAGGATAACAACATGGAACATCGCCCAGGATATCAACAGTGAATCAGGATTGGATTAATGAATCAAGTCTGAGCAACCAAGCAGTGAACATCACGCAGGATAACAACAGTGAACATCACGCAGGATAACAACAGTGAACATCGCGCAGAATAACAACAGGGAACATCGCCCAGGATAGCAACAGTGAATCAGGATTCGGCAATCAAGTTTGAGCAGTCAAGCAGTGAACATCTCGCAGGATATCCATAGCCGATCAGGATTCAAGAATCAATTCTAAGCAACCAAGCTGTGAACATCGCACAGGTTACCAACAGTGGATCAGGATTCAAGAGTCTACCCTAAGCAACCAAGCTGTGAACCTTTCACAGGATAGCAACAGTGAATCAGGATCCAGGGGTCTACTTTAAGGGGCCCAGCCCAGCAGTGAACATCAACCAGCAGTGCACCAGGACTAGGCAGAATATGCCAAACACAGCAGTGAAAATCAGCCAGCAGTGATACAGGGCTAGGCAGTGCATGCCAACCACAGCAGTGAACCAGGACTAATAAGAAAATCAACTACGATATAGCGCGATCGAGGCGGGTATTCGTAGTTACATAATTAAAGCCAAGCTTGAGAAATCAATCAGGAGTAAGTCCATCTAGAACCACCATCGATATTCCCAGCCAAGCAGTGGACACGAAACAACCGTAAACTCTCGCAGCAGTGAACCAAGACAACAACTGTGTACAGCAGTGCCATCTAAAATTATATAGGTGCAGCAGTGAAATCCTATTGTCAAATCCATTAGACCTTCAGAGTCTTTACTGTCCTTTCAATTAACCTTTAGATTCCAGCCGCATTTACTCCAGTAATTGAATAAATATGGGAGTAAAATTGATCTCTTATCGGCGTAAAGCCGAGTTAGAAACCTTTCTTGCCGAATTTGCGCAGCCGGTTTTCCAGCTTTGCCTCTAGAGAAGATCATAAACCCGAGGTCTTATCACGTTTAGCTGAATTAGAGGCTCAGTACGGGCTAGCAGCGACCAGCGACAAATTCTTAGACATCAAGCCACGCTCACGATCTATATCACCATCGAAGTACTTAACAGAGTCAGAGGCATCCAGGACTCAGGATAGTGAAGAAAGAAGTTTACCTGTCCCAGCTTTACCTTCAAGCAATACTAAAGTAGGACTCGAGGTACCCCAGACACTTCGATCGTCGGCAACGGACGCTCTACCTCAACGAATTGTCGACAACACTAATCACTCTACTATAGCGGAGAAAGTATCCAAATGGGCTATGACCTTCGTCGGCTCGGCAGACCCCCTCTATTTTTTAGAGAAAGTGGAGACTCGCGCGGACACTTATCATATAAATCCAGAAGTACTACCAAGGATGATGTCTATTCTATTCTCTGGACGCGCAGAAGGATGGTGGCAAACAACGGATCTATTACAGATGTCTTACGTTTGATATTGGCAAAATTATAAAATTGTTCAGCGAATGTAGTTCTTTTAATAAAGTGATTGCAGGAAAAGAATAATTGACGGTCAACTCGTTCTGTTATACTTTCTATAATACGTTAATTGTACAATTTTTAAATTAAAATCAAAATCATTTAAGTTTTAATAAAAAGCAACTTAGCTTTAAAATGTAACATTATTTCAACCTTATTTTAAGGAAATTAATACAATATTTATGATCTTTATATTTATTTATGAATATAAATCAACTTTTAGTGATATGATCCAAGGGAAAAATTTGCTAAAATTGGTAGAAGGCGGCTATATGATATATTCTGAACCAAACTTACCTACTAATAAGTTGGGAAAGCATGGAAAATATAGATGTATTTTACAGAGAAACTTAATTTTTCCTTCCTTGAGAATTTACCATTATTCCAATAGATTATCCATAAATATATACAAACAATTAAATTATCCGTTACATCATATTTTAGGTGGAATTGGGCTTGATTGAAAACCGATGTTTTATCACTTCTTTCTTTCCGATCATTTGTCGTTAATACTATTATTGTGAAAACATTAATAAATTTAATACTTATGTCTGTTTCGGTAAAGGAGGTTATCGTTAGTCTTTTGGTTATATTTATTTATTTTAAAGTATTGAGAACTTAAGGACTCGATATGATGTTAACGATTTTAATTAAATTTTTATTTTTTCAAGTTTTGCAGTATGATTAT